>CM067496.1:3697970-3775524 GCA_034552555.1 Semaprochilodus insignis | reverse complement strand
GGGGGCTGCCTGTTTGTGTATGTGCGTTGTGGAGTGGGGGTGGGCGGGCTCTGTGTGAGGTAATCTAAGCATGTGCAACCACTTTATAATAATCACAGTCTCGCTTAATGTAAATATGATGTATACCTGTAATTATTTTAATTATTTTTGTGTTTTTGATTATAATTAAAATTATATTAGTAATCCACTTTTCTACCGACTGCTGTGATGATTAACCAGATAATCAAGTGAAAAAAGAGTACAAATGGACTGAACTGAACAATATTAAAGTAGTCAGCGCTTTACAAGGGCAATAATACAGGGAACATTTAGAAACATTCTTTTTATTAATATATTTTAATATCATTATTTTGTGTCCATCTCCATTTTCTTCTATTTGTATTTCCTTTTATTATATGGAAATAACATGTATACTAAAATGTCATGATGCATAGAATAAATGAATAGAAAAACATCACTTTATATGAACTTGCATCAACTATTGTTTTTCTTAATTAACGGTCATTGTCATGGGTACTGATTCTAGATCAGCACACCTATTGTAAGGTGCTTCGTGAATACAGACCTTGCTGTCTGCTCATTTTTATAGTTCACACCAACTCATACAGTGTCCGAAACAACGTCAATAAATACGCTCGACCTGGATGCGGTTTGAGTGAAATGGAGAGATGTTTTGGTAATGTATTTTTACTGAAACCATTTGGGCTATTTGGGTGACAACTGAGTTCTAGTGTTCACTAACAGGGTTAACAATGTTAAACGTTTTTCCCCCAAAAATCTGAAATTCTTAAAAATTACAGCTTCTAATTCTACAAGTCAGCCTCATGCTTCCAGTTCTAACTTGTGTCGGCTGATCGACTACATCTGCATGGAAAATTGTTCAAATCAAAATCAATATGTCAAGGGAACCCTTTTTAAAAGTTAAATCACCATGTTTTCAATTCATTAAGTCTTTAGGCTTGCTCTAATATACGCAGCGTATTTACTGTAAAAGTAGGTCTTATGGTACGTAGTAGGCTAGGGGACGCTTGAGTTTATGGGGCTTGACCCTGTTTAAATGAGCCTCAAAGAGTCTTCAACTGAGTTCAAAGAGTCGCTAGACCTGAATAGTCTGAATGAGCTGTGGGCTGAAAAAAAAGCACACCTTGAAAACATAGCAGGACGTCACCGCTTTACTAGAACAACCATTACATATCCTTCCTGATGAGCTGCCGTGGCTTACTGCTAACTGGTCTTCATGTGTGTAGGCAAGTCTAAGTGATGACATTTGCATTCCCAGTAGTGAATCATTTCTGGTCAAGTGTTGAAATCCAATAAACATTTACTAGAATTTAGTCTTTTCGCCTTTTCTCTTGAACTCTTAGTCATGCTCATGATAGACAGAGCATTATTCTACATGTCCAAACAGACAAAGTCAATTCAGTATTATTTGGATGTATCTGGTGTCATATTTAAGGCTGATTAAGAAAGTACCTTGTAGGTTTATGGTGGGTTTTAAAACCATACTGGCTAGAGGTATGATATGATGTGATATCATATGATATGAGTGATAGTGTGAAAATATGAAGTAATATAACACACTACATTACACTGAACATAACTATCTTGTTTTACTTTGGGGCTTTATTTTAAAGCCTTTTTAGTCGTTTTACATCAGCGTGTCAACGAGGCGCGTTCATTACACCTACAAAAGCATGGAATAACATTCTAAAGAAACACAGGGTTTACAAACGGCTTGTGTTGGCGTTGACATTAGGTTGCCACTTCTCAAAATCACTTCTTCAAAATCTTTCCAATAAGTGACAGAGGGTGTTCTTAAGGGGGAATTCCTCACATTTTTCAAAACTGAATTCTGCTTAATGAAATGGTTAAGATGTGAACAAAGTCACCGAGAGCAGTTTGGTGTGAAACGCTCCGTTCTAGAGAAACTCCAAATTGTTCACAGTGGTGGTGATAGGATGAATGAAATGATAATGAAGATCCTGCCTGATATCTGATGCATTGTTTTATGATGATTTAGGTTTGTTTTTTTTTACTTCAGAAATTGCCACATTTTCCACTATTTCACCACCATCCACATCATATATAAAAACTCAGAAGTTGAGTGTAGATTCACAGGTAAACATAATGGCTAGATTGTAGCTCATGGAGTCAGTGTGTTTCTCAACCACTCAACTTTTGAAAACTTGTAAAAAACTTGTTGCCCTTAACTCGACCTTTATGAGGCCAATTGTACTATTCAGTACTTGTACATGCGTTCGAAAGTCTGTGTGTCTTCAAATGAAGTTCTACCGTTTTTACACAAAGTTAGGGTTATTTGAGAGTTGCACCCCATTTGGTTCCCTAAAGAGCCGTATTTTTAAAGAGATACATGTGAAGAATCTTTTAAAATTTGAGGCACCTTTGAGGAATAACCTTCTAGGAATAACCTGGAGGCAAGGTTTTTCCTAAAACCTTTACATTACGTGAATGATGGTCTTGTCTTAAAAAAACAAAAACAAAAGCAGTCTGGTTATTCAGTTTTAGTTTGAATATGTATTAAAATTAGAATTACAACTTTTTTTGGTGAAAAGGTATTTGCCCCCTCCTGATTTCCTCTATTTTTGTTACGCTACTTTATCTCCTAACTGATCTTATCTGAGGTGAGTGAAGTTTATCTTTTTTCTCCGATGAGTCGCTGCTGTGCTCTTTTGGTGGAATTTGATTAGGCCGTCCACTTCTGGGAAGATCCACCACTCCTCTCAATTTGGAGATAGATGGCTCTTAGTGTGATTCACTACAATCCAAGAGCCTTAGAAATGGCTTTGTAACCCTTTCCAGACATAAGTGTTGTAACAGCTTTCTTACTCATCTCTTAAAGGCCTGGGGAACCCAAATCTGTGTTTGTTCTTTCTAATGTGGTTGGTCTAAGATTAGCACTAAGATTAGCCTTTGAATGATGTTCCAGTGGCTAGTAAATGACTGACATGTTTTGCTGTATTGCTCTCCTCTCTCCTCTCATGTAAACTGGGTGGTCCTAATCCTGGGTAATGCTTTCATAAGCATTCCCCTGACCAATCACAAGGCTGACATCTTCTGCCCCACCCACACAAAACTGCCCACACAATAAGCTTCAGAGAAACTTAGCAAGCCAATGCTAACCCAGCATTAGCAAAAGCTAGCAAGCTACCTGTCTGTAGCTGCCTGTTGCTCATTCATTCCTTTTTCCATACACCAGCATTGTTTGTTTGCCCGTTCCTTCATTTGCACATTGCTTCGTCCGTCAGTCTGCACATCTGTTCATTCTTTACATTTTTCCATGTAGTTAGCGTCACATTAAAACGGGATAATAATTTTAGCTCTGTATGGGGGCAGAACAGGCCAGGGGTGTTGGACCGAGAGCTGAGCTGTCACTCATGCTGCTCATTAGCCACGCCCACACAATTCTCGGGTAGGTCTGATAAGCAGTTTTTTTTTATAATGTTTTTCATTTTTTAATGTTTTTTTTAATGGTTTAATGTGAAACTATTAACTTAAGAGAAACTTACAGACTCTGATGTCTTTACAGTGGTCTACCACACAAACATAGCCATTTTATTTATCATCCAAAACCACCAGTGACCCTATATGGAATGTCGATGATGGTTAAATTGTCATAAGTCCAAAAAAATAAGTGTTTTTTGGCACTGTTGTACCTTACAATGCCCCGTGGTGTACCCCTCTACCATGAATGGATTAAAACAAATGGATTAAAGTATTATCATAAAACATGTCAGACATCTGGCAGCATATTCATAAGCATTTCATGTAATACCTGTGTAATTCTGTGAGGGAGCTTTTAAAGGCATTGAACTCTTCAGACATCTGGTTCCCATCACCACCACTGTGAACAATTCTCAAAGGGCAGGTTTCTGTAGAACAAAGCTTTTCACACCAAACCGCTCCGAATGACTTATTTACATCTCAATCGTTTAATAAAATTGGATCCTTTAAAAAACGTGCGGAGCTCCCCCTTTAAGTGGTTGATTGAGCAACTAATTGACATAGCTATTATTAAACACTACCCAGGTTGTCTTTGTCTTGCAGTACATTTCTTTAAATATCTGAAACGATGATATTTAACACATGCTACAAAAAGGAGAAATCAGAAGGGGCAGGTACTTTTTCATAACTGTATTAGCAGAGCTAAAACACACTCTCTATTATGCAAGAAAACACTGTAATCATACAGTCTGCATTAGGGGGTTAAATTAGAGCAGGTTGAGCAGGTTGTTTTTTCACTTGGTGCTGGATGAGCACATTGTTACGTGGTAGACCTCGGGGCTTGCTCCTCCTCTCAGAAACTGCATGGTTTTTCAGTGGGGTGTGCCCCCCTCGGAACGAGGCCAGATGACCTCATCGACCAGAGCCGGTGTCTGCATCTATTCACTGTGGGATACTTAAAAAACTACAGCTGCTTCAGCAGCCAGTAAACGTCCTCACAGTACCTCACCCGCGCTAACACGTCCTGCTAAATACAACGGCTTTTTACATGAACAACACGCGCACGATCGTTCAGATCTTGGTCTAAAAAAACTCCATTTTAACCATTAAAGCGTAATTAGCTCTAAGAAGTTGCTCAGGTAAAAGCTTTAAACCTTTTATGTGGGCAACATGTGTGTTTCTGCTTGTAGAATTGCCATATAGCACTAGAATTAAGGCCAATAAACCCAAACACAGTAAGGTGTAATAATTCTGAGAAAGCATTTCTGATGTCTTGTGAGCTAGTTTCTGGATAAAGATTTGGTTCCAGATTTCTCCTGCATGCTGGTCTGTTAAATTCCATCACCAGGGCTGCGTTCAGACCCGACTAAACATTACAAAACACTTATTTAACCGGAAATGTTGGAGACTCTGTTGTGTTTTGCAAGCTATGCAACTATGGCAGCTGAGAAGACCATTCCTGGCATCCTTTTTGGAGACTTTGCAAAACTTTTATAAAATACTTGTAACAAACATTCTTCTGACCTCTTCCATTGCTGCGTACAACTTTGGCATGTGTGGCATGGTGACACTGTGGTAGTGCTGTCGCCTCACAGCGAGAAGGGCCTGGGTTCGATTCCTAGGACCAGTCTGGGATCCTTTCTGGGTCGAGTTTCCATGTTCTCCCCATGTCTGTGTGGGTTTTCTCCCACAGTCCCTCTGTGTGTCTGCTCTCGGATGGATTGGCGGCTTGTCCAGGGTGTTTCCTGCCCTCTGCCCAATGAGTCCTGGGACTGGCTCCGGCACCCCCTGTGACCCAGAAGGATAAAGTGGGTTAGAAGATGAGTGGCTGAGTAACTTTTGCCCAGTACTGTATACTAACAGAACATTTCACATAAGCCTCTGTAACAAAAGGTTTCAGGAGACTGGCTTTTAGTTTCTCACAGAAATCTGCAGGGATATTTTTCCACACCTCCAAAGTTCAGTCTTGTAAGTTGCTTTAGCGGTTTCTGCTTTTCACTATCCAAATAACCCCAACACATTCAGTGATGTTGAGGTCTGGATTCTAGGGTGGTCAGTCCATTGTTCTGAGAACACTAGCAGCTTCTTTGTTTGATTTATCTATCTCCTCTTCTCAGTGAGGAGCTTCTTGAAGAGCTACGCATCCTTTCAGACCCCCAGCTTTAAGTAGTCTTCTTACACTGGAAGGATGGACAGAAACACCTGTGGATGTTTTCAGATCTGAAGCCAGAATGGAGCCTTATGTTCTCTGCTCTCTCAAAAACGAAAGCTTTAAGTGCTGCTTATCTGATGGGTGATAGTGCTGGTGGTCCATGCGGTCTTCCAGTTGGTTGTTAGGAGTCCCAGTTGTGATCATCAGTTTTTGGATCTCAGTAACATTTTAATAGTCCACTATGCTTTGTTTTTGAACAATGAATGTCCGTTTAGACTGTAAACTTGATACATTAATGGTGGTGTCTCTGTACTGTACAAGCAGAAAATTATTCATGTATGAATTTGGCACATGTAACCCTTATTGATAAATTCATGGAAAGACACAAGTAACCAAAAAGTTGAAAGTTGAGAATCTCCACTTTTACAATGAGCTATAAGTGAGGAACAATTCATATTCATATTCATGTTTTCATCATCGGCAATACCTGTGAGGTTAATGTAAATAGTACAAAGTTCATACACGACGCAACACAAAACCTTTTCCACACACACATACGTACACTGCATGAGTTCTACAGTTTCATAACTTGTGAAACTTCCGAAACCTAGTCATTACTATACGTTAAATTACACAGGTAAACAAATTACCTGTCAGTTTCCTGTCAACTGTACACTCTTACGTCCATATTGGCTTAAAAAGCCCCCTCCCAAACGCATCCTTCAGACGAACACCTGTTCAGTCTGAGCCTACTGACATCGCTTCCTGTAATAACTGTGTTTTTTTTCTGCTGCACTGTTTGCTTTGTGTCGTTAGTCTAATTAAAACATGCACACTGAGATTTTAACACTCATTAGGAGTCAGTTCTGGTTTGGAAATCTCTCAGGAGGGCAGACATTCTTCAGTAACTCTGCTTCCATTAGTGTTAGGCATCTCGCTCGCTCTCAGTTTTAATTTAGAGTTTGTACACAGATTAATATTGGAGCGCTCAGCATCCAGGCAGAACCACGTCACGTTTCACCTTTATTTTTCACTGAAGGAATAATCCAGCATTTTCCAAACGCCTGCCTGTCGGATACAGCAGGATCGTAGAACAGGTAAGGGAATAGTGCACCTGTGCTTCTAGGCTCCATTCACACATATGAGTTCCGTTTCGGTAACACCTTATCAATTTCCTGAGATTCCATAGCAACATTTTAGCAACCACTTGAGACACAACCTAGCCATTAACAACCTTAACAACTGGCTGGGATTCTATAGCAATGGTTTAGCAACACTGTAGCAACCACCAGAGACAACACAGTAAAAACAGCATAATTTAGGATATCAACAGCCTAACGACTCCTTAACAACTGGGTGGGATACCATAGCAATAGGTTAGCAACACCTGAATAACCACCTCGGATAACATAACAACAGCCTAGCAATCACCTAAGTTAACATAGCAACAGCCCAGAGACACCTTAACAACTGCCTGAAATTCCATAGTAATGGCTGAGCAAAACTGTAGCAACCACCTGGGACACCATAACCACAGCGTAGCAACACCTAAAAAGTGTAACACCTTAACAAACACCCGAACTTTTAAAGCAACAGCTTGTAGTACAGTTGCCAAACTTTCCTGTTTAGATACAGATGCTGTAATAAATGCTGGAATATTCCATTAATGCTGAAACTGGACACTGATTATTTAAGCTTGCTGGTCTTACAGCAAAGAATTTCACAGTTGGGCCAGATTTGGTGGATGCCTTCTCTGGCACAATTCCGAGGAGAATTCCCTGTAGACTAGGATTTTAGCCACTGCTGGTAGACCCGTATGAACGTACGCTTCCATACACCTGCAGATTAAGCTACTTCCTTCACACTAGGTTCTTTGGCACAACCAAATGCAGTCACTCCTTTTAGCCAATCATTAACATCTGCTTTGAATCCATTTTCCACACATTGAATGAAACATTCACTGCACTGTACAACCTCCACAGGTATTTGTAGCCCCATCATCCTCGTGCAACGCCATCTGCAGGAGACTAAAGTTATTACCTCCTTAAACACACAAGGTGACTCATTTTTTGTCTGGTGAGCTGATTAAGTTGTTCTTCCTCTGAAAATATTCAACTCTTCTGACTGGAGGAGCATTGAGTAAATGGAGGCTGCTGAGCCTTTTTAATGTTTACTTCCATGAATAAAGATGAAGTGTAATTATATCATTTTATATTCTTTGTTGTTTAACCTTATTAGACTCTTCCTCAGCTGACTAACTGGCAAGGCATAGCAAAACTGTCCTGCTTTCCAGCTTGTCACATGTATCAATGATCCTCATATGATCTCTGACCGTACTTTGGCCTGATTCATGATCGAGTGACTGTAGTCACCTGACACGGTTCAGATTTAGACCTATACTCTGTTTAACTTTCACTCAACCCAGAGAAGGCTTACCCATAATGCTTTTGAATATTACAGTTTGATTGTTGTCATAGAAACGAGAGTTTAAATCATCATCATCATAAATCATGCAACTTAAAGGGGAATTCCACTGATTTTCCCAGCGTTCTGCATGATTGGTTAAGATGGTTATGAAACATACTGAGTAACACAATTGTTTACAGTATGTGGTGATTGGAACCAGACGTCCAACACGGAAAAGCTACCTCACTGAAAGTAATTATGTGGAACGGTAATGGATACTTTGTCAGATGCTCAAGACCTTATAGTGGTTCCGAGATTACATTTTGACCAAAACTGATTACTGCTATCTTACCATCATCAACATTCCATATAAAAACTCGTCAACATGTGTATATCCCAGCCTATCCCAGCACTCACTGGCCCGGAAAGGCAGGAAACAGCCTGGACGGACTGCTACAGATATGCAGACAAATATGCAGACAGGACAGATATGCAGACAAACACATTGGATAGTAAATAGCTTGGCTGTATTTGTGTTGTATTCATTGTGACCACCAGTTACTTACACCACCATGGGTGAAGAAATCTGAGTCTGTCTACAGTGAACCATTTTACATCAAACCACTCCAAATGACTCTGTTTACATCCCAACTACATGCGGAAATAAGGAAAATTCTCATCTAAAGCCTACTTGGATTTACCATGACAGGAGAACAAGCCTTTTTTTCTTGCATAATAGAAATACATTTTTTAATTTTGTAAATTGTTTAATTGATGGAATGGAGTAACGGAAATCATCAAGTTCTTCTTGCACTGGCTTTCATTAAAAGATAAGAGAGTTTTTTCCTTCTTCTCTAAAGTTACCATTTTGGAAATTTTGGAATTATGAATATATATAATAATATTTTTCCTGACAGCATCAATGTACATTATCTTCATGCAAATGGCCAATTACACTCTCTAGAAAGATGTTTTTTCAAAGGTTCTTCAGACAGTAGTTCTATATGATAATTTGATATTACATGGTTCTTCAGAAGAATGTTCTGTGTCTAGTTCTACATAGGAACCTTCTATTGTTACAAGCTTGACTTTGTTACGCTATAGAGAGCTATAGTGAAACCTTTTTCAAAAAGGTTGTGTACAGAACAATGTACAACACATTCTCCATCAATCAAACTGTTTCATCATGAAAAAAACCACTTAAAGGAGCAACGTGTGAGATAAAAACGATCTGTTTTTTGGTGTGCTCCAATTAATCAGTTCGATTAATCGTGATGGCTTTCATGGCGCATGCATCTCTTGTGTTTGCTAATGTTTTGCCTGCGAGCAGTCTCTAGACAGACGTGCGCTAGTTTGACAGGTAAACGTTTAAAGTATGACGTGTTATGTGGTGACGGTTGCGTCAGTCGAATTTGGTGCAAGTCTTTCTGCTGGGGTTAATAAGTACGCAGCCAGAGAGAGTCAGAACTGGAAGAGCAGGGAACGGAGCACGTCAACTGGGAAAAGCATTGTGCATTTTTTCCTCTCGCAGCCCCCTCCCAGCTGATGCCTTATTCCACAGCAGGGCGGATGGAAAAGTGAAAGTAAGGAGAGAGAGAGAGAGAGAGAGAGAGAGAGAGAGAGAGAGAGAAAGAAAGAGAGAAAGTGCAATGAAGTCATTACAGAGTTGTCATGCCGTAATTGCAGAAGCATTCATTTTTATTTTCATCGCTTAGCAACGCTCTTTATGTATGTGTGTGTGTTTAAGTATGTGTATGTGTGTGTGTGTGTTGCACCCTCTCTCTTTCTCTCTCTCTCTCTCTGTCTGCGTGTGTGCAGATGTAATAAGAATGAAGCATTTCCTCAAAAATAAGCATCTTACAGTAGATGGGGTTTTTACTTTTGGAGCAATCATGTTAAACAGCATCATGCTAAGATTGTATAACTGTAACAGAGCACACACACTCGAGTCAATCCCACCAGCCTGGACATTCCACTTTCCTGACCATCATCACTGGCTTATACACACAGTCCAGAACATATATAGCCATATAGGCATAAATGTGTGTGTGTATGTCCATTTCCTGTAAAGCTAAATCATTTCTATGCAGATAAATCACATCTAGTATGTTTACTATCAGGACAAGAACGCCCCCCCCCCCCCACCCCCTACCTGGCACATTAAGCCCCCCTGGTGAGTCTTGGTTCAGTTTGTTGTCTGAGCTTTACAGAATATACCATCATTATAATAGTAACTGCATATTTTATGATTTATGGTTTATTTTTTCTAATATGTTTAATATGTATACGACTGTATAACATAATTATTTCTGGTATTTATCTTTCTTCAGAAAAGTTAAACAGTAATTGTGGTAAGATTAATTACATTATCACTGAAAGTCATTTAGTTGTCTTCTTATTATTATTGTTACACTCATCATCAAAAAAACAGCTGCACCCAGAAGGATTCATTTGACAGGAATGAAACTTGGTGGGTAGGTTTGACATCATGAGACATGCACATAATTCAAGTTTCACACTCAGCCATGCACGTAACGTAGGCAAGGACAGGCCTTAACGCTGTACCTGACCTACTATATAAGGTCGTCCTGTTGTGTGTGCTTTCCATTGTGACTCTGCTGTTGCATTGGTAGCATCCTTTGCAAGTGAAGTATGCCTCAGAGAAGAGTTCGAAAGCAATTCAAGCAGATGGGAGAGTTCGAGAGGGGTCGCATCGTAGGGTTCCGGGAAGAAGAATGGTCTTGTATTGTGTGTCATACCGCTCGTGTGAATACTGCCATAGAACACTGCTGGCGGCAGTGGATAGAGGAAGGCACGGATCAGCTATATGAAGGGTCTGGGAGACTTACAAGTACCACAGAGCGAGGGAACCAATTAATTGTCCTACATGCACGGAGTGACCCAACAGCCATGATTAAAGACATTCTAACTAAAGGTCACTACAGCTGGCGGATATAGCTAGTGATATAGTAAGTCAGTGATACTCAGTATTCAATCTTGCAGTGACGGAAATCGAACCATATAACATTTTTCTGGGGTAAAATATGTGGGGGGGATTCTTACCCCAAATGTCTAACTTTGCATTTTCACTTGCATTTAAAAAAAGAAAAGAAAAGTGTTTTATGTCTTCTAAACAATACATTCTTTAAAACAGTGGATAGCAAGGTCGAAGTGGGGCTTGTTTTTAGACTGGGAGTTATATGGTGCAGAAAACGTTTAGACAGCAGGTAAAAGCTTTTGCGCTCTTTTTTCGCTCTTTTGTGCGTGCAGGTCGTTTTAGGAGCGTAATCTGTTCAGACTAATGTCGGATGTAGATTCAGTGAGCAAATCAGATTTGGGACACTTTTACCTGCTGTGTGAACATAGACTTACATTAATGTCCACTTAATGTTTTTCACTGCCCACCTGCTCTGATATTTCCTCCTCCTCCTCCTCCTCCTCCTCCTGCTGTTGCTGTTGCTTTTCACGTAATTAAAAATGATAAAATAATTATAAGTTGTGAAAGCAGTAAACTGAAATTTCCATTCCGCCTTAAATAGCGCAGCAGCTACCTGCAAGACCCAGAAAAGGCATCTGAATTTAAGTGCTACATCATTTAAGGTGGAACGGGAAATAAGAATAAGGAACTTAATCTGTATCCACTGTATGAGACTCAGTTACAGACAGCAAACTGGGGCTGCACCACTTGAGGTGTAAGCTGCCGATTTAACCCCATTATGTTTGAAATCAGCATTGTCATTTTTGTTCCAGATACATGTGTATAATAACTCAGATCAAACTTAATATAGCAATATTTACCACAGGCGGCCAGAAAGCACTGTAGTTACTCTCTATGCATGGCTGTGAAACTGTACAAAGTCACAGTGTTCTTAACAGCACTCCATTCCTCACTGCTATGTAGTTACATCTCCATTTAAGAGTTTATTACAACAAGTGTAGCACGTTTTTACCTCCCCTTATTGCCAGCATTAAGTATGGCTGTTTTTCTCAGTAACAACATTATGCAATGTGATTTGTGTTTTATATTTATTGTAATATTACAATAGGCTATTACTGTTGTTGGAATTATTTTAGGTGCTATTGAAAAAAACAATAAGCAAACCCAAACCTTTGGTGGCAGTGTACGAGGTTCTTACAAAGGGAAATGAGTATGTAAATCATCCCCAACCCACGTCCTCATTGCTGATGCAGACTCTGTCTCAGACGCATCCATTTAATTGAGCATTCAAACAGTGGTGCACTGCCCAGACACCAATCTAACGAGGTCGCGTGTCAGCGTCCAATCAGACTGACCCCATCTGCTCGGCTGAGCTGCCCGACAGCTCTGTAGCGTTGGGTGCTGATCTGATGCGCGTGCTTGATGGAGGATGAGCCGCAGAGCTGGCCGCAGCAGCATGATAACACACGGGCAGATCTATGAGCTGTCTGGACGGAGGGGCCTGAAGATCAGAACCGTGTCTGGTTAGTTATCTTCAGGGCTTTAAGGCACAAGTGTGGTTCTGTAGAGAATCAGGTTTGGAGGAATGAATGTAGGACTGGACGATAACAATGAGAGTAATCAGCACTTTTTTGATGTTGATAATACATATATGTGCGCAGTATTGTTGATAATCTGGTATTAGTAATAAAGTCAACACGAATGCGAAATCATGACACGTTTTCCCTTTGCTTTCTTTTTTTGTGATCAATATGCAATAATAATAATGCACAAGTATGCATGTAGAACTATGTTCACAAAGCCCAAGATATGCCTGTAGGGTTCTTCACAATACGTATAGCACAGTGTTACTGTTAGTTACTATTAGTTCTACCAGTAGTAGAACATCAATAATGATAGCAATAATGGTCAGTGGTACACTCACATAGAAGGACAGGTTATACATGTCACTGCAAAACATAATAATAATAATAATAATAATAATAATAATTATAATTATAATAATATAATGATTTCACACTCACACTCATTGGGGTCTAATGCAGAGCTACTGCCCATCCTGTGTGCTCTCATACCACTGCTTCATCAGCCTCTGCTGGGTGCCACTGCCTGCCTGCATTGCTGACCAGTTTGCCTACCATGGAGCTTCTTTACGTCTTGAGCTGTGAGGGGGGCTTCACTTGCATCCTGAGCGCCCATTCGACAATTCTGCGATTTAATCACAGACTAATCAGACATTTCTTCCTCTCCCTCAAAAAGCACTGAACACTTTCTTCTGTTCTTTCTAATGGACTATCAACTTAGTCTAACAGTTACCCTATTCAATATTGCCTATAATTGTAAACTCTGACCCTTTTTTGAGTTTGTTTTACTATCTGGTGTCGACCTGTGGAGGATGGGTTCCCCTTTTGAGTCTTGGTTCCTCTCAATAGGAACTCTCTGAGAGAGTTATTCCTTGCCACTGTCACCCTTGGGTTGGTCATTGGGGGCTTGGACCCAGGTTTCCTGTAAAGCTGCTTTGTGATAACATCTGTTGTAAAAAGTGCTATATAAATAAATTTGACTTGATTTGATACCGGTTAGCAAGTATCACTCTGCTCTCATTCATTTTAACAGTTCCTTTGCAATATGAGACCAGGACATAACTGTTCTTACTGCACTTTATATCCTGGCTGTTGTACATTCCAGAAGACCAATTTTCTGAAAATAAGTAAGCCAAAAAATAAAAGCAGGAACAGAGGATCGTGATATATTATTGACTGAAACACATGGAAGACATTAAACCATGATATTATTGGTTTACATTAGTTTTCCCTGCCCACTTGTGCAAGGTGAGGTAATCAAGATTAACTGAAGGTTCAACAATTTTAGCACTAGGTAGCTAAATTGTTCTGTAGGTCTATATTGAACCATTACATGCTTGACATCATAACAACATGAAAACCTTTTTGATGCTATATAGGACTGTTTATCCTGTAGAGCATTTTCTTCATCAGTCTGGAGAACCTTTACACTATGCCAATAAATATGAAATTGTTCCATATAGACGTCACTCTTTTACTAAACAACCCTTGCAGAACAATCCTTTTTGCTGGCCTACGTGTCTCCACTCAAATTGGGAAAATGCTTGTAATTGCGATTCTGATTCTGTGTATTTAAAATCGCACGGTGAAGGCCCGGCAGGATTATACAACGGTGGCCCCGATGTCTTTGTGTCAGGCTGTCAGAAACACTTCTCTTTCACCTGCAGCTTGGAATGTTTGATCATCATTAGCGCGACAGCACACACTGAGCTTACATAAGCACGGTATCAGGCTGATAGCCAATGCTAGTAATGGTATTGATGCATCATTATACATTACCATGTCATGGCAGGTGTCATATATTGTCATATGTTGTCATGAGTTGTCGTAACAGATTTTGTTCAGCAGTATCAGCAGCTGTCATAATCTGTCATGACAGCGTAAGTTGGATCACAGGCTAATTTATGCTAAATGTGTTGCAGTTTAGCTGTCAAGCATTATGACAAATGGAGACTGTGGTATTGCTAGACATAATCTGTAATATGACATCTGCCAAATTTGATTTGTGCAATATTAATTGAGCTACTCATACAGAAGTAGTGTCTCTCAGTATGGCGTCAGGCCGCCATGTTTGCTAATGCAAGATGCAGACGTCTCAACATGGAGTTGTAGAGGTTCCTAATGGTGTCCTGTGATAACCCATCCCATGCAGCTTGAATATTCTCACGTAGTTCCTGCAGATTTCGTGGTAGGGGTGGAGGTGGAGTGACAACAGGCCTTCTGGACATGTGACACATGACAACAAACCATTCATCTTGATTCATTGGTTGTCTCCGAAGATGACCCGCTGCTATTCTGAGTCACTCCATGACAGTGACATTGAGGTTTTGTTAAGGGCAGTTGCCTTAACGGTCTGCGTGGATGTCGTCCTGTGTCGTGCAGTTGTCTGCCAATGGTGCTAGCACCAACAGGATGACTCATGGAGGGTATCGCTACTCGTTGAATGTCCGCAATCTTGGCTGTTGGGTCAGTCAGGTATAGCGATAAGACCCCTCCTTGCTTATGTCACATGCACAGCCAAGTGTGAATCCTTCGCATGTCTCACAATGTCAAATCTACCCTCCAAGTTTCATTCCTGTCAGCTGATTCCTTCTGGGTGCAGCTATTACAAAAGCCTGCTGCGGCATAAACCTGCAGGACAATTCACATAGTTATCCAGCTGCCCAACGTTAACATAGTAGGCAGTATCATTGCTGTGGGAACAAAACCTCTTCACCATTTTTTATAATTTGCAACTTTGTGTTGTAATTTATAACGTGTGTAAATTTCACGAATGGACCAACAGAAATGGCCCAAAAATACTTGGGAAAAATTTGGTTACACTGACTTGCATTCAAAGTAAAGTATGTTTTTGCCTTCTCCTGTAAAGTTTTCATTTTGGAGATGCAAGGTTTTGTTCAGACAACAGCGAGAAGTGGAGGCTGTCGCAAAAGCATTCACACGTTCTCCGCAGTGTACAACTTGACAGTTGAGTCTGGGTCTGTACCCTGGACAGCTGAATCTGGAGAGCTAAGCCGGGTCTGTAGAAACTTCTTAACTCACATCTGCTTAACTTACACTTCAAAGCTAAGAATGTTTAAAAAAAGACTGTTTTTGGAGATGTATGGTTTGGTGAGTGATTTGTTCATCTTAACTTGACATTCCTTCGGGTCCATTGAGGGGATAATTGATGCTATTTGCCGTGGTCTGGATGCAGTTACGTGCTGAACGGAGCGCTGTAACACTCCATAGAATCAAAGATGAAAGCGCGTCACTGTATATATATGAGTGTGGTTATTAATAGAACAAATAATTGCTGTTGCCATGAGACGTGGACCACTGCTTTTGGTTCAGCTGCAGATGTAGTTCGCATTTACTATTGCATAATACAGAATGGATCTTTCAGCAATACGTACGACTCTTAAAGCAGGCAGGTTTTCGACTGGGCGCATGCCTGTCATTCTCAGGTGCTTGTTTGTGACTCATGGTCCCATCCTGGATCCACTGAATGCTGTCTGTTTAGCTTCGTGACTTTCACTACGAGAGCGTGTGCCATCCAGGATGGAATTTAAGCATGCACAGACAAGAGCAGCCTCACTGTCCCATTATAACTGGGTCTAAGGCGTGAGGCAGGGAAGTCTGCTGTTAGTTTCATGTTCTGATATAAGAGCAGGGTATCCGCAGGTCATTAAAGGGCTCGTACTGTGGAAAATCGAATCTTCTTCACTTTTTCGTTGAAAGAAAGTGGGCGAGTGGGAAAGAGCCGATGAAAAGCCCCACCTTATTGTGGATATCTGTGCTAATGGCGTAGCCAAAACATGCTCAAAACGATTTTAAACCCTAACTTGATCTTCAGTTTTAAGTATTTCAGTCTCTCCTCGTTCAAACAGAAGTTTGGCCTTGTGTGACTGGAAATAATATCTGCCTGAGGGTGTTGCAAAGATGGCTGCTGACTGAAAAGACTTTCCTATAAACACTTGGAGGAAGGAACCTAAAACTGCTCAACATAAACACAGTATTTCCTCTATTGAAAAAATGTGACGAGATGACACCACAATTCGTTTTGTTAGCACATTCTTGTGCAAATAAAGTAAATAAAGTATGTTTATACTTTTTAACTGTACTGATAACTCGCTTACTCACAGCAGTGGACGTCATGCTAACAGTGTGTTGCTGTACTGGACCCTTACTAGGGCCACAACGTTTGCCCTTCATACCTACAGTTAGACTACATTCACGAAACGCTGGTTAACCCATGCATGCCCTCTGCTATTACCTAGGGGGCCTGGTTAATGGAGTGAAGCCATGTTCTGATTGAAACTATGATGTGTTTTGAGTCTATTAAAGTTGTAAGGAGTGTTTCAATCTGGACTGCTTTATGAATAGGGTTCAATACAGGGCGGCCAATCAGAAGAGAGCTCATTTACCTTAATCTTAAAGACACAGTAACAACAACAGTCTGTTTTAATCTAGTGAATAAAGATTTAAAAATATGATCCTTAAACTGCATATAAAATAAGTATAATCACCCAGAAATCGTATATATCGTCGCTGTCCAAAGAAAAGCATGTATCTCCATTTTTGTTGAGTTTTACTTTTTGCATCAGTTGAACACAGCAGCTGTTGTTTACGCTGTGTACAAATTTCATGATGAATGGACCAACAGAAATGGCCCAGAACCACTTGGGGAAAAATCTGGTTCCATTGACTTCCATTCAAATTAGATTGGGTTTTTGACCTCTCCTGTAAAGTTGCCATTTTGGAGATACTTGTTTTACTTTGGACAGCGACGATATGTTCATTTTCATAACTGAACCAATGTATTTGCTTTCATTTGGCAGCAACATGTCGGTATTTTACCAAGTTGCTATGTCTATAATTGTACACTTGTAACAATAGCGGAAGCCTTTTAAAAATGATTCTATATACCACCAGAAGCATTCCACAATTGTTAAAATTCAAAGAGTCTTCTGAAATGGTTATATAGTGTTGAATGCGTGTTACCTGACCTGTAACAATAGTGGAAACAATTGTTCTATATATCACCAAATAGGGTTTTTTGACTCATAACCACAGTGGAAACATTATTCAGTATGATACAGAATTAAAAAAGTACCCTTTCCAGCTGGGTTTTCATTATAGTCATCATCAAGAGAAATCATTTGGCCATGCAAGGGACCATTTCCTTCTGGGAATCCTATTGTTACAAGTCATAGAATGGTCTTTCAGTACTACATAGAACACTTCTATTTCTTTAGTGCTATATAGAACAATTTTTAGAGAGGCTCTCATCGTTACAAATCAACTCACTTTTAGTTCTGTATAGAACCATTTAAAAAGGTTCTTTCACCAAACAGATCCTCTACTGTTACAAGTCAAAGAACCTATATACTGTAATTCTACACCATATCGCCAGAAGTATTTGCTCATCTGCCTTCACACGCATATGAACTTGAGTGACATCCCGTTCTTAATCTGAGAAAATTTTAGCCCCACTCTTTGGAGCTATAACAGCTTTAGCTCTTCTGGGAAGGTTTTCTACAAGGTTTAGGAATGTGTTTATGGGAATTCTTGACTATTCTTCCAGAAGCGCTTTTGTAAGGTCAGACACTGATGTTGGACAACAAGGCCTGGCTTGTAGCCTCCACTCTAATTCATCCCAAAGGTGTTCTGTTGGGTTGAGGTCAGGACCCAGTAAAGTTCTTCCACACCAAACTCGCTCATCCATGACTTTATGGACCTTGCTTTGTGCACTGGTGCACAGTCATGTTGGAACAGGAAGGGGCCATCCCCAAACTGTTCCCACAAAGCTGGGAGCATGAAATTGTCCAAAATCTCTTGGTATGCTGAAGCATTAACAGTTCCTTTCACTGGAACTAAGGGGCCATGGAAACCCATTCCATGAAGCTCCCTACTCAATGTTCTTGAGCTAATATCAAGGCCACATGAAGTTTGGAGGTCTGTAGCAATTGACTCTGCAGAAAGCTGGTGACCTCTGTGCACTATGCTCCTCAGAATCTGCTGACCCCACTCTGTCACTTTACGTGGCCTACCACTTCATGGCTGAGTTGCTGTCGTTCCCAATCGCTTCCACTTTGTTATAATACCACTGACAGTTGACTGTGGAATATTTAGTAGTGAGGAAATTTCACTACTGGACTTACACAGGTGACATCTCATCACGGTACCAGGCTGCAATTCACCTGAGCTCCTGGGAGCGCCCCATTCTTTCGCTAATGTCTGTAGGAGCAGTCTGCATGCCTAAGTGCTTGGTTTTATACACCTGTGGCCATGGAAGTGATTGGAACACCTGAATTCAATGATTTGGATGGGTGAGTGAATACTTTTGGCAATATAGTGTATGATTCTGTATAATACTGAAAGGGTTCTTTGACTCCTACAAACATGGAACCATGCTAAAATGGTTCTATATAGCACCAAGTAAAAAAAAAAAAAAAAGAAAGTGTTCCATATTCTACTGGGTTTTCATCATAAAGAAGAACCATTTGGTCAAGCAAAGGATCATGTAGTAGTGGAGCCAACAAAGGGATGTTTGACTCTGGACTACGACTGAGTTTTCATCACATAGAATGATAAACATGGCTCTTTATGGCACCAAGACGAGTTCCACTCTTGTTACGAGTCACAGAACCCTTATTTCAGTACTATATAGAACCTTTTTTGCTAAAAGTGTTGAAGAACTCCTCTTTTTAAAGGGTCTATGTGATGTAACATGCCTCTCAATCATAAGAAAAAAAGGGGGAAAAAAACAAGGCAGCAAAGCAGAAATCTGGAAACATTGACAGACAACACACCCCTGTTTAAAACGAGTGACCGCAAAGACGTTTGAGTTGCCATGAAAGAAACCCTCCTGCTGCATCACATCTCTGGCGGTTTGATGTTTGGAGCTGTCAGGTGAGGGTTAGTGCAGACAGTGAGTATTAAAGGATTATCCACGATGCCATGAAACCATCTGACCTCAGCTCAGACGGAGAAGACAGGGTGGCAGGGTGGATCAGGGGCTTCTGGTGGGGATTTTGAGAGGGAGCAGTGGCTTTGGGCAGAGAGGGTGAAGGGAGACAGCAGACAACAACATACCAATCACTGTTTTAAATCCATTAACCACACACACACACACACACTTACATGCACACAGAGGGCCGGGTGAATCATGCCTCTTCAGCGAGTGTGTGTGCCTCTGGAGACGAGGCGAGTCAGCCCACATAACGCTAGCGAAGGTGGAGTGCTCCTCCGAGCCTAGATACTGAAGTACATTCCTGTGTGTGTGTGTATGTATGTGTGTGTGTGTGTGCCCACTCAGCTTTGCTGTCTCTTTGCTGCCGAGATCTGACACCTGCTGATTCACCAGCGAGACTCACCTTAGTCATTTACTGCGATAAATAAAGCCATCAGGCAGCACACGCTAGCAGTCCCCGCTAACGCTCTCCTAAGACTGCTCTCAGGCTCCTCACGCATGCCTTCTCTTTCATTCTGGCTTACTGCAGGTGCTCGCCGCTTCAAGCTAGCCTCACATTTCTTTCTGCTCTCTTCTATTTCAGTCAGGTTTGGCTTTTTAAACCTCTCACACAGACCTAGCAGGGTTAGCCAGGACTAGGAAGTTGAGAAGAGCTAAACAAAAAGTTAGCACAGCAGCTGGAAAAACAAAGGAGGGGGGGAAAAAAGCTCCAAAAGAGTTTCTATTTTGTTGTATTTTACTTATTCACGACTGTAGAGCTGTGTACAGCTGTGTGGTAAGGTCAGCACTCTGGAGGTTTGCTAAATTTGACATGAAGTTCCGGCTGGGGCAACTTATGCTAACAGCTAACAGGTAAGAAAGCTTGTTTCTTGTGCTACTTTTGCTTGGTTTGTCCACTTTCTAGAGCTTCTAGAACTTTTCTTCATTAATGATTGAACACAAGAAAAGACCATCCCAACTACTTTTCAGGCCAAGAATGGCACTTTTTGTCATCCCTGAGTCTGCCCTTGCTCGACTGTTGCTTGAAAGCAGGCACTTCTTGGCACGAGCGTGTTTATCTCAATGGTTCCCACCAAAAATAAACGTAAGTATTCCTCCAAAAAAGAAAGAATCCCAAGCGAGCATTCTGCCGTAACTCTGTGATGGATACAAGTGATGGAGGGGCTGGATTTGGCTCGGGCAGCCGGTTCAGTGCAAGCTTTTTCACACCAGGGCCGGCGTTATATTGACATTGGCATGGCGTGCCGTGTGCTGTAACATTATTAATTATTCATTACAGCTTGCTGCTCCGCTCTTGATTTTGGACGATGAGAGGATGTACATTCCAGAAAACATGTTTTTTTCTTTTTTTCCTTGTTGACTTTCCCTCCTCAGCCTTGTTAATGTTTGTGTTTTTGTCTTCCCTTCCCATCCCTTATTGTTTTCTAACATATTGTTCCAGTTTTTTTTTTTTTTTTTGCAGTGCTTGTCTGACTGAAATTAATAAATATATCTCTTTTCTTTTCTCTCGAAAAGTCAATTGCCTATTCGGCAGAGGTTTGACCAGAAGCACAGAGATCCAAAGCTTTGTCTAAGCAGGGTCATCCTCTAAGACAGGAAGAGTATTAACTGGAACAGAGGGAATTTTTTTTAATGTCAGACGACATGGCAGTGCTATGGGCGATTTATTAAGCCAGCGCCAGTATTCAGCCCTCCGGAGGAGCAGGCAGAGGAAAGCTGTGACTGCAGGCCCTGGGAGCAACCCTGTGCCTAATACCCCATGTAATTTCAGCTGTGGAACCAGGAATTTTTAAGGAAGCCCCTACAGGTTGTTTATATGACGAAATCCATTTAGGCATTTAATGATAAGTAAATGCCCTGGCATCCCCCTTTAATACAAAGCAAAAACAGACTAAGACCAGGAATAGAGAAGTTTGCAGGCTTCCTGTGTGCGTACGTGTGTGTGCTCATGCGTGTGTGCCTGTGAGCGCTTAGGAGAGAGTGAGTGTGTGTGTGTGTGTGTGTGTGTGTTTGTTTTTGTACATTGCAAGGACAGAAGTATTCTGACTATGTAGGAGAAATACGGGGGAACGTACAGTGTCAGAACCGTAAAACTGTAAGGTGCTTTTGTGCTTGTTAACAAAGCTACATATTAAATTTTTTAAAAGCTTTTAAAGTTACGTTTCTTATTACATATTTATTACATATGAGGTTACATGTATATAATACCTATATATACATATATATGTGTGTAAAAAAAAAAAAAATATATATATGTATATACGTAAATAGGTAGATAGGTAACAACTCTACCTAACAAGTCTAGGTAGACTCTGTATGTAACTCTATATGTAATAAGTATGTAATAAGAACTCTAACCTAATAATACACATAATAAACAATACAAACTGAAAATTGGAAATTTTATTATTATATATAATATTATTATATAGAATTATGCATTATATACAGTATATATTACTTTTTGGTAATACGTGTTTGGGACATGACCTCACAACCTCATAAAGTATATAAACAAACATGTGTCTCATGTGTCCGCTGTCCTCTAAACTGAGAAGTACAGAAAACTACCTTTGTGTACATTTTTGTTCTGTTTTTGTTTTCTCTTTTGAGTTGTTCGTGGGAGGTTTTTTTCCTTAATTCATGTGTGTTTGTGTGTGGGAGTGTTTTTTTCTTCTTCTTTTTCTTCCTTGGAGGTTTTTTCAGGTTTAAAAAGGATCAGGATTGGTTTGGTTGTTTTGGTGAAACTCGGAATGTAAGTCTAACCATCGTATAGTGCTGGCTTAGGTAAGAGCTAAACCCTTAAGCACAAACCAACGCCCCTCTACCAGAATCTCTGGCTCATACAGCACAGGTTATTCCAGTTGAAGTTATTAATGTTTCAGGAGATGTTTTTGAGCAGATTAGAAGACAATCCACTTACATAAGGAAGGGGAAAGGCAAAGACAAGAACGAAAAAACAGGAGTTTCCTAAATTAGAGGTCAAGAACTGATTAAAAGCTAGAGAGAAAATGGGGCAACCAAGTTCATAACCACCTTTAAGACCTGGTAGACTACTAACACTGTCCCCATCAAATAAACAGCACTCATTTTTGAGAGAGAGGAGATAATCAAGCTCTCTGATCTGAAAATATCTACAGGTGTTTTTGTCCATCCTTCCAGTGTGAGAAGACACTCAGTGCTATGGGTCTGAAATGATTTGTTGCTGTTCAAGAATCTCCTCACTGGGAAAAAGAGATAGATACACAAAGTTGCAATGGACTGACCACCCCGGAGTCCAGGCCTCAACGTCACTGAATGTATTTGGGGTTATTTGGATGGTGAGAAGCAGGAACCAGCTTCTAAGACTGAACTTTGGAGGCGTGGCTGTGGATTTCTTTGAGAAACTGAAAGTGAGTCTCCTGAAAAGAATGGAAGCTGTAATAAAGGCAAACGGCCACATGATATTTAAGGTTTTGATGCTCTGGTGTAAATTTCTGCTGTGGATTGCACTGTAAATTCTTAAAATCTCATTCACTACACATGGACCTTCCCTCTCCTCCTGTCACACAAACACATACGCACTCAAATACGCACACAAACACCACGTACACACACAGTGTCCCACACAGCGTTCGTACAGTGAGAGTTCTCAGCTGTGTTTTTGTTTTGGGGAGGCGCTGCCATGGCAATGTCCTCCTGAGGAGGGCAAGGCTTGCGCTTGGCACGGAGCAATACTATTGATTTTATAAGAGAATGAACACATGCATCATTCTCCGGAGCCACACACTCCGCTTGTGTCCGTCCCTCTGCGTCGCCAGGCTCCTTACATTCGTCCAGCGAATGCGCCGATGAGTCTGAGGTCAACGGTCAACCTAATAACGGCTGATTTACAGGCATGCAGAGGCCTTGAATGGTTTGTTTGGCCAAAAATGTGATTTACATTTTGTTCCCAATCTAAAGGGAGTCAATCAGCCAGGACATCTTTGGTGTCTTTTTTTTTTTGCGCTGGCGCTGCAAGGCTAATGTAGCTAACGAGTAATGGAAGCTTATCCTGAAGCAATTAGCATTACGCTAACTCAATCATAGAATCATGCTGAGTAGTTAAAGGGTTGTTCTGGACAAGATTAAACATTCAACCATCAATGCATATGTCGTAAACATGCCTACTTGCATCCTAGAGGAGTGTTGCAGTAGTAAAATGAGATTTTCTGGGGTACAGGCAATAAATAACCACCTTCTGATGATGTATGTTGACTGTGGGAGGACAATCTGAGAAACTACCAAAGCTCTTGAAAGCTAGAGGGCTAACTGTTAGGAGGGCTACTATCTTATTGCACCTATATATCTGTAGTAAACTGTGTTTTCATATTGTTATTACACAATTCAGTACGGATTACTCTAATGACAAAAATGACTCACTGATGAGTAACATAACAAGTTAAAAGCTGACGTTAGCTGGTAATCTAGATACCTTTCCTCAATTTAGTCTCTTTTCTTTATCAGAAGTTGCAAAAACCTCTCTCTTGTGGGCGTATTTGAATATAGACATAGTCACTATTCCCTTTTACTATTTAGTTTGCTGATTGAGGTAAAAGTCACGCTAATGCTAAACTGGTGTATTTATTAGTCTGTAGCTTAGTGGCTAGGCTAGCAGTCAAGACTGATTGACACCACAGCGATTCCCAATGGCTCTAGATGTTTTTGTGTAGTGTAGATAGAAAACACTGAGGATGAAAGCTTGTGAACAGGATGAAATCATAAATGCTGATGAATACAACGTTGTGCTACATGACATGTAGCTGCATGATGCATGACAAATAATGTATATTAAGATCTAGTTTTAAGATAGACTGCTCTATGAAGTAATCTCAAACTGAATTCTATATGTGGTCTAAACCTTTGGTCAAATGGATAACACTCGGGCCTCAGGATGGCTGCTGTTTTCAGCTATGCAACATACAACATTTTTATAGATATGTATATCTTATAGTGTAGTATAGACTGTATATCTTATAGTGTTAGAACTCATATAACCCCGCTGAAAAAAACAACACAGACCAGCAATCTGTGCTGGTTAAAGCTGGTCTCTACTGGAGTAAGCTAGTATAGTGCTGGTCTGGTGCTGGTCTACCTGATCACCCAGCTTGGTCATCCTGACATAACAACATCAACAGACCACTTATACTGGTTTTGCGGGTGACCCGCGTATTCATGCTGAGCAGCATACCAGCATACACGACACATGCTGGTTTTGCTGGTGATTAGCCATGCTGGTTTGTGCTGCTTTTCTTGAAGGGTGGGAAGACATTCAGAGATACTGAACCATTCAACACTATTTCAATGAAAGGTGTGACCATGTAGGAATCCAGTTTATGTTAATGTCTAAAAGGGATTTTCAAAGCTCACACACAGAACAAGGAGCACAATTTCCAGGAGAAATGTAATGTGCCTCAGTGTGCAAAGAAGCTAGCTTAGTAAACTTTGTAATTCAGTCAGTTTTCTGAGATGTTTGAGTGTTATATCTGGTTTAAGTTGTTTGTCTGTTTTTCTTTTTTTGTTGGTGCTGGATTAGCTTGCTTTTAGCTTGCTACCTCCAACATCCAACTTGAGATGCTACAAGGGATAGTGAGGGCATGCTAATGAGGTCAAGTTAAAAATGGAGACGTCATTGAGGTCCTGCTCAAAGATTCCACTGTCACAAATGCCAACTTTGCAATGCTGCTAATACCTTCAGCTAAATGAGGACAATTAAATTCCACCCATTGCCAAACAGACTATCATCCTTGTTCTTATTGTTGAGTATACGGGGATCTAATTAGTTTCCATACAGATTCCCCTATTAGTAATAGGGGAATCTACAGTGTATAGGAGCAGTAACATGTTATTAGATTTTATATTACATCACAAAATGCAAGCTCACCGGACAAAAAATTAGTCACCTTTGACTGAAAGGTACCAAATTGCATGTAATACCTCCACAAGCATGAATAATATGTAGGCGAGATCAATGTTCAGCCACTCTTGCATCAAAGAATTGTGCAGTTGGGCCAGATTTGGTGGATGTCTTCCCTGGCACAATTCTGAGGAGAATTTCCTGTAGACTGGGCCTTTTGCCACTGCTGGTAGACCCATATGACCATACGCTTCCATACACCCTGCAAATTCAGCTACTTTCTTCACACCATGGCCTTTGGCACAACCAAATGCAATCACTCCTTTTCACCAACCATTTTCTGCTTTGCGACCCATTTTCCCACACATCGAATGAGACATTCACCGCACTGTACCACCTTTTCTCAATCTATGAAATCCGTTGCACACACCGCAGGTATTTATAGCCTGATCATCCTTGTGCAAAGCCATTTGCAGGAGCTTGATGAATGTATGTAAATATGTATGCAGTATGTATGTTGTTGACATGATTGGCCATTGCATTAAGATGATAAGAGACAACAGTGGTGATGCTTTACAGCATTTGTTGTCATCGTGTACAAGTGGCACTGGTGTTTTGTATATGTACAGTATATATATATATATATATATATATATATATATATATATATATATGTGTGTGTGTGTGTGTGTGTGTGTGTGTGTGTAAAGATGCGCATGTGTGTTAGTGTGTGTGGGACTGGGTAGGGAGCTGCTGGACGGGTGATTGTTGGCACCGGTGGAGCTTTCTGATGAGTCAGGTATTCCTCCCCCAGAGTTTAGTGAGTCATCATGGCGGATCATGATGGTGAGATTTTCACTCATTAGAGTGCATTCGGTGTGTGCTCAGCCGCTGAACCTGAGAAAGAGCACATGAGAATGGCCAGAACTCCTTCTGAGGTGTGAAATCTCTCTCTCTCACACACACAAACAGACACTACTGGGAAAGTAAACTTTGAAACTTTTGAGCACAACTGGTGACACGTTTACTTCGGCCACCAGAAAGACAAACAAGACACAGCAGATTATGGATACAAGCTAAAAGCACACAATGTTCTGAAGGAATATACTGACCTTCAATCTAAAGGCTTTCCAGTTTACAAGATTAGCCTTGTTTCAGATATCCTTGCTTTCTAAAGTTTGCTTTCTTAGTATTGCAGTTCTGTGCTGGAGCTATGCGGCCAACACGTAATGAAAGCTTACACCTTATAGTTAGTATTGGCTACAGGTAGACTGCAGGTCTAGATCATCATACACCTGTTAGATAGGCTATATGATAACCTAGATGCGCAGTCTACCTGTGGTGGTCTTCATTTACCGCTATACATAAAATGGAAAAAAACATCACTTAGCTAAAAACAGCAGTAGCAGTCTTAAAGTCTTTTATCCACATTTTGTCCAGTTTTATAGATAATAGACATGTCAGAGAAGTAGTGCCAGAGAACTCATAAGCAAGTCTTTTTAGGATTTCTTATCAACAGTGTGTTTTAAGGCAAGTCTGCAATGGTTTAGGCACATAATGCTAATTGGTAGTGTATAAGCTACTGTAACTTGGTAGCTACATTACACTCCAAAAAGTAAAAAAGTAAATATTGGACACCAAGCGTAGCTACTGTAGTATCAATTTGTGTGACGTCAAGTTTAGACTCAAGTCTAGCTTAGACAGTAGCCTTGTAAACTACAATCATGAATGTTATCTGCTTGCGTAAAAATATCCACACCCCCAAAATGATAGAATATAATAGAGTGGCACAATACACTACAGTAGATTACAGGAGACTATAACAGAATCAGCAGTGGACAATAGACAGCAGTGGATGACAATATTCAATTGACAACAACAGACAACAGCAAACTGCAATAGATAACAATGGATTACAGCATACTAGATTTAAATAGAATTTATACAATTTATTCTACACAAATTATGGCACAAGAATTTCCTCTGGGATAAATAAAGTTCTATTTTAATCTGAAAGTACCTGACGCCCTTTACGTTATGTTTCAATTTCATTATGAGTGAACAGAAAGAAATGGCCCAACATTGCCTGGGAAAAAGGTCTGGTTACTTTAACGTACATAAAAGCACCACATCAGTTTCACTGCAGCGCAGAGAATGACCCGCCACCTAAATAATACCTGCTCTGTGCTGAACCTGTTGCCTGTCCTGACTATTGAAGAACAGGGTGAAAGGGATGATGAACTCAGGGTGAAAGGGACTAGCAAATACAGCGAATCGGAGTCTGCAGTTGTAGAGCTACAAAGTGCAGCTGTATGGTGAGTGGAGGTGATAAAATGAACAATGAGTGTAGATACAAGGAGGTGTGTCTAATGAAGTGGCCGGTGGGTGATGAACAATAAACAACAGTCAAATACAAAGAGAGCAATATAGATTACAATAGACTGCAACAGACTACAGGTGACCACAGTATACCACAATACACAACAAACCACAAAAGACTACGATAGACTACGATATTTAATGGACTACACTACAGTGTGATAGACTACAGTAGATTACAACATACTATACAAATAAACAACAATAGACTCCAGTTCAACCTTTAATTGATAACAATAGACTGTAAAAGACTACTGTAAACTATTAACTACAGTAGACTACAGAGGACTACAGTGGACTACAGTGGCCTATGACAGATATACATATACAGCGGACAGCAATATACAACAATAGATGAAATTAGATTTTGAATGAGTAGTCTGCAATACACTACAACTAAAAACCGATTGCACTATTCAACACACTACAGTAGAATACAAATGACTACAATATGCAATAAACTCCAGACAACATTAAACCATAGTCAACAATATACAATCACCTCAGTACTACAGTACGGTAGATTAAAACAACTCATGCTCTTTTGACGCATCATGTTTTAGAGCTGTGCATTATAATTTTTCTTAATCTCTCTCTTTAAATTCATATATTTTTTAGAACACAGTAAAACAGTTGACATTTGGGGATAGATGTTGGTATTTAGAGCTAGAATCTGTTTGATGGAGAGCACAACTAATTAATCTCTTGGGAGCTAAAGAGAGAGAGAGAGAAAGAGAGATGCTGTGGTTTTAAGGGGCATACTCAAATCTGATTTTTACTGCTGGTTTAACCATTTGCTGTCCATAACGTTCTGGCGCTAGTCACCAACTCTTAATAACATGCTTGTTTGTCCGATCGGCTTCGGCTCAGTCACGTCAACCTAACACAGCTACCACAGTCCACACAGCCGTCGGTTCTCCTCATTGTGTCTCTTCCCCACAGAAACAGTGTTTCCTGAAGTTGCATTCCTGCCTTACACTCACATCACGCTTCCCTGTTCCCATCTAACGTCTAACATATGTTTGACGTGATCAGTAGTCCAACAGACTTTTTTTTTTCACTGATGGTTTAAATTATTGCATGCCTAAATCATTACATGCTGTGTTAAGTAGTAAAGTCATCTCAAATAGACTCACTTTTGTGGTTTCTGACACCGTATGCCAGACGACTGTTTATAAAAATGATGCTGAGGTGCTGTTTCTAGCCATCTACCAAAGCTTTTAGTCATTTAGGCTTGCACTTTAGCACAGTGCTAATTGTTCATCCATTCCTCATAGGAAGCAATTGCATGAAGTAAGTTGCATGGTTACAGAGTTATTGTTGTTTTGCCTTTTAATCCATTCATCCATTCATAATCCATTTAGCACTATTTCACCATTATCAACCTTAGACTTACAGTTTTATATAACCTTCTGTAGGTTCAGTAGTCATAACCTTCTGTAGGTTCAGTAGGATATTGTGACCCCTAGTTCCTATTACCACCACTGCCAGGAAATCAGTACATTTCTCTAGAACGGACCACTTCAAACCACTTTGAAATGCGCCTCATTATGCCGACAATTGGAGAGAATTCATCTGTAGCTACTCAGCACTAGCTGTGTTTACATGTAAAGATGTTCTCCAATCCAAATGAATTAATTCTGTTTATTGATTATGTCTGATTTGTTCACTCAACTCAACAATTCAATCAAAATCCCTGTTTACATTCACACTACAAGTAATCAGATCGAAAGTGATGCACATTTGTAGAGTACCACTTGTACTCTGGTGTAGATGTTACCGTGACCATTCACATCATGTCCATCGAGTCAAAGTGAGACGAGCAGGAGTATAAGTTACCTGAGCTTTCGGTTGGCATGCTTGTGTTACTAATTGCTTTAAAATGATGCCCGACTCAGGACAATGTACTTCTGTGTGCAAAAGGCTTGAAGGCTCTCCCATAAATGAATCTATAATTCAGAAAAGTAGACAGATCAGAGCCATTTTAACCATTCTGGCTCTTAGCAGATTTGAGGAACTTCCATCTGTTTTCCATTTGCTCTATAGTTTTGTAAGCCCATTACTGGAAGCTATACTGCTGCCCATCCTGCTCTTTTTAAGCCTTTTAAAGATTGAAGCGTAAACTTTGTCTCCTCTCCCAAACCAGTTTCTGGCTCCTGCCATGTTGAACTTTACAAACTTGCCTCTATGCCGCAAATGCACATTGAGAATGTTATCAGATATAGACTATGGCTATTCTTCTATTGAAAGTCAACTTGAATCTGAAATCAGAACGTATTTTCGGACATGATTCGATTCTTCAGGATTTGTTTGGATGGCAAAAAGGTTTGCAGAATCCCCCTGTTTAGCAGAAAAGCTAAAGAAATAAATACATGAAAATAACCATGTTCGGTCTAAAAAACGAAATGCTACATGAAAAGTAACATGTTGTCACGCTTCCGGGTTTCCCCGCTGCCTCCGACCTCCCGGACTCCATCTCCCAGAGTTCACTCCATGATGATGTCACAGCCACGTGTCCTGAACCCACCAATCACACTTCATTTCCCTGATCAAGCTCTCCTTAATTTTAACTAGACTCACCTGCACCTCATTTCCCCTTCAGTACTTATACCCCTCCGTTACAATCCCTCATTGCGAAGTATTGCCAGACCTCGTTTGCATACTAAGCGGGCTCTCTGTATTTCTCTATCTTTGGTTTTGACTCTTCTTTGTTCTCTGACTCTCTTCCTCTGGGATTCTCCCTTTTGATTTTGTTCGCTTGTTCGACTGTTTACCTCGTTTTGACCTCCCTTTGATCTCTGGATTTCTCTCTGGATTCTCCTCTGATTTGTTTACCCGTTTATCTGACTCTCTGGTTCTCGACCCCTGCCTGTCTCTCATACTTCCCCTCAGCCTTGTTCTGTGTTGCAGTGTATTTGTTGCTGATTCTGATTATCAATCTGTCAAATAAACACTCTCTGACTTTTAGCTCAGCATGCTTTGAAGTACGTTTGTTCTTGACACATGTATTTTGTTACTTTTAGGCTAGCCTGTTAGCCTCCACATTGCCTTTGCTTTTCTTACACTTTCAGGAGTAAAAGACAGGTTAAAAAATAATAATGCGAGAGTGTAAATACTTAACTTCTGAGGAAGAGATGGACTATACATGTGCATTCTCGATAATGATTGGTCAGATTGGTGCAGGGGTAGAGAGAAAATGCTGAGACATGTGACAATTTTTCCCAGCCGATACTTCACAATGACATAATCCGATGTCAGATAGGAGTTCAGAGGTGGCAGAAATCACCACACTTTGATCAGAGACTACAGAGAAACAAGAATGACACAAAGGATTGTGCTGAATGTGGCTGAGGACACAAACTAATACGGTAAACATGGTCCATTTGATTTCAGGTTGACTTTAACAGATTATTTACAGGATTACCCGCCTCGTTCAACTGAACAGAAACTGTATTCAGAATGGCCTCAGTCAGACTCATCTATTCTGAATGAGGTATATACATTACATACAAGCTGCATGTAAATGTGGCTGCTTAATATAAGCGCATAGTGATTTAGGCCTGCAGTTTGCATGATGCTGACTGGTGGAGTGTTGGCTTGTCTTGGAGATCCAGTGCAGCAGCAGAACTAAAGAAGTAAGCAAGTAAGCAAGCATCCGTATAGCACTTATTCGTATAGCACTTTTCAAAGGCAGAGCTACAAAATGCTATAGATATAATAACATAATAAAGGATTTAAAACACACATACACACACACACACACACATATAAGCACACTACCTGTCATCACAACTCAAATATGCTTGAGAGTAAAAGTGGGGAGCCCTGGCTGCCTGTCCAGGGTGTATCCTGCCTTCCGCCCTTTGAGAGCTGGGATAGGCTCCAGTACCCCCAGAACTAAGGGTTAAGCAGGATTAAGCAGGTTAGAAGATGAGTGAGAGAGTAAAAGTGGGTCTTTAGGTGTTTCATAAAAGACGATGTGGACGTGGCAACTCTGATATTAAAGGGAAGACTATTCCATAATTTAGGAGCATACACAGCAAAAGCACAGTCTCCCTTTCGCTTCAGTTTAGCGCTAGGAATGATGAGAAGCTATTTGTTGATTGATCTCAGTGACCTAGTACTTGAATGGAACATTAACAAATCACAGATATATTCAGGCACTTTACCATGTAAAGCCTTATAGGTAAACAAAAGGAGGACATTTGGGGTAAGGAGAAAAGAACTGGGTGCATAATATTCTTTGCCCAACTTTCCCTTTTTAACATGACTCAATGGCTCCTATCACTGTTTCCTATATATATATATATGATCCGAAAGCTTCTGTTTAATCGGAATTGTGATGGTGGTTATGTAAAAAAAAAGCCCCACACATATTAAACCAGATTGAAAAGAGCTCAGCGGTGATTTGTTTCTGAATTGTGCACCAGCTGAATAGCTCGGCCAATAATATCCTCACATGCGCATTCCTTATTAAGCCTCTTCCCATTAAACCCTGCTGGTGTGGAGCGCCGGTGCTCTTCAGAGAGAGCGAGAGGGCCTTAATTGAATCAATCTCGCTCCTTCTTTCTGCCATTTCCACTTTCTTTTCTTTCTTCTTTTCTTTACAGGGGAGAGAAGGGGGGAGAAAATGTTTGCCGCTGTTTTTGCCGTTGCCATGGCACCAGTGCTGGAGCTTTATGAAATGACAAAATTCGAGTTGCATAACTTGATTTTAAGTCTGGTAATTTAGCAGAGTAATAAGAAGCAGATCCTACGTTGGCGCTATTGTAGAAGGCATGCTTGTATTTATTTCTTTTCTTTCTTTTTTGGGCCCCGCTGAAGGTTTCGCAGGGATTACGCGGAGGTTATGCTGTAATGTGAGGAACGAGGAGGAGATACAGTAAAGACTGTTTTGAGTCACCATTGCAAATGAAGTTATGTAACTATGTTTAAGATCATTGAGGAATCAATAAATAATATAATGATAAGAAGGAACGGTGCTGATAGCATATCTGTACGTCATGTGATATACTCAGTAAGAACTACTTCTGTTTCAATTTACTACTTTATATATGCCATTTATAATAGTACAGATAAAGTTATATGGCATTTGGATTATTGATCTGTATACAGTCGTATGCAAAAGTATGTGGACCCTGGACACCTGACTAGTTCCTGTTGCTTTACAAAGAGAAAATAAGTTTGCACACCCTTAATACATTTCTAATATTCAAAATGGAGCTTATGCAAAAGTCATGGCTCATTTTATTTGTGCTTTATTGTTTCCCAATATGCTATTGTCTGCAAAAAATAGAACATGTGAGCTAAAATATGGAGAAAAATGTCATATTTATGTTTGTTCCCTGTAGAACAGGGCCTCTTTTACCATTGGGTTGACCACAAGTAGACCACAATTTGTGGCTGGTATACTGTAGTGGGTAACACCTCTGCCTTCCATGCTCTAGACTGGGGTTCGATTCCCTGTCTAGAGCACTGACACACCATGCCAATAAAGGTCCTTGGGCAAGACTCCTAACGCTACCTTTGCCTACCTGTGTGAAACGTGATCAAATAAGATAAGGGCATCTGCCAAATACTATAAATGCAATAAAGTCTCAGGCCAAAGCTGAGGAGGAGCCAGTAGTGGGCAAGTGACAGTGCTTTGTCATAAAAATCAGAGGGAAAAAAAGTTTATTTAATTTTAAGAAATAAATATAAAACATTAAACAATATTAATACAAGTTATGCAACAATAGTACACAAAGCAGCTTCATCCGTTTTATGTTCCTTGTCTTTAAAGACAAAATACACTGAAGGTTCAGTTGTCCAGTTGTTTAGCATAATTTTCCACCATTACACCTGATTTCAGGTATAAAATGAACCTATGTTTGCCTGATCTTTTGATATTTAATGTTCAGTGATACACATAGCATGCTACACAAAATTTGCTGTATAGAGGATTTCCCAAAAATGAGTTTTTTAAGCATAAACCTTTTTTTCTCTTTCCTGTGGGTCATCATGCTTTCTAGTGATACAACTGGACCTTGAGGTGGTTGAGAAACCCTGCTGTAGAGGATGCGCTGACTTATTTTGGCTTAGAGAATCAACAAAACATGACAGACAGTGTTCTTTTGCACGCCACTGTAAGTGCTGTTTGAGTGGGATTGTGAGGGTGGGGTAGGTGAGTCGTTGGAGTTTTACATAGTGTGTAGTCCGTCTTGATAGAATGGCAAAAGCCTTATAAATATATTGAATGACTAAATAAATAAATGTATAAATAGTTGGATAAAGATACTAATAAATACATGTACGACATCTATGCATATATAACTCAGAAGACACATTTAGTGTCATTTTGGATTGTACTGCACATCCAATTGCAATATTTGTATGTACTTGTAAATATTAGTATATTCGTATATTTGCAGAGGTCTGGTTCCATTTACCACCACTGTAAACTGAGTAAAGGGTCACTCTGAATGACTCTGCGGAGTCACTTCTATCTCAACCGAATTTTGAATTTATGTTAAAATTGGGATTTTTTTTTAATGTAGCGTTATTGTAAGTAAGGATGCACCAGTGTGGAATTTCATGGATCATATGACATCTGAAAATCCCTTTTTGTGGCAGATTCCAGAACTGACCTTTTCACATTGTTCTATTTTAACTCCATGGACTTCCAAATAGATTACATCTCAAAGCTTTTTGTTCAAGAACTGTATGGAAAACAATGCAAACAAAGTTATTCCCAAATTGTAAAACTGGGGAATACAGGATCCATAGAGGCAGTGAGCAACTTGATCACAGATTAATTTAACCCATGTCAGAACCCTTCACTTTTCAAAACCGTTATCATGCTGGTTGAACGTTTTCCAGTGGATCCTATAGGTTGGTAATAAACCCTGTTGCTCCCACAACCCCACCTCCAACAGCTATTAGAGCCCCCCGTCCTCATCTTCCCCTGCCGTTTAGGTGTCTGAAACTCTATTTGCATTCATTTCATGGCTGGCAGGGCGGCTGAGGCGGAGAGCGGAGTTTAACAGCTGTGTGACAGCGCGCTTTGAGCTGGAGTGTGCGGCAGCATTCTCGCCGACGCTAAGCCGTGTGCCTGAATCCGCCAGGGGCCCCTTCACCATCAGCCGAGCTTTGGGTAATTAGCCACACTGATACAATGTGGCATTTACTGCTCTTTTTGCAACGCTGCAGAAGGTTACAGCGATTATCTACAGTGATTATCTAAAGTTGGAAAAAAGCGCAGCCGCATTTTTTAGATGTAAAGTCTCATCAAGTCTCCAGAGGGGAAATGTTAAAGGACCCATAGCATATGTTGTGTGTGTTTATTTTCTTTTTTCCTCTTGTGACATCTGTATAGATTTACATAAGGTTTGTACATGACCATGTTCCTAACTCTTTTTAGTCCCTTAGAATTCATTAGGCTGAATGAGCAGATATATTGCTACTGTTGGAACAAAACCTTGAAGGTCCATTTTTCAGTTTTTGACATCATTTGAAGATGTCTGTTGCCCTTTATAGTATGTGTAAATTTCCTGAAGAATGGACCAAAAGAAATGGCTCAAACTGACTTGGAAAGAAGTCTGGTTACCTTGACTTACATTGCAAGTAAAGTTGTTGTTTTTTTTTTCTTATCCTGTAAATTTCAGAGCCTTATATTGCGTTTATATATAATTTGTAAACTGCATTTTATTTGTCCATATATAGTTTATTTATGGCTTGTAAATTGTGTATACTGTGTAGATTGTATACTGTACAATGTCTGTATTGTGTATATGGGAAGTCGTTGTGTACATTGTGGACTGTCAGCTAGTTATGTGTATATTGGTACAGTACTAGAGAGACACGAACTGCAGAAACCAAATTCCTTGTGTGTGTCAACATACTTGGCCAATAAACCTGATTCTGATACGAGGTTGCGTTCCGATAACAGCGATATGTAAATAGTTTTACAAAATAATCATTTCAAAATGGGCCACATACATTAGTTTCTAGTTTCTGCAACTTTGGAACATGTTTGTTTACATAATAAACATAACATACAAACTCTTTTACTTCAAAAAAGCCAGCACGGCTGTCTTCCAGGACGGAGGCCCTTTAAGCGTTGAATCCTGGAGTCTTCCCTTTAGCAGAGCTATTGAATTGACCCCATGGCTAACCTGCTGCGCCTCGTTGAAACTTTTCACCATTTTGAAACTGTAATGAACCTTCGTCTCTTTTTGAGATGTTTAAAAAAGCCATTTTTTTTCCCTTCTCTCGTCTTGTTTGGATCAGATGGACTAACTCGTGGCCAAGACTTAATGTCTCACATATGCAGCAGCAGAGTTGGTGTGGATGCTGTACCAAGTATAACACATATGGAAAAGGTTATGTAAGAAGTGTTTTTTGTCACCCCTCCTGTTCCATGGGGGCAGCAGCATGATGCGCATACCGTCGCAAATGTCGAGTAGCAGTGTGTGTGTGTGTAAGTGTGGTGTGACACACCATGCTGCACACACACGCTCCTGTGAAGAGTGCAGATCTACAGTGGAAGACAATCCAGATTAGACTTTGTAATTTCACCGTGACTCATATGCAAAAAAGTATGCTTTATTTCGGCTGCTTGTGTACGTGCGGACGCGTAAGAGAGCCTGTCTATCAAAAGCGTCTGATTCCGGCGTCAGTATTATTATCATGCAACAGCCCCTTTTGAAGTGCCTGAATCATCTGTATGTGCATGTTTGTGACAGACATCTTTATACAGCACCTGTGGGCTGCTTCATGCTGTGGAATACTAGCATCTGACAAGTTTTCTGTTGTGCACCATTATGGATCATTTGGGAGAACAGTCCTGATGGTGTGCTCTCAACTTAGTTTCGACTGGAGATTGCAGATCAAACTTACAAACTCACATATTAGACAAAATGTAATTGTCGTATTCACAGTTCAAACACAGTGAATTGGCCTCTGGGACAAGCTTACCATCAATAGTCACACCCAGAAAGAAGTTTGGGATTGCAATGCTATTGGGAAGGAAGATAAAGGTTACCAGGAACAATAAATGATGATAAGGATGATTTAGACTGATATGGGCAATTTAATGAGCTACACATACAGAATAGGGTCTCTCAGTATGGCGTCAGTCCGCCATGTTTGCTAATGCAGCATGCTAGATGTCTTGGTATGGAGTTGTAGAGGTTCCTAATGGTGTCCTGTGATAATCCATCCCATGCAGCTTGAATATTCTCACATAGTTCCTGCAGATTTTCCGGTAGGGATGGAGATGGAGTGACACCAGGCCTTCTGGACATGTGACGCGTAATAACAAACTGTTCTTATTGGTGCTGACCACAGTCTCCACTTGTCTCCACCAAGACAAAAGCAGGACTTGCCACTGAAGATGACCGGCTGCCATTCTGAGTCACTCCATGACAGTCTGGCACGACAGCCTTACAGTCTTTAGTGATGTTGACGTGGTGTTAAGGGCAGCCGTCGTCACAGTCTGTGTGCAATGTAGTTCTGTGTCCTGCAGTCGTCTGTCGGTGGTGCTGGCACTAACAGGATGACTCATGGAGGGCATCACTGCTCACTGAATGTCCACAGTCGTGGCTGTTGGGTCGGTCAGGTACAGTGATAAGGCCCGTCCTTCCTTACGTCACATGCGGAGCCGAGCGTGAGTCATTCACATGTCTCACAAAGTCAAACCTACCCACCAAGTTTCACTCCTATCGGCTGATTCCTTCTGGGTGCAACTTCTTTGACGATGAGTGTAATTTCTTGAAAAGTCCTTGGAAGTGCTGCATCAACTATCATCCTCAAATACAGCTGTGTGCAGAAGTTTGGGCACCCCTAGACAAATTGCATATTGATGCTCTAACTGAGAACGTCCTTTAGATAAACACATTCTCAGGTTGTTGGACAATTGCTCTTTATTTGCTTGAATGTAACTGACTGAGGTGAAAAAATGAAACATAAAATGTTTAAATACAATAGAATGTTTGTATGATACTAGCTTTGAGTGTTATATAAACATCCAGCAAAGCTTGAATAAAAACATAAGATGTAAAAACACTAATCAAACCTATCTGAGAATTGTGTGGGCGTGGCTAATGAGCAGTTTGATTGACAGCTCTTTGTTCAACGCTGCTAGCCTGCTCCATCACTAATACAAAGCTAGCATCAGATCCAGGTTTTATGTGACACTAACTGGACCAAAAATGACACAGACTAACAAGCAATTGGACGGACACACAGAAAAACGGATGGATGAAGCAATGCATGAGTGAAGGAATAGATGAAAGAGCAGTGTTGGTGTATTGATACACGAATGGGCAACAAGCAGCTACAGAAAGGTGGTCCAGATTGCTAGCTTTTGGTTATGCTGGTTTAGCTTTAGCTTGCTAAGATTGTCTGACTCTGCAACTGTTTTGCGTGGGCGGGGCAAGAGACATCAGCCTTGTGATCGGTTAGGAAATGCTTATGGAAGCGTTACCCAGTTTACATGGACAAGGAGAGAAATATGGTAAAATACGGATGTTTATTAGACTTTGGGAAAGTTTTCATAATTAATATTTTGCATATGTGCAGTATTTTGTGGCCCAGAAAAAAAAAGCTTAATTAGAAAAAAATCCCCACAGATTTAGTTTCACTGGGGCTTTAAGCTCAAAATAAAAAGACATTTCACATGAAATCTTTTTTAAAAATAGTTTATTCCATGTAGAGAATGTGGTAACTTATTTTCACTTATATTGTTTACTTATTCACTTATATTATTTATTTATTATTTCACAATATATGCAGTTGATGACTGGGACATTCAGGCTTTATGATTACACCTGTCTTTTCCCATCAATAAACCTAAAACAAAACGGCACTGGGGCTGCTTTTACAATGCACAAATCAAACAGATCAAAAAACAAACAACAAACTGTACTGAGACGAGGAAGTGGTCTGAGTTTGCTTGATTTGTGCGTTCCTTTACAGGGGTCTGAGTCATTTGATGTGTTCACATCTGCAAGAAACCCCATAGCTGTGCAGTCTTTGGGGTTCATTGGAGTGAAGTCATAGAGGGATCAATGGATGCTTCTTTAAAGAATTGTCTTTGGGGTCTTTGCCCCCTTTAACTCATTCAAATCTGCCCCCAGAATAGCTGGTAAGCGTGAATGTCCATGTTGGTTATGGTAAACCGGATCAGCATGTGGAATTGAGGCTTTCTGTGTGATATTGTGTTGCTTGTTGCTGTTCAAAAGAAACTCTAGGCTGCCTTTATTGGTGGGTGTGCGGTGATAGTTTCAGAACAAGTGTGTGCACATTCAGAAATCATTTCACATCACTATGGAAACTTTTGTTATCAATTTGTTTCACCCGAGCTACTGAAGTGTGAAACATATTTCCAGTCATGTGTTCGCTTGCTCAAAAAGGTAGTACATGACCCAAATAGTAATAAACCTTTGACCTTTTGGCTTTGTTAGATCATGATATTTCCATGTCAAATGGTAGAACAGCACTGAGCAATCACATTATCAACCTGAGAAGAGTAGATTAAATTACAGATATTGTATTTTGCTTACTTTGCATTGACCAGGTAATATAAAGCTTCTATACCATTTAAAGTTTTCCCTTAGACCCACAAGTACAAACCATGTACATTAGCATGTACTGTATATGTCAAAAAATATCGTCCTCAGAACGGAGCCCTGAGGAACCTCGCAGGCAGTGGCGAAATTAACAGCCTGTAAAATTCTATGCCTGAGCACTTATGGAACCCAACCCATTGAGGATTGTACACTTAACACCAGCACAGTGCTCCAGGTGCTCAGCGACTATAGCATGATCCACTTGTTAAGGAGCACTTATAGGACATATAGGAGCCAAAATGTTGCATTGAATTGATTTACTTAATACATCTGATCCAGCTGGGTCTTGGGAAGAGGTCGATGGAGCAGGTATGAACATTTGTTATTGGAACTTGGCCCGCTCCAGGAGGAGGATTGAAGACCACTGCCATAGAAGAACCAGTTTGGGTCTCCAAAGAACATCTCGAGGGATAATAAATGAGAACTACTTTAATGTTTAAAATTTAGAGAGCTTCCACAGACTCCTCCTAAAGCTATATGTCCAAGCTAGAACCACTGAGGAACCTTGACTTTTAAGAGCTTAAAGTTGGTTCATCAGCGATGACTACTTGTCTGACCCATTTATAAGCAAAGGCTCTTCAATAATGTTACAAGGAAAGCCATAAACGGCCGCATGCACCTACAGCACAGCCTGAAACCCCCTAAAACCTCACTTAATGTGAAAACGTCATAGCAGAATTTCTCAAATTTGGCTTTGGAGGTCATTTCTCCTGCCAGTCTGATCACGTCATACGTGCCATTTCTGTAAGTAGACATGGCAGCTCGGAGCTGGAATGCTGGGGGTGAAATTCATCATAAAGAGAGAAGAAAGCGGCGGTACCTGTGGGTTCAGTCCATAACTTAGCATTTCTTAGGAACATTGGCTCATGTGTAGGCAGGTGCGCTGTTTGTGTATGCAGCTCTTGCTTTGTTTCACTGTGAATTATGTCAGTCCTCTTGACCAGGATGAAATATTTCAGTCAGAAACTTCGCTGAGGCTTTGAATTATTCATAATATGACAGAATTATTTATATCTTGTTAGACACGGAGAGAGAGACAGAAAAACCAAGTATGCAACAATAACAAGAAAAAATAAATCTATGCCTCTCAATTACGCTGCTTGTCTGTGTATATGTATTTATGACATTGGCTGCCATTTAGGTCAATATCATGCATGATGAAACATTTAGACAGAGTGGTATATGATTACATATGAATAAATAACCTCTTATTAATAAACAGTCATGTAAAAGCCCAGGTGCTTTGTGGCTTACTTGGTTTAGAGCAGAACGCAGTGAATATTTACACCGCAGCAGAATAATGATGTTTTTTTGTTTTCTACCCTTTTGCTCTGGGCGAGTGAAACACTGCAATATAGGTTCATATGTATAACAATAAAGCCCCATGGGCTTCCAGACTTCATTATTCATTGCATTATTTTATTCATATCATGTCATGGAAGGGAAATAATGAGATGTGGTAGGATTCAGATTAGCTCCATCAAAAGTTGGCACTGAGATAAAAAAAAAAAAATTGGACTCCAAATATCTGTGCAAGATCTGGTAGACCACCAAACACCACCACCACCAGTTCCACTCCTGTTTCAGATCTGAACAAATCCGTAGGTGTTTCTGTCCACCCTTTCTTTGCGAGAAGTCAGCTTAATGTTATGGGTCTGAAAGGATGTGTAGCTTTTCAAGAAGCTCCTTACTCGAGATCAAGAGATATGGAGTAAGGTTTTATGGACTAATGAGTCTAAATTTGAGATCATTGAACACTGAATACTCTGAACTTGCTCAGTGAGGATGACTTGAGCTTGATGTCAGCAAGCCACAGAGAAGACAATAGGTGAGGAGCCTGGTGATTTTGAGTTCCATATTTCCGGTTCCCTGTAGGTTAGCAATGCAGGCTGGTTGGAAAGACTGCTCTACTGACCCGTGGAATTTGGCTTAGTCCTATCATTTTTCCACCAATCTACAGTGTTCAGATACTGAACATCATTATCTGCGGTTTCCCAAAGACTGCAAGTCATGTGTGGTTGGAGAGGGCGCATAATGCCCTATAATCCAGTAAGGTTCGAAGTTGGTTGCTCTTGTTTTCTCCAGCTCTGTGGATCTCTGCCACGGGTGACTTTCTCTGCAAGGCTGCCTAGTGCTTGCCAAAGTCGGATACAAAGTTGCAGAACTCCAGGATCTGTATCTGCAGGATCTGTAGGCAGAGCAGATAGTCCTGTTTAGACAGGATTTCTATCTAATAATTAAGAACATGTCTTTGCCTGTGTTCACTGTGAGGATCATTCAGAACATCATTTGTTTTATTCAGCCAGATGAAGAGAAACAGGCCAAACAGAGAATTCTCAATATAGCACGATTCATGAAAGAAAAAACTCCTCAAAATTCTTTTGTTGTCGTGCTTTATTGATTAAATTGTGCCCTGGGCGACGTCTCTAAATCCTGATAGGCCTGATTTGCTGCGCTACGGAAGAGATTCCAACCCCCAGAGTACAGTAGATAGATTGCTGCAGTTTCACACTCTCTCTTTTAGAAACCAAACCATCTCTGCTTAGCTGCACCCACAGGAGAACAGAGTCAAACTACTTTACCCCTTCCTCCTCTCTTTTTACCCATTTTTTCCCTTTTTCTCTCTTTTTCCCAAGCCCCTCTTTCTCACCCCTATTTTTTTTTAGTTGTTTTCTTTATTTTTCTCTTTTTCCATTCCTCTCTTTTTTTCTATTCTCTATTTTTCTTTGTTCTCTTCTCTCAGTTTCTTTCTCTCTTTCACTTTCTTATTTCTTTTTATTCTCTTTCCTGTGGTCTCGGTTTTCTTTTTCCACTTTTCTTTCTTTCTTCTCTCTCTCTCTGTTTTGTTAATTCCTTTCAAGATCGAGGTGAGGAAAGACACACACATTCAGAAACATCTGAAAAAAAAAAAAAAAAAAGATATATATATATAATTTAATTAATTTTTCAGATGTTTCTGAGGAGATTACATAATTACATTAAGACAACCCAGTTATATAAGCAAGAAAGAAACAACTAAAAAACAAAGGTTTCTTAAATTAGAGTTCAAAAACTGATTAAAAGCTAGAGAGAAAATGGGACTCCTAACAAGCAGGTTGAAGACCTGGTAGACTACCAACACTGTCCCCATCAGATAAACAGCACTTAAAGCTTTCATTTTCGAGAGAGAAGAGAAAATCAAGCTCCACTCTTGTTTCAGATGTAAAAAGAAAAAAACAACAGGTGTTTCTGTCCATCCTTCCACTACGAGAAGACAACTCGACGCTGTGGGTCTGAAAGGATGTGTAGGTCTCAAGAAGCTCCTCACTAAGAAAATGAGATAGATATACCAATCAAAGAAGCTGCTGGAGTTCTTAAACAATGAACCGACCACCCCAGAGTCCAGACCCCGACATCACTGAATGTGTTTGGGATTATTTGGATTGTGAGCAGTAGAAACCACCAAACCAACTTCTGAGACTGAACTTTGGAGGTATGTCTTTGAGAAACTAAAAGGACCCCCACAGGACCACCACAGAGCAGGCATTATGTGGCTGTGACACACATATATATATACATATATATATACACACACACAGTCTGTAGTCAGAATCACATTATATTCTCTTTAAATTCTCCACTCAATTGTGCGGCAGTAGTTGCAGGATCCCACCACATGCTCATAAACAAACACAACAGCTACACACACACTCAAACTAACTGCTGAGAGGTCAACTTGACATCAAACGAAAAATGCAGAAAACAGAGAAAAGTTTTCATCTGTAGAAAAGAAAAGTAGTTGGAAAAACAAGGAACTCAAAATGTCAAAATGTTCAGAGGAGCTCGGTGAACGTGATCTTTATGCTGAAAAGAGACAAACTATTGAGTCATCTAATGCATCACTGAGTGTTTGTGATTGATGTCATCTGCAGCAGTGGTACTGACTGTAAAACACTCTCTATAGACTTTTACTAGTTTATTGAAAGCGCCTGCTTTATTCTTACTCTCACTGGCCACTTTATCAGAAACACTTACTGTACTGATGCACTTTGTCGCATTACAGTCATACACTCTAGCCCATGTATTGATGTGCCATTTAGCAGTCCCCCCACTTATCCACTCAATGGAAGGGACCACAATAGGGACCACCACTTGCCAGATATTATTTGAGTAGCGGAATATTCTCGGCACAGCAGTGGCAATGACATGGCAGTGGAGTGGTGTAGAGGTAGTCCAGGTGTTTTTAAAATCTGAAGGTTTCTAAAATCTAAGCTGACGTACTGCTACACATTCCCTTCTGATATTGAGCCTGATCCCTCACACCTCAAGAATTAGCAGTTTTAAGTATGGCATAAATGTCCAAATACTTTCTGAGGCCAGTGTATATGATAGATGCTAATACGGCCAGTGAATGTTGGGATACGGTAACCTAATAAACTGGCAGTCTATCAGAACGTATCTCTTGCTGTTTATTTCAGAAATGTGCTGCAGGTGGGAACAGAGCCATCTGTGCCGACTAACCACCACGCTGACTCCTGTTTATTCATAGGCACAAATATATAAAGTTCCCTCATGCTAACGTCAGTCCTCAGATGAGTAACCATTACTATATCGCCCAGAATGAACTGTACAGTCTGCCCAACCAAAAATAACGACACCATTCACAGATGAGTTCAAAATGGATCAAAAATGGATCGAAAAATATGCCGAATCGCTTTAGGTCTTATTAATAGCGGATGACGGCGTCATGGATTATATTCTACTGGTCTATCGTAGACACATTTGAGCGATACGCCAGTAAGCCTGTAAACACCATTCATGTCTATTTATGGAGAGCTGCAAACAGGCACGAAGAGATTGCAGAAATTGATGTTAAATCAGTTTTTCAGATCACACTGTGAGATTTCTTGACAAAACTGGGTAAATAAGAATGAAAAAGAAAAGAGTAGAGGAGGCGTACTGACAATGGAGCTTATGTCTAAGTCAGCATAGCCTTAAGCTATGCACAAGTTCAGTGGTAGATGCTTTAAAGGGAAGGAAGAATTGGGTGGTAGGGCGGAGGTGAGTGGGTGGGAGGGTGGATGGATATAGGGATCCAAACAGGATAACGTTCATAAGTTTGAAGCTTTAAACTGCGCACCAAATTTGGTGGATCAAGCTTCAACTTTGGATGTTGCTTGTAAACTAAAGTTTCTTCCACAAAACGACAGAAGCAGGCCAACGACGTGAAGAGCACAAACATCTTGTGTTGTTGTTTGCCAGAAGCTCATGGCAAAATCTGATGAAGTTGCTGTTGGTAATAAACACTAATGAGCATTGAGAGAACAGAGGAGGAAGAAAAGAAGGGACTGACTTAGGGAGTAGATGCCTTAGTTTTCTGTGGACTGGCTGGGTTTTCAGTAGCTTGGTTTAAATGTCAGATTTTGAAAGAATGTAAGATTATTTTTTTAAGCTAAAAAACACAAAAAGCTGAATTTCTAAATTTTTCTTGATTATCTCGTGCCAAATATCTCATATTTATGCCAAATGAAACTCAATAATGTCAGCTTCTGTTTATTACAAACCAGATATTTACTCCATAAACCACCATTTGCATTTATTCACTACAGACCCCATTGTATTCCACAGACCACCATTCTCATTTATTCACCACAGACATCGTTATACTCCATAGACCACCATATTTGTTTATTCACTACAGACATTGTTATACTCCATAGACCACCATTCTCATTTATTCACTACAGACATCATTGTACTCCATAGACCACCATTCTCATTTATTCACTACAGACCCCACTGTATTCCATATTCACTAAAGACCACCTTTTTACATTATAAATTACCACACTCATTTGTTCACTATAGAACGTCTTGAACTTTCACCCGTCTTGATTATTCACCATAAAGTTCCTGTTTAGTTTCATGGACCACAATTCTCATTAATACAGACCTCTTTTTGCTTCATAGACTACTATTTAAATTATTCACTACAGATCACCCATTTTTTATATACTAACATATACTTCTTTATATAGTAAAATTCTTTTTTATTTACAACACATCCCACAGCCCATCCCACCTCTTACAGACCACCTGTTTATGTTATAAACTACCCTATTCCTTTTTTCACTACTTTTTTCCTAGACCACCCTTCATAATTATTCAGCAGAGAGCATAGGTTAAGCTTCAAGACCACCATTCACATTTATTTACTAAAGATCATATTTTTAACCTCATAGACCACCATTCTGGTTCACTACAGACCATGGTTACACTGTGTACATCATAGACTACCATTTTTATTTATTCACTAGAGACCACCTGTTACTTCTTAACTAGCACCTTTTAGTTTATACATGACCATTCATATTTATTCACTACAGACCATATTTGTACTTCATATATTACCATTCTCATTACTACAGACCACAGTTTTCTTCATAGATCACCATTCTCTTTTACTCATTACATTTACTCTCTACTATCAGAGAAGTGATATGGAAAGCTTGGCACTTTCAGAGTGTTTCCATTCTGGACCTGTTGATCACGCTCCAGTTTTCCAGTGATCTCTTTAGTGATGAGTTCCCTCCTCAACGTCTGGAGAGTAATTAAGCAGATTAAGAGAAATGAAGGAATGTGTTTTACAGCATTCAGAGCACAAAACCATCTCCACGCGCCGATGTGCTAACGTGATTAGCGTAATCGGATTTGTAATCTCACTCCAAAAATTCACACGTGGAAGGAGCCACGTTAGAGGATTTCCAGAAGGAAAAATAGCTCGCGCTAGATTTAACATTTCCTCTAAACCGTAGCTACACACTACACTTTTTCCCTCCATCCAAATGCTTTAGGACTCGCTTCGCAGAGTCATAACGAAACCTTTTCAGAAACCTTGGTATGCCATCTTTGACCTTGAAGCGTCTTTGGCTTCCAACCTGGTCTTAAGGTTGAGTGCTGGGGGAACTCACCTCCTCCATTTGCCTACAGCTATATACTGGGGGAAAAAAAATACATGAAAATGTATGGTCCAAATCTGCGCGAGAGGAGACAGGCCTCATCTTCTCCCATCCTGGTTCTCATGCCAAGCTTTATTTTCAGCCCGCTGTTTGAAATTTGAATAAGCTGCTCATACAAATCCAAAAACAGCAATCTGAAGATGAGCGTGGATTGGATTTAACTGAGAGTGATAAAAGCGTCGCTAATGTGACTACTGACAGAGAGAGAGGGAGACACAGAGAGAGAGACTCAGAGAGAGGGAGAGAAATGAGGAATATATTTGATGAAGACCAATTTAAATCTTCTCACTGTTCTGTAGGGTGTGCTTTTTGCCTCTGGCCCTGAGTGTCCACCAGTTTTAGTGACATTCGTGGGCCTTTTTGATACCTGTTGCTTAACCTGTGGAGCAATACGGAGCACCAAGGACAGACTGAGTTTCTTGCCTTGATTGTAGTTGCTCAGCTAAAACATGTTTGGTTTTGCATTGGAAATACACGACTATACAAGGCTAAAATAGATAGCAAACAATAAATGCATTGCCTCAGATTTGTGTATGTGCATCATTTATTATGTTGGCCTGAGTTACAACTATGCTGCAACACCTTAACAACCACCTGGGGCACCATAGCAGTGACCTAGTATTGCCCTAGCAACCACTTACCATACCATAGTGTTGTCTTAACAATATGTACAATAACAATAAGCTGTCTTAACAATACAACCAGCTTGGATTATATGGCAACAGGCTAGCAGGGCCTCAGCAATCACTTGGGATAGCATAGTGATGGCCATGCAACACCCTAGCAGCCATCTGAAACACGATAGGAGTAGCCTAGTGGCAACTACTTGGGATTGCATAGCATTGGCCTGGCAACGCCTTAGCAACCACTTGGGAATGCATAGCAAAGGCCTAGCAATGCCTTAGCAATCACTAAGCTAGCACTGGGCTAGCAACAACTTACCAACCACCTGAAATATCATAGCAGTGGCCTAGCAATGCCTTAGCAACCACTTGGGATAACATAGTTCTGGGCTGGCAATGCCTTAGCAACTATCTGAAATACCATAACAATGGCCTAGCAATGCCTTAACAACCACGTGGGATAGCATAGCAATGGCCTTGCGACACCATTGCAACCAGCTGAAATTCTAATTAATGATCTTCTGTTAAAAGACCGGTGGACTGAGAGTGAAACTAGAGTCATCTTCACCTAAATGAGCTGATTAACTGTCTTGTTCCAGAAATGACAACAGGACATTAGAGTCATAATAAATCATGCTACTGTTACTCTCCATACTTAAGCACATTTGAAGGCAAATACTTTTATACTTTTACTCAAGTGGAGTTCTAAGGATGAACCTCTACTTTTATTGGAGTAATATTTCATCTTGGGTATTTCTACTTTAACTCAAGTACATGGTTTGTGTGCTTTGTCCACAACTGTTAGCAACCACTTGGGATAGGATAGCAATGGCCATGCAACACCTTAGCAACCACAAGGGATAGCATAGCACCTAACAAGGCCTTAGCAACCACCTGGAATAGCAAAAGCAATGGCCATGTGACACCTTAACAACCACCTGGGGAACCATAGTAGGGGTAATGTAATGTAAACACACTGTATGTTTGAACTTAGTGTGAATTGAACATACACTGAGATACTTCCAGTCTGACGGGTGTGAGTCTTAAAGCTCTCTGCTTACAAACAATGAATTCAGTCTATAGAATAGTCTCTAAATAACAACATGTAACACAGCGTCCAAACCACAAGTCACATGATCAGGCCTGTTCATTTTTTAATACTTTCAAAGCATTTTTCCACCTCACCATGTGCTGGTGTTTTGTACGCTCATGTTTTGCTTGTGTTAAGTTTTGAATGATGACACATTCACAAATAAGGCAACTTGCAATCATGTGTCATAAACTTTAAAGGCGTAAAAGGTCGAAATTTCAGCCTTAAAGTCATTGTCAGCCCAAACGCTGTGGTCAAAAAAAAGGTGATTTCAGTCATGGAGGAATGGTGCCGGGCCTATTAGCTTTCCCCTGGCCGTCTCATCTGCATATTTGTTGTGATGTTGCCATAGCACTTTCGCAAACAAGGCAACATCTGCTGAGCAATGTGCGCAGACAGAGGCGACGTTGTGTTGTGAGCGGCAGACGGCACAAACATGACCAGCCGCTGTCCACCATTTACATAAACGGACGGGGGGAAAACACAGCATTATGGGGGAATCAGCAGGCCTAATGCAGAGCAGTTGGGAATTCACGGCATAGCATCTGATGTTGTGAGTGGAGAAGTATTTTAATTGAGCTCATCAACGTTTCTCATCTTGAAAGTGGAGTAATGTCTCGATGCACTGGTTTTAGATCCAGTCAATGTATTTCTAAACTTGTGGTCCATCCTAAAATTACTAATGTCATGGATGTATTTTTAGCTAAATCACTTTGCAGCTGTTGACAAGGCAGTAATGTAGCTTAGCGCTGGAAACATCATGACTAAATCATCACATACTTGACTCAAGTTGTTAAGTCATCTCAATTAGACTCGGTCATGTGGTTTCTGACTCTGTATAATTCTGTCAGCTAGAAAAGTGTGTAAAGGCTTTGAAAGAAGTGAAAGTTCAATACTGTTCAATCCAACAATCTATGGGACACCATAGCAATAATGTAGCAACAGCTTAGCAACCACCTAGTACATAATAGCAACAGCCTAGCACATATTATCAACTACCTGGGATACTATAACAATAGTACTGCAACAGCCTAGCAACCACCTGGGATACTATAGCAATGTTCTAGCAATGCCTTGGCAACACCTTGGACAATATACCAACAGACAAGCAACCACCTGGGACACTATAGGAATGGCCTAGCAACACCTTAGGAATTACCTGGAACACCATAGCAATAGCCTAAGAACACCTTGTGCAATATTTCAACAGCTTAGCAACACCTTGGCAACCAATTTTGATAACATAACAATGGCCAAGCTATCACTTACTAAAGCAATAGTATATCAATGTCTTAGCGACCACCTAGGATACCAAAGTCATAGTATAGCAACATCCTAGCAACCACCTGGGATACCATAGCAATGGTATAGCAACATCTTAGCAACAACCTGGGATACCAAAGCCATAGTATAGCAACATCTCAGCAATGACCTGGGATACCATAGCAAAAGTATCGCAGCACTTTAGCAACCACCAGGGATACCATAGAACTAGTATCACAACAACTTAGCATTAACCTGGGATACCTCAGCAACAGTATTGCAACACCTTAGCAACAACCTGGGATACCATAGCAATAGTATCGCAACATCCCTGCCATCACCTGGGTACCATGAAAGGGCCTAAAAGCACCTTAGTAACCACCTGGGAAAATATAGCTACGGCTCCATAAAACCAACTAAAAGTTAATTCAGAAAGTCTCTCTGTGTAGTTTTAAATGTTCTGTTTCATTTAAATATATATAAAAACCCCATATACTGATCACTGCCCATTCATAATCAAACGTGGATTAATCCAGATGTTGGATTCTGTATTCTGAATATATGCGTATTCCGTTTAACCCCTGTTCTGGCAATGCAACATTCCTTTAGGGCAACATTCCTTTAGAGCAAGTCAGGTTCATATAACAACTTAGTTAGAGGCAGGTGTGCAGGTGGTTTACACAGTGCTAACTGGTGACCTGGCTGATCGACAACAACTGGGATGAGGAGGAGAACCAAGTAAATTTGATTTCTGGACAAAGCATTACTGAATGATTCAGTAACTGCTGTGAATGATTGAGTAACTGCTGTGAATGATTGAGTAACTGCTGTGAATGATTCAGTAACTGCTGTGATTGATTCAGTAACTGCTGTGAATGATTCAGTAACTGCTGTGAATGATTCAGTAACCGCTGTGAATGATTCAGTAACTGCTGTGGATGATTCAGTAAATACTGTGAATCATTCAGAAACTACTGTGAATCATTCAGTAACTGGCCACACTGAGCGATTAATAAGATATGCTTATTTAATATCCATTATTGGTGCACTCCCACTGGGACTGGGAATATGTTTAGCAATGGCGTCTGGCTGAAGCAGGAATCTGATGTGTTATATGAGTTAAAACGCAGGTTTACTGAAGTGCAGCATTTTCCTAAAAAGACTAAAAATATCACATTAGACTGGTGCAATGAGGCCTAATCTGCTCTCTCTCACTCTCCCTCTCTCGTTACCTGACAGCGTGTGGCTGCGTGTGGCCCGGGGGGGCTCGGGGATAACTAGCATGTCATGGCGAGGTGTAAGCGACATGGACATTCTTTTGCCAGCGAACGTCACGGCTGATTTAGAGCTTCAGGTGAGACGGATCACACAGCCTCCTGGGGGCTGTCCATCAACATCAGCATGAGACCTAAGACAGAGAGAGGGGGGAGACAGAGAGAGGGGGGAGAGAGAGAGAGAGAGAGAGAGGGAGAGAGAGATTGAAACAAAAAAGAGACAGAAAGACGAGAGAGCAATAAAGCGAGACGATGGGGAGAGTGAGATAAGAGGGAGAAAGAAGAAAGGGGGAGATAAAGAAGGAGAAAAAGAAACTTAAACAAAAGAGAGAAAGACTAAAGAGAGATAAAGAGAGAAAAAGAACAAGACAGGGTAAAGAGAGACAAGAGAGGGGAAAAGGAGAGGATAGAAAAAGACTGATGGAGACAGAACGAAAGAGATAGAACAGAGCAATGAGAGAGAATAAGAGCTGTGAAAACAAGAGAAAGAAAAAGAGAGAGAGAGAGAGAATGGAAATATGGAAAGTGAGATAAGAAAGAGAGAAAATAGGGGAGAGAATGATAGAATAGAATGATAGAGGTAAAGCGCTGAGGAGAGAGACACAAATGAAAGAAATGAGAGATAGGGAAAGAACAATTGTGAGAGAGAGAAAGAGAGAGATAGACAGGGAGAGATCAAGATAGAGAGATAGAGAGAGAGATAGAGAGAAAGAGAAAGAGAGAGAGAGAGAGAAAGAGAGAGAGAGAGATCTCATCAGGCTATGGGCGATAGCTGTCTGCCAGTCTGCTCTTGCTGTCACAAATGAACACATTAAGCACAAGCAGATACCGCCGGCCTGCTGTACTTAAGACAAAAGGACAATGACAACAGCACTAACAGAGGAAGGAGAACGAGGGGTTCAGTTCAAGCCACACAAAGCCCAAAACCGAGGCTGCCTCAGACCATGTTTAACCATTAAACGAGTAGCCATTCTAGAGGACGGATTAAACGACACAGCTCAGTTCTATATGTTTATCCCCAAAATCCTTGATCGTATGACGTGTGCCATGACCTTTCACACCCATCCAAATAAATAGCATTAGAAATTAGGAACATGCGTATGATAACAAAACCTGAGCTACAGATTTCTCATGTCCTTTAAAGCTTGTCCAACCTTACAACAGCACATACGAGAGAAGGCGCCAAGAAGTCAACTGTATGTTTTGATAAGAGTAATAAGAGCAGTCTGCTTAGAGACTTTGATCAGGGCTCCAACCTCTACTGGATCATTACACACCAGGTCGGAACTTGGCCTGAGTATCATCCAGGTAAACCCTTGGCTCCAGTCCAAATGAACTAATGCAGCAGCGCGGTGATCTTGGTTAGAATAACCCCAAGCTGCTGCTGTTTGGCAGGGGGGTGATAATGGAGGTGGTGGGGTGGCGCTGAGATCCTTGAGAGCTATAAGGTCACCATGGCCTTATGTGGCTAAGCCTGGAATGCTCCCTGAGGAAGCACATCTCTTCGGAGCATGGAAGAGCTTGTTGGGCAAGTGATATTATTTATGGACCTCATGGTTATTTCATGTGTATTGTGTGCTACGATCGGCTACCGCACTTTCATGTGTGTGCATCTCTGTGCACTACATTTTAAGTGACTATTCACAGGTAGCAAGCGTTTGATAACACTGATAACAATGGCCGAGATACAGTCATATGCAGAAACACAATCATCAACACATATCATGTGATCGGGGATGTTCAGACTGTATCGTCCACACACATTTCCTTTCCAACACTTCATTTTCCAGCAGTTCTTGGCTGCTGAGTCATTGCTTACCACTGGGACGGTTCTGCAATTCCTGGCATTTCAACTGTCACTTGCTCCTACCATGAGGGAAGTACATGGAGTACCTAGAAAGACTCATTAGCATTAGCGCCAATTCATTTGAATGGGATTTTCTGAGTAATATAGGTACTCCTGCAAGTGTGTCCTGGAACCCAACGTTACTTCATAGTATTAAACATTTGAGCTGATGATATGGCTCATAAATTGCACATGAATGACTAGCCTAGAGGAATGATTCTGTGATGCTGATTGGCCGGTCCAGTTGTGTTGCTGAGCGCTTGCACGTAAACAATGGCGTAAAAGCCTAGGAATGCTCTAAGTGACCCCTTGTACAAATGATCACTGGAAACGTAAATAATTCAAATATAGAAACACAGAGAATGAAGCCTGTTTTGTGAAACATTGCAAATGAAAGGTCATTTTGTATGGAACTCTGCATAGAAACATAAAGACATTGTGGTGTTTACGAGGGCTAGCTGGGGACACCGGTCAAAGCAGCCTCAAAAACAGTGCTCTGTGTGTCAGTCCATGGCCACGATGAACAGCAAAACCATTCAAATGTGCCACTCTTTAACCAGAGCCAGAAGTTTTACGGATGTAGTGTGCAGAGTCCATTGCCTACTCATGCCTACTCATGCCTACTCACCAGCTACAGTGCTGCAATAGTCTAAGGTGGTATTTTACAGATTTAGGACTAGCCAAAAACCTATTTGTAGCAGGTTTATTTGTGTTACTTTATATAAGATTAAATAAGCAATGTTTTATTCCATTAGAAGACAATGTGAAGCAATTTGTCACTGTCTGTGAAAAATAAATACACTCTTCTATAAAGGAATAGCTGCACCCAGAAGGAGGTGTGGGATTGCAGTGCTATTGGGAAGGAAGATAAAGGTTACCAGGAACAATAAATGATGATCAATTTAGACTGATATGGGCAATATTTATTGAGCTACATATACAGAAGCAGTGTCTCTCAGTATGGTGTCGGGCCACCATGTTTGCTAACGCAACATGCCTCGGCATGGAGCTGTAGAGGTTCCTAATGGTGTCCTGTGATAATCCATCCCATGCATCTTGAATTTCTCACACAGTTCCTGCAGATTTTGCAGCAGGGGTGGAGGTGGAATGACACCAGGCCCTCTTGACATGTGGCGCGTCATTCATCGTGGCGCTGACCACAGTGCCTCCACACATGGATTGGCTGGTCGTCTCCACCAAGACAAAAGCGGGACTCGTCAATGGAGATGACCTGCTGCCATTCTAAATCTGACAGTCTGGCATGATGCCATTGCAGTCCTTGGCAATGTTGACGTGGTGTTAAGGGCATGGTATAGTCATCGTAATAGTCTGCATGCATGTAGTCCTGTGTCGTGCAGCCATCTGCCAATGGTGCTGGCACTAGCAGGAAGACTCATGGAGGGCATCACTGCCCGCTGAATGTCCGTACTCGTTGGCTGTTGGGTCAGTCAGGTATGGCCATAAGGCCGGTCCTTGCTTGTGTCACATACACGGCTGAGCATGAACCTTGAATCTTGTTAAACCTAACCACCAAGTTTCATTCCTATCGGTTGATTCCTTCTGTCGGATGTGGAAAATGGGTCGCAGAGCAGATGATAATGATTAGCAAAAAGGAGTGACTGCATTTGGATGTGCCAAAGGCATGGATGTGTACAGGATGTGTACAAGCTTTCCTTCCCATCATCTGATACACAGGTATGCAATCGCATCTCAGCGTGCCTGACCAACATCAGCTCATGGATGACAGCTCACCACCTTAAGCTCAATCCCAGCAAGACTGAGCTGCTGTTCATCCCCAGCACTACGGGTCCTCACCACGATCTTGCCATCTCCTTCGGGAACTCCTTGATCACCCCTACTGAGGATGCAAGAAGTCTTGGAGTGATTCTGGATGACCAGTTATCGTTCTCGGCTCATATAGCGAACCTGACTCGGTCATGCAGATTCCTCCTCTTCAACATCCGGAGGATTCGACCCTTCCTCACCCAGGAGGCCACCCAGCTGCTGGTCCAGTCTCTGGTCATCTCAAGGCTAGACTACTGCAACTCGCTCCTGGCTGGTCTTCCTCTACGGGCCATCAGGCCCCTGCAACTGATCCAGAACGCAGCAGCTCGACTCATTTTCAATCATCCAAAGTTCACCCATGTGACTCCACTGCTGCGCTCCCTTCATTGGTTTCCTGTAGCTGCCCGCATCAGATTTAAAACTCTGACGCTCGCCTACAAAGCCAAGAACGGACCAGCCCCTCCCTACCTTATGGCAATGGTGAAGAGTCGATCTGTACCTCGAGCCCTTCGCGCTTCAAGTACAGCTAGACTCGAACCGCCATCCCTGAAGTCTCATGGAAGACAAGCGTCCAGACTCTTCTCTGTCCTGGCTCCCAGATGGTGGAATGAACTCCCACTGGGTGTTCGAACAGCAGAGTCTCTCGCGGTCTTCAAACGCAGACTAAAGACCCATCTCTTCATAATGCACTTAAGTGAGTAAGCACTAGTAGAGGTGTAAGTTGTGTATGTAGTTGTGTTGCACTTATATTGCACTTATAATGACTTTTTCTTTTCTTTTCTGTAGGTGTGAGCACTGGGCTGGGGTTGCCAGGTAGTGCTCTTTTTGCTCTATATATGTATGTATTGATCTATCTAGGTATCAGCACTGGCCCCCTGTTCGGGCAGTGTCTGAGCTCAGGGTGAGTTTTAGGCTCTGAACTTCCTGTACTAGCTGGAATATTATCCAACGGAACACTAAGCACGGTTGTAAGTCGCTCTGGACAAGAGCGTCTGCTAAATGCCGTAAATGTAAATGTAAATGTGATTCATTTTCTGTCCAGTGAACTTAATAGTATAAATTAAATTTAATAGTATAAACTAAAATTAATAATATAAAATAACAGTGGCTTATAATGTAATATAATGTGATATTATTTTTTTAATTATTTATTTATTTGTTTGTTTATTTATTTATTTATTGACACAAAAAAAACTATAATAATTCTTTACCAGGAAAAAAAAATCATTACCAACTTTTCTTTATTGCTTCATACTAAATAGGCTGTTTTTGTTACTGTGCTTTTAGGACTGATGTGTGTAAATAAGCTCTGTTCTGATTGGCTGACTGGGTGTCCTGCATTGAAAAAGCTTGTATAACAATAACCAGCGTGAGTGGGCAGAGCTATACTGCCGTAAGCCGAACAGGCGGGTATATGAAAGTGTATTGGAATTCATGACATCACAAAAACAATGAATGTAAAACAAATGGGCTGCTGGTGCGGCTTAGTTTTCATACTTATGAAATCAACGTTTAAATTTTTATGTAAATAAATGCAAGAAAAATTCCGTTTTCCGTGATGTACAGCCCTAAATCCAGGCTCCTTCCATGTTCTTCTCGGTATTTCGGTGCTCTAACAGCTGTTTCTCAGGGAAAAGAGCGGCGTGCATATTTACTGCTGTATATATTTCCAGCTCACATCATCTCTCTGCTGCCTGTGCGTTGTTTATGTGTGTGTCATTCAGATTCCAAGGAGTGGATTTAGCCTCATGATGATGTGACGTGACTTATGTGTGTATGCGTGTATGGTGTGTGTGTGCGTGTGTGTGTGTGTGTATATGGAGGACAGACAGGTGCAGACAGTTTGTGTCAGAGTGTGTTTCAGTCAGATGCTGCGGCTTCGTTACTGCTGCAAATGAACTGGGGCCTCTTTCCACTGGGCCGATCTCACAATCGGTCAGCACTCTCTCTCTCTCTCTCTCTCTCTCTCTCCGTCTCTCTCTCTCTCCCTCTCTCTCTCTAAGTCTCTCTCTATCTCTCTTTCTCTTTCTCTCTCTTTTTCTCTCTCTCCGTCTCTCTCTCTCTCTAAGTCTCTCTCTATCTCTTTTTTCTGTCTCTCTCTCATAGATATACTTTCAAACACACAGCAGGCACAGCATCAGCCCGACCAGCATCAGACTTTTTGGGTGATTATCCTCGATTAGTATACTTGTGTATTTCTACATGGGCATTTTTAAATAAACAGGTCTGTTTCTGTTCTTTTCTCTTTCTTTCCCGCTCAAGTTTATTTTACTGTATTTTTTATTTATTCATTTTTATTTTATATTTTTTTCGTTTATTATTGTTTTTATATCACATCAGGTAATATGAGGCCTATGCAGCACCATGATGACCAGCCAAAGGTTTGAGCACATCATCACTATTAGCACTATAAGTATTATAGCAATATAACAACAGCAATGTTTAATAAGAACCCAGTTTAATATAAAGCCAACATCTGATGTAACACCTCTCGATAAAGCTTGTATCAGGTGAACGTTTCTTTCATTTGTATCTTACCTCTCCCAACACTGCCAACAAAAACAACGCAATGTTTTTCTCGGCTGGCTGACATTTAATTTTTGGCTCTGGAAACGGTCATCTTGAATACCTGAAGATCCAAATGCAATGTACAGTGATTGATAGCTCACTGCTAAAAACCTGAACGCTTGACCGAGGTAATGGTGGTAGCTGAACGATTGCTAAGCAGTGATTAAAGGAGAAAACTGGATGGTTAGAAAAGATGAGGCCCAGATCAGGAATAGAGAACTGAGATGCAAAATGTGCAGTGTGGGAAAGTCACTTTACACCTCATGCGGTTGCGATTCTAAAGTCTGTTGGGCCCCTAGGCAAAAATTCACAAGGGCCTCTCCAACCAGCATTCATCACCATCATGTGACAATGTGAAATGGAAGTATTTTCTTATTTCAGTAGTTCACATTACTGTGCTGCAATAGTCTAAGTCTATTTTACAGATTTAGGACTAGAAAAAACCTATTTGTAGCAGGTTTATTTGTGTTACTTTATATAAGATTAAATAAGCAATGTTTTATTCCATTAGAAGACAACGTGAAATAATTTGTCACTGTCTGGAAAAAATAAATACACTCTTCTATAAAAGAATAGCTGCACCCAGAAGGAGGTGTGGGAATGCAGTGCTGTTGGGAAGGAAGATAAAGGTTACCAGGAACAATAAATGATGATCAATTTATAGACTGATATGGGTAATATTTATTGAGCTACACATACAGAAGTAGTGTCTCTCAGTATGGTGTCGGGCCATCATGTTTGCTAACGCAACATGCCAGACGTCTCGGCATGGAGCTGTAGAGGTTCCTAATGGTGTCCTGTGATAATCCATCCCATGCATCTTGAATTTCTCACACAGTTCCTGCAGATTTTGCAGTAGGGGAGGAGGTGGAGTGACACCAGGCCCTCTGGACCACGGTGCCAACAAAAATGTGCAGTGTGGGAAAGTCACTTAACACCTCATGTGGTTGCGATTCTGAAGTCTGTTGGGCCCCTAGGCAAAAATTCACTAGGGCCTCTCCAACCAGCGTTCATCACCTTCATGTGACAATGTGAAATGGAGGTATTTTCTTATTTCAGTAGTTCACATTACTGTTATCTTTAAAACCTTAACAGCATAACAAAAAATGTAATTCAAAAATATAAATATATCCTCAGGGGCCCCCCCACTGGCTTGGGGCCCCAAGCAGTTGCCCGCCTGACCTCAGTTCCTCTGGCCTCATGTCTTAAACTGAGTGTTCAGAGGTGGATATATCACTCTAATACAGTACAGGAACTGTTTAAAGCCTGAATTTGCAAAGTTAGCTTAAAGCTATTGCTACCATTAGCTGTATACCTAAACAAGGCAGCTGCAAGTTACTTTACTGTTGTTATCTTCTAGCTAACGTAAAGCGGCTCTGGTTACTCAGCTTTGGTTGCTGACTGCTAACAGTCTAGCACATGTAGTCAGCTAGCTTAGCATCAGAGTTTCCGGCTAGCTAAACTAACTCACACTACATATACAAGTTATGACCTTTCATTCAGTGGTTCCATAGCCATGCAGGATGCTGTGGTGTAGCGTAGCTCAAGCAGCCGGGCCAGGAAGCGGCATAGACTGAAAAGAGTAACAATGTAGAACTGAAAATCGTATGTCAGTGAAGAACTGTTTAACTTTTCATATACAAACATACATTCGAATGTAAATATTAAAATTATGCATCCAATATTACAATCATGCATCAGTTATCAGATTAGCCCTCCAAAATCAGTACCAGTATTTGCAGCATAGCAGTCAGGCTTTACTTTATATCATGGGTCTTAATATCATTAATAATGTTAAATCATGTTAAATAATGTTACATCTTGCAGTGTTTATACTTCTGTAATATTCTGTATATGATATGTATATCCATATAAGTACAAGTATTCACACATCTCTTTAGCTCCTTTACACCTCTTCATTATCTTCATTATGTCTTATTCTTAATCTGTATTAAATTACATATATATATTTATTTATTAGAACAAAAATAAATATGTGTTACCAGTCTGTGTGCTTGTCTGGTCTGTATATTATGTATACATGTGCCACTCACCAAGACAGATTTGTTGTACGTGTATGATACTTGGTGAAAGTGATTCTGGTTTTGATAAAAAGAGTAAGGTTCATGTTACAAAAGTAAGAGTAAGATTAAAAAAGAAATACTGCAAGTTCACGTGTGACATTTTCCTGGGTTTAAGAAGGAACTAGTAGCAACACTTCCATCAGTTTCCTTGTTGTGGTTAGAATCTCCATTTTTTGCGGAAGCCTAAAACTTTTCCACTTCTCCTTAGTGACCTCTGTGTGTGTGTGTGTGTGTGTGTGTGTGTTTGTGTGTGCAACCACATGCCTTTCATAGAAACACATACACAAATCTAAAAACAATGACACCTGTCCATAGAACCATAGAACTTGAGTGTAGAACCGAGGTGTCCAAGCTTTTTTCCCAAGGGTTCCCAAGCGGATGTTTCAACACATATGTATAAGAATGACTATTAGTGTCTCTTGACGAATAAGGCACGCATTGATTGTGGGTCTCAATGAAAAAGTGTTCCATCGTTCTGGAAATTGCTGGTTGTCACTGTTAACTGCACTGTTTGTGTGCAGTCACGATTAATACCATTAAGTAAATTAATCTGCATTTAATAAATAAATTAATTGAATGAATTGTGGGTTTACAGTGCAGCTACTACAGTCAAGCCAAAGGAACAATTGGAAAGCATTTGCCGGAGGGCCAATTGAAATCAATGCATAGGCCTCAGAGCCAGACTATGAACACCCCTAGGGTAAAACACACCTTCCATCTCTGGTTGTACTAGGAGGAGCAAGCTTCAGCTTTACACTAGAAGGCTGGACCTCCCCTTGAGATATATACGTGAACTGTAATAAGACAAAAGCTTGAGACTAAAGAGATACGCCTGAACTAAATTTTTGGTCTTCTTTGGACCCACCAACTTAATTCCACTGGGCTGAGTCCTCTAATTCTGCCATTCCTCTAGAGCAGAGGTCTTCAAACCAGTCCACATTTGTGCTCCATACTTACGCATTGTGAGTTAAGTTGTAGCTAAACCATGGACTGTCTGGGGGGCCTGTAGACTGGTTTGAAGACCTCTGTTCTAAAACCTATAGGGGATATTACAGACTTTTTGCTTCCTTCCAGAGAGCTCGCTTGGGGTGCAGATTGTGCTTATGAAATAACTCCAGATACATAGTGATACACACAGATGAGCCAAAACATGATGGCAACCTGCATAATATGCTGCTGGCAAAACAAGGCATGAACTCTCACACCTCTGAAAGTGCCCTGTGGTATCTGCCACCAAGACATTAACGGCAAATCCCTTAAATCCCATAGGTTGACAGTTGAAGACCATGTAGACCAGACTTGTTGTTCCAGCACACCTGCAGATGCTTGATCAGGAATTTGAATGCCATGGCAACACCTTGAATGTCTTGTTCCTTAAACCATTCCAGAACTATGTGTTCAGTGTGACTGGGTGCCTTGTCCTTCTGAAATGCCCAGGATTGCTTATCACCCTCCTTTAGGAGGGTTGTCTTCTTCCTGAGGGTGGTGCAGTGGGTAGTGCTGTTGCCTCACAGCAAGAAGGGCCTGGGTTCAATTCCTGGGCATGTGGGGTTCATTCTGTGTGGAGTTTGAATGTTCTCCCCGTGTCTGTGTGGGTTTTCTCTGAGTGCTCCAGTTTCCTCCCACAGTCCAAAGACATGCTGTCAGGTGAACTGGAGATGCTAGATTGTCCCTAGGTGTGAATGTGTAGGTCAATGATGAATTGTCCAGGGTGTATCCTGCCATCCACCCATTGAATGCTGGGATAGGCTCCAGTGTCCGCTGCGACCCCACTTATTTTAGAAGATAAGTGAGTGAGAAAGAGTCTTTTTTCATGGAGTGCATCGTGGTGCCATCACTTCCTCAGATAAATGGTTCAGCCTAGACCAGTGATCCTCAAAGCTGGTCCTGGAGGCCCACTGTCCTGCACATTTTAGAGCTTTCCCTGCTTTAACACACCCACTTTAAGTCAATGATGGGCCGGTAATGAGCTGATTTGTTGGATCAGGTGTGTTGGGAGCAGGGAAAACACTAAAAAGTGCTGGGCAGTGGGCCTCCAGGACCAGGGTTGAGAAACACTGGCCTAGACAGCATAACCTTTGTTGCTGTTGCACAGTAATGAGCCTTGGGGTCCTTATACTTGTTCCTTGTCCCTAATCGCACTGTCAGTAGGTACCTACCGCTGCTGAATGGGAGCACCACCACTATAAATCTGTAGAGTGTATCATAAATACAGTATTTATGTGTTAATGTCAGCAGCAGCAGCAGCAGCAGTAGTAGTAGTAGTAGTGGTTTGTGGTGCCAGTAGGAATGTCTAAAGAACACTGAACTGCCCGCTTTTGGCTAAGAATACCTGGCTAGCGGCATCCAGGTAACTTGAGTATGAAACCTGGAGACACAGTAGCAAACATTAGAATGGTGGTTTGCTGCAGGACATTTGGCCAGAGTCTTAAGTGGTCTTGGCATTTTGTTAGCAAATTGTGGTTGGGATTCACTATACTGAAGACATCTCCCAAGTCTTCTTGACCACACAGCTGTCCAAACAGGCCAGTGTTTACAACCGACTTTTTCAAGATTCATTGTACAAGCCCCACAGGGTACAAATCACACACTGATCAATGTGTGATGGTGTCACCAGCGCCAGTGTTAAGAGATCCGAAGCCAAGCAGGCACACCCAGTCCTGGAACTCCTAGGAGTTTGTTCTCTTGCACACGATAGCAACAAAACATTTAGGCTGTTGCATCACAGTGCTCTCCAAAACAAAGAATAGCACATCAAACTGTGGCCTCGAACCAAAAGCCTCCAGATCTCTCATAACCAAGACTTATTTCCTCATACTGAAACACACAGGTCGCTAGAACGCTCTGCTCTCTCCACAGCCCCCTTTTTTTGCATTTGAGCATAAGCAAGCAGGACAGACGTTCATCATTTGTGGGCTTAATGCAAATACAACTGGCAGAGAGAATCTGCTCTGAGCAATTTATAAACCCGGAAACCACGACCTCCACCCCGACGTGCCCCTGCTCTGCTTCTATTTTCGATCTGCTGCTCTAGCGCTCGTCTCCGTGCTCTCTTAGAAGCCCTTTAAGAGAAGCTCTTCGCTGTCAAATTGGATTCCAGAACGCCCGGAACATTGTCCTGCTCTTGGGCTTTTGGTTATTAGTTTGATTTGGTAAGCAGGGGGCCTGCTCTGATGAATATAATACGACGCAGTGTGATGCTGATACATGGATCTGGGGGGTGTGGATCTTATCAAGATTCAGTCTTGCCTGGTCTGTTAAGAGGAAGGATTTGGCTGTTGAGTTGGTATTCAATTTCATTACAAAACGCAACTAAAAGATTGAACTGTTGGCTTGGATAGCACTGTTCTTTGGCAGTTCAGCAGCATCAGTGATCAGCTGATGCTAAGCAAGCCATTTAACTATTGTACAAACTAAAGTTTGCAACATAACCACCGCATATCGAAAAAGCCAGTGGCAAACCATGGCCTTCAGGGTTAGGCCTTCATTTTAAGCCATAAATCTCAAAAGCATGAGGAAAAAACGCTTTATGCTGATGCTAATTTCCGCTGGCATCCCTATGGGTAGGGGGTAATTTGTTAACGCTAAGCTAACATACCTTCCATCTTTGGTTGTAGTATGAGGAGCAAGCTTCAGCTTTGCACCTAGAAGGCTGGACCTCCCCTTGACATATATGGAAATGGACATGAATTGGAATAGGATTAAAGGGATACGCCTAATCTAAAATTCTTGTCTTTTTTGGATTTACAGACTTTGGTCCATTGGGCCTCCATTTTTGCCATTCCTCTAGAGCAGAGGTCTTCAAACCAGTCCTCAGGCCCCGCCTAAGACACATTTTCACTCCATGCTTGCCCCATCATTTATGCTAATGCTAATTTATGCCTATTTCATGCTGACATCTCTCTGGGATTCTAGTAATTTGTTAACGCTAAGGTAACATTGATTTGTGTGAACAATTTTGACTGTTCTGTGTTAAGCACAGACATTTGGAGCTTCTAAAAGACATTCCACATTTTACTCAAAGCTTGTGACAGATATGTATTTTACCATATAGTAGTTTCACAATGACTCTTTCAGTAGAGATGGCTGATATAGAGCTGCTGCCTCGGTTTTCTATTTCTAGCAACACACCGATTAGACCACCGCTTGTTCTCATAGTCAGTGACACATCTATGACTTCCAACAGGCCAGAGAAGAGTTTTTCTCACAATGTCAGTCCCGCCCACTGGAAAGGAAAACATGACTTGTGTAGTTTGTCGTTATCCTGATAGTCCTGCCAATAGGAGTTTACTTAGCAATATCTACCCACACACCACAAAAGAATTCTTGATTTTCAGTTAAGCTATGGCTAATCATTATGACATTACTAAGATTAGTACATTACGAATATGTTACTGAGAGCATGTTTCTTTTCAAGAACAGGAATGCTATACAATCAATCATTCAATCAATCAATCAATCAGTCTCTCTCTCTCTCTCTCTCTCTCTCTCTCTATATATATATATATATATATACAGTATATATAAACACTCAGTTATAGGAGTAAACATCCTTACTTTGAGTGGAAGTTAAATGTGATTTTTATTGTTGTTAAATGATTCTGGATCATTTTTATTGGTCCATTCATCATGGTATGTACAATATAAAGAACAACTATACATGTATATATAAATATATGAACATAACAGTTGTATATTATATATTGTTTTCCATTTGATGCACATGGGTTATATATAATAATACACTCATCATCAAAACAATAGTTGTACCTAGAAGGAAGTGCCGGATTGCAGTGCTATTGGGAAGGAAGATGAAGGTTACCAGGAACAATAAATGATGATAAATTTAGACTGATATGGGTAATATTTATTAAGCTACACATACAGAAGTCGTGTCTCTCAGCATGGCATTGAGCCATCATGTTTGCTAACGCAACATGCCAGATGTCTCGGCATGGAGTTGTAGGTTCCTAATGGTGTCCATCCCATGCAGCTTGAATATTCTCACGCAGTTCCTGCAGATTTTGCGGTAGGGCTGGAGGTGGAGTGACACCAGGCCTTCTGGACATCTGACATGTGACAGCAAAGTGTTAATTTTGGCGCTGACCACGGTGCCTCCACACACGGATTCGTTAGTCGTCTCCACCAAGACAAAAGCGGGACTCGTCCTTGAAGATGACCCGCTGCCATCCTGAGTCACTCCATGACGGTCTGGCACGACACCATTGAGTCTTTGGTGATGTTAACGTGGCGTAAAGGGCAGTTGTCGTAACAGTCTGGGTGCATGTAGACTTGTGCCGTGCAGCCGTCTGCCAATGGTGCTGGCACTAACAAGATGACTCATGAAAGACATCGCTCGCTGAATGTCCACAATCATGGCTGTGGGGTCAGTCAGGTACAACGATAAGGCCCGTCCTTGCTTACATCATATGCACGGCCGAGCTTGAATCTTAAATCATTTGCATGTCTCACGATTTCAAAGCTACCCACTGAGTTTCATTCCTGTCAGTTGATTCTTTCTGGGTGCAACTATTTGTGCAGCTGTACTTTTGACGATGGATGTACATAAACTGATCTGATAACAGTCTGAGAGAGCAATGCGTCATTTGGAACCTATTACTTGTTTTAGTAACCACCCCAACAAATGTCAGGACAGACTCTCAGGCTATATTCAGGTTAGGACCAAAATTTCAGGCCAGTTTAAACTGTCATTCAGCTTCCTCTTTGTCTTTTGGTGGCTCCTATTAGTGGATGTCAGAGTTGCCGGGGAGACCAGTGTCACTTTTGAACGAGCTGCATCAGAGAGAGATATTGCTCATCACGCCGTGTTCCCTCAGGGCAGCACACACGCTGTAATTACAGCCCTGAACTTCTGAAGCGTCAGACGCGTGGGGTCGTGCTTCTTTCCAACCCATATGTTCCACGTTGGCCCATATTTCACTGACTGACCCTCTCTGGTGTCGTGCTGTATGGAAGCTCTGGGCTAATCAGAGAGCATGATTCTGTCTTTTCAGACATAAACGCTCCCACTGAGCTATTCTCATAAATATTGCCTGTTTTTGCTGGGAAGTAAAATTTAATAGCTGAGAATGACAGTAAATTGAAATGTCTACTAAGCAATAAATTAAAAGTGTTGGACAAACTGGCAAAACAAGACTCTCTTTTGTGTTCATATCTTATGGATATTTATTTTAAGTTTATACCAAATACAGGTAAATAACTATTAGCTACATACTGGTAAATAGCTCATATACAGTACATGTGAAAATGCAATATGTCATCACCTACACCTAATATATTGGACTGTACTTTAGTATCCATTTGACTAAGGGATTTGCTCTTGACTGATTCCCTTTGACTGTAGTAATAAAGTCAGAAGGTCATGTTTTAGCATCTTTGTCCCATCAAGATTTGGTCAACAATTACAGTGGTCAGGACTTCATGAAAGCATCCCTGAGCACGTGGTAGCTATGGAGAGAGGGTGATCCAAAGAATAGTCTCTCAATCATTGAAATATGGTAGTTGTTCAATGACGTTTTAAGGAAACACACCCCAGATTATTTCTCTCTTCTCATATCTTTTTGTTTTTTTCCTTTGTCATTTATTTCTTTATAAGCTCTAATGTTAGTCACCTGTGACTGAAATGCACCTAATAGCGTGTGATACCTCCACAAACACCAATAACAGCTGTGATTCGATTAAGCATGGAATGGACAAGTTTCTGGATGTAGGTGACATCAGTGTTCAGCCACTCCTGCATCAAAGAATTGCGCAGTTGGGCCAGATTTGGTGGATGCCTTCCCTGGCACAATTCTGAGGAGAGTTTCCTGTAGACTGGGATTTTAGCCACTGCTGGTAGACCCGTATGACCGTACGCTTCCATACACCTGCAGATTCAGCTACTTCCTTCACACTATGGTCTTTGGCATGGCCAAATGCAGTCACTCCTTCTAGCCAATCATTAACATCTGCTTTGGAGCCATTTTCCACACATCGAATGAGACATCCACTGCACTGTACCACCTCTTCTCCTGTTCTCAATCTATAAATCCCATCATACACCATGCAAGTATTTATAGCCCAATCATCCTTGTGCAACACCTTCTGTCTGATGTTACAACTGATGTTAAACACGCATGGTGACTTATTTTTTTTCTGGTGAGGTTATTTTTAAATGTTCCCTTTAGGTTCATTTCTAAAAATTCTAAAAATGGGAAATGATTTTACTGTGTAGCCATTTGGTGCTTGGTAACAAGGCGTTTTTAGCTGTATGCAAACCTTTAAACAGAATAATAAAAAGAAATTGTGCACTATAGCTTTCAGGAAGTTCGCTGTAAAGGGTATAACTTATTTTCACTTAGAAAATCAACAACAGTTGCCATTTGACCAAATGTTTGCATATGACTGTAAAAATGGTGGTTTGTCGTTGTTTCAAAGTTCATGTTGTTGTTGCCTTTAATCAGCTTCTTGTTCTGGTTATTTCTCTCTGGGTTTTTAGAGAAATTGTGATATATTGCAAATATAGTGCCATATAGTGATATGCTGCAGATCTATATTACGTGTTTTTTTTTTTATTTATTTATTTATTTATTTTTACCATCTTTTAATATTAAAACTGTTGCACCTGGATTCATTTTGGGAATAAATCTCTGTATTTTACACCAGTTCTTACTTTGTGTCTGGTCTCCATCAAGCTCCACCATTTTAGTCAGCTCCCTTGCAACTGTAGCGATATATGGATATGAATATGAATGTAAAAGATACCCTGTAGATAAATGCATGTAGGCCTACTTCTTGTGTATCTTTTTATGGATGAGGAAACACTGCATAATTATCTCTCTTTCCCTTTAATGTCTTTAGGGCATCCTGAATTGGAGGAAACTAAACCGAGAGTTATATGTGTGCGCAGATTTGAATGAGCATTTGCTATAATATTTGGAGATACTCATAGATACACCTTCTCTCTTTTTTAGTGTCATAATAATTAGTATTGTTATAAATTGTTATAAACAGTGAAATAATGAAAACGTATGATAGAAACAATACATTTTTAAAATAAAGACATTACATACAATTACTTCAGAAGTCATTTATTTTTCTGAATTTAAAACATTTTATTGTAGAATTATTATTATGTTTTATTATTATAAACACATGCTAAATTAGAAACATGCAATATAATTTATATTCTTACACATGGAGAAAAAATGAAAAACCATGTAAAATGTATTTAGAGAAGAAAAAGTTTAACTCCAAAAATGTCATGTAAGAATACAAAACTATTTAATTTACTACTACATAACGTACATACAGTGCTTTGCGAAAGTATTCACCCCCCTTGGATTTTTACCTATTTTGTTACATTACAACCTGTATTTAAATGTTTTTTTAATCTGAATTGTATGTGATGCATCTGCACAAAATAGTCTAAGTTGGTGAAGTGAAATGAGATATATATATATAAAACTGGAAATAAAAAAGTTAAAATTGGCCTGTGCATATATATTCACCCCTTTTGTTATGAAGCCCCTAAAAGTTCTGGTGCAACCAATTACCTTCAGAAGTCACATGCTTAGTAAAATAAAGTCCACCTGTGAGCAATCTAAGTGTCACATGATCTGTCAGTATATACACACCTTTTCTGAAAGACCCCAGAGGCTGCAACTCCATTAAGCAAGAGGTACCACTAACCAAACAACACCATGAAGACCAAGGAGATCTCCAAACAAGTCAGGGACAAAGTTGTTGAGAAGTACAAGTCGAGGTTGGGTTATAAAAAATATCCCCCGGAGCACCATCAAACCCATTATCATCGAATGGAAAGAACATGGTATCACAACAAACCTGCCAAGAGAGGGCCGTCCACCAAACTCTCAGACCGGGCAAGGAGAGCATTAATCAGAGAGGCAGCACAGAGACCAAAGGTAACTCTGAACGAGCTGCAGAGTTCCCAAGCAGAGACTGGAGTATCTGTCCATACGTCCACAATAAGCCGTACACTCCATAGAGCTGGGCTTTATGGAAGAGTGGCTAGAAAAAAGCCTTTACTTACAGACAAAAACAGGAAGGCTCGTTTTGAATTTGCCATAAGTCATGTGGGAGACTCCCCAAATGTATGTGGGAAGGTGCTCTGGTCAGATGAGACCAAAATTGAACTTTTCGGCCACCAAGGAAAACGCCATGTCTGGCGCAAAACCAACACATCTCATCACCCCAAGAACACCATCCCCACAGTGAAACATGGTGGTGGCAGCATCGTGCTGTGGGGATGTTTTTCAGCAGCAGGGAAAGGGACACTGGTCCGAGTCAAGGGGAAGATGGATGGTGCTAAATACAGGGATATTCTTGAGCAAAACCTGTTTTGATCTGTCAGTGATTTGAGACTGGGACGGAGGTTCACCTTCCAACAGTACAATGACCGAAAGCATACTGCTAAAGCAACACTCGAGTGGTTTAAGGGGAAACGTGTAAATGTATTGGAATAGCCAAGTCAAAGCCCAGACCTCAATCCAATTGAGAATCTGTGGTCAGACATGAAGATTGCTGTTCACCAGCAGAAACTAACTTGAAGGAGCTGGAGCAGTTTTGCCTTGAGGAATGGGCAAAAATCCCAGTGGCAAGCACATAGAGACCGAAATTACTTGCAGCTGTAACTGCCCCAAGAGGTGGCTCTAGATTTTAGGGGATTGAATAGTTATGCACACTGAGGTTTTCTTTTGTCCTACTTGTTGTTTGCTTCACAATAAAAAAAATCAAATGTTCAAAGTTGTAGGCATGTTCTGTAAATGAAATGATGCAAACCCTCAAATAATCCATTTTAATTCCAGGTTGTGGGGTAGCAAAACACGAAAAATGCCAAGGGGTGTGAATACTTTCGCAACCCACTGTAGACACGAGTATTAAGTTAGGCATTTAATGTTTTGTCCATGACCAAAGAAAAACAAATATCTCAAAAATGGCAGGTTTTCAGGAGAAGGTACAAACTTTCTTTACTTCTAGTGTAAGTCTGTAAAGAATCCAAACATTCCAAAAAACGTTAGGAGCATTTATTTTGGTCATCAAGAATTTTTCACAAAAAGTAAATGGCAGCCTCTGTACTCCACCCATGTAGAAAACTAACATTGCAAAATGATAGTGATGAGTTGGGTATAAAAGTCAGCAATTAAATGGAAAAATACTGTCAAAAAATTTCAATGAAATACGAGTAACACTATCCAGCTCTTACAGCATAATATCTGCTTGATGAACATATCATTTACATTCTTAGCCCCTTAAAATCACAGTGTAATAGACGCATTAGTCAGTAACTACAACAGTAACTTTGGCACATTAAAACATTTGTGCTTTTACTGATGTCAGTTGTCTGTAAAGTGCTCTATAAGTAAAAATCATAATAATAATAATAATAATAATAATAATTATTATTATTATTATTATTATTATTATTATTATTATAACCACCCAGCTAAATTTGAATGACTAAAAATCTCCAAGTGTGTAAAATTAGATTGGTGGGGGCGGGCAAAAGAGCGGCTGGCGGGGTTTGCTAAAATGCTACCTTGAGTGGAATATACCAAAACAGAGTGAAATAAGAAATTTCTTAAGAAATTGTAACCAGGAATGCAAATCGACTGGCCTGTGCAAATCGACTGGCCTATTCTTAGGTCATAGAAGTGTGTAGTAACAATGTGGACCCACCAGTGAGTACTGGCTTTTAAGGGGTTAAAATCATGAGGGGTTTAATATATGAAAGCTAAACAATAAAGTAGCTCTGCACTTGTTTCTACTTACTTTTTATCTGTTATGTCTTTACATTTTCTAATGCATGTACAGACATAGTTAAACTCTAAAAGCTACTGAAACCTACTTATTTCCCTTTAGTTTCAGAGTTACTGCATCTTACATCAGGTGTTAGCAAAACTGAAACCAAAAATAGAAATATGCTTAGATTACACAGAATCAGGGCTGGATAAAATCACTTGTTCCTTTTGTGTAATTAATAAAGTACCATTAGTCAATTATAAAGTACAAAGTTGATAGAAGGCTCCAAAATTAGTTTTAACTTCAAGCCACATCTATCTTCATACAACCGGTTTATCTATCTTTATCTTAAGTTAATATTTATTCATTTTTGTGTGAAGTAATTTGTTGGATTTGTTTCTAAACTCATTATACATTAAATAATTTAAGAAATTTAAGAAATAATTTCTGTGTTGAAAAGACTGCAGACTATGTGGTGCTGAATTGTGGAGTTAGACCACCCAGTTGTTTTCCGTTGCTTTTAAATTTAGGATTTTTGGGGCGGGTCTGAAATCATGACTTGAGTCACTCTAGACATTTCTTAAGAAATTTCTTATTTCACTCTGTTTTTGTATATTCCACTCAAGGTAGCATCATAACAAACCCCACTAACCTTTCTTTTGCCCGCCCCCACCAATCTAATTTTATACACTTGGAGATTTTTAGTCATTCACATTTGGCTGGGTGGTTATAATAATAATAATAATAATAATAATGATTTTTATTTATAGACCACTTTACAGACAACTGACATCAGTAAAAGCACAAATTCTATGTTTTAATGTGCCAAAGACACACATTCAATTTATAAACACCACAACGATGTAGTTTTAACGAAACGCTGAGTTAAAGAGATACATTTTTAAATGTTTCTTAAAAGTGAGTACTGAGCTTGACTGTCTAAAAGAAGTTGGAAGTGAGTTCCACAGTTAGATATACTGTGATGCTTGATATTTAGAGCTTTATAGACTAGTCGCTTTATAGACTAGTAGTAACTTCTTTAAAATCTATTCTAAAAGACACAGGCAGGCAGTTTTGTACGTTGTAAGTTGTAGGGGAATGGATTGTTTTCTTAGGAACCCCAGTATGACGAGCCTTACAGTGATCAATTCTGCTTGTAACAAACACATGAACAATCATTTTATCGTTTTATTGCGGACCTGCTACTGCTAGAATTACTCATAATTCTAACTAATAATTACAACTTATAATTTAGTAACAACTAAAAAAATTTGCGTTGTTAACTTGTTACCATCATGTTACCATAACATTACCCACAATTTGTTTTTGGACAGTGACTGTGTATATATATATATAAGCATTATATGCCCTTTACACTGTGTGTAAATTTTATGATGGTTGAAACAAAAGAAATGGCCCGAAGTCTGGTTCCATTGACTTCCAATGGAGGTCTTAATAGTACAAGTAAAGTTACTATTTTGGAGATTATGTTTCCCCAGCAGTGATATAACATGTTGAAATGTTGGAACATCTCAGTGTTTAAATTTGTCAGCGGTCGTGTTTCCTCACCAATTCTGTGGTTTTAAACTTCTACAAAACCTGTGATTGATAGTGATGTAGATTCTCGCTGCTTCCTTTATCCCGAGCTAAATCAGCGTTAACTGATAGCGATATGGATTCCTGACTGCCTCTCTCTGACGTGAAGGCGCTGTGAGTGTATGGCAGGCATGCAGTGGCGGGCTGTGAGGTACTGGCCTTATCTCCATACCTGCAGGGGATGCGCGCTCCGTCTGTGAAGGGATTTTACTATTTGCCATTGAGTTCCCATTTATTGCCTGCGCTTAAAACAGATTAAACCTGTGGGTTCTTTTTTTCCACTGGGCTGACCTACATAACATATCAGACGGGAAAACATACAAAGATCATGAACGTACAGCAATTAGCTCGCAGGGAGAAAGGAGGAATCAACATGGCTAATGAGTGTATTTAGTAACGAGTGATTTACCTTCTGTAAAGATCCCATTTATGTCTTTGAGGACACCACAGCTGAAGAAGCAAAGGGTCTGTAAGTAAGACAATGGACTGTCTGGTGCTGGGAACAACGCTTACTAAGTCAGGGCTTTAAAAATAGAAAAGAAATGAGAAAAACATACAGAAAAACAGTTCAAATCGAACAGTTTGCGTTTGGGCGAGATATATTTTGCCTGAGATGTTTTCTTCACAATGGTGATTAACACCAGACTCTGTGGCTAACAAACCGTCGCTCCTTGAATATGACACTTGGACATGACAGATAAACACACATGTCCACTTGGAGCGGAGTCCCTTCTTCACTGCAAGTTTTTTCTCTTTTTTTCAACAAACATAAAAAAGAAACAGTCACGATCGAACAGTCTCTTGGCCGTTTCCCTGTGTTTGTTGCTTCATGTGTTCTCCAGCATCTCCACTCCTACAGAATCTCCTCACAACTCAGAATTGCCCACTGCGATTGATCTTGCCAAGCACCATCCACAAATGCGTTCTTTCGTAGTGAGGCTAGACGAGCTTTACGGAACAGTAGTGGCAAAAAAGTCCCATTTTCCATAATGAGAAGTCCCATCAGGAACAGTCACAATATGTAACACAGCCTGGCCAAAAGAATTCCACTGTTTGGATTTAAATAAGGGAATATCTAAGAGGCTTTGATTGGATAATTACCGCGGTGATGAATAGGTTTCAGCTGCAACAGCTCTTTTTAAGCCTAACTGATGCACTAATTAACTCTACTTCTCATTCTTAAACCACCACATAGGATGGGTGTTTCTGCAGAAAGACTCAAAAGTAGTCAACACTGATGGAAGATGATATCATAATTCTTAATAAGGTGTACAATCTGAACGATAACACTGCTTAAGAAGTAAAGATTTTTTTTGGCGTCTGACCCGTCCTAGGCCCAGGTCTTAAAGTGTCCAGACCCTAGCAGATCCTATCAGATATGGACGGCGGGGGCCGATCCTACTCCCTGGACAACAGGACCGGGACCAAACTGGTGGGAGGTCGGGGGTTGTAGGGGCGAAGGAGGTGAACGTTGAAATGTTAGCACCTGAAAGCAGCAGAACAGGAACGTAAGCTGGATCCATTTAAAGACAGGTGGCAGACTGTGATTGGCCAGAGTAATGAATGAATGAGTGACGTAGCATTGGAGTCTTCCACTAAAGCTTTCATATCCCTCTGTCCTGGGAAAGATGCATCTGTGTTTCAGAAGGGTCAAATTATTGGCTTCAAGCAAAGAAAACAACTAAGGAGAAGCTGAAATGACTGGAATTGAGTTCAGAACTGCCCAGCGCGTTATTAAAATCTGGGTGCAACTATTTATGCAACTATTCTTTTGATGATGAGTGTACCAACTTACTGTGTAATGCTTTGTAATGGCAGTTCTCCACTGACCTTGTGATAAAAAGTAGTTTAATTGGATATGAATAAAAGTATGCAACAAAAACAAACATAAAATGTGTTAAAGTGGTCCAATAATAACAGTGACAAAAATATTTGAGATAAATCTATTTTGAATAGAAATTTTACAATGAGATGTAATAATTTCACGGTGCTGGACAGCCTATTTTGCATACTTAGAGACCTAATTAATGGTAATAATCCATAGTAGTACTTACTAAACATAGTCTTCGTATTGTTTTGTCAAAGTGACTTTTGAGTGCATTATTAATTTTAAAATTACATTTATTTTATACACATATGTGAAGTTATGCTGTTAGGAGAGATGAGGCACAGTTTGGTTTTGAGCTAGAGTTACAGTTGAAGTCATAGGTTTACATACACTGTAGCCACATTTGTTTAAACTTAAACTGTTTTTTGCAATTCCTGATATTTAATCCCAGTACACATTCCCTCCCTTAAGTCTGCCAGGATCACTACTATATTTTAAGACTCTGAAATGTCAGAATAATACTAGAGACAAAATTTTCTTCAGCTTTTATTTCTTTTCATATACGTGGTTAGTATTTGGTAGCATTGCATTGTTTACCTTGGGACAAACTTTTCCTTGCTCCCACACTCATTTTCAATTCTGCACATACATTTGTTGTCTATGGGATCGTTGTCCAATTGAAAGACCCAGCTGCCCCCAAGCTTGAACTCTCACAATGTCAGCCAGCAATATCTCCACATAATTTTCTTTCTTTATAATGCCATCTATTTTGTGAAGTGCACCAGCCCTTCCTGCAGCAAAGCACCCCTACAGCATGATGCTGCCACCGCCATGCTTTACTGTTGGGATGAAGATCTTTGGCTTCTATATATATCTATATGGATGGTCATTATGGCCAAAGAGTTTCACGTTTGATTCATCAGATTCGTCAAATCTTTTTCCGCATGTGCAGTTGCAAACTGTAACCTGGCTTTTCTATAGCGCTTCTTCCTTCCTGAGCAGCCTCTCAGGTCATGTCTATATAGGATATGTTTTACTGTTGATATTGACAATTCTGTACCTGTTACCTCCTCCATCTTCACAAGGTTGTTTGCTGTAGGTCTTTTGACACTAAAATGTGACCAGAATGTGTTTCCTTTCTGAACTGTATGGTTACGTGGTATCATGGCGTTTAACCTTGCATATAATCATTTGGCAGGTCTTTCGCTTCCAAGTGTCTATAAGACATATGAAGGTCCACAAATCTTTTTCTGATGTCTTGGCTCAAAATTCTTTTGATTGTCCTATGATGTCAAGCATAGAGGCAACTAGGGCTTGAAGGTCGGCCTTACCTACTGCCACAACTCAAATGATGCCAATTACAAGCTTCTAAAATCATCTCGTTTTCCGGGGACAATAAAACTGGTATATAGAAAGTTCAAAGTTCAAAGTAAGTTTAAATGTAGCATGTTGGCAAATTCATTATTTCCTTCGTAGCTTTGAATAGCCAAAACAACGTAGTCCTGCTCAGTTGTGTAGCATTTTAAACTAGAACTCAACATGTAGCGACTCTGGCTGGTCTCAGAACAGGCTTTAAAAGAGCCCACTTGTATCCACAGCATGATTCTACTGAAATCTCTCCTCTGTTAGTCATTGACTCCTTTAGACAGGAAAGTATTTGCTCATTTAGCCCTCGACTAAATCCGAGCTGCGCTGAACTGATATGATTGGCCATTTAGGGCCATTTTAAGAGAGTTCAAGACCCAGACAAAAATATTACAGTATAGTCTAATAGCAGTCTATATGAAAGAGCAAATTGCTATAGTTTCAACTGCAACTGCATTGTAGAGTGTACAAGTGGAATACTAGAATTACTATTACAGCAATGAACTTAGGAATTACCTCAAGCACTAGCTGTGAGAACACCATTCTGTTGTGAGCTTATCATAAATGCACTTTTAGGCCTCTGTTAGGTCTCAGGGAGGGAGAGGGTACAGGTGCACAGCAAGGACAATTTTTAAGGATTTAAAAAAAGGTCAGAGTTGAAGAGTTTCAGTCAGAAGTGCAACAACGGGGCAACACAGGCTATCGCAGGCTATCAAAAGCTAGGCAAAAATGAAGGTCAAGAGAGTCTCAAAACATGTCAAAAACCACAAAATAAACTTCACAGTCACAGAAAACAGCAGGCTCAGAAACATGGCTGAAACAGAGACACTAGCTGGGTTTCCATTCAGACATTCCATGAATGCTATACACATTTGCAAAATTTCAGCTGAAAATAATATGAAGTCAAGTTTCCATCCACTATGAGGTGAAGAAACTTTGGATTTCATAGGCTACCATGATTAGATGCTGCACTGAAATGAGAAAGATGGAGAGATTTAACTCAAAAGAGTTAGGCAAACAAAGGAGAATTATGTTTACAGACCGTCTTGCCACCACAACCAATGGCCCACCTAATAAAGGCTGAAATCTCTGTGCCAACCCAACAATGTCCACCTTATAACTGGGAACGCAAATGCACCAAACAAAAGCAACGAAAGCGACATTTGAAAAGCTATGCGGCCTGATCGGGGCATCTGTAGGGCTAACCCTTAGATAAGAGAATTAGCATTGGCTATTGTTGTATTTACGCTGTATGCCAAGCAGATCAAGTGGAATGGAATCATGCGACTTAGTGGTTAATATGTCATTGTTTATTTAAAAAAAACTTTTTTAGCCTTTTTCATATTTCAGCTTTAATGATATTCTGACTTTTCCACCTCGTCCTAGAGTAAAAACACTTTTTATGATATTAAGATATCATATTAAAATATATATATATGAAATTACCTTACAGGAGAAAGCAGAAAAGATTATATATAATGTCAAGTAATGATGCTGAAAGACTTTTCTCTCTAGCAGCAATTTTGGTATAGTAGTTTCAAAGCCCAAAGACAATACGGGGACTGTAAATCCTCTGTCAAACCCAGTTTAAGTCGCAGACATCTTTCTATCTGCACTGTGTCTATGTGTTAGGTCAGTGTGCCAAATTAATGACCCCCCCCTCCTCCTTCTTCACAATAACAGTTAATACTGAAGGACCTTTAACTGATCTTATTACGAGCTCCCAGTGGCCGGCTGTGACGCATCCTGTGCCAGCCTAATCTCCGTTAGCGTTATCAGTTGCAGATGACTGCCCTTGAGGACCGGGTTATTAGCGTTGAGTGACGTCTCTGCTTTAATATCAGGCTCGATGAAGGGGATCATCCCGTCGGTTTATCACAGCATGACACACTCAAAGGAGCAGCACATGCGACGCAAGTTACCGGCGCAATCTGCTGTGGAGATGATGATGATGATGATGACGGCTCCCATCTCAGTCGTGGCCTGATATGAGCCTCTGAAGGCTTAACGAGGAGCACACCAAATTGCCTGAGAGGATTTTTTTTTCCAACAGCAACGTTAACTTCTTCATATTTAGGTCACTCAGGCACATAATGAAGCACGTGGAAAATGATATGGCACATGTCACTTCAAATGTCATTGTGCCAATCACAATAAAGTTCTTGAGCTTGGCGTAACTCCGGGAATTAGCGGACTAATGCAATGGTTCTGTTTGACAATAAAAGGCTGTGGCTTCATATACACTCATCATAGAAAATATAGTTACACTCAGAAAGAATCAGACGACAGGAATGAAACTTGCTGGGTAAGTTTGACATAATGAGACATGTGAATGATTCAAGTTTCACGCTCGGCCACGCATGTGATGTAAGCAAGGGCGGGCGTTATGCTGTGCCTGACTGACTATATATGTTCGTCCTGTTGCGTGTTCTTTCCATTCTGACTCGTGCTGTTGTATTGGTAGCATGCTTTGCGAGCGAAGTATGCCTCACAAAAGTACGGTGGCCGAGAAAGCCCAACGCACTGCAAGTTAAAAACGCGCTGCAAAGTCTCAAAACACAAGCATCAAAATGACACGACTTGCACAACATTAGCCAAACGCGCTGCAAGATCTGAAAACACAAGCATCAAAATGAGACCGCTTGCAAACCATTAACCGAACGCGCTGCAAAGTCTCAAACGCGCTGCAAACACTGAAAACACATGCAACTTCCAAAACACATGCAGAAAGCCTCAAAACACAACGGAAGTGTTTCCGAGGGAAACTGAAAGTGGACGGACCCGGACCTGGACGTAGAGCCGAGACAGCCCCAGTTCCAGCAAAAGTAAGTTTTATTTGTTTATTAATGAATATTCAGTCTGGTTATTGGCCAGGTTCTTGTGTTAACTTAATAAACAGTTAAACCTTAATTTTAGCCACTCGGCGTGCATTGTTTAAGGTGGAACGAAATGTAAACACGAGAAACTGGCCAATAAACCAAATGAATATTCATTAATAAACAGAAACTTTTCTTTCAGTCACTCGGTGTGCATTGTTTAAGGTGGAACGAAATATAAACACAAGAACCTGGCCAATAAACCAAATGAATATTCATTAATAAACAGAAACTTTTC
>CM067496.1:3685953-3697871 GCA_034552555.1 Semaprochilodus insignis | reverse complement strand
GGTCCGTCCACTTTCAGTGTCCCTCGGAAACACTTCCGTTGTGTTTTGAGGCTTTCTGCATGTGTTTTGGAAGTTGCATGTGTTTTCAGTGTTTGCTGCGCGTTTGAGACTTTGCAGCGCGTTCGGTTAATGGTTTGCAAGCGGTCTCATTTTGATGCTTGTGTTTTCAGATCTTGCAGCGCGTTTGGCTAATGTTGTGCAAGTCGTGTCATTTTGATGCTTGTGTTTTGAGACTTTGCAGCGCGTTTTTAACTTGCAGTGCGTTGGGCTTTCTCAGCCACCCTAAAAAAGAGTTCGAAAGTAATTCGAGCAGTTGGAAGAGTTTGAGAGTAGTCGCATTGTAGGGCTCCAGGAAGTGAAATGGTCTTATCGACGTCTTGCGCACTTTACTGGTCGTGTGGATACTACTATAGCACGCTGTTGGCAGCAGTGGATAGAAGAAGGCACGCACCTGAAGGATCTGGGAGACCTACACAAGCCACGAAGAGAGAGAACCGCTGAATTGTCCGACATGCACAGAGTGACCCAACAGCCAGGAATGCAGACAGTTGCAAGCAGGAATGCCATCCATGAGTCATCCTGTTAATGCCAGCACCATTGAGAGACATTTGCATGATGCAGGACTACATGAATGACAACTGCCCTTAACACCACGTCAGTGTCGCCAAACACTGCAATGGTGTTGTGCCAGACTGTCATGGAGTGACTCAGAATGGCAGCGGATCATCTTCAGTGACGAGTCTCGCTTTTGTCTTGGTGGAGCTGACCAATAAATCCATGTAGAGAGGCACTGTGGTCGGCGTCAAGATGAACAGTTTGTTGTCACACTTCACACGTCCTGAAGGCCTGGTGTCACTCCATCTCCACCCCTAAAGCAAAATCTGCAGGAACTGTGTGAGAATATTCAAGCTGCATTGGGATGGATTATCACAGGTTGCCATTAGGAACCTCTACACCTCCATGCCAAGACATCTGGCATGTTGCATTGGCAAACATTGCGGCCCGACACCGTAGTGAGAGACACTACTTCTGTATGTGTAGCTCAATAAATATTACCCATATCAGTCTATTGTCAGTCTATCATTTATTGTTCCTGGTAACCTTTATCTTCCTTATGAATAGCACTGCAATCTGACACTTCCTTCTGGGTGCACATATCGTTTCGATGTATCTTATTTTCTTCATGTTCCCATGAAGAAGGGTGTCACATGGGCAGGTGGAGTTTGTGGTATGTTTGTTGTTTTCGTGTGAGTCTGAAAAGAAAGTAGAATAGGCAGATGTTTATCAAAGCATCAGAGAGAGCTTCTCAGTCTAAATAAAAATGAATGTGTTGCCTTTTCTTATCTGCATCGTGATCTATATATCTCAGACGTTCATTCTGAGAAATATATGTGCGATCGTCAGTCAACATCCCTTACCGACTTTGCAATAATGAAGCATTCTGAGTAACATCGTCAGGTTAATAGCCTCTGGCCCACTTTTACACCTAAACCTCCGAGTTCATAGCGAGGTTAAAGAGAGCAAATGAACAAACACAGTTTCCCCTCCAGAGCTAAGTAAGTTAACGTGGACCTCATCGAGAAGCCACAGGAAGTTCTTTGTGTTGAAGTTTCTCAAGAGGAACGTGATGCATGTAGTGTTTCATGGTCTCTCTGAAACCGACAAAGCTGACCAAATAGGAACCGATGAATTCAGGAAGGAAGACTTTTCCAGTTCATAGACTGTCAAGCTTAAATATAAGCAAATAATACATGATGGTTCCCCTGGAGCAGTGGTTCCCAACCCTGCTCAGGAGTAACCCTATACTAAACATACGGCACTATGCAAAAGTCAGAGACCACTCTTTTTTTCTTTCTTCATTTCCAGTCAAACAAGCCATACCATTAAAACCATCTCATTCTATCAGCCCAGTTTACCATATAGGAGCACTTTGTTGTTCTACAGTTACAGGCTGTAGTCCATCTGTTTCTCTGCATACTTTGTTACTCTGTTCTTCAATGATCAGCCTGCACAGGACCACCACAGAGCAGGTATTATTTGGGTGGTGGATCATACTCTAGTACTGCAGTGACACTAACATGGTGGTGGTGTGTTAGTGTGTATTGTGTTGTCACAAGTCGATTAGACACAGCGGTGTCCACTCACTGTCCACTCTATTAGAGCCTCCTACTTTGTTGGTCCACCTTGTAGATGTAAAGCCAGAGACGATACCTCATCTGCTGCTGCACAGTTTGTGTTGGACATCCTCTAGTCCTTCATCAGTGGTCACAGGAAGTTGCCCACAGGATGCTGTCGGCGGTATACTTTTGGTTAGTGGACTATTCTCAGTCTAGCAGTGACACCGAGGTGTTTAAAACTCACTAAGCCACTCGTACCACCACAACACACCCTAACACACCGCCACCACGTCAGTGTTGCTGCAGGGCTGAGAACGACCCAACACCTAAATAACACCTGCTATGTGGTGGTCCTGTGGGGGTCCTAACCCTAAACAGGGTGAAAGGGGAATACATCTGTTTTCTGAGTTTTTATATTTATTTTATTTTTGTTGTTAGAAGATAAATAAGCAGGCACATTTCATATATTATGGTGATCACCTGCAAACGTGGTTCTCCTACAGATTATTACATTTTTTGGACCTTTGGATCAAAATGCATCTATAGGTGTTTCTAATAAATTGGCCGGTTAGTGTAGGTACAGAGTAAGCTAACTTTACCTAATAAACTGGCCACTCAGTATAAGACAAGGAAGACCAAATAAGGTCAGCAAAGGGTCAAAGCAGAAGAGGAGACAGAGGGAAGGATAATAGGACGACGAAAAGAAGATAAGAGGAAAGCAGAGAGTAGTGTTAAGTCAGAAGTGCAGCTGCACTGCCGCTCGCTAGGACTGGAGCATGAAGAAAAGCACTCTGAGAGAATGGAGAGGTGATCCTGAGGGACATGCCGGCCATCACATTAAGTCACTCGGCCTGTGGCTCTCCTCCGCAGGCCCCATTAAAAAGATGAAGGCTCTTTCTGTGGATTTGCACCGCTCGTTGTGACATGCTGTTGGTCAGCCCAGTCTGCTGCCACGTCCAGCCGTGCGCTGTCGTCCGGCATTAGTGCAGCGCCCGACGCAGGTAGACAGGCGGCAGGCGCACTTTTGACTTCTCTCAGTTCTCCGCTCTCCAGTGGGAGAGGACAGGGGGTCAAATTTGACCCAGGCGCTGCAGTAAACAGCAGCTTTCCTTTGTTTGATTGCTATTGTAGAAACTTTTCTGGCTGCTTGTGAAATAGAAAGGGGTGAACTTGTTAGCTGGAGGTTAGCTAGAAGTCAGCATTCAAACTTTTTCAACAAGGGAGCAGCCTTCCCATTGAGCAAACAGCATTATTTCAAAGCATGTCTGCTAAAAATCTCTGTTCTCATATTGTCTTGTCCTGATTATTTATGGTATTTTATTAATTGCTAAGCTTTGAATCTAGTTTTGCACTACTGCACACAATACTTAATTACACTGTCATTTTATACTGACTGTACTGTACTTACGGAAAGGCCATGCATTACTGTGGTAAACTGTGCTAAACCATAATCCTAGCGATGAGTAAAGTCCTAAAGGTATGACAACTATTTTAATGGAGGTAAAATCACAGTCCTAGTTGTGGTAAAATCATTATTAAATTACAGCCTTGAGAGTGGAATAATCATAGGTCTAGGAGTGGTAAAATCACGGTACAATCACAGTCCTAGTTGTGGTAAAATCATTATTAAATTACAGCCTTGATAGTGGAATAATCATAGGTCTAGGGGTGGTAAAATCACGGTACAATCACAGTCCTAGTGGTGGTAAAACCATTGTCCTAGTGGTGATAAGATTATGGTAAAATCACAATTTTAATGGTGGTACAATCACAGTCTTAATGGCGGTATAATCTTAGTCCTAGTGGTGGTAAAATCATGGTAAAATCACAGTCTTAATGGCAGTATAATCGTAGTCCTAGTGGTGCTAAAATCATGGTAAAATCACAGTCTTAATGGCGGTATTATCGTAGTCCTAGTGGTGGTGAAGTCATGGTAAAATCACAGTCTTAATGGCGGTATAATCGTAGTCCTAGTGGTGGTAAAATCATGGTAAAATCACAGTCTTAATGGCGGTATAATCGTAGTCCTAGTGGTGGTGAAGTCATGGTAAAATCACACTTCTAGTAGTGGTAATACCATGATAAAATCACAGTCCTTCTAGGGGAAACATCACAGTTGCACAGTTGTGGTGGTGGTACTACCTTGTGGGGGTAAATCACAGTCCTTGTGGGGGTAAAATCACAGTTGTAGTGGTTGAAAATCATGGTAAAATCACAGTTCTAGTGGTGACAAAACCACACCCGTAGTGGTGGTAAACCCGCAGTCCTAGTGGTGGCAAACCCGCAGTCCTAATGGTGGCAAACCCACAATCCTAGTGTTGTCCAATCCAAAAAAAACCATCATTTTTATACACTGTTAGTGCCTTTTTTCCTATTTTGACCACCTCGAAACATCTATACTAGTGCAGGCTGAAGCCCAGCTGCTTGCACACAGTATGTTACAATGCTAGAATCCGTGATTGTAGCCTCTCAAATGTTTACATATGACCTGGAAAGTTCTTCTTGATGATGTTTTGACCTCTGCTTGATGCCGCTTCACAAATAAGTCACACTGATGAATTGTTCATTTGAAACTCAGTGTTCTCATGTGTAAGTGTTGAATACAAAGTAAACTAAGGCTAGCCTTAGCTATCTGTCCTAGTGGAATTCTATAGCAGCAGGCCACAACTATCAATCATTCTGAATAGTTTACCACATGGCCATGTGAACATACTGTGCAGTGGACAGAAAACTTTGCCCAGTGTTCTTGCAGTGACTAAGTGTTAGTCAAACGGCCCTTTCCTGTCAAAGTAGGATGTTTTTGGCCAACACTGAATCACCATGTATCTAAGCTGATTTTCCGGCAAAAGTTGATATATTGCATAGCTGCCAGAGAAGATTAATTGTGCAACCCAGACGAAGCAACTGATGGAGAATTCCCACGATCTAGCTCGATCACTAACAGTTGTGGTTTAGAGCGAGTATGAGGTGAAAGAAAGCGCAGCCACATTTCCCAAGTTTCACACGCTCACCCACACAAAACAGAGAACACAACCAACCTCATCATGACCTGAGATTACCCTGGAATGAGAGCAAAAGTTCAGAAGAGCAGATCGCATTGGTTAGGATCTGGAAGCTCCTGCAGATGCTAATGAAGATGCTCCTGTTAGGAAAAGTGTGTGTGGCATTGTGGGTAGTAAAATAATGAAGACAGGAATGTTTCAATCCATCACATCAGCGTGGTGAAAGTCGCACTGGAGAGAAGTAGGCCAGCCGTACACTGGACTGTGGCTAATTCTGGGGAAAAAAGCAATAGAACAAGAGAGAAAGAGAGAGAGAGAGATGGGACGAGAGACAGGGAGAAGCAGCAAAAGGAAGAGAGAGACAAAATTGTGAAAAAAAGCGAGAGGGGAAAACAGAAGCACAGAGGATGTAATTGAACACAAAGTGTAAATTTTGTTCCATGCTACAAAGGAACGGATTTGCACCACAAATAGAGATGTTTAACCTCTGGCTAGAACATGTCGAGCACACTCCGCTTCATTTCCACACTTGCTTTTGCTGGGCGTTCATGCCATGCCGCTCACTTTGAGTGGGCGCTGCGCTAATCGGAATGTGGAAAGCAACAGAGATGGCCTAGATTTGCTCATAAAAATGGAGCTCCCAATTCTAGTGGTGGATCCAGGTCCCCTTTATGGAAGTTGATAGGCGAGTGCCTCTTCATGCAGTCTGCTCCGTGTAGAATGCATCCTATCCTTCTGCAATGGGGAATTCCATAATTCCTGCTTAACTTGAATTCTCAACAATGGTAAATAAGAGTCATTCAGAGTGGTTTGGTGTGAAGCTTAGCAAGTCCAATCGTCCACAGTGGTGGTGATAGGACGCCCACCTCTTAAAGCTCCCTCACAGAAAGTTATTACATGCACCGGTCACGAATACTGTGCATGATCCAAACAAGCTGTTGTTTCATGACGGTTTTGAGACAGAAAATTGGACATTTTAAAACCGGTACATTTTTAATAATTAATAATTTAGTCATTTTATTTAATCAAGACCAAGCATTTTTTATTTGCTCATGACAGAGGGGTATGTCCAAGGTGCTGTGAAATGAGCCAAAGCATGTCCCTGAATGGGACTAGGAAAGAGATAAAATGAGATTTATCACTATTTTAAAATCATCAACAGTACATATGAAACACGGAAGCCATGTGTAGGTTCACTGGTGGCTGGATTTGTGTTGTACACATTGTGACACCTGGTTCCACACACCACTACTGTAAAGAGATCCGGGTTTCCAAAGGTTCTTTAGAGAACCAAAGTTGATTCATATATCTCTCAAAGGACCCTTTATTTTTTAGGGGGGCGCGGGAACTGATAACAATAGTCACATAAAACATTGCTCTCATTTTATCAATATTGTCAAATGTAAGAATGTTGATGATGCGTTAATAGTGTTAGTATCATGTGAACATGAATAAATAATTATAATTTTTTGCATACCATTAATGTATTTTCTGTGCTTTACTCATTGAACCATCCATAGTAGTTCCATGCTTAAGTCCAGCATAATTGAATCTGAAGAAGAGCAAAAAAGCTATTTAAACATTAATAATTCATTAAAAAGTCATTAATAATGCTCGTTGGAAAGGGCACGTCATGCTCTACTGACCTGTGGAGTTTGGCTTCGCTAATCTACAGTGCTTCAAACATCAGATATTGAACATTGTTATCTCCCAATTACTGAAGACTACAATAAACAGTCACTCTGAAAACCCAGACGTGCGGTTGGAGAGGGACAATAACACTCTATAGTCCTGTAATGTTGTAAAGTTGGTTACCCTTATCTTCGTTTAGCTTCGTTTAGCTGTGATGCTCTAAATTTGCCTGGCCCTCTGGACCTTCGCTATGGGTGAGTAGGATCCATATTCCAAGATTCCAAGATTCCTCCGGTTCCCTGAAGGCTAGCAATGTGAGCTTAAATAGTCAAAGTGGATTTTTAAAGTTGCTTATTACAAAGCATTCCCTTCTCCTGTGCTTTTACTCACGACGCCAACAGCGAATAGGCACCATTGACTTACATTATCAAGAAACTGTCGACTTTTTTGAAGTTGGAGTTGTGCAACCCCTACTCCCAACCACAACCTGCCACAGCTACTGCAGCTAACTTACTAACTGGATCAGATTAGAGGCGGGAGGGAGGCTTGGGGAGTGTCCAGGAGATGTCTAGGAGGAGGGTTGGTGACCGCTGGTGTCGACGGCATTCAAACCTGTCAATGCAGAATATAAAAAAAACAAGTAAATGGAATTTATGTTAATTATGGAATTATGTTTACATGATTAAGGCACAATGGCTGTAAACTCTTAAGTCCAGTTAAAGTCCAGTGACACTTTTGACTTTCATTTCGATCCAAAACTGAGATGAAGCTTTGTCTGAGAGAGCATCCATGCTTCTTTGTCTTTGGTTTCAACTTGCCATTGCTTTGCAAAGTCCAAAGCCTGGCGGTTTAAATTATAACATAAAATATATATATATATATATAAATAAACAAACAAAATTTCAGTCCCTGTTTTCAGAACAAAACAGCCCCTGCTAGTGTTTTATGCAATCAGTGCATTTGTTGCAAACACAGCCCTGCAGGGCCAGGGAAAAAAATAGCACTACGGCTCCAAATTTAAAGCAAAAGGTTAATGCAAATAATGAACCCTTTAGGGCTGATACTGCACGCTAGCATGGTGCATTATGGGACTGTGGCTACAGAGCTAGTGCTGTTTTCCCTAGTCTCCACATCATGCTAATGTGGACGTAGCAAGGTGTGACTGGTGTGGGGTGACCTTGGCTCAGGGAGGGGAGGCCGGAAGTGTCGTGTTGATGCCCGCTCTTGTCCGAAATCGTTCCCCCTACCCCCTCGCTACACGTGGAGGGCAATTACCGTGGTAACCTATCTGACGGCCCTGCTCCGGCTGGTGAAATGTCAGGGGAAATGATCTTCGAGCATGCGGCTCACAGTTCTGACATTCTCCAGCACTCGAATGGAGCTGCAGCGCTACCTTGGCTTAAATGTCACAGGCAGCCAGGGGCCTGAACAGGACACTGACTTAAGGACGCAGTCTCAAAGGGCCATCACTTTTCATAAAGGCATTCAGTTTAGGAATGATCTCAGTATATACTGATCCTAAATATGCACTGATTCTGAATGTACAGTGATTCTGAATGCAGAGTGATTCAAATACATACAAACTCACATATACAGATTTTCAATAAATATACTGATTCAGAATACATACTGATACTGAATACATACTGATTCAGAATACACACTGATTCAAAATACATACTGACACGGAGTACATACTGACACAGAGTACACACTGATTCAAAATACATACTGATACAGAATACATACTGATACTGAATACATACTGATACTGAATACATACTGATTCAGAATACACACTGATTCAGAATACATTCTGATACTGAATACATACTGATTCAAAATACATACTGATACAGAATACATACTGATACAGAATACATACTATACAGAATAACCACTGATTCAAAATACATACTGATTCAGAATTCACACTGATTATAGATACTATAATAATATATACTGTATTAATAATATACTAATTCTAAATATATACTAATCTTGAATACATATTGATCCTCAATACACGCTGAGATTCTGAATTCCTAGTGACTCTGCATACATGTATCTGATTCTAAATGCATGCTGATTAATAATACATACCGATATGGAATCCACACCAATCTCAAATACATACTAACTCATGCATAGCCTCTATGTTACATGCCTGTCCCATATGCCAAAATGTGGACCGGCACCAGCCAGTGAGTAACACACTAGGGCCCCTTTTACTTTCTTTGCCTGGGGCCCCAAAATCGTTACCTCCACCAATGAGGGAAAGTGATGCTTTCCATTGACACATTCATTACTGTTCTTTCTGGATTCATACCGGTTCTGGTGTGATGTGTTACAGCAGTGTTAACCTGAGTGAGTATAGAGCTTTACTGTCTGTGTCTCTGAACCTCCTAATGAGGTGTACGACTCTGAGGTGAGGGAGAGGAGGCTGCCGACACATGCGTGGAGGCTGTTTCCAAGGCGGTTGCCGTGACGGTGTGAGTGACACACTGGTGCAGATGCCTGTCCATATGTTGTGGGGTAGGAGGCAGTTTGGCCCCGGCCCCTCTGCACGCCCATCCACACCATTCTCAACGTGAACTTTCACGTCTTCCATCCACTCACTGAGTCACTGCCAGAGTACGTCAATCAGCACTCAGCACTAACAGCCCCCTCCTCTCTATCTCTCTCCCTCACTCACTTTCTCTCTCTGTCTATCTCTCTCTCTCTCACACACACACACAAACACACACATACACACTTTCTATCTCTCTCTATCTCTCTCCCTCACTCCCTTTCTCTCTGTCTATCTCTCTCTCTCTCTCTCACACACTTTCTATCTCTCTGTCTCCCTCACTCAGTTTATATCTCTTTATCTCTTGCTTTCACAGACATTCTATCTCTCTCTCTATCTCTCTTCTTCACTCACTTTCTGTCTCTGTCTATCTCATTCACTTACTTTCTATCTCTCTATCTTTCTCCCTCACTTTCTATCTCTTTATCTCTCTCTTTCACAGACATTCTATCTCTCGCTCTATCTCTCTCTATATCTCTCTTCTTCACTCACTTTCTGTCTCTGTCTATCTCATTCACTCACTTTCTATCTCTCTTTCTCCCTCACTTACTTTCTATCAGTCTGTCTCTCTTTCTCTATCTCTCTCAGTCACTTTCTATCTCTCTCTCTCTCTCTCTCTCTCTCTCTCTCTCTCAAACCCCACACATTGTCTATCTCTCTCTATCTCTCTCTCTCCCTCACCCATTTTCTATTGCTATCTCTCTCTTACTCACTTTCTATCTTTGTCTATCTCTCTGTCTTTCTCCCTTACCCTCTCTCTCCCTCCCTCAATTTTTATCTCTCTTTCTCTCTCTCTCTCTCTCTCTCTCTCTCTCTCTCTCTCTCTCTTGCTCTGTCTCTTTCTTTCATTCATTCATTCATTCTTTCTTCCTTTCATTCTTTCTTCCTTTAGTTGATTAGCATCTGTTTTTAAAGCCTTGTTTTGATGTTTGTTATGAGGAGCTTATCGCTGGGGTTGTATGGAAGATGAGTATGAGAATGAGGATGTAGGTGCTGTCTGTGAATCATGAGGTGATGTTGGAAGGCCTGATGGATTAGAGTGGAATATGAATATTACAGGCTGGTAGATACAGCAGAGTTGATCAGGGTGTGGGGTCAGAGTGATGTGCTTTGTTGTGTTGATGATGATTCTTAACTAGTTTTCATTTTTGTATTTAATCTCTCTCTGTCTTTCTTTTTCTCCTCATTTCACTGGTACTTTCTGTTTTCTACCGGCACGACATCATTAAATCAGACCAGGGACTCTGGAGTTGTTCCCCTGTGGAAGGGAAATATAATATCAGTATATTCTAGACATAAATAGAATATTCCGTAATGCTTTGCTCATCTTGTTTCTTTTTTTGGTGAGACCGTATTTGCTATTTGTCTATGTGGGTCATCCGTGTTTATATGAGACTGTGTTTGTGTCGAACTTTGCGTCCAGTGTGTAGTCCAAACCTTGCAGTGTCTTCTTAATCCGTCTGCTGGAAAACGACGTATTCTCTGCCGACAAGCTGAGGAAGTTTGAGTCACTCCAAACAGTGGACTCATGGAGCCATTCATAACTCTGTAGTCATCTCTCGCCGTCTCCCTCCTGTGTATAAACAGAAGCCACGGGGCTATTAATGTCTCCACACAGTGGCTAACCACACGCATTTCTTACATACCTCGCATGGCAAAGCCTCTGAATCAGCTGCTGGCAGGCTTTGTCTTTCAAATGCTGCTCCAGGACCTGCTCTTACCGCAAATGAAGCCTCAATGACTGCTGCATTCAATAAAGCAGCAGAACTGGCTCCAGGTCAGTACCCAACAGCCATGTCTATAAACACTGATGACTAATTATGTTTCCTTTGCCATGTTTTAGGAAGATCTCACTCTTTTATGCTGATTTTGGACCAGTTCCAGTACCAATGACTTGGATATGAAGATAACTAGCTTCAAATCAACTGACTTCCTGGCTTGATGCTGTGGCATTTTATGAGGAATCCTTTTTGTACATGTACTATTAATGTGAACATAAACTGCAGCATAATTACGCAACCCAATTCCCATTAGTTGGGACGCTGTGCAAAATGTACATAAAACCATAATGCAATGATGTACACATAATTTAATACGCAAATATTAAATATATTTTTGCTGTATATTAAAATAATAATTACAGCTAAATAATATATAATTATAATAAAGAATATTTAATTGAAAATAGTACAAAGACAACATAACAAATGTTGGAACTCAGAAATTTGATTGTTGTTTTAAACATATTTGCCCAGTTAGAATTTGATACCAGCAGCATGCTCAAAATAGTATGAACAGGTTCATGTGTCCCTCTGCAAGCCTTTGGGAACGGAGGACACAGTTACCAGGGTCTCCTTCAAAATGCTCTAGATGTTTTCAGTGGGTGACAGTCGATCTGGACTGCAGGCAGGTCAGTTTAGTACCCAGACTCTTATAATACAGAGCCATGCTGTTGTAATGCATGTGTTTGTCAGCGTATTGCTAAAATAAGCAGGACCATCCCTGAAAAAGACGCCGTCTGAATGGCAGCATATCTTCGCTGTCCAAAGAAAAACAAGTATCTCCAAAATGGCAACTCTACAGGAGAGAGCAAAAACC
>CM067496.1:3647603-3681595 GCA_034552555.1 Semaprochilodus insignis | reverse complement strand
AAGACGAAAGCTATCTACATAGGAATTTAGCTAGATTATTATTATTTTTATTATTATTATTATTATGATTATTTTTTTAAATAAAGATAAATAACAAATATACACAGGAATTCAACCAGGCCTTTAAGGCTTGCACTTTGTACTTTAAATGTCTAAATAAAAATGTGTACAAGATATGTATTTTCAAATGCAATTGATTTTTCACTTTGAATGGACCAACTGAAATGGCCTCAAATAGCTTGGGGGAAAAGGTCTAGTTCCATTGACTTGCATTAAAGTTAAATTAGGTTTTGACCTCTCCTGTAAAGTTGCCATTTTTGGAGATACTTGTTTTGCTGTGGACAGTAATACATACATCCAAAGAAAAAAAAAAGTATCTCCAAAATAGTGGAACTCTACAGATTTCAGCAGTTTTGAGCATTTCTATTGGTCCATTCATCATGAAATATTCACACTTGAACTAAAGGACGACTACCAGGCTGAAAAGCTGATACATTTACATAGTTGACATAATACTCAGATACAAGGTTCTAAAAAGATGATACATAAGTATACATAACACTATATACCATATACATAATTATATTTTACATACGGGATATATGATTATTATTATAGTGAGTATAAGGTATATGCACCTTTTGTATGAACACAAAACACATCCACACAGATCTGGGATTTCAGCATTAGGGTACCAAACAGGACCCTGAGCAGTGAGTATGTATGTGTGTGTGTGGAGAGCGGACAGAAACAAGAGGGGCAACACTGTGGGGGTGGGCTAGAGGCACTCTAATGTTTATGACGCATACACACACTGTCCCCTAGAGGAGCTCTTCAGGGAGCACTGAATCCATGTGCCGGCAAAATGGCCCAACTCTGCCCCCTCAATGCTACTTATTGTGGTTCAGTGGAGACAAACACAACTAATTACTGTGTGTGTGTGTGTGTGTGTGTGTGTGTGTGTGTGTGTGTGTGTGTGTGCGCATGCAGAGTGTTGTAGAATTTCTGATGATTTCTTTGCATATTTTAGAGCAACTGGGACGAATCAATTCAAATCGGAAACTTTTCATTCAGAAGCACAGAAGCTTCTTACGGCAGAGGTTGAGATAAATTCCAATAGAAATGTCTAATATCTATTATCTAATATTCACCACACAAAATAATCAGCATACTATCAGCATAAAATATGCAGGATGTGTATGTGTGTAATGTACAGTTACATTGGAGGTAATTAAGATGTGCAGTTATAAAGTACATTTCTATATTCACTGATTCACTGTTGGAACAAAACCTTGAATCAGCTTTTTTTCGTGCATAATTTAGGAACTTCAGTGGTTCAAAGCAAGTCAAAGGACCCAGATTTTGCAAGTAAAGTTTGCATACTAGGGGTTGCAGAGACCAACGATACATACAGACCTAGGGTTTGTTGGAAAGGGCACATCAAGGCCTGTGGAGTCCGGCTTCATTCTAACATTTCTCTGCCAATCTACAGCACTTCACAGATCAGAAACTGAGCATGGCTATCTCTGGTTTCCCGAAGACTACAATAAAAAGTCACATATGGTTGGAGAGGGATCATAACACCCCATAATCCTGTAAACAGTTACTCTTATTTTCGCTGAGTTACGGTGCTCTAAATTTCTTTGGCTCTCTGGACCTCCGCCATGAGTAAGTGCCTCTGCAAGGCGGCCTAGGGTGCACCAAAGTAGGATGCTGATTCTGCAGCCCATGCTAACTCTGTTTCCCTGAAAGCTTGCAATGTGATCCATGGCTCCTCATGGGAGTGTCACGCTCTACTGGTTTCCTCAGAGAATTTTAGGATTTGTAATATTTCCTTTTCCTGTAGTTTTGTTCATGTTCGATGTTGACTTTTATCACATGACTCCGCTCAACTTTAAAAATCCTAACGTTTGTGCGATCCACTTGATTGGACGCTCTGATCAAACTATATGCTTTGCTCATTTTTGAGGTGAAAATATCTTAACACAAAATCATGTGTTACTTACAAGCGCTGGAAAAAGACTGCTGAGTTGATTTTGAAACTGCCATAAACATCTTTTCAATGTTTCCATAAAATGATGGTAATATGGTGCATTGTGTTTACTTAGCACATGCAAGAGCAAATGTGACAATTACGGCAACTTGCAGCATTGTACAACATTTCTGTGCTCTCTGTGTGTGTGCGCGTGTGTGTTCCTCTCCTCTGTAACATGTGGCTTTGATCACGTCGCTGTGTTTGTTTGGAAATGGATCTTGGTTGACTGAAGTGTTTCTAAGGAGGTGAGCTCACTCCGCTCAGGCCGGAGAATATTAAAGGGACACCACACAGCTAGATGTTATCTTACACACGCATACACACATACAGGCTTGTTTTTATACCTATAATTTCCTATATATGATGCATACAGTACTGTGCAAAAGTCAGAGACCCCCCTTAATTTTCCAGTCAGATTGCCCATAAAGTCTTCCAGGTCTTCCAGGTAGTTGTTAGGAGCCCTGTTGTGTCTGTAGCTTTTAAGAATTTTTTTGAGCTTCAGTTTTGGAGCTCTTTGTATGTTCTCATGTAAGTGGAGTAGCTCATTTGTAGTCTCCTCAGGAATATCTCCTGACACATTCATTTGTTGTTTAAACATAAATTTTCGTTTTGAGTGGGCTTGCACAATGTTGTACCCCTACATGCAATAATATATCCTACATGTATTATATATATATATGTAATCAACTATTTGTAATATATATTTTCTGTTTTCCATACAAAGTGGGGACATTAAAGCATACAAAACCAAACACACGGCCACGTTAGTCTGACATAAAATAGTTTGTATTCCTGTCTTTGTGGGCTAGATCCATATGCTTCTGTACAACAGGACCTAGATACTGCTCTGTGACACTCTGCTATCTTAGAATGTTGGGTCAAGATGTGCATTTAACAACAGGAATCAATAGGCTAATCTTTGGGCTCTTCCAACAAAGCTACAGTTATTGTAAGAAGTCTCAACAATGCCAAGAGTGTTTTTGAACATTCTGAGGGGCAAAAAAAGCAGCACACGCACAACCCCCCACACACACAATATTGTTTCTGTGAATTGTGGGGCCATTACACAGGCTTCCAAATGATTTCCTGGAGGCTTACCCTAACCCTAAACCTAACCCTTAATCCTAACTTTATCCTCAACCATATCCCTAATCCTAACATTAATTCTAACCTCAACTCCAACATTAACCTTAATCATAACCTTAACCTTAGGATTACCTTAAAATCGAATGATTTACATTCTATGGACCAGCTTGTTTCCATAAGGAGAAAAGTCTCCACAACATGGCATAAACAAGGTGCACATGCACACACACACACACACACGTCACAGGACACAGCTCTGTTGCCCACGAGGATAGAGTGCTGTAAATATAACTACAGGTGAGACCAGTCATATCCCGTTCAGGGCTTTCTTTTAGTGTAAATCAGGACCGAACTGTTCTAAGTTCTGTAAATCAGAGGAAATGTCAGGGGAGAGGCTGGCATCCCCTGGAAAAGCAGAGCGGATAACAGGATGACCACAGAGGAGGAGGACGAGGAGGAGGCTTATTCCCTCCTGGACACAAATGACTTCATCAGATGCTAATTAAATTTAGGAAGCTCAAATTTAGAACGTTTCCTCGCAGTGCATGTATGTCCCAGAGCCAAAATGTTTAAGACTACTTATCTGGGCAGTTAATGCGCTTCTGCCTGTAAAACACTAAAAACATTTAGATAAATATTTATATAATAAAATTAACACTATCATTTATTATCTTTGAAAAGGTTAAAAGACCATTAGATATTTAAGTGCTGGATTATGTGTATGTATGTGTATATGTGTGTATATGTGTATGTGTGTGTATGTATGTGTACATATACATATATATATGTGTGTGTGTGTGTGTGTGTGTGTGTGTGTGTGTGTGTGTGTGTGTATGTAGTAGTAGTAGTATTGTCTGTAAAGCACTTTGAGCTGCCAATGGTATGAAAGGTGCTCTATAAAAAACATTTATAATAATAATAATAATAATTATTATTATTATTATTGTTGTTGTTATTATTATTATTATTATTATTATTATTATTATTATTATTGTTATTATTATTACTATTATTATTATTATAAATATCAATACTGGACAGCCTTTAATACATTTTTGGAAATGGTTAAACTACACTGATAGCTATGTTACCTGCTAGCTTTTATTTTGAGCAATGCTAGATACATAGATAGATAGATAGATAGATAGATAGATAGATAGATAGATAGATAGATAGATAGATTTTAGAAGCCACAGTTTTGGTTTAGTGATTTTCACTGTGTTTGTGAGTGTAAAATAAAAAACATGTCAGTTTAATGACTGTCTGCCTCGAACGTCCCTCTTCCTTTAGGGGAGCAAAGGACGTTCTACAGCACTGTGTATACAGTAGATAAGTTTACAGTATTAACCAAACAGATATGAAAATAACATACAACGTCAGCGTCAATGTCAACTTAGTCCATTAAATAGTCATTTTTAACTATATTTCACTTAAACTGTGACATTAGTTTTCTTATGATATGTTAACTACACATTTTGTAGTGTTTTTTATTATTATAGTATAGATATTCCATAGCATTGCCGGACTGGAAATCAACTTTTTAAAAGTTAATTTCATCAAACAAAAATACATATCTATAAGTTTAAAGAAGTGTAACTTTGTTCTCAGGTCAGGATAATGTTGTCTCTCTGTGTGTAAAATATTGGAACTCTGTTGAGCTGCTAGCAAGCAATGAGGAATACAAGAACCACATACCTCTCTACTAAGACGGCTATGTCAGGATAAAACAGACAACGGTGGCTTTCTCGATATTCAAAAAACCTGTTCAATAAAAAAGCATTTGTGCATTGTACATATTTCCATCTAAATAAATTCCATCAGCGTTATTATAGAACAACAAGGTATAGGTCATCCAAAAGACCTCCACAGGTGGAAACTGCATTTTATGGCTTCTGTGAAAAAGAGAGGAGCTTGGAAATATATGTTTGAATGCATGTGAATAGTCACCATCACATTTCCACACAATGTAAAGGACAGTAACTGTGTTTCAATGATGCCATAAAATAAACATTGAGATAAAGGTTGATCACCTCCAGTGAAATGGCATGTTGAATACGTTGCACTACAGGGAACACACTGTTCTATACAATTAGAATTATTTTTTGTTGCATTAAACAGTAATTGGACATTAAAACGTACATAACGTAACTTGTGGGGTGCCCAAGCTTTGCCTACAATAAAACTTATTTGCAATACATGTACATTTATGAGGGTGGAAGGTATGCATGCTTTCTCATTGTATAGACATTAAAGACACACCAGGACAGGTCATTTTATTGCATTCATTTATGTGTTACTGTTTTGTTAGGGGAAATAAACATGTAATGCCCAGATAAAACATATGAAATCTCATTTTCTCAGCTGTCCTAAGACTTTTGCCCCGCTCCGTATATGAACCGAAAGGGCAGGGTGGACAGATACTCAGAGCGGCCAGGAATTTCGAGGGGGAAGAAAAAGGCAGTGACGTTCGATGAGTTTGCTTTTGGAAAGCAAAGTGAAATAATGAGGGGGATGTGAAAGAGAGAACAAGGAACGAGAGATAGAAAATGAAAACAAAAGTGATTTTCCCGGAGAGCTAGCCGGAGAACGCGCACTTGTGTGGGTGGGTCATTCTGCTCCGGCCGTATTGTCAGCATGACAGTTGGCAGAAATCTTCTGTTGTAGGAAATGCTGCAGGCAAATAGACACCAGCTGCTGCGTTAGGTCCAAAAGCGTCAGTTTTATATCACTGTCAAAGCAGTTCTCACTAAAGAATACAGAGGGGTGTGTGTGTGTGGGGTTGTGGGGTGTGTGGGGGTGTGGTCCTGCTGATCCGCTGATGTGGCTTGTTGATTTCAAGGCAGCAATAAATGTCCATTCAAACTCCCTGCAAAAGAAGAGATTTTGTCTTCAGGCTGTCCAGGAAAAACGAAAGCCTGTTGCACCTGCACCGCACAAGTCTGTTCCAGCATGACCTTTGGGAGATAATAAACAGCCTAACAAGGATCCCTTAAGATCTCAGGTTTTCATAGCCTGAACCATGAATTTGTTAACTCCCGAGGCTGGTTGCATCAGTTTGTTAGTTATAACGTAGCCTAAGGCTGGCTTTACCTGGTGAAACCTCAGACAACCCATATTCTATATTTTTCCTCAGGCGCACCTGCAATATTGTGAAGTTCTAGGGTGTATCAAAAACAGTCAGAGCTAATGTTTTACATGGCCATCCTCCCATTTCTCTTTATCCCTTAGAATTAAACAGGTTGTTTTTGTTTCTGCTCCATAAGACTGATACATGTACCTGATCTCTGTTATCATTGACTACCCTGTTTTGTGCCTTTCAAACAACAATACAGGCTGAAACACTCCTTATAACTTTGACAGGTGGAGCTGAAACATGCTGTAGGCTGAGTAGGCAGATTTATAATAATGTGTTTTTTTAATGGCATCACAAACAATGCAAAGTTCATAATTTCGATTATTTTATTTCAAAAAGGAAGGGAAGGTTTATTTTAGATTATATGGAAAAATTAAACACCTATATACAGCGCAAACACTGCCATTCACAGCTGTTCAGACAGTGGTCACTGTGATCGTTGCCTAGAGAACTAGCTAGTTAGATAGCATAGCTAACTGGTCACCAGCAAATAAACAACATTATTTCAACAATCCTCCTGTGTTTTGCTTACTCCTGATGTACTGACTGCAATCACCTGGTTTGAATTATTGTTTGATGCAATCACGTGGCATGTTTTTGATTGGCTGTTCCCATGAAACTTGTTTGACAAAGACAAAGACACGCTTATAACTGTTGTGGCTGAACTTCAAACTCATTTTAAGCCAGTTGTAGGAGGCTTTAGATCATGCAATACAAGTAAGCTAAAGTTATAAGTAGCTAAATTACATATTTGAATGTATCATTTCCTTATCATAGACATGTTACTGCAAAAGTGTTTTGCTTTAGTAGCAGTGAAGAGTTTAGTAATAGTGTAATAGCAGTGAACTAGTGTACTACCATTGTATTAGGGTAGTGCCAGTGTGTCAGTGTAGAAGCAGTGCATCGGTATAGCAGCAGTGTATCAGTATAGTAGCAGTGTATCAGTGTAGTAGCACTGTATCAGTGCAGTACCAGTGTATTAGTGTAGTAGCAGTGAATCAGTGTAGCAGCAGTGTATCAGTGTAGTAGCAGTGTATCAATGTAGTAGCACTGTATCAGTGTAGTACCAGTGTATTAGTGTAGTAGCAGTGAATCAGTGTGGTAACAGTGTAGCAGTGTAGCAGCAGTGTATCAGTGCAGTAGCAGTGTATCAGTGTGGGAGCAGTGTGTCAGTGTAGAAACAGCGTATTAGTATACTGCCAGTCTATTTGTGTAGTATTAGTGTAGTAGCAGTGAATTGGTGTACTACCATCGTATCAGGGTGGAGCATGCATCAGTGTAGTACCAGTGTATCACTGTAGTACCAGTGTATCAGTGTATTACCAGTGTATTTGTGTAGTAGCAATGTATCAGTGTATTAGCAATTTATCAGTGTAGTAGCTGTGCCTGAGTAGTAGCAGTGTATCAGTGTAGTAACAGTATCTCAGTGCAGTAGCAGTGTATCAGTGCAGCTTATTAGTAAAGTACTGGTGTATTTGTGTAGTAGCTGTGTATCAATGTAGTAGCAGCATATCAGTGTCATAGCAGTGTATCAGTGTAGTACCAGTGTATTATTGCATTAACAATACTCCAGGGTAACATGATAAAATGTCCTGATTTTCATATATATGCCTTTAACTTCTTAGTTTCCAACCAAAACGTAATGAAATGAAAGTATTACTATAAGATTAGCAAATACAAGCATGATTAAATAAAAAGGAACTAAAATTAATGATGTGTATTTTTCGGTTTCCAAATATCATTTGACCCGACTTTAAGATGTGTTCCTCTCTGGTTTTTACTTGCTAAGACTTTACAGTACACATGGGTGGCTGAATTTAGTAGACAACAGTATATGGTAAATAGAGTGTTAATTAAGTTAGAGTTATTAGAGTTAGAGTTATTATTAGAGTTAATCGAGAGTCCATAATAGCATAACAGGTGCAGCATGCTTATTATCCTGTAATTACTATAAAGCATTGGGTAATTATGAATCTGAAATACGGATTGCTAGGGAGAAGGAATAAAATGGGCCCACGTCCCGGTTCTTGCAGTTTAAGGGGTAACGCACTCACGCACACACTTTCACACTCACATACACACCCACACCATGACGACCATTTGCGTCAATCCGCGCTCGCCCCACACTTTATGAATGCGAGCTGTGGGATGATTGACATCTGGGAGGGAGACGCTATAGAGAAAAGATCCATGAATTCATCCAGTAAACACGTGCAACCTTTTCTGCCACCATGGCAACGCAAGCATCTATCTGTTGAGTGTTGAATGTGGAGCTGAGGGCTGTCCTGGGACCCTGCCTGGCTCTGGACTGGCGGTGATCTGGGACGATCCCCTCCCTTCATCAGTCCTGCTCACAGCTGCCACTTTTACACCCCTCCCACTGCCTTGTGGGAAAAACGGACTTTGGACAGTGCATGTTATTGTGTGTGTGTGTCTCTGGGTATGTGTGTACATGCCTGCGTGTGTTGGTCAGGTTTATGCCACATTGTAGGGACCAAAACCTGTTCAAATACTCACACTAGTCACAAGCTGGTCCCCACAATGTAAATAATTTAATTTTAAGGCTAAGGGGTAGAATTATGGCAAGGTTAAGGTTAAGTTTAAGGTTAGGGTAGGGTTACAGTTAAGGTCAGGGTAAAGTTAAGGTTAGGGTAAGATTAAGGGTTAGGGTTAGGTTAGGGTAAGGTCAGGGTAAGGTCAGTGTAAGATTAAGTTTAAAGTTAGAGTAAGGTTAAGGTCTGGGTAAGGTTAAGTAAGTTAAGGTTAGGGTATGGGTAAGATTAAGGTAAGGTTAAGTTTAGGATAAGGTCAGGATAGCGTTAAGGTTAGGAAGATTAAGGGTTAAGGTTAGGTTAGGGAACGGCCAGGGTAAGTGTAAGTTTTGAGTAAGGTTAGTGTTAAGGTCAGGGCAAGGTTAGGGTAAGGTCAGGGTAAAGTTAAGGTTTGAATTATGTCAAGGTTAAGGTCAGGTTATGTTATGGTTGGAACAAAGTTAAGGTTAAGGTCAGGGAGAGGTTAAGGTTAGAGTAAGGTAAAGGTTAAGGTTAAAGTCAGGGTAGGGTTATGGTTAGGGTAAGGTTAAGATTAAGGTCAGGGTAAAGTTAGGGTAAGATTAAGGGTTAGGATTAAGGTTAGGGTAAGATTAAAATTAGGGTACGATTAAGGATTAGGGTTAGATTAGGGTAAGGTTAAGGTTTGAGTAAGGTTAAGGTTAGGGTCAGGGTAAGGTTGGGGAAGGTCAGGGTAAGGTTAAGGTCAGGGTAGGGTTAGGGAAGGTCAGGGTAGGGTTAAGGTTAGAGGTTAAGGGTTAAGGTTAATCTTAGGGTGGGGTGAAGTTAAGATTGGGGTAAGGTTAGGTAAGGGTAAAGTTAGGGGTAAAGTAAGGTCAGGGTAAGGTTTAGGTTTAGGTTAAGGTTAAGGTTGAGGTAAGGTTAAGGTTAGGTTAAGGTTGAGGTAAGGTCAGGGTAAGGTTAAGGTTGAGGTATGGTCAGGGTAAGGTTAAGGTTGAGGTTGAGGTTGAGGTAAGCTTAAGCTTGAGGTAAAGTCAGGGTAAGGTTAAGGTTAAGGTTAAGGTTGAGGTTGGGGTAAGGGTAAGGTTGAGGTTGAGGTTGAGGTAAGCTTAAGCTTGAGGTAAGGTCAGGTTAAGGTTGAGGTAAGGGTAAGGTGAGGTAAGGTTAATGTTAAGGTTAAGGTTGAGGTAAGATTAAGGTGAGGCAAGGTTAAGGTTAAGGTTGAGGTAAGGTTAAGGTTAAGATTAAGGTTGAGGTAAGGTCAGGGTAAGGTTAAGGTTGAGGCTGAGGTTGAGGTAAGGTTAAGGTTAAGATTAAGGTTGAGGTAAGGTCAGGGTAAGGTTAAGGTTGAGGTTGAGGTTGAGGTAAGGTCAGGGTAAGGTTAAGGAAAGGTCAAGGTTAGATGCCCCTGTACTATGACAGATGTTGGCTTTTGCACCTCTTGCTGATAACAGTCTGGACGAAGTCCAGCCTTTCCCTACACGGGCTGAGATTTCTTCGGGTTCCCTTAATCTTTACGCAGTACCTTGTATGGTAGATGAATTTATTATTATAACTACATAATAACTGCATAATAATTCATAAATAAACAAGATTAATAACCTAATTAATTAACCTAATTCCTTGACCAAGTGTTTTGAAACTAAAGGTGACATTTGAAAATAACCTGAACACGTCTGATACTTAGATTATTCTTGATTAAGATTCTCATTCTTACATTTCAAAATCAGCACAGCACAGCACAGCAATCAATCCTCATCTTCATTTTGCTGCACAGCACAGCAATCAACCGTCATCTTCATTTTGCTGCATTGCAATATACTGACATATTTTTACAGCTGTGACATGAACACAAACACTGTTATAAGGCGTCCACCCATGAAGGCTCAGTCGCATTGGTGACCAGACCCATGCAGCCCTGAAGTAGAGTTGCCTCCCTTCACTCCAGCTGGGCAGAAGGGCATGAGAAAGGCCACTCCAGGCCTGGATCTGGACTGTGCGGGCTGGGCAGGGCGCAGCTATGGCAAGAATGATCACACACCTAAAACATCCACCCACTCACAGACCCTCATGCCAGGCCAGAGCACTGGGCAGGGCCAACCACCGCACTGCTCAGGCACTTGGCCAGGATGGAGTGACGTTCTGGTAGAGCTTGAAATATTTGTCCAAACCCATCAGAGCTCAGTTATTCACGTTATTTCTTATGCTTATGTTGTCAGGTGTATCAGGTTCAGGCCTCTGACATGATTTGACTTGCATCCAGGCCTGCTTTACTTTTGCTGAGTTGCCTGCAACATCATTCCCATGCAGCCTGACAGTTACACACATCAGTTCAAAAGCAAATCACAGATGTTTCTACATCCTCTTATATCAGAGTCTGATCGGTGAGCAGTGGATCTCACTCAGGTCTAACCCTGCTCCCAATATCCAGCGACCTTCTAATGGTAGAACAGGCAGGGAAGGCTATTTCTGTCTTTTCATCCACTCTTCTCTATTAACAATGAGGTTCCCAGCAACCTCTGTATCTTTCTCCTTTCAATCTTTCTCTCTCTCTGTCTTTCTCTCTTTCTCTCATTTTTCTCTTTACTCTTTCTCTGTCCCTAGCCCTCTTTATTTCTTCAAACCTGCTTTTTTCTCTTTTCCTGAACTTGTTTAATGCCTCATTAGTTACCTATTCAGAGTCTCTGTTGATGAGCATGCATGTCGACTATGATTACAGTAACATGGATAAGCAAGCACGTGGAGCTTTCTGTATGCTACTCTTCACTGAATAAAAGAAGTTGGTGGATGCACTGAGATTCAGAATGCAATTCACGTTGCTGTTGGAAACATTCGTTACTGATTCGTTGATCTGCCAAAAATGAGTCTTTGTGACTTTGTGCCTGAAATGTACCTTATAGCGTGCAATACCTTCACAAGCACAAATAACAGCTGCGATTCGATTTGGCCATGGACTAGACAAGTTTCTGGACATAGCCAACATCAATGTTCAGCCACTCTTGCATCAAAGAATTGTGCAGTTCGGCCAGATTTGGTGGATGCACTTCCTGGTGCAATCCTGAGGAGAATTTCCCATAGACTGGGATTTTAGCCACTGCTGGTGGAGCTGTATGCTTCAATGCACCTGCAAATTCAGCTACTTCCTTCACACTATGATCTTTGACACAGCCAAATGCAGTCACTCCTTTTAGCCAATCATTAACATCTGCTTTGCGACCCATTTACCACACATCGAGCGAGGCATTCACTGCACTGTACCACCTCTACTCAATATATGAATCCCGTCACTCACACCCGCAGGTATTTATAGCCCCATCATCCTCGTGCAATGGCATCTGCAAGAGCCTGAAGTTACTACCACCTTAAATGTGCAAAATGACTAATTATTTGTCCAGGGAGCTTATAAAGTATATGCTTGTATGTGTGTGTGAGAGAGAGGGAGAGATTGTTGTGTGACCGGTAGGCTGAAGGGTCATGAGGGCTTGGCACACACACATACACACAGATGATGGAGCAGTCAGTTCAGATCGTGGGGAACAGGGGGAGTGTGGTGGGGGTAGACTCGGGGAGGGGGGTGGATATCTTGGCAGTGGTTCAGTACCTGAGGGCTGTATGGAGGAAAAGGCGCAGCAGTGAAAAGCTGTTATTTGGCAGGACAAGCAGAAAATGTATGTCAGAGTCTCATCATAACCCAGATTACTCTCTGATCACTGACATTTCAGAAACATCATCACTTCATTAACTTCACCTGATCAGCTTTACCTAACAGGGCTTTGTTACTGCCATGCTTCATCAGGCCTAACACACAGCACACACAGCCCAAACCAGACTGACTGACTTCCTGCTTTACATCTATGTTTACATTTATGATTACATTTACATTGACATCTATGTGCACATTGTATTTACATATGTTGGTGTTTATGTTTATGTCCACATATACATTTAGATTAATGTTAACATTTTTGTCTACATTTACATTTACATTTATGATTACAGACCAATAAATATCAAATACTGTACAATTACATTTTACATTTGTGTCTATATTGACATTGACACCAATGCTATTGTGGCTTAATCTACTTATATGAATGTGTTTATTATTATTTGCATTTATTTATTATGGAATTTGTTCAATAATTTATTATTTACTTATTATTAAAAGCTAAACACAAATGAGTTTAAAGAGGAAACATGTTTATTGTGAGTGTTCATTATTGTTTAATTTTCCTAAAACACAATATTTCCCCCCTTTGTCTGAAACACTCTGTTAGAGCTCCTGTGTCTGTTTTCTCCTATGCCTCCTCCCAATGAGCCTGGTCTGCTCTGATTGGTCAGTTCACCCACTCAGTTCTGATTGGTCACCAGCCAGAGTGATTCCACCCCTACACAGCTTCCAGTACTTGCTGTGAGGGTGCTCCAGTCTTGCCAGTAGGTGGGCAATAAAGATTGCATTATGAGATGATATCACCTTGCAACAGAGACAAGAGCTGGAATTCCAAGAGGAAAAATTGGAAAAATATAATAAATCCCTGTTAAAAACTGCAATTATCAAACAGCTTTGAATTTTCTTTCAAATGAAGATGTTTTCTTTTAACCATGTTGGTCTCCATACACATCCTTAAATTTGGGGGGCGGAGCTTCTGGAGGAGCACTGAAGGGAGGGGTGTATTTGTTTTGCTGTTGAGTTCAAATATCAACAATTGTTCTTTATGTCCTTTAGGTCACAAGATTCCCAGAATACTTTGGGCTTTATAACGTTGCAGATCGTTTACATGCACAAAAGGCTGCTACACACTAAAGGAAAGAGGAAAACCGGAAAAGCATACCAGATCCCTGTTAAAGAACATCTCAAAAACAGCTTTGAATTTTCTTTCTAATAAAGATGTTGGTCTCTTGGTATGGTGGAGGTCTCGCTGACATTGAGAAAAGCATGCAAAGTATCTCTAGCTTTCACAGCTTTTCTGTAGAACCATTTCATGGTTCTAGCATTGATTTGCAATGGTTCTTCAGATGAATGGAGTATGTGTTATATATGGTTCTACACAAACATTCTGAAAATGGTTCTATATTGGCAAAAAGAGTTCTTCTATTGTTACACTCTCCAACTTGTAACAACACGAGAAGCCTTTTTGGTGCTATATAGAACCATTTTCAAACAGGTACTACAGTCTTAGTCTTTTCTTCCATTCATGAATGATGTGTAGCTGTATCTTGCCAAGGACACAGGAATATGACAGCGGTCTGAACAGAAGCTGACCACAGACGGACATTCATAAACATTCTCTGAGGTAGGGCAGTGTGCTGGAATGGAGCTGTTGTGTGAAATTCTCTGTGTGTTTTCTGTTTAGCGTGACTAAGTGTCCACGCCCGTGCAGGGACGACGCGATGACGGAGACATTCCGACACCACGCCGAGTAAGTGCGAGAATTAGCCAGAAGTGTTTGAGTTGGTGTATGAATCACTGTGATGAAGATTCACCGCAGGAAGTGCCCATTATCCCTGTTTTACCTTCATTACGTTTGTTTCATATGGAGGAGCCAAAGTGTGAAGTTTCATTCTAATTTGTGAATGAACGTTTGTTGGCCACTTTATTGGAAACACCAAAATAATATCTGCTCTGACACTGTGACCAGTAATGAATTATGTAGAGGATGACCGACAAATTGTGCACAACAACAGATGGACAACAGTCCCATGGGCAAGAAACACAAGGTGGGTGTTTCTAATAAAGTGGCCTATTAGTAGAAGTACAAGGTGGGTGTTTCTAATAAAGTGGCCTATTAGTAGAAGTACAAGGTGGGTGTTTCTAATAAAGTGGCCAATCAGTGGAAGCACAGGGTAGATGTTTCTAATAAAGTGGCCAGTAAGCGGGAGTACAAGGTAGGCGTTTCTAATAAAGTGGGCGGTGGGTGGAAGTACAAGGTAGGTGTTTCCAATAAAGTGGCCAGTGAGTGGAAATATAAGGTAGGTGTTTCTAATAAAGTGGCCAATTATTAGAAGTACAAGGTGGGTGTTTATAATAAAGTGGCCAATGAGTGGATGTACAAGGTAGGTGTTTCTAATAAAGTGGCCAGTGAGTGGAAGTGGGGGTGCACAGTATCTAATAAAGTGGCAGTATAAGGTAAGTCTGTGTTTCTACTAAAATTGTTATTTTGAAAATAATCTCTTTATTTAAATCTCCACATGAAATGTGGTCTGACCTTCATCATCAGGTCAGTGGTCACCCGCTCCTGGGGATCTGCCTTCCTGCAGAAATCAGGTCCAGTCTTAATCTGGCACTCCTGGTCTAACTAATAAAGCAGTTTGATGATCTTATGTTCTCAGTCAGAGTGAGCTCTAGGTACATGTCCAGGGCTAAGGCTGAAGGACGGAAAATCTTTAGTAAACATCTACATTAATGACATCATGTAATTACAAAACCACAGCATTTAGTTACCTGCTCATGATTCTGTTTCAGCCTCAGTTGGAAGGTTTCTGAAGCTCATAAGATCTTTATAGACAGATAATTGACACATGGAACAAGCACTGTTTCTGCTGTGCATAGGATTGGGATCCTACAAATGTCAGCGTGAGCTTACAGTATACAATTCTCACATGATAAAGTACGGTACCAGAGAGGGATCAGCATCTCTTGCACTAGATACACACAAGAGTGGAGCTCATGGAGGTTACCACAGAGGAAATCTGTGGTAAACGAAAAAAACACACACCAACATAAACAAACAGCAGCAGCAGCAGCACCAAACACTACAGTAAACAACACATGCACATACGTTTACATGTTACAAGATAATCAAACACAACCTTTCCAAACCAACACCTCACTCCAGCTGTGAAGCATGGTGGAGGGAGTGCAACAGTGGGGCTTCCTCGCTGTTCCAACACTCCACATCCTATTCATTTTATCTTCATTCCTTTCTTTAACTGGTATCCCCGGTAGGAATGATTTGTTCTAAAGCCATGAGAATATGCAATACAACGTTCCGTTAATGTTTTCAGTGGGAAGTTTTCTTTTGGTTCTTTCTAAAGGTAGGAGAACGTTCTCTAAAACATTCTGCCATCTCAGGTCTCAGTAACATCCATAAAAAAATTCCGAATTTTGCGCTGAGAATGTTCTTCATTTGTTATCATGTAACATAATCTGTGGCTCTGAAAACATCCTCAGAACATCCTCTGAACGTTGCAGTTAAAACCTTACGTCTTAGTGAACATTTAACCTTATAGGAACATCATTAGAAAGTATAAACATCTTCAAACGTTCTTTGAACATCAGATTAAGACATTGTAGGTAACGTAAGCCAAACCTCTGGGAATGTTCGCTGCTAGCTGGGATGATATGAGGTACTGTGACTAATATGACCAGAACCTCTGAAAGTAAAGACGGGGCATAACGGCTGTGTTTCTCGTCTTTCACCAATCCAGTTCTGAAATCTCCTGATTTTTTAAAGAGCTGGCGACGGAAGATCTGGAGACAAGATGCTCTAATGGATGTACTGGACTGGGAGTACCACCGCACACATGTTTGAGGAGGCTCTTGTTCTTGGCTTTTGGTGTCACACCAGTGATGAGCAGAGAGATCCAGGGTGGATGAATTCAGCAACAAAAAGGGCCTGGACATCGCACTGTCAGTGAAACAGAATTAATTCCAAGTTGTTTTAACAGCAGAATGTTCAGGCATCTGTTTGTGGGTCCACTAAGCCAGAACACAGCAATAAATCCACAACAAAGCAGCTCATGTAAAAGAAATTCTGCATTTCAAGATGGCCAGAATGGATTCCTAGCCTCTAGCTGCTGTCTCTGGCCAGTGAGCAGACGTACAAGGTAGGTGTTTCTAATAGAGTGCCCAGTGGGTGGAAGTGCAAGGTAGGTGTTTCTAATAAAGTGGCCAGTGAGTGAAAGTACAAGGTAGGTGTTTCTAATAAAGTGGCCAATGAGTGGAAGTACAAGGTAGGTGTTTCTAATAAAGTGGCCAGTGAGTGGAAGTACAAGGTAGGTGTTTCTAATAAAGTGGCCAGTGACTGGAAGTATAAGGTGGGTATTTCTACTAGAGTGCCCAGTGAGGGGATGTACAAGGTAGGTGTTTCTAATAAAGTGGCCTTGTACATCTGTTTGTGATTCATTTAAAAAGAAATTCTGCATTCTAAGATGGATAAATTAGATTCCTGGCCTCTAGCTGAAACGCTGTGAGATCAGTCTTTCCAAATGAATACACAAACAGTTCAAAACAACTGCTCTGTCATTTGTCTTTTGATCTTATTAATTGCATTATTTGCTAACAGCTACATTTTACATTACATGAATGTTCCATCAACAACAAAGCTAAATAAATTCTCAGTTATCATAATTACACATTTTAGGAGCCGTTCTTTTTCAGAAATCAAGATAATTATGGTGGGTTCACCAGCCTTTTTCTCCCAGCTGTATGGTGGACAGTTCTCTCTGGGTCTGTACAAACCAGGTCTGTTATGTAGGCAGGCTGTGGCCTCTGCTGTTGTGTAAGGGGAACTCTCATATAAGGTTCGGTTCTCTTTGAACAAATAAAAATTGGCATGTGCTGCCATCTGGTGGTGACATTGATGTGAGCACCATTCAACCTCACAAGATCACATGATTCTCCAATATCTGTCTGAAGGGCTGCTGTGGATAATTTGGGTTAAGTCCAACAAACACATTTTATTTGGTTTCACTGAGTTTCTCCTTCCACATTAAATGGAGCAGCTGCTTATTATATGATTAAACCCTGTAATAGGATATTCACCAGGGCTAATCTATCTGCCCTTAATCAGGGAAGCTGCAATACCACGCTAGCTGTGGGAAGGAGGTCCTGTAGAGCAAATCTAAGACCAGATCTACAGTAACAAGATGTTCAATTCATCAGCTCCATTGTTCATATAGGTGCACTTGCTAGTACATCTGCTATTACAGACTGTAGTCCATTTGTTTCCCTGCATACTTTGTTACCCTGTTCTTCAACCTCCCCACAGAACAGGCATTACATGTGAGGTGGATCATTCTCAGCACTGCACTGACACTGACGTGGTGGTGGTGTGTTAGTGTGTGTTGTGTTGGTGAGTGGATCAGACACAGCAGTGCTGCTGGAGCTTTAAAACACTGTGTCCACTCACTGTCCATTCTATTAGACTGTCCTACTTTGTCGAATGCAAAGTCAGAAACAACAGCTCATCTACTGCTGCACAGTTTGTGTTGGTCATCCGCTAGTCCTTCATCAGTGATGCCGGTGGCTGGATAGTTTCGGTTGATGGACTGTTCTCAGTCCAGCAGTGGCACTGAGGTGTTTAAACACTCCAGCAGCACTAATGTCTCTGATCCACTCACACCAGCACAACACACACACACTAACACAGTCAGTGTCACTGCAGTGTTGAGACTGATCCACCACCCACATAATACCTGGCTGTGGTGGCCCTGAACACTGAAGAACAGGAAACAAAGCATGCAGAGGATCAGATGGACTACAGTCTGCAATTGTGGAACTATAAAGTGCACCTATATGGTGAGTGTAGCTGATACAATGGACAAAGAAGGTGTACTTATTAAAATGACATCTACGAAAATTAGCATACAGCTTCAAGCGAGACGCAAGATTTTTTTTTTAAAGCAAATAATTGAATTCTGGTAGACAAATCTACTAGAGATTCCTTAACAACTCAGAGGTACACTAGGAAATTACAGAAATGAGGCACAAATTTTGGTTGCACATACTTTATTTGTGATTCAGTCAGTTCAAGTTTGCAATCCTTGTTGTCTCCAAGACAAGGCACGGCATTTTGTGCAAAAGTTCCACAGTTCCATGCGTTTCACAGCTCCCACAGAGAGGAATGTGGCATGTTCCAACATCGGAAACACCATTTAGAAGACAGCAAGAGAAACCTAGCTGGACATAAATGACAAATAGAAGAATACTACAACTTTCAGGGCTGAATGCAACCTGACTTACTCTTCCATTCAGAGTATTAAGAGAAGACCTTCGCTGGAGCTATTATTGATCATTAGCATCCGAACTGCCAAATGTAGGTCAGCTTGAGATAATGTCCACAGATATGTCCACAGAAGCCTTGTGTTTGAGTACTTTAGCTCAGCTGAATAAATGCACATCTGAAAAGCAGTAAGCTAGCCGTACCTTTGAACTCTTATTACGCTAAGCGGTTAGCTAGCTGTTGAGCTGTTAAGTCTCAAAACGCGGCAAAACTGCATACTGCTGTGCAGACAAAATGAGCTCTGAAGCAGAACTGTGATTCTGTAGCCACTGTCCATACTAGGAACTCTGGGTCGAATCAGTTTTTAAGGGCGTTTTTGAAAATTAGCATTGTCGAGCCCTGTGGTAAACAAAAAGGCTGTTCCAAAGCTGGTTTGGACCAAAAAGGTTCCAAAGCTGATACATTTTGATGCCACATACATGCTAGCGGGAAGCTAACGCTATTGCGCACTGAAAGTATGTCAACTACTAAACTTTAACTTTGCTATATGCCAACAGCAAGCAAGTCTTATGACAAGTTAGCTAGTCTTACAACGCTAATCCAATACGCTAGTGTTAGCTTGCATGTAGAAATACTCATATTTAGACAATTCAATGTCCTATTTTAGCATATCCAGTTAAATTAGCGGCACAGCAAAAACATATAAACTTTTATAAATATTTTTGTTTAAAATGAGGAACTATAGTTGCAATTCATTATTCCCGCCCCATTATTTATTATTCCATTGAGGTGGAAGCCAATGACATGGCAGATATTTTGTGGTGGCATCTGGGGTGGTCCAATCAGATTTAAGGGGGGGGGTGGGAACTGGCCACCTTGACCACCTCTTTAGAGCATAGCTAGTTACAGCTTGAGTTTCTAATATGGGCACGACAGTAACAACAGAATGATGTCGTGGCGTATTAGTGACTGTGATCAAGCAGGACGATGCTGAATTATGAACCACGCAAAAATAAATAAACATTTACAAAATAAATACAAATAAAAAGCCATTACATTTAGCTTGTGCAAACGTACTGCTCATCAAGATATTAGTGTGAAGACACTGTTTTGCACACAAGGAGAGTAAGTCTGGTTGCATTTGCTTTCCTCTATGGAACAAACAAACCTGTAAACATGTTCAAATTAGCTTACATTCCACATCATCGGTTCAACTGTGTGCAATTTTGATATTATTGATGGAACAAACGAGCTTTCACAGATGGGTTCCAGCCACTACCAAAATAAAAACGGCTTTTTTCCCCTTAATTGTTCTACAGCCTAACAATGTCTGTTTACATCATAACTCACAGCTGCTCGCGGCTCTGGAAGATTGTAGGATTATTGATTTATTTATGTATCTTGAATCCAAAAGTGACACTTTTTTTTTAATTGCTCGTGTTAAAAGCGCGTTTTAAGCAGCACCCTCCCACCAAAATGCGGAACATGTGCAGTTTTTTTTCTAAAGCAATCTCTTCTACCTTTGACTTATTCACTTTCATCACACAACGTGTCTTTAGAACACGCAGGGTTCTGCCTACACATTCTTACAGCTTCTTTATAGAGGCTCAGCTTAGCTCCCCAATTACACACCACAGATGAGATCACAATCTTCTAGACACGGCGAGTAAATATTCTTTAATTCAGCATAGCAACCAACATGTTGCTCCTGAAACATGAAGCAACTGCTGGCAAGCTAGAGCATTTTATACTTGAAATTCAGGAATTTAAAAAAACAGCTCAAAATAAAAGTACTATTGCCAGAACATGAGCTCATTTATTTAAAGGAACACTCCAGCATTTTTCAGCCTCATCTCTGAATGCTGAATCTGCATCGTAGCGTCGATCACCATGGACAACACTTTTGACATGCTTGGCTGTGTGTCGCAAAGCATGGCGTGAAAACATCTACGGTAGAAGCTACTGGCTAGTTGCTTGATGATGGAAATAAATGAAGGAAATACATGACTATATAACGCGAATTCAAGACTTACAAGCTTTGGATGATGCAGAGAATGAAAGTAAAAAAGCAGTTGCGGTTACTTTCACTTTCCCTAAAGTCTCATGGTATTGATAGTGATCAAGCAACCTCCAACTTGCTGGTAACGATTTACTGCAAATTCTTCCTTTTGAAAACTAGTCCCTAACCCGAAATTATACCAATTTACAGCTTTGTTTACAAACAGCTTTTACTAAAGAATTCAAGAAAATGTCCTACAAATGCATGTTCATGCAAATTCAGCAACTGCCCAATACCTTCCATCACACGGCTGTTTCACCTGAACTGGTTTTCATTTTTTTTTCTTTTCTGTGCAAATTTTTCTGTGTAATTATTGTCTATGGCAGTGATCACCCATCCTGGTCCTGAAGATATGTAACCATGAACATCCCCAGTCAAATTACATGTTAACACATCTTTCACAGTGAACACACTTGAACGTGAATTCCAATGATTTTTCAGAATCTCTGCGTATTTGAGTGGTTGAGATATAAACAGTGTCAGTCAGAGTGCTCTGACGTGTATTAGAGAAACTTACTGACTCTTTACAGTGCTGGTGAAATGAATTAGGTGTCCTGCTGTCTACAACTCAAACACACCCCTTTTATTTTCCATCCAAGACCACCAGAGAACCTACACGTGTCTTCTACGTTTTTATATGTAAAGCTGATGGTGGTATATAGTGGTAAATGTGAAAATATACGTTTCTCTGGGGAGATTGTGGGGATATTAAGCCTTAAAACACCCTTCTTATATCCTTCCGCCATGAATGGATTAAAAATAAAGTAATACAAATAGGCTTTAGACTACATTGCAAAATTACTATAAGACAACGTCTCAGGCATCAGGCAATGCATTTATAACCATTTCATGTATTATGTTTCCGTGAGTGAGCTTTTAGAAGCGCTAAACTCCTGGAGACGTCTGGTTGCTATCAGCACCACTGTGCACAATTCGGATTTCTTTAGAATAAGGCATTTCACAATAAAGCACTCTGAATGACTCTGTTTACAGTATAACCATTTACTGTATCATAAAGAGATGTTTCAAATAGCCATAAGTCTCTTTAAATACATAATTTTTGCACATCTTTCAACACCCATCCTCTACCCCGCTGCCAAAAAAGGAAACATAAAAAGTAAAAAAAATTACTTTCACACAGGCCATATTTGATGTTTTATGTTTCCCTCCAGTAAGTTAAATTGAGCAAGTAGAGAGTCACTCTTTATTAAAATGTGTGAAGGTGTTGTTCACCTGTGATGTTCATTTATTTTCAATTAGAGGGGGGAAAAAAAAAACACCAACATGTCATTTGACCAGGGGTGACTAGACTTTTGCCTGCAACTATGCCTTTACCGCAGGATCTGGAGCTAATATACTGTCCATTGCCCCCTGGAGCGAATTCACTTTTTCAGATGTCCTACTAGATCAGATGCTTTCAAGTTAGGTAAAGGGGGCGTATTAGATGCAGGCTGCAACTAAAGGCTGCAGCAAAGTGGGTCTCCAAGACCAGGGTTGGTGACCACTGAGCTGTGGTAATGAACCACACGCTACAGATGCAAGAGATTAGGCTGAACAATGCTAAAACAGTGGTGACGTGGTAGGACACTCTCACAACCGAAGACACGCACACAGCCCCCCTGATAAAAACTGTGACCCTCACAGAACATCCTGTAACTGAAATTATACTGTCTTGGAACTGGAAATATGAATACACACCAGAGCTAAAGCTCAGCTTGGGCTCATCCTGCCAGTCTCTGCGTCACTACCTCCCTGTACATGATGGAGATGTAGATGAAGAGGAGGAGAATGACGAAGAAGTCGTCCATGAACCCCAGCAATCCGAAAAGAGCTTCGGGGATGAAGTCGAGTGGAGAGGCCAGGTAGGTGAGCGCCCCTACCAGGCACAGCAGGATACGGATACGGAACATCCAAAACAAACCCCCGACAGAAAACATCTCTCTGAAGGCATGACGCAGGAGAGTGGGGACGTCCCGCAAACGGTCCAGGAGCTGCAGGACAGAGAATAGTCAATACGTGTTAATACAAATCCTGTTAACAGTAAATGACAACACCCCTGCCAATAAACACTTGCCAACACCTCAGCATACAATACCTGCTCTATCTCTTTTCTTTTCTTCGTGTTTTAGAATACTCAGGAGTCATTTATTTCTACTAGTAGTACTTTTACAGGAGCACAGAATTAAGCAGGTAGCCAATAAAATGTGATTTAACTACCTCAATCACTTAGTAGTGAAACCGTCATGTTTAGCTATTTCTTTTGCCTCATCCAAATGTATCTAGATCTTTTATAAATAAAATGCATTTTTTCCCTGCACTTTTTCAAAAAACATCTTTGTACACAACAGCAGAAATGTCGAAATTATGTACATTTACACAAGACTAAAAAACTGACTCAAAAAAGCTTGAGGATGCCAACCTAATAGGAGGAGATCGCACTATGTAAAAATATGGTGTCATAAACCTCAAGAGCAACATTGCAAGCACACGCACTGAGCACAATACAGAGCCGCAAAGCTACAGCAGAGACTATTCAGCTTACAAATACAGTACACTTTTAAGTGCAGGCTGTCAAATCTTCGGAATGCAATTTTTCACACATAGATTTTTGCTTTAAAAAAAGTATCAAAAAGCAGAAGCCGCCTCTGTACTACAGTTTAATGAAAAAGTCAAGCCAAATTAAATTATAAACATATCAACTCCCAAATCTTCCCTAAACTGCTGAACACACAAAAAAACAATCCAGTGTTCAGAGTTTTGCAAGCTTAATAACTGAAAACAGCTGCAGGCATATGCAAATGAATGGTATGGTATTAGTGCTTTGGGCGTTCTACACAAAAACACTGAAAAGTTTGGAAAAATATCCACCACGGAATTCGTTTTCAGAAAGCTCGATGAAAGAAAATGTCTTTTTTGTGTGGACAGGAGGCCAAAACACAGAGGGGATGCACGGCCTTCAATAGCTCATGCTGGCATGTCACGACTGATGCAGAATAAAAACTCAGATCTTTACTAAGTTGCAAAGCTAAGTGTCCCCCAATAAACCTGTGGCCAGTGAGGGGGCGTGGCTATATTAGCATTGCATGGCTTGACCACTCCCCTTGACCACCATTCAAATGAACTCAGGAAGATGTTGGTATCAAGCTTTACAGGTTCTAGAAACAAAAGCCTCCATGTTTTAGAAGTATGCCATAATGTCAAGATTTTTATTCTAATGTTTATTCAGAAGGCTGGACAGTTAAGCAAGGCTAGCATGGCCGGTCCACAAGTCTGTAAATTTGACGACATTATATTGGAATTATGTAAGTGCAATTACTTCACAATAGCAACAATACTTAATATATAGGCATACATAAGTATGTGTGTTGCATGTACTCATGAATTATCATTTGGAACAGTCCCAAAATATAGCAGGTGGGGTTCAAACTCAAAAACTGTACGACGGTGAGGTACAAATATATTGTTGATAAAAATGGCAGCAGGCGAAAGATTTTCAAATCTGGCCCTTGAATCCAGTTTCTGGATTTTGTAAGTCACTGGCAGCAATTCCGTTCACTGCCAAGACCAGAAAACAGATCTAATGTCCAGATTTGAAGATCTCTGGTGTGCACTAATGCTGACTCACAGATCTGGGCTGTCCTGAGAACCTGCGATTGTAGTCGTTAACATCGGTAAGAATGAGCCCCGGGTCCAACTGCCCATCTGGCGTCTGAGCGCTCTGTCCTGTGTCTTGGAAAAGCGGGAAAAGCAGGGTCACCTGACAGGAGTAGAAAAAGACCCAGGTTAAGCCGGGATACTGCAAACAATGGGCCGTTTTGGATTATCTAACAATATTATCTGAGATTAGCCGCAAGTATTTTTGGTAAGTATTTCACAGGCATTAGGCACTTTGTGAGTGTGTTTTAGTGGCGAAAGCATTCTTCTTACCATTTGTCTACAGATAGGACAGTTTATGGCTCCTAGCCAAGTGCCGTAGCGCCAGTATGCAATAATACAAGAACCTGTGGAACACAGATGATTAGATTGAGACCCGGGCGAGAAAGCTAACAATCGCCAATGACCAACCAGTCAATTTAAAGGGGAATTCCACAATTTCTCACAATGTCTGCCTTGTCATGATGTATACAAAGTCATTCAGACTGGTTTGGTGTGAAATGCTCTGCTCTAGGGAAGCTTACTGAGTCAGAATTGTGGACAGCAGTGGTGATGGAACCAGATGAATGATGTCTGTAACACTGTCATGATAGTGTTATAGATAGTTCTGAGATACAGGACTGAAGATACTGGCCTGTTGTTTTAATCAGTTCATGGTGCAGAGATACATGCAGAAAGTAAGGCCAAATGATTTTTCAAATTAGCTGCCATTTCAGCCTCATCAACAAACCCATTTACATACCTACAATGCACATGTAGATTCACTGGTAGTTTTGTATAAATAAAACGGCTATATCTGTGTTGTAGACATGGTGAGCTCTGGTTCCATTCCCCACCACTGTAAAGAAATCTACAATTAACCATTCCGCACCAATCCACTCTGAATGACTGTGTTTACAAAATTAACCATTGAATTATACAAGAAATTTGGAAAATTGGTGGAATGCCTTGTTGCAGCAGATGGTGCTACACAACACTGCCCTCCTTCTCCTCTAAAGTTAGTGTTTGAGACACAATGTTTTGTTCTGACAACAAGACAAAACTGACATCACTTAGCATATTTTTAGTGTTCACGTTTTTGCTCTCCTATTGAAAGAAAAACAAAACACACATGCCCTTTACACTGTATGAACATCTCATGATGAAGGGAGCAAGCCATACAACATTATTGCTTTCTAGTACAAACTTCTTATTACGTACACTATGGCAGGATATGAAAAGCCTCCAAATAGCAGTGTAAAAACTTTACCACAGAAGAGATGGCCGCAGTTGGTCTCCACAGGCAGGACGGCCTGCTGCAGACACACTGGACATGACATGTCTGAGTAGTACTGATGCCTTGGCTCGGACGATGCCTCCTGAGAGAGGGACAGTGAACAATTAAATAAACTGAAATAACGGCAGAAACATCGACCATACAGGTGCACTCTGTAGGCTTATATATATACTGAGTGTAGCCTGTTTGTCGTTGCACAGATAATGCTGATCTGAGAACAATATCTGCTCCGCAACAGTACTGCAGCGGTCCCTTTCCATCAAAAGGGGCTTCTGGTGATAATGTAAAATGCAACCATCGCTACAATTGCTGTAAACATGCCTACTTAACGCCTCTAGCGGTGCCAAAGAGTTCTCTTTTAAAGACTAGGAAAAGCGCCTTCTGATAGTTCGAAGGTCAGTATAAAAAAGGTGGTCTTAAAGGTCGTCTGTATGCACGTAAGCTCACCGGACCAAAAATGACTCACCTGTGACTGAAACGTATCTAATAGTGTGTAATACCTCCACAAGCATGAATAACAGCTGCGATTCGATTTGTTTCTGGATGTACAAGGAATCAATGTTCAGCCAAGCTTTTATTCTCATCTCTCATGAATAAGGATTTCCTGTAGAATGTGGTTTTTGCCACGGCTGGTGGTAGGCACTGCACTGTACCACCTCTTCTTACTCTATGAAACCTGTTGCACAACAGGCAGATATTTATAGCCTGATCATCCTTGTGTAATGCCATCTCCAGGAACCTGAAGTTACTACTGCTAATTTTTTGTCCAGTGAGCTTATATGCATGCATGTATGTATGTATGTATGTATGTATGTATGCATGCATGCATGCATGTATGTAATTACATCTAGACATGTAACAACTATAACATAATCACGTACTAGAAATGAGCATACTATTTTCAAGAGCCAGTAGATTTTACAACTACACTGCGCCATAACAAGCAAAATGTGAACTGGGTGAGTAATGCTAGTGTTTCTGTTGTGTAGCTTTGCTCGATTCCACAACATGATGTGCTTAACTGTAGACAGCACTGTAGTGTGTCAATTTGACTGTAAAACCACTGTTAGCTACTACGTAAACATTGCTAGCCGGTGAGACAGCTAATCAGCCAGTTTGGGCACTTTAGGCTTGTATTTACTTGTAATAGCTAAACAAGCAGTGACACCGAGGTGTTTAACTCCAGCAGCACTGCTGTGTCTCATCCTCTCCCACCAGCACAACACACACCAAGACAGTGCTGAAAATAATCCACTACCCAAACAATACCTGCTCTGTGCTGGTGTCTTGGGGGTACTACAGATGGACTACAGTCTGTAACTGTACAACAACAAAGTGCCCCTATATGGTAAGTGGAGCAGATGAAATGGACAACGGGTGTAGATACAAGGAGGCGGTTTTAATTGAAGTGTCTGTCTTCAGAAGTGTCTGTGAGTGTACATGACAACCAATCATCAGCTAAAATTTAATGACAGTGACAGGCCCAATTGTAACAGCAAAAGCAGTGCTGTTAAGAGTCATTAGTGACTGTGCATCACACAGTTCGGTCTAATCGGGAATGGTGTGCTCCGCTTTTTGATCGAACGTACGTTGCTTCATACGATCATTATTAAATGACAAATGGACAGGGTATGCGCTCTCAGCTTAAATTATGACGATACACTGGCACTATTGACCATGTGGGGCATCACTGCAACCACCTAGCAACATCTAGCAACCACCTGAGACACCACAGCATCCTGGAGGAAGATAGGCGTGCAGTACAAGTTGTCATGGCAAAGCTCTCCAGTAAAAAGCGATCCACCATCGCGAGACAGAACGAACTGTAAGCTTAAAGTTAGCTAGTTACACCTTAATCCTGTTTTGTGCAGCAGGATCCTGGAAAATACCACTTCAAACATCCTGAATCCTGATGTTATCAGTGAAATCCTGATAAGAAACAAGTGGAGGCTGGGTCTGTGTTCAGCCTGTACAACAGATGTTACACATGTGGCAAAGCAGAATGTTTGTCACTGACCTGCTCTGTCTGAAGTTGCTGTCGAACAGCGCGCACGTGCTCCTGATTCTCCGGGTGGATTCGCTGCTGCTCATTTCTGACAGGAAGACAAAAGGTTAGCTAATGTGGGCAGTAAACAGTGACTTTTAAAAACTAGGCTTGGAACTACACAAATAAATAAATAAATACATAAGGGATATATACATGTAAATGAACGTAGTAAATAAATAAATGATTGGCACAAAAGCAAAAAATTAAAAATTAATGTGAGACCTAAGATCTTAAATTACTAAAAGTGGGTTGGAAACGCATAAACAAATAAATGAATAAATCTATACATATAATACTAAAATAAAATAATTACTGAAAATACTGAAAGAAAAGAATTAAGATTTCATTTATTTCTGCTTTTATTTACTTTCTAGTTATGTATTGCTTCCTTCTGACTATGCTAATGAGGTGGGCAACACTAATGTAATCCTTACAAAAGGTTGGCTTGCAAGGTGGAACAGGTGCTCATAAACAGCAGGTAAACAAACATCACAGATTAGCTCAACAATCATTAAGACAAAAACACACTCCCTCCACACTGTAAACAACTTCAAGGGTTTTTCACATGACAAAGGACAACCATGCATCCTGTATTCAACGCGATGCGAGGGTTGTGCTGCCATCAGTCAAAGAACTTTCTTTGATGTATACATCGCTAAAGTTTTAAGACATGTCATTCACCCCTCACCCAATACAGTCCAGGGAAAACTACGCTGCAAAACCAGCCTGTTTTAAATTCATTATTTCTGCTATGTCACAAGAACAAACACAATCAGCCTACAGCAGTTTAGCCCCACCCACTTTGCATTGAGATTATAGTGTTTCAGCCAAGACTGCTTTTTGGCACAATGCAGGGTTACCAATCAGAAGACAGCTCATTTACATACATCTGTCTTGAAGGTTTAGTAGAAAAAAACACCTGATTGATTCTAATGGCTAAAGAGAGGTTGGAAAATGTCCATGTATAAACGAATTATGACGTACATATAAACATACACAAACACTGTAAAAGAACTCGATACAGTGATCAACAGTATGCAAAGCAGCAAAGCGAAAGAATATTTTGTGCTGTTCGGTACGTATGTACAGTCAGTAATGTTCTGTTACAACACAGGCATGACAGCAGGCTAATTTACATTTCAATTACATTAAGAAAAGCAATTTACAAAATAGCCCAAATATTTTCCACTTGCCAAAGCCCCGCATTCCTTCCAAAATCTAATCAGTTTGGCAGCACTTACTGTATAAGCTTACAAGCTTGCAGTTATCTTGGTCATCACAACTGCCACTTGTTGCTTACCATTTGAAAAGCCCTTTACTCTGATGTGACGAAGCCAGATGGTTCATTTTGGAAGACATGAAGACACTGAATTGTCTTTGGTACTGGGCCAAGCGATTTCAGAACATTATGAACCCCCCACCACCCAGAATACCGTACTGGAAACAGGACAAGCAGACGACTAAGTGAAAGTAGGACAACATGCGGTTCACCTGCAGAGCAGTGTGGCCAGTCCACCCAGAAACGTCAGGCTGAGGACAACCACTACAAGGACTTGATTGCTGACACCTTCGATAAGGGAATCTTCATCTTGAATCAAATGATTTGGATCCAAACAATCGTTGCTTTCCATTCCACCTTCTCATAGCCTGCACTTCTCAATATCACAGTTCGGAGAGAGATAAGAAATATTACATCATTTTAATGCAGGTACAAGATAATAGGTGACAAGCAGAGGGTAAGCCCGCTCCTGCAAAAATACTTTACATTTAAAAGGGAACTGCGCATCTTATTCCAGAGTCGTGCATAGCTCAGTCGTTGAAATGCAAACAAACCCATTCAGAGTAGTTTGATGTGAAATAATGAATTGCTGAGAAACTTCTCAGTAACTTCACAAAGCAGGATTTCAGAGTAAGCTGCATCACTTATTTGGCAGGCCTGTTTTTATTAAACCAGGTAACACACCCAGGGGTCCTCATGTTTACAATTCAAAAACATACACATTTGATGCATTTCATTTTAAATGAATCATCATCAACATTACACAGAAAAACTAGAGAACACGTGTAAATTCACTGGTGATTTTGGATTGTAAATAAAATGTCTACATTTAAGTGGCAGACATAATGACCTCATATCACTATCACTGTAAAGAAATTAAGAGTCTGTAATTTCCCTATAACTATATTAACTAATATACATCATTGAGCCACTTAAAATGACTTTGTTGACACTGCAGTTATTGGATTATACATACATGTAGAAAAGGTGGTAAATTTCCCCTTCAAGTAATAAACTAAGAAGGTCTGCTTTATGAAGTTCTGCTCTGTTAAGTTCTACTTTAAGTTCTGCTTTGTGAAATACATACCCCCAGGTTCCTATCACCACCAATTACCCAGGAAATCCCAGCAGATATATTTCATCAAACCACTCTGAATAACTTTGTTTAGTCTCAATGATTATAACTATAACTAACTACAACTATTAACTATGCAGCCCTAAGCATCAGAGAGAACAAAGTTCGACAGAGTTAAGACTAAGGATAAGGATAGCAACAATTCCATAGTTTTTGCATAATTAAATAGTTAAGACGTAAACAAAGTAATTCAGGAGAACTTACTGGGCTAAAACTGTTCACAACAAGATTTCTCAGTTAACCAGATAAGTTAAGTCCAAAGATATGGACTGTCCAATAGTACGTCCCTACTGTTCCTAATGGAAAGGCTTGATGGGCTTGACCCCTGACCCCTAAGGGGTATTTCACAAAACAGGACTTTTCATTTAGCCAGATAATTTAAACTCAAAGTTCAGGACTGTTCCTCACATATCCTCCAAATGGACAAGCTTAACTTTAGGCTTAAGTTATCTGGTTAAACTGTGCAACACTGCTTTGTGAAATACCTCCATGGTTCCCATCATCATCACCGCTGCGAAGAATTCTAAAGGTTCTCTACAATTTCACATCAAACCACTTTAAATGACTTTGTTTACTTCTCAATCATCCAATCATCGAAAAACTATGAAAACCCTTTAAGTGAAGTTAACTAGTCCCTCGGTAACAACACCACCTCACAACAACAACAACAACAACAACCACAACAACAACAACGTTGCGCTACTGCGGTTCCTCCTCCTACTATTACTATTACTACTACTACTAATACCACTACTAATACTAATATTAATACTAACACTAATAATAATAACTTTAAATTAGATATAATGACTATTTTGTTCTTGCTTGCTTTCTGTTTGAAGCTGGAATAATTATCGGTCAACAGTCTCGCAAATTGACAGCACAAAACAAGCAGAACATGTCCCGTATAGTGTCATATACGGAACCAATAACTTACATATGTTAATAACAGTCCGCTCCTCAAACAGAATTAATAAAATTTAACACATTAAACAACCATCTGCACCCATTTCTGCAGTCACCTCTTTTCCGCATCTTTTATCAGGACCGCTGATTAAGGGCAGTGAGAGTCTTCGCCTGTTCGGTTTCGCACATATAACTATAGTACACTGTTTTTGGTGTTTTTTAGTTTTACTGTTTTTGTATAATTTTTTTTAGAAAGTGTTGAACTATCAGTTTGTAATAAATCCGGATTTTCTGAGATGTGATTTCAGTCAGGCGCTTAGCTGGCTTCATTTTTGCAGGGTGGCAGTCTGAGGACCCCCAGAGGAGGCTAACGTAGCTTAGCTTAGCCGGACCGGTGGAGTGGCTGTGTGTGTCTCCACGTATTTGTTCATTTAAAACAAAGAAATATTAAATTTTATTCCGTTTTAATTCAACGGTGTTGGCTCACAGGAGGACAGTAACGAAACCGGGAGGCAGTAAAAGCACATTGTCGCTGTTTAAAAAAAGGCCGGCTGATTTTCCATCGAGGCTTGTTTCCCTCAGCGGATCGAGCGGACCGTTGTGTTTTTAGGTTTTACGGGGGTTCATCAGCTTCTGCTGCCAAAACATTAAATTCAAGTTGATTTTGAGTGAGAATAAGCCGGACACAGCGCCGTGGATTAATCCTGCGAGCTGAGATGAGTAACGTTGTTCTGGAATCAGTGGATCGAGTGGAGCTCTGTGAGAGTCTCTTAACATGGGTAAGACAATCTAGCTACTAAATCTACATCTGCTTAGGCTCATTTTATCTGTTTTACAGCATTTGCCTTCTACAACAACAACTGTTTTAGGGCGTCTTTTGTCTTTTTTGGTAGTGTTAATTTAATTACACCTTCATTTGAGCCTTCTGTCTGCTTTAATGGGAAAATCCTCCAATTTTTCCAACATCCTAAGTCAACGAGGAGTCACAATGTATACAACACAAGCATAGACACCTCACTGTACTTACTATCCAAAGCCAGCAGTGAATCTACACGTGTCTTCTGATTTTTTATATGTAATGTTGATCATGGTAAATTAGCCGTAAATCTGACAAATTAAACCATAAACGACCATAAAACAATGTGTCAGCGTGTTCATAACCATTTCATGTAATGACTGTCTGTGAAGGAGCTTTTAGAGGTGGATGTCTGGTTCCTTTCACCACCACTGTCAACAGTTCTGACTCGACAAGTTTCTCTAGAATGAAGCATTTCACACCAAACCACCCGAAGAGCTTTGTTTACATCTCAACTATGTAGTTATGTAGAGTTTTTGAACGCTTGGTGGATTTCTCCTTTAAGTCTGTTTTGCCTGTTGTAGGGCTTTTTAACTGCGGACGGGTTTTCTCTCTTTTCTTGTCTTTTGGGCACTTTAGTTCCTTTTTGTCCTGAATGAGAGCCTTTTTATAGAACTGCTTCATTCTATTAGTGTTTGCTTGATCTGTTTAGAGATCTGCTTTAGAGGTCTCTCTTTACTATTTACTTTCATTGGTTTTAAGCTTTTTGTGTTTTCCCAGCATTCTCGTCCGTCCCTTTCCTTTATTTTCAGATCTGTCTTTGCTGGTTTTCGCTCCTTCAGGGCCTCTTTTATGGCCTGTTCTCTGCTTCGTGACCTTTTATTAAGCCTGCTTTAATTCAGGGTGTCTTTCAGTGGTAAGTGACAGATAGATTCTCTGCCACGGAGAGAAGCCGAGTGGGTTTCCTCGACCTAAACCTAAACGGTGCAGCAGCCTGATATGCATGCTGCTTAAACTGGCCTTTAACGTAAAAGTGAAATGAAGGTGTACTTAGCATTCCAGTGTAAAAGAGCAGCTAAGCTGCCTCATGCATCTGGCCAGCTATTACAGTGGAAATCCACAAACCAGGATTCCTGCGGCTGCTCTTCTTTTTATCAGCCTTCTGTCCTTTACTTGTTTACTCTTGGATCACACGTGCCTGACCTTAAAGCTGTCTGGTTTTGATTGCGTCACTCAGGTGATGAAGAAATCTCGTCAGTGGTCTCCTCAAAAGACATGTGTGAGATGTAAACTGAAGGTGGTGTCTTATCAGAGATCCTCCAAAACTAATCAGAATCAGCCTTCTTGGCCTAGTATGTTGACACACACACAAGGAATTTGGTTTTGGCTGTTTGTCTCTCTCTAGTACTGTAATACTAATATACGCATTATACTCCCTAACTGACAGTCCACAATATACACATTGAGTCCACATATCATCGCTGTCCAAAGGAAAACATGTATCTCCGAAATAACAACTTTACAGGAGAGGAAAAAACCTCATTTAATTCTAATGTAAGTCAATGGAACCAGACTTCTTTCCTAGCAGTTTTGGGTCATTTCTGTTGGTCCATTCATCATGAAATTCCCACACAGTGTAAACAGCAGCTGCTGTGTTCAAATGATGCAGAAAAGTACAAATCGACAAAAATGGAGATGCATGGACAGCGACGATATACACAATAAATACAGACAATGTACAATATACCATCTGTACAATATACAAGCAATAAACAAACTATATATGGACAAATAGTATATAGTTTACACATAATTTACAAACAGTATACAGCTGTAGTGTTGAGGTAGTGCAACAGTATTAGTATACTATAGTATGTATGAGGAAGAAACTGTAGTGTGTAATCTGGCTTGTAATTGAAACAGGTGAACACTATGGAGGAATAATAACATTGATTCAGTGTTTTCTGGCCTTGTTAAAAGACCCATATCCTGGAGAATATATGGCTCCTGCTAATCCATTCAGTTTTAAAGCATTCCCCAGGTCATGAAGTCCATGTATGTGTGTATATATATATGTGTATATATATGTGTGTGTGTGTGTGTGTATATATGTGTATATATATATATATATA
>CM067496.1:3582808-3637615 GCA_034552555.1 Semaprochilodus insignis | reverse complement strand
TGTGTGTGTGTGTGTGTGTGTGTGTGTGTGTGCATGTTTCATTCTGCATAATAATACAAACTACTTAGTTATATACTAGATTAACATGAGTGCAAACTCCTGAACTCAGAAACTGTGTTATAAGTCCAGCTCTACTTGTGGGAGGATTATTTAGGAGTCCAGTCTCGTAGGCCCAAGCTTTCTGATTTGGCTGGGAGTTTATGGGAATGGCTACCCCCGCCCCCTTGAGTCTCCAGCTCCTCTATTTCCTCATATTGAGTGAAGCCTGTGGGTGTGGATTTCCTCTGTGAGGTCACTGCAAGTTATTCAACATAAAGCACCTTCAGAACAACAGAGACAATTTACTTTATCTTTGTTGGCTGATGTGAATGCAGATGTCATTTAACGCACTTAAAGAAAAGGCGATTTTGTTTAAAAGTGTTGCTGCTACTCGGTATCAGAATCCATTTAGGATCCACATTTGCTCCAGATATTTCAATGACTTACAGAGGAGAAACTGACCTGCGCTAATATCAGTAATAAAACAAACGATGAAACGAAACTTCAGGGGTGTGGGGTCATTTCATATACTCTTTAATACCATTTAATACTTTAGTAATAAAAATAACAGGCCTGTATTTTTGCCTTAGGCTAACTTGGGTTAGCATACCGCAGGCTGTATCTTTGAATTGAATGTACCAGCAGTACAAAATAGGCTGTCATGCTAAGTTTATTCCAAGACTAGTCTACGAGCACTAATTTGTGATCTTGAGGGTGATATCCGTGATCCGAGGGTGATATTTTTGTGAAGTTAGAAGCAGGCTTGCATCCGTTAAGCACCGTCCCGGGTCACTGGGTTTACTTATAAATCCGTCATTAATTCTGGTTGATCGCCTCGCAGTGTGGATAAAGAGTGAATTACCCTTCGGAATCGGCAGTGCAGGGTCGTGGTCGAGTTTGTTGTGGTTGAGGCTGATTTACAGAGTGGACCTTGTGCTGTGGTGTGATTTATTCTCAGTGGGCTTTTTGTGTGTGCGCTCACTCAGGGTTGGATTTCCTAACCAGCATGTGAGGGCTAAAATTAACAGCTGACCAACAGTCACCGTGTTTACCCTGTTAAAATGGATAGGTGCTATAGGATCCCTTGGGGGTCATGTGCAGGGGTTTTTAGCAGACTGTGGGGACGACAGGTCCCTTGCTAATGATGAGGTCAGCGAGAAATCCAGCACTGGAACACCCTGGCCTGGGGCCAGTTCATAAGTTCCAGAGATCACCAACCCAAGGGCTGAGTGAACTGCCTTTAGATATGTCAGCCCTATCTGATTCAACCAAACCTGCTTGTATGGTGACATCGCAACCACATTTGTCAAACTACATCGATGGGTCAGGCCTCAAGCTGGAGAAGGTGGAGAATCGGGTCTTCTTGGCCAGTAAATCAGGCCCAAACCTTGATTTATAGAAAGGAATTGCAGCTTAAATCCAAGTTGTAATATTAGCCGGAACAAACATAGTTTGGATATTTTTCAGAGCTAGTTCAGCCCCAACCATCTCTCCTCCTTGAGATCTACCCCTGCAGGTTTTCCCTTAAACCAAAATCTAACACAGCTAATCAAGAACATCCAAAGACAAAATATGGATAAATCAGGTGGGGTCAATTAGAGTTAAGGTCTGCAGGAAAGTGGATCTCCAGCAGCGCAGTTGGTGACCACTGACTTGAATTTTCAGGTTGAGTTATGTTGAAATGTGGTATGGAGTTAAAATTACATTTACACTTTTACAGTATTAGTATTTTTTAATGCAATAAGCTATAAATACTTGGCTTCCATGAATCAATACAACATTGCCATGTAAAATGCTGCAATCGCCTGTCTCTAATTCCCCCATCCTTACTTAAAACTCAACAGTTGCAAGCATCTGAATTAAACAGCTTCTCTTTAATATCTTTGTTTTAAACTGCTTTTTTAATTTTGTCTCCTCTGGACTGGTGAAATCTACGGTATCAGAAGTACTCTTCCAGTGTAGTAAAGGTTACTCAGAAGTTCCAGCTGCTTATAGTCCTTCTTTAGCTTAATCCTTTGCCTTCAAATTAAAGTGAAGACATCAAACTATAAAATAGCACTCATGGAACTATACATTCCACCTTAAAACAACTCCAAAATGGAACTTTACAGGAGGATAGAACAGCTTTCTTAACTTGCAATGGAGGTTCATATAACAATATATTTTTCTGATCAATTGTGGGTGTTCATTCTCTTGGTCTGTCCATTATGAATATTCACAAATTAAGCTTTTAAATTGTGTGAATAAGAGTGAAAAGATTTTTTTTTTTTGGCATGACAAAATGTATATTAGATGTGGCTGACACGTCAAAAACATAACTGTGATACATCAAGAGTATATGAAATAAATCACCATATTTATCTTATCAGTTGGAGCTGTTAAGTGTTAAGCCTGTAGAGTCTTTAAGAACCAACAACATCCATTTAGTTTAGTGTGTCTAAATCTTTGACTGGTAGTGTCTGACACTAGTTGTTTGACATGATTCTGTAATGCACTATTGGCATTTTGATTTCGTGAAATGTGTTGCACAAAGTTACTTGTCGCTGTTCTTAAGTTTCAGATATGTGGCTCATTATATTATGCAAGACCACTGCAATTTGGTTTAATCCACATTTCGAGCCGGATGGGAAAGAAAAAGAAAGATAAATAAAAGAATGACTAACAGCTGCAGAAGTTAAGCAAAGGTGTTTAAAATACTGCAAATGATACAACTATAGAACTAATAAGCTGCTTATTTGGGTAACTGATCATGTTGCCTGATTTGCATGTAACGAGCAAGTTGAAACTATCTAGTTGTGTGAAAGTTGAATTGTGTGGCAGCCTTAGGCGGTTCACATTTCTGTATTCTCACAATAACTGTTCCAGTGCGCTGCAATGTTTCGGGTGGTTGAAGAGAATCGCGCAGCTTCCATGACTGACTGTGACTTCTGAGAATGAAAGCGCTGTAGTTGTTAAGTCTTGGTGATGAACAGGCTACAGAGGCGGTTCATGCTGAGTTCAGTGCTACATCTGAAGCAGTGGTGGAGGAAACTCTGAGTCAGCACACATCGACTCCCTGTCATCTCATGGCCACAACAGATGGGCCAGATAGCCAGTTCATAGTGACCTGTAAAGCAGGTGACGGGTGCTAATTGGTTATGTCAGATCTCTGTAAGACTCCATCAATGGTTTGCTTGTGAGGGGTTTTAGCGTATTATGTGTGGCTGTGGGTTCAGCCCTCGCCTTGTTGTGTATAATCCTTGTGTGGAGCGAATGGATTATTGTGGGTGGCGTTTGCTTACTAAACAGTGGGGACTTCTCCTCCTAGGTGTACATAACCCGTTATGTTATGCTCTCGCATGGACTCGGATTGGGAATGCTGTCAAACTATGACTACTGTAATGTGAAGTTATTACTTTGATGAAGCTGTTCTTAATTTTTCCTGTTTGTTTCAAGGTCAAGCAACGACAAAAATGGCAAAAGATGTTGCAAAGGATGTTTGGTAACGCTTTACATTAAGTGTTGACTGACTAACACGATGTAATACATGGGTTAACATGGAGTAATACATTAACAGTGGTGGCAATGCCTAACTAATATTAAGTTAACGTGTTACAGCTACATGTTTGCGTGTCAAGTTTACAGCTGTTACATGTTTACTTAACGTTAGTTAGCCATTGTTGACGTATTACTTCATGTTAACTAATGTGTTACTTCGTGTTAGTCAGTCAACACATAATGTAAAGTGTTACTGGATGTTTTTCTTGCTGTGAAAGAGGACACTGCAATAACTTTTCATCTAATCAAAATCATATTAAAATATCCAACAGCAATACAACAATATCAGAATCGTGTCCTTAAGTGTTAAGCAATGACCTGCAGTGGACACGTGAACACAGTTGCTGCAGCTGGTCACCACATCCTGTTACAGCCAGACACACACACACACACACACACACATACACACACAGATTTCTGTCTCCCAGTGAGAGTCTGTGAGTCTGTTTAGAGATAAAAAGGAGGGAAAGTTACAAAGTAGAAGAATTCCTAATCATTATCTGTGAACCTTCACTCGGCTGGCAGCAGGCATTCCAGTGTCTTGTGACGCAATCAGGAAACACGAAGACTAACCAACAGTGAGGGCAGATTCAGGAACTGAGTCGGAGTGAAGAGGCCTAGTTAGATCAGACAGAGCTGTTAGAACTGCCCGCTTCCAGACGCCACAGTGCTGAGATACCGTGTTTAGTGTTGAGGAGGATGTGGGTTTGTGTAGTGGTTCTGAACTAATCAGCACCATCACAAACCAGCAAAACGCAGCAGACCTGCTCACTTTCTGCTCCCAGTAAACTTGAAGATAGTTGTCTCATAGTCAGTTTCTCTCTCTCTCTCTCTCTCTCTCTCTCTCTCTCTCTCTTTCTACCTACCTCATTCTTTCTTTCTTTCTTTCTTTCTTTCTTTCTTTCTCCTTCACCCTTGTCTTCCTTCTCACCTTTCCTCACTCTCTCTAGTGTCTCTTTTTTTTTTTCTGTCTCTCTCTTTCCTCCCTCTCTGTTTTCCTCTCTAACCGCCTCCTCTCTCAGGCATGTAGTTGTTATGTAAGTGTGTTCTCTCCTCTTTTAGCTCCACCCCCTGACTGTGTACTGTTGCTGCTGTAGTAGGCGAGTCAGCTGTGATGTCCTGGAATTTTGTGTGTGTGTGTGTGTGTGTGTGTGTGTGTGTGTGTGTGTGTGTGTGTGTGTGTGTGTGTGTGTGTGTGGGTTACATATTATAGTTTAAGTCTTAGTTAATAATAATATAATAAATTATAAGAGAACTTTTAGCATCAGCAGAAAAGACGTTTTGGGTTTTAGTGATATTGTATCTTCATCTGGTTTTATTGGCTTTCTAAATAATACACATGGTTGTTTTTTGTACTCTTTGGTCAGAAATTCATTGCCTTCAGAACTGCCTATTTTTATTTCAACTTTCTTTAACTTTCTTTAACTCTGATTCCTATACCATTGCCATTCCATATTAGTGCTTTTTCTGTGTAATGTGAACTAGAATAAAAGTGAGCAAAAATCATAAGAAAGAACAACAAGAATAGAAGAGAAGTAGTACAGAAAAACTTTATTATTAATATACTTCTGAATAACGCAGATGCAAAAAGCAGAAGAGTAATTACTGTATAATTCTACTCTAAACTTTCTCTAAGTTGTAAAATCTAAACATTCAAAGATGAGTGTTTTATAATGATGAATTATTTTATAATGATATAATTGCATTTTCGTAATGAGCCACCTAATTTCATATTTAACCACTTATTCTAATTTAATTCAACTTTAACTTTTTAACCTACATGCAACTGATAATGCCAAAGTATGAAATTGTTTTTAGCTCATGAAGCCGAAGGGAAAAAGTTCTTTTCAGAGCTTTTATAGAGCTGTTATTCTGACGCTCCGCGGGACAGAGAAACCGTGCTCAGTGATCATGTGTAGCTGTTACATATATGGGTTTCTGGCCTGTCAATATAAAGTTGATGTTTATCATGTGTTGGTGAAACGTAGCTGTGTGCAGTGGTATTAAACATGTATGGGACACGTTTGACCAATACCTAGTTTGTTCAGTAAGGTCAGTATCAGTGCTGATCCAATACTCGGATAGGCATGATGCGTATCATGCACAGTAAAAATGTCTTGAAGTGTTTTCATATCATATTTTTGCCCAAACCTACTAACCTGGTACCAGACCCGCACACTTTGTTGTTCAAACTAGATTCATGCTGATATACAATACTGAAGTATATTGCAATATGTAAAGCACATAAGATCATTATCATGGATGATGATGATAACACATTGAAACTCTGTCAGTCTCTCAGTTGCACCAGGGATTCAGACATGCGGAGTAGCTTTAGTGGTTTGAGTATGTTTGTCTGAGCACCTTCACAGCTCATGGTAAATGCAGTCTTTGGTCGCTTTATGTAGTCTGTATTGTATCTGCCACCCATCCTGTTTATAAGGGAGACCAAAGACTTGATGAACATTAAGACGGTCAGTAAAACAGGATTCCAGAGAGGAATGAAGAATGCTGAGCCGTCTTACAGAGAAGCTTAAGACATAATGCATACATATCACTTCATGGAATGGAGCTGACCTGAATGAGAGAAAAAGAGAGAATGATGATATGGAGAAGGAGAGTGGTCACTGCTGACGTGTCCTCCTGCTGTCTTGCACAAGAGGAGAGGGGAGTCCCTGCCTTATACAGCAAGCAAGTGGACTAGAGGGAGGGGGAGAGAGAGAGAGAGAGAGAGAGAGAGAACAGCTGTGTTTATCCTGAGCTGAGGAGAGCTTGAAACAGCCTCATGTGACGTGTGAAAACTGAGCGTGTGCGGCTTTAAAGGGACTGACTCATCCAATCCCAGCACCCCCCCACTCCTCCACCTACCGCCAGTCTGATCTGAGGTGTAGGCTGGAGGTTGTGTTTCTTTCAGTGCGTCGTGATAACTTTCAGCCCGATTCAGTTTGATCATTTTGGTATGATATTCAGAACGGTCACCCCGCCACAATATCTAAACATGCTTATTATGAAAATCATGATTATCAGTTATGTTTGCTAAACTGGATTTAATTTCGGTAATAGGCAGTGTGCAGGCTAGTGAGCAGAAAGACACAGGCACGGCTAAATTTAGCACATGCTTGGGCATAAAATTGTTTTTGAGCAACTTAAAAAAAAAACTCAGTCATATAGAGTCTTAAACATGGCCCACCCCCTTCACTCACTGACGAGCTACACATAAAGCAGTTTTCACTGTTCAAGACCATGTACTTTCCTGTACCGCTCATCAGTTACACAAACAGGTTGCCAGATTGGGCAGGATGTCCTGGAAAAGCACTTTATGCCGCTGCAGGCATGTCGTGGCCTCTGCAAGATTCCACTTCTTGATGCCTCGAGGCAGATATATGTTCATGTGCATCTTCACAGAAGTGTAAATCGGCCTATAATGTCCACCAGTTACATTATTAATCATTATATGATATTATATTAATGTGAGTTCATGTGTCTCTTTCAGATCCAGACATTCGGAGTGGAGGCACAGTGTAAAACAGTGGAGGATCTAACCAGTGGAGTGGTCATGGCTCAAGTCCTGCAGAAAATGTGAGGCACACACACACACACACACACACACACACACACACACACACACACATTCTGACCTGACACACGTGATTCGCCAACTTCTGTTTAGTGAGTTCTCTGTTCCACTGCAGTCAGCTGATAAGAGAAACGCAACCACACGCATTCCTTATATGCTGAAATGCAGCTCGTCTGTCTGATTGGTTGCATGGAGTATTTCTTGGGCGTTTTTTTTTTTTTTTACACCAAGGTCCAGATCGAAGTTCATGTTTTTGTTCTGTTCTGTGCATTTGATCCAGTTAACTTTGGCTTTACATTGCAATTCAGCAAGCACACCAGAGAAGTTCAGTTGTCATCACTCACATGGGCTGTGTCTTCCCATACCTGACATTGTTTGGTTTGTGGAGGAGCGTGACATCATAGTGTTGTTAAATAGGTGGTGCCCCACTTTACTTCTTCTGAAGACATCACACATCTGTAAGGAAACAGAGTGTCATGCAGGACTTGTGCATCTCCTCGCTCTACTACATTAGCTCATTTTTACTTCTCTTCCGTTTATCTTCTTCTGTTGTTGAATGGGTGTCCTAAAAAGTGTTTTTGACACTGCAAACAAACCAAACCATAGATCAGTCTGGTCCAGACTGAGAATACCTTATTCCGTCTGACCAAATTTTAGCCCCACGGAAGCACCTTTCACCCCTGATGTTTTGGTTCGGACCAAACTGAAAAGTCTGAAGGTCCAGACCATACGAGTTAGGTGCAAAATCACCCTTAGAATGCAGAAGAAATCATTTGTGAATGCGTGATCTAGTTTGAATGCTCAAATGATGATTTAGCTTATTATTGTACATAACAAACTAAATTAGAGTGGACATACTTATTGGGGTACCCCTCATACTATGACTGCACCTGATGAAAGTAGTGTAGGTGTTTGTTCAAAAGAATTTAAATACCCCTTCTAATGAGTGAATCCAGCCACTTTATGGTGCTGACACGCTCATTCAGCCTTGCATAAACAGCTTGTAGGATCTCCAAAGAAAAGGACTGACCAGTAGAATGAGACGCCCTGGAGAAGCCACGTATGAGTCTAATGTCACCATCCCCAAGTGTCTGTTCTAAACCCCGCCCCCGGTATCGGGCTGTGGAGATGTGGAACTGTGTTCTCTGGAGTCATGGAGCTCCACCCAGTACCTTTCGGATGAGTTGAAGTGATCCAAAACTGATCGTCTGACATTGGTGCCTGACCTCACACACAGAAATGTGCCTATGCCTAGTGTAAAGCATCCAAGAAGAGTGACAGAAACTAGATTTTCAGAACTGCAGATTATTAGTATTATTCAGTACTTGCTGTTACTTGACCAGGTAATGAATAACTATATAATACAGGCTGTAATGCAGTAGTTGATATTGCAGTACACTGGTGTAGGCATTACATCACCCAGCACTAGCACCATTAAACCCATCATGCGTACTCCTATGCATTTTATCCATGCATCTCTCCAGATCTCTGTAGTTACATCTAACTGTGGATGGTTTTCTCTCTCTCTCTCTCTCTCTCCCTCTCCCTCCCCCATTTTCCTGTCCCTCCATCCCCCTCCCGTCCTCAGAGATGGAGTATACTTTAATGACAGCTGGATAAGCCGTATTAAGTCTGAAGTTGGTGATAATTGGAGGCTGAAGGTAAATGGCTGTTTTGGGTGTTGTAGTGTTTTGCTGGAGGTTCCCACAGATAAACAGATGTTTGGTAATGACTGGTGCCACGTTTATGTTTTTCCTTCTTTCTTTTCCAGATCAGTAATTTAAAGAAAATATTGAAAGGTATTTTGGATTACAACCGTGAGGTATGTATGAAAATCTGTAGGTATAATATTTATGCAGTTAGTGAGCTTGTTTGTTTGTTAGCCTGTTTGTTAGCTAGTTTTTAGTTAGTTAGTTAGTTAGTTTGTTAGTTAGTTTGTTAGTTAGTTAGTTAGTGTGCATTGTGCTTTATTATTGCCACTCTTTTCACACACATTCACTCTTTGTCCTTCTCTCCATCTCTGATATTTTTATCACTATCACCCCCTTCGCTCTCTTCCTGTTTCTCTCTCTGTTCTTTCTTGTATTCTTTCTTTCTTTCTTTCTTTTTCTTTTTGTTTCTTTTTCTTTTTCTTTCTTTATTTCCCTCTCCCTTATTCTTTCTCTATTTGTCTCTTGTACTGTTTGTCTCTTTTTATTTCTCCTTTTCTCTTTCTTCCCCTTTCTCCCCTCATACTCTGTCTCCCCTCATTCATATTTTCTCTCTATATTCTCTATATTATCTCTCTCTCTCTCTCTCTCTCTCTCTCTCTCTCTCTCTCTCTCTCTCTCAGATCTTAGGGCAGCAGATTAATGACTTCACTCTTCCTGATGTTAATTTGATTGGAGAACACTCAGATGCAGCAGAGTTGGGTCGCATGCTTCAGCTCATACTGGGCTGTGCCGTCAACTGTGAACAGAAACAAGGTGTGTGTGTGTGGGTTGTGAACTGAATCGATATCTGCTACAGAGAGATGCACTGAGGAGAGCTGTGGGACCATTTCTTCTGAGGAGGGTGTTCTGTTTAGACGCCTCATGCGGTCAGTTGCATGTGGAGTGGGACTGATCTGTATTCCTCCGTTGTTGTGTGTTCTTCTCTTCTCTTTTTCTTTCTCCTCTTGTTTTATGTGCTTAGAATTCTCGAGGGATGCAAAGGTTATGTGCTTTAGACGGCAAACTGACTTTAAGGAGAGTTTAAGGTTTTATAATTGCTCTCATACGATTTTGTGGAGCTTCTAAGTGCATCGTTTCTAGAACTGTGGAGAGATGGGAGATTTACCCTCCAGGTCTGTGGAACTGTGGAGAGATGGGAGATTTACCCTCCAGGTCTGTGGTGTTTAATTCTGAACGTCTTCTTCTTATACAGAATACATCCAGACCATCATGATGATGGAGGAATCCGTGCAGCATGTTGTCATGACAGCAATCCAAGAGGTGAAGTAATCGGTCCCATAATTCCCAGAGTGACTCAGCTGTATTCCCTCAGTGGCTTACTTTCCTCTATTATTTAAAAAAAAAATTTTTTTTGTTTAACTTTATTTTGCAGCTCATGAGCAAAGAGATGCCGGTGTCTGGAGGAAGTGACTCCTATGTTGATCTAGACAGACAAGTAAGAAAGAGAATATTTTTTGTGGCCTATGAATAGGAATGTGCTCTCATGTTGTATCATTCCATCCATCCGTCCAATCCGCCCACCTATCCAGCCATCCAATCTGCTTGCCCGTCCACGATCCATCCATCCATCCATCCATCCATCCAGTTTGTACACCCACCCAACTATTCATCCATCCATCCAGTCTGTACACCAACCCAACTGTTCATCCATCCATCCAGTTTGTACACTCACCCAACTATTCATCCATCCATCCATCCATCCAGTTTGTACACTCACCCAACTATTCATCCATCCATCCAGTTTGTACACCCACCCAACTATTCATCCATCTATTGAATCCTCTTCCATGCCCATCCATCCATCTAATGGCCTACTTTACAAAACAAAAATCTCACTTGTTTATAATAAGATAATATAAATTATATAAAATATTATAAGTATACAAACATATTGAGATATTGTGTAATCATTGTAAGTTTGAAACACATCATGCAGTCTAGAGTTGGGCAGTATTGCAAATATTTTATATCACTATATATACACCTCCTTGTGTCTACACTCATTGTTCATTGTATCAGCTCTACTTGCCATATAGAAGCACTTTGCAGTTCTACAATTACAGACTGTAGTCCACCTGTTACTCTACATACATTACTGTGTCTGATCCACTCGTACCAGCACAACACACACCACCACCACCACCACATCAGTGTCACTGCAGTACTGAGAATGATCCACCACCTAGTTAATGTGGGTCCTTTGGGGGTCCATGACCTGAAGAGATGGGTAAGAGGGAGAAAACAGAGTGTGAGAAACAGAAAGAGAAGGGATGGACTACAGTCTGTAATTGTTGAAGTGTTCCTATATGGTGAGTAGAACTGATAAAATGGTCAGATACAAGGTAGGTGTAGCTAATTAAATGGCCGGTGTGTGAAAATATACAAATATATAGTCTGCACTACAAAAAACAGCTGTTTTTTTAAATTGAGCATGGTGGTGATGTCACAACCATACGTACAACATAGGTACAGCACTGCAGTTTGGTGGCCTGTTCACGTTGAATGAGTAGCAGTTGTTGAAGACGTAGGAAAACAGCTACAATAGCTCCAAATAAAAGTTTGTCTTTCCTGTTTGTGTGAATGTGTTGTCAGCTGAAGAAGACGCTGGATGAGCTGAACGATGCTCTGGCTTCTAAAGAGGAAATTGCCCAGCGCTGCCACGAGCTGGACATGCAGGTAAGTTCTCAATCCCCGTTAGCATCCATCAGCTTGCTGAAACCTGCCTTTGGCATATATTTGAATGGCTTCAGGCTTTCTTTGCTACGTTTATGGTTTTGCATTTCCATAGTCGCCTCTCGCATACTAAGAAATACATACTTGCTTTATTTGTTGATTGATTTCAGCCATCTCCATGTAGCGTGCCTTTACAGAGCAACCTACATAGCAAGCCAGTGTCCGATAAGCTACAGCTACTGATGTTTACGAGAAGCATTTTTGCTTACCAGCTGCACAACTGAAGACGGTTTCATTGCCATTTTAATGCTGTGTTTAGAAGCTGATGTATTAGTGACGATCTAGCGCTTTCCTCTAGAGATGGCACGATACCACTTTTTCTTTTCTGATGCCGATACCGATACTGAAACCTCGAGTTTTGGCTGATTCAGTTTGATATTTCAATGGCCCATGTCCTCGGAAAACGAATTTTCTGCCATGAAATAGTTGCCCAAGTTTTTTTAAAGACATACAGTTCACTCCCGAGTCCACATGGTCCATAATGGTATCAGCCGATACTGATACTGGGTATCAGATCAGCGCCATCTCTACTTCCCTCTGTAGTTGCTTTCCTCTAATGAGAATGGCAGTAGACTTCATCGCCTATAGAGGAGGCTTGCCTGTTCATTTTGAAAGCGGTAAGCCTCAAGCATTCGCCTTGCAGCCATTGTGTAAAGTATAGGAACTGTGTTTCTACATGTCTTTATTTCTTTATTCTCTTTTCCCCCCTCTCTCCTCTATCTTTGTTTTTTGCTGATTTCTACCCTCTGCCTTGCTTTGAAGGCGTACCTCGTGCAAGAGGAGCGTGATAGGCTGAGATTAGAGTATATTGAACTAGAGGAGAGGGTAATGTTCCCCTTTTTCACTCCTCCTGCTCGCTCACTCTGTGGTGTTTTGGCGTCCAGAGTTTGCCGCCTGCTTTCTATAACATCCCTCAGTAGTGTGCAGGCCCTTAAACTGTGTGGGTGTCGGAGAGAATGAGTGTGCTAGTGCCCGACCGATATAAACCCTTTTTTTTTTTTTTTTAAATCTATAAAAGGATTCTGACAAATCGTCACAAAGAGATGAGTTTTAGGGGCTGCAGCGTCAGAAAACATAAAATAAGTGTCCTAATTGGACTTGCAAAATTAGCGGCTTGACATGTGCTTTAAATCCTTGACTTGGAGCTGAATGATATGGACTAAATTTGGACTAAACTAATTGCAGTTTTTCTGCTGAATGTTGCAGTTTTAAATTTGATTGTATTCGAAATTGAGATCCTATAGAAGACGACTAGTGTCTCCACTTTTTCTTGCTTGAGGCTTATACAGCTAGCATGCTACTACACCGCTGTTTCTAATTGTTCTAGAGGTGGTTCACAAGCTCTGTTGTTCTTGGATTAAATATTTCCACTTCAAATTTGTTAGCCAAAGTAGTTGATGTGGGCTATTAAAAAAAATATTATAATTAATGTATTATATATTTAATTATGTTATATTCTAATATAATCATCATTATTATATATAATTATATAATTGTATTATTATATCATAAAAATTGCAGCTGATGTGATTTCAGAACAGGATTGTGATATCAAAACAATGAATCTTTCAGCCCTGCCTTAACTTGACCCTTGATTTCTGAAACGTCATCAAACTCTGTGAATTCTCAGAGTAAACGTTCATTCTCTGCATATTAAGAGCCATCTGTGTATTACAGCTGTCTGCAAAAGATGGTTTTCCTGGTTTTCCTTAATGCTAACACATCTTCAGCAGAGGACATCTGCGTATTTTACACAATTGTTGTTTCTTTCCTGAATGTAACCTAGTAGGATTACCGTAAAACATAAAATGCAGCCTGTGCATGTATTGCGGCATATTTTCTCAATTTTTAAAATTGGCAAACAAATAGAAATTGCACACTAAAATTGGCAGAAAAATGCCAAAACTTGACCAGAGGAATTCAAACTTTGCCTCACAGCTGTACAGTATTAATCAATACCAGTTCATTTGTGTAGCCTCTGTATTTGTTGAGTTTATCAGCTAACCGTTCTGTCGGTCGGGCCCGTGTGTGTGTGTGTGTGTGTGTGTGTGTGTGTGTGTGTGTGTGTGTGTGTGGTGCATCAGCTGCTCCTTGGTGCTGTGTGACTCCACAGACTAATCCCACTCAACCCCCCACCTGTGTGAGAATACCCCTGATTACCATGGCAATGGCAGACTGCTTACCCATGAGTCTTTGCAGCAACTTTCAGACAGTGTCACCAGATAAACTGCACTCACCCCAAGCCCATACTGATGAAGAGGCCTTTTAGATACATTACAAGAGGGAATCCTCTTTGAAGAGTAGTTATGGCAGCACACATTGAATTTTGGACTGCTGTTCTAAGATAACATTTCTTGATAGTTCAGCTAAATACCAACTTCACAGTTTTCCCTCTTACCTCAAATTTAGTTGATCAGTCAAGACACGTTTGTTGTCTGAAGTTTGCTTCTTTAGCTTTGCACTGAAGCTGCGATTTGCCTTAAGCAGTGTTGAGTTGATGTGTAATCTGAAATAGACTTGCTAATGTGGGTTCTGATCTTGACATACTGCATGACATGCTGTAATAGAAACAGAAAGACTTAATTAATGAATTAACCGAATTGAGACTTCAGTGTAGCTACTAACACTGGGTTTAGCTATGTAACACACTTCTCAGTCCAACCCCAGTGCACAAAGCATTGATAACATAAGAGACAAAAACATGCTAGTGACAAGGATTGTGTGTCAGTAGCGTCCATTTCTCATGTTTTCACTGTGTCATGTGAAACCCCATGATTGGTGTGTTTTTGGTTTGGTCCTGTGAGCACATCTCTGCTGCTTGGCTTGTGTGTGGAGAGGGAGCTCACTCATTACAGCCACATTAAACTGCATGAAGCCCCATTGGCTCCTGTTTTGGTTGTTTTTGTTTTGTTTGCTGATTTACTTCACATTTCTTCATATTTTCATATTCATATTTTTTTATTTGCTTTAGGTTTTCTTTGATTTTGGCTAATGGACATTGAAAGTCTAGGACTAGTTTGAAAAAAAAAAAAGTAGTATTTACCACAAATTCTAAATATTTTAGCAGTTACTGAAATCATATTGCAGAATAGGATTTTTCGTTGTAAATATTGGAAATGCATGTATTGAAAAAGTTGATTCACAGATAATAAACAGATTACGTAGCCTAACATTAGGTGAAATGAACAGTGTACAAAGGCTCTTATTTATTATTTTTTTGGTAACTTTTTTTTTTCTGTATTTTCTTCATGCTCTCATATTTCCTGACTCATCTTTACTCCCTCTTTGTCTGTCTACCTGTCAATCTGTCTGTCTCTCGGCCTCTCTTAGGTTGCGGCTCTACAGGAGGAGAAGGGCAGTCTCTTGGCTGAGAATCAGATCCTGATGGAGCGGCTCAATCAGTCCGATTCCATCGAGGACCTTAACAGTCCTGCAGGGCGGAGGCACCTTCAGCTTCAGACACAACTGGAGCAGCTTCAGGAGGAGACCTTCAGGTGAGAGAAAGAGAGAGAGCATGAAAAGCTGAGTAGTTTATCAGTCTGTAAAATCATTTTCTCTTCTCCTCTCGTCCCAGACAGTAATAAAATGACCACAGATTGAGCGATCTTATGATCATAGAAAGCTAAACCTGGATCATATTGTCGACATAATGCTTTATTCTTGTATCTGATGTTTAATCATTGGTATGTAATTCTGCCTGTAATTTTCTTCTTAAATGTCATGACACATTGCATGTCTAAAGTTTGGTTCTTTAGTTCTGCACTGGAGCTGCGAGGCTTAAAGGCCCGGGTGCCTAAATCTGTGTATCCTTTCTAATGTGGTTAGTCTTGTTCGTACAGGTGAACAGTAAACATGCACTAAGCAAATCCTTTGGATAGCATTCCAGTGACCAGTAGATGACATTGATGATATTTCAGCATATTTCTTTCTTCTCCACGTAAACTAGGTGGTCCTAATCTTAGGTAATGATCCCATTAGCATTCCTCTGACCAATCACAAGGCTGATGTCTCTTGCTCCGCCCACACAAAACAGTTTCAGAGAAACTTAGCAACCAAAAGCTAGCAAGCATAATTCCTCATTCATTCCTTTATCCATACACCAACATTGTTCCCTTATCAGTTGCTTCATGTGGTGCTTTGTCTGCTCATCTTCACATCTATTCATCTTCACATCTGTTCATCCATTCCTTCGTGTGTTGCTCCATCTGATCTGTTTTTGGTCCAGTTAACATCACGTGAAAGCTGGAAAATGGCGTTCTCCGACACGTCTGATCAGCAGTTTTCAAGCCCTGTTTCATCATATTAATATCTTCTATTTTTCATTCAGACTGGATGTTTAATATAACACTCCGTTTTAGTATCATGTAAAAATTCTTAATATTTTACTCTGTGTTTATTGGGGCTTTAAAAAAAATTGAATTGGTAGTGTAGACTAGGACTGAGGGTCGGTAGCAAAGCTTAGCATAGCTAAAGAAACCTCAGCTGTGGCATCATCAGTGACTTGTGTTTTCGTCTAACTATCACATTGACCTCGAACGGCTGGATCAGCTAGCCCGTCCTCTGGGTCGTTGAGCAGTCCTGTGCTGCATTAAAGGACTAATAAGCTCTGGACCATTAATGCATCTTCTCTTCAGATTCATTTAGTTCAAAGCAGACCGACCTTGTGTAGTGCTATTAAATACTCTGTTTGAGCGCCACGATTCGAAGCACTCAGAAAGAATTCTCCACACTTTGTAAAACATAAGGCCGGTGGCAGAGAGTATTCGGATTAAAGTAGAAAGCCTGGGTGTAATTCAAAGTGAGAGATCAGTGGTGGTGAGTTTATTGATCCTTGCCTCAGCCTCTTTCAGTGTATGTAAGTTCAGTCGGTCATGGTGGACAGATTAAAGGCTTGTAAACACTGATTTAATAGGCTGTTTCATTGTGAACGGGGACGAACTTGGCAGTGAGCGAAATGTTTGCCCTGTGTGCTGACACATGAAGCCAGACTCAGTGACTGTAGCCAATTTCATTGCTCATGCTAAGGCTTCACATGCTTATGCTTGTCTGCTTAGCAAAACATGCTCAAGCTAACATTTCTACTAATGTGTTTGGAAGTGCTAGCTTCTTATAATGGCTGTCATGAGACTTATAGGATAACCTTGTAATTCCAAGGTCTAGCTGACCTTTTTATGCTGATATACTTTGCTGTTAAGAACATCTTTTCCTTCTCTTACAAAGAAAGCATCTCAAGATTTCATTGCTACTGCTGAATGCTAGCACAAGCTCTTTGGTGAATAACCAAATAGCTTGTGAAGAGGTCTGTTCAGCATGCTAATGCTAATGCCAGTCAGAAGTGCTACCTAGTTAATTATTCCCTGGTCATGTTAAGTGTAATAAACCTATTCGATGGTATTTTGATGCTAGTACTGTTACTAATGTTTATGCTAGTCACTCTGCTTGATGAAATAACATCACTAGCTTTTCCCGTAATGCTAATGCTAGCGCTGGCTTCTTGCGGCAGGATGAGCGAGTCGGAGCTCTCTCATGTAAGCTGGGAGTGCCAGCCCCTGCCCTTTCCTTTGGCTCCTCAGAGCATCAGCCCCATACTGCCCCAGTGGAGGTAACAGCACCTAGCATGGGCACAAAGGGCACCTCTTGGGCATAGGCACCCTCTCACTGGGGCACCTCATGGGCTGGAGGGATGTAGATGGATCTGGCAACTCTTTCGCTTTGCTATTGAGCACTTTGTCCACTGTTGGTTGCTTGCTTTGCTGTGCGTATCTCCACTCGGGTGTTTCTTTGGAAACGTTCACCTTTTTGCACATCAGTCACAAGAGCTTTCTTTAATGCTGAAGGCCCGTTAGTCCTTGTTTTGGAGTCTTTTTGGCTAAAATCTCTCTGCTTTCCAGGCTGGAGGCGGCCAAAGACGACTACCGGATCCGATGCGAGGAGCTGGAGAAGGAGCTTCTGGAGGTCAAAGGTCAGAACGAGGAGCTGACCTCTCTGGCCGATGAGGCTCAGTCTCTCAAAGACGAAATGGACGTGTTGAGGTGAGACCAAAGCTCCAGTAAGGTCTTTACCTTGGTTGATACCGTGCATTTAGCACTCACTCTACAAAAAGGATTTCATAGTATAGTGCATAAGCATAAAATAATGTTTTTATAAAGCAGTACTTTCAATAGCTTATGGTATTTAACGGAAGATTACTCAGCATTCAAGATGTCTTATGAAATGATGTCAGTGTAAATTACATTGTATTGACACTGTTCATATTGACACATTTTTTTCAGTTTATAACACTGTTATGAAGTATCACTCCCAAGTATTTGCAAAGGCCCATATATGTTTCTGCTTAAAGTACAGTTTCTAATAAGGAGGCCTGTGGGAACGCAGTCATTAAAGGCTAACTGTGTTTTTTAGGTCTCTTTAATAGAAATTATCCTTCAAAAATAATGATAGTTGTAATAACACATTCCTTAGAACTGGGTTGTCACATTAGCGTAAGGCCCCTTACAGCAATGCAGTGTCATTTACTTCACAGAACTCTTGCAATCTGCCATAAATACTCCAAAATTGCCTTATGAGCTTTTTTATTGTTTATGCTGGTGTTCTGAAGTCCTTAATGTAGGTGGTTTTACCAGAAAGACTTTTTTAGAGTAAATGTGTCATCTTGTCTCCTTCTCTCTATCTCAGACACTCGTCTGATAAAGTATCAAAGCTGGAGGCTCAGGTGGAGTCGTATAAGAAGAAGCTGGAGGATCTAGGGGATCTGCGGCGGCAGGTGAAGCTGCTGGAGGAGAAGAACACCAGCTACATGCAGAACACGGTCAGCCTGGAGGAGGAACTGCGCAAGGCCAACGCAACCCGCGCTCAGCTGGACACCTACAAGAGACAGGTGCGTAAGGCTGGGTGATATGACAATGCATATGCTTGAGTAAACTATTTTAGTGTTAGACAACATCTATCATGATATTTAGTCTTTCTGCGATTTTGCTAACATACCGATATCAGCCCTGATACTGGCACCATGCAATACCAGTATTGGCTGAAGATCCGAATGTAAGCACATTCTTTCGACTGATTAAAATTTTTGGTGTTCTTAGGTGGTGGAACTCCAGAACAGGCTCTCCGAGGAATCCAAAAAGGCAGATAAGATGGAGTTTGAGTGCAAGCGCCTGAAAGAGAAAGTGGACTCCCTGCAGAAGGAGAAAGACGTAAGGCTAAACCTCAATCTGATGACTCCGGGTGTCTCCTAGGGACATAAAGCTCATACATATGTTTGATATCTACTGGATGGCAAGCTACAAAATACAATATACCACAGTGGGAGAGAATAGTATGGGTTATCTAAAGCCACTAACTGGGCAAGTGTTTGATTGGATACTGCCTTACAGTAATGCAGCACATGTTGGGATATTTAGAGGACTGACTTTCATTTACAAGGCATACAAGTCAGGACATATGTTTGCAGTCACATAGCCTTTCCTCAAGACTTTATGCCATTTTGATGCTGTTGAGTGCCTACACTGCCCCCTAGAATTTCTGTGTGTACTACACCTTGCATACGCATAGCGTTAATTTCTGATGATGTGCACTACCGACGAACCAAACAGATCGCAGGAACTCCATATGAACTCCAAAGGCATAGTTACGTAAATGTCTTGTTTTTGTGACATCACAAATACAGTTCAAAAGAGGCCTTTTTTGCATCTTAGCTTTAGAATATAGTCTGTACGAACTGGGCTTTTACAGTGTTTCGTGAAATGGGCCCTTTAAAATCTGGATACAATGAGAAGATGATATCCTAGCAGGTTGAAGTCTAATCGGCTGCTTGTTACTACGTGGTTAATGCGGTTAATATACTTGAAATCCAGAGTGTTTATATGGTAGAAGCGGAGTTACAGCAGTGCTGGTGATGCCTCTGTGGTGTGTTCGGAGGAGCACTGACGTGACGCATCACAATAGTGATAACATCAAACTTCCTGCGCCTATTTTGTCGTACTCACCACCAAACAATCATTTCATTGTTGGTTTAGTTCAATCAGATTATGTGCTGCATAACCACAGTAAGTGTATATCTCTCATATTTTTTCAGACCATGATAGATAATAAATCTGTTTACTTTCCAGCGGGTTTGGAGTCGGGAAGCACCTGTGCAGATGGGTGAAGTGATTAAAGATGTACAGTAGCTGCATTATGTAGTGTCAGAGTGAAGAACAGAGGCGATTCTGTTGCACTTTTGTCTCCATCTCTCTTCCTGCGCCCACATATTTTCCTGTCCCTCTCTCTGCTTGTGTGCGTTGTTCTCTCTCTTCCTCCCGATCCTCACTCTTTGATCTTTCTTTTGTTCTTTCTCTTTCTACTGTTTTTGTTTTAACTACATAGAATTTACTGGCAGTGATCATTACTGTATCTCTATTTTGAATTCGGTAGATCGTCATATTGACCACCGAATGATGATGTCAGTGTTAGTTAAATTGGATAGTAGGCTACTAGAAAGTTTATAAACTTATAGTTAGCCTCCCCATATTCTGCGCTTTTTTTTTTTTTTGCATTGTTCTTTTACTTTTTTTCTGAGCTTTTGTAACAGCTGTACAAGTTTATCTGTCAAAACCAGTCATTCTTCATTTTTACATGAATCAAGCAGGCTGTTTGTTACTGTGCCTTTAAGATTAATGTATGTAAATCAATCTGTTGACATCATAACCATGAACATGTTTGAAAGTGAGTCCATATGATCCTTTCACTTCCCAACTGCAGGAGCCATACAACTTTTAATTATTTTCCTACAGACCATACAGAATGGGCTGTGTGAATGTGCTTGTGGTTATGACGTCATAACCATGATGAATTCAAAATACTCAATTCAAAAATATTTTTTTGTGGCTTTTAAGTAGTTTGTGGTAGTTTGTGATGTAATATCTCTCTCTTTCTCTCTCTCTGTCTCTCTCTCTGTAGCGAATGAGGACTGAAAGGGACTCCCTGAAGGAGACGATAGAGGAGCTGCGCTGTGTTCAGGCACAAGAGGGTCAGCTCACCTCAGGTAAACCACCAGATCTGTTAGAGTAATCAAACGTATCCTCACTTTCAAATCAGCCTTTTTCAAGCAGCCTTTAAGCGGCATGTTTGTTGACCCCCCCTCTCCTTTCACCTTAAATGACCTGTGGTAAGGTCTAGCTTCATTTCCTCATTCTCTTAACTAAATTCCAGAGCTGTAGTTGTAAATATGCTCTAAACAGTTATTCCTGTGTTATGTTAAATTTTCCCACTTAAAGCTTAAGACAGAGCTGGCGCAGTAGTTTTCAGGCCTCAGGGTCTTCTTGGCAAATGATGAAACACACCTGGAGCTTAACTGAATGAGAACAATCACATTTAAATTGCTAAGAAAATATTCAAAATATCTTACTGTGTCTTTATGTCCGCTCCTATGTCAGTAGGACTGGTTCCACTGGGCAGTAACGAAGGGTCTGATTCACTAGCTGCTGAAATCGTCACTCCAGAAATCCGGTATGTCCCTGCTGCGCCTCCTCCTTCGCACACACAACCACACATACGCCCAGCCTTCATTGTGAATGCTGATACGGAAACACCATATGTAAAAATACAGTGTGTGTGTGTGTGTGTGTATATATGTATAAACTTTGTAGTTCTACAATCACAGCGTGTGGTCCATCTGTTTCTCTGCATACTTTGTTACACTGTTCGTCTATGGTAAGGACTCCCACAGGACCACCACAGAGCGGTTGATATGTGGGTGGGGGATCATTCTCAGCACTGCAGTGACACTGACGTGGTGGTGGTGTGTCAGTGTGTGCTGTGCTGGCACAAGTGGATCAGACAGAGCAGTGCTGGAGAACTCCTCAGTGTCACTGCTAGACTTGATAGTCCACCAATCAAGGGCGGAGTGTCTAATGGTGTGAACAGTGAGTGGATGCGGTATCTAATACGCCACCACCATGTCACCACGTGTCATTGCAGTGCTGAGATCCAACATCCAAATAACCTTTGACCTACTGCCCTTTGAGAAGCAGGGTAAAAGGGGTCTAACTGATTATACATAAATATGGTGGGTAATTGTAGAACTACAAGGTGCTCCTGTATTGTGAATTATGAGCCAAATGGATTATCCAGGAATGTTTCCTCAGATGGTATGTTGCTCTGGAAGTGCTGCGGTTCTTACTCTGTATGCTGCAGGCACTGAATAAGTCTTTTAGCCAGTTATAGCGTCTCCTGGGATGGTTGTTAAACAGTGTTTTAGTATGTAAGGTGTGGATTCTAGTCTGAAATCCGAGCCAGATGAAATCTAAAATGTGTTTTCAGTTCTGGCTTGGAATCATTTCGGCAGAAGAACCCATCTACGTCCCTGTGTTATGTAATAGCTAGAATTCAAGTGGTGTGCAGATGCTGGTGGAGTTGAAATTCAAGCCTGAAGTCTTCATTTCCTGCCTTCAGTCAGCAAAAGCTTTAGCAAGAGCAGAACTCAAATACAGCCTGCGGCACACATGTGCTCCCTCTGTAGCCTTTTCTTTTTCTTTCTTTCTCTCTGTATTTATTTTCTCTTAACAAGCCTGCAGGCCAGCGTGGCTGAGCACACAGAGATAACTAATGCACACTGTCAACAGCAGAGTCGCTTTGTTTCTGTGTTTTTGTTGGAGTGAAAGAACAGCTGGGAATCAGTGATTTTTGGGAAAAATGGATTCCTCTTAATGGGTACACAGTCAAACTTGGGCCGGTACTGGGCCCCTCTAGTGCACGTGCCATCTGCCAGCACTGATATGATTCTGATATCATCGTGTCCTGTTTTTCATCTTTCTCATATCATGGTTTTGTTGGTACTGTGTGCAGGGAGAGGCTGATCCGTCTGCAGCATGAGAATAAGATGCTGAAGCTGAATCAGGAGGGCTCTGATAACGAACAGATCGCTCTGCTGAAGAGCCTGCTGGAGGACTCAAACGCCAGGAAGAATGAGCTGGAGACAGAGAACAGGTAAACACATGTACAGATGTTACTATACACGCTGCCCCCTGTAGGATGTTACATTGATGAAATGCACAAAGGAAGTTATGCATAAATAGGAAATAGGAAGTTATGCTGTGTGATCCTTCACACCCTCAGAGTATCACCGCTTCGCCAAAAATCAGTCAGCAAAATATCCGTCAGTTTCAGAGTAATGTTCCTCAGTCAGGCGGCACAGGGATTTTAGGCATTTCACCCTCTTGAGCGATTTATGTGCCTAAAGGAACCTACTTTTAACACACCATTGTCAGTCAATGCATCCACAAATGCACCTTAGACTGTATTATGCACAGCTGAAGTCACATGACAACAGCATCCATAAACGCTGCTGACTTAAGCTCCTCTAAAACAGATACATTTCTTTGCCGTCTGTTGAGTAAATCTTTCATGTTGTTCATGGAACTAGATGTTGTGTTCTTGGGACCAAAAGAAAAGATCCAGACTGTTACCAGCATAACAGTCAGAAGTCAGCGCCAATCATGGTGTTTTGGTGCACGTCTGTAAAAGCACCTTTACCACTGAACACATTCTAGAGCAACATATGCTTCTTTTTAGACGCCGTCTATTTCTTGGACATTCATGCTTATTTCATAATGTCAACACCAAAAACTTTCTGCACATGTTACACTAGCATTACTGTTCAGTCGCCGAGTGCAGGTGCTGGACTGACCTGCAGAACTGCAGGGTCCGTTTGTGTCTTCAGTCCCCAAATGGTTATCAAGTGTTGTTTTAAAGGAAAGATGATGTAGCACAGTGTTGGACATACTCCTTATCCAGCTTTCTGGTATATGTTGTAGATGTGAAATTTGGAACAAGTATATAATTAGTTCGTAATGATAAAACATACAATTTAAAATATGTTCAAAGCATAAAAATAAGACTGTAATCATAAAACATCCCAATGTTGTGTTTTAGAATCAGTTAAATCAGATTTGACGAATCACCGCTTTCTGTGCAAAAACTCGTTTTCCAGGTCTTCTGATTCTCTCTTGGTTTCTCTCATAGGCTGGTGAATCAGAGGCTGTTAGCAGGTCAGAGTCAGGTGGAGGAGCTGCAGAAGAGTCTTCAGGAGCAGGACTCTAAAGCTGATGATGTGAGTAATGCTCATAGACTATGCTTTACTCTCGCCTTCATTGCAGTGTTGGGACTCAGTGAAGACCTCCAGAATGTGGTACCCCTGGATAACCCTGAAGTGATACCCTTATAGTGCATGTCCACTCTACATTGAGTCTCTGAATCTTCATGCTCACCACTGGTTGGCTTTTCTATGTCTCTTCTATAATGGAGAAAAATAGGAGCCATGTCTAGGGGAGTAAACATTCTGTTTGGTATTTTTAATTTTTGTTCAGTGTATATACCGTAACTTAATATAATCTAGCCTTTTTATGCTTTTCTGATTTTAAGACTCTACATCCCGAGCCAGCTAGTTAGTGAGCTCCATCTCACTGACAAGCGAGCCACCTTAGAGCTCCATTTGATTTGAATTTGCCTGTCTCCGTCAACCCATATAAACTTTATTAAATCAATCGTATTCCTTCCAAATGCTTTGCCAACAATTCTCTATAAAACATGGAATTTCCACTATTACGTTAAAAAGGGAAAGTGGCTTTCCCCTCTCAAGTTTATGTTTGCCATTTGTGGTGAGGATCAGTCTACTCTTACCCGAGTGGCTAAACGCAATGCGGTGGCCGGACCATTTGTATAGAAACCCATCCTGTGGAGCTCTCCATTGGAGTAAATAGAAGGCTTTATATCAAAGTTGTAAGTGGCCGTGTGAATGTATAGGTTGCGTTTAGCGTTTGATGCTGGTTATTTTGTGTCTTTTCTTTATGTGAAACGTAATTAGTAAATAATTCAGCCAGCACTTCAGCCAGTCTTTGTTTAATCCGATTTGCTGTTGTCGCTCACTCACTCCCTGCAGTGTTGCTTTTGTATGTGCATGTGTTTCTGTGAGTGTATGTGCCTGTATATACATTATACAACTGTGTGTGTGTATATATTTACACTCACCATGTACTTCATTAGGAACACCTGTACACCTACTCATTCATGCATACAACTAATTTGCCAACTGTGCAGCACCGATGCAGCGCATGAAGGCATGACCAGCAGCTTCAGCCAATTTTCACATCAACCATCAGAATGAACAATGGGATCTTAGTGGCATGATTGTTGGCGCCAGACAGGCTGGTTTGAGTGTTTCTGTAACCGCTGATCTCCGGGGATTTTCACACACAAGAATCTCCTGAGTTTTCTCAGAATGGAGCAATGAAGAAGAACATCCTTTAAGCAGCAGTTCTGCAGACTTGTTGATAAGAGAGGTCAGCGGAGAATGACCAGATTGAGCTTGAGCTGACAGAAAGGCCACTGTAACTCAGATAACCGCTTTGTACAGTTGCAGTGAGCAGAAAAGCATCTCAGGATACGTCCAACTTTGAGGCATGTCGGGTTTCACTTCTGGCAGCCAAGAACAGAAAGCTGAGGCTGCAGGCTCACCAAAACTGGACCGCAGAAGACTGGAAAAATGTAGCCTTGTCTGATGGATAGGGATTTCTGCTGAGGCAAACATATGGTTGGGTCAGAAATTGGTGCCTGTGGTATGAGCCCAGTCCATCCATGAGCCCAGTCTGCCTTGTGTCAACAGTACAGGCAGGTGGAGGTGGTGGAATGGTGCGGGGAATGTTTTCTTGGCACGCTTTGAGCCATTAATGCCCATCAGTCATCACTTGAATGCTACAGCCTGTTGGAGTATAGTTGCTGACCATATGCATCCCTTCATGACCACAGTTTACCATCTTCTAAAGGCCGCTTCCAGCATGGTAATGAACCGTGCCACAAAGCAAAAGTCATCTCAAACGGGTTTCATGAACATGACAATGAGTTCAGTGGTTTTCAGTAACCGCTCACCGGATCTGGATCCTGTGGAAAATCTTTGGGTAGATTGCGGTAAAACAGAAAATTCCCAGCATTTAAATGCTCCTGACAAATCTGCAGAAATTGCATGATGCATTTTTGTTAACATGGGCCAGAATCCGAAAGGAATGTTTCCAGTGTCTTGTGGAGTCCATGTCATGTTGAATTAAGGAAAAGAGTTGGGGCAAATGTTTTAAGAGCAAAGGGAGGCTCTGCTCAGTATTAGTATAGTGTTCCTAATAAAGTGCACGGTGCGATGTAGGTGTGGGTGTATACTGATTGGTTCATTTCTGAATATTAATAGGCTATTTATTTATTTATTTATTTTATGAAGTGCTGTTTTCTTCATCTCATGACGTTGCTTATGTTGTAGCATGACCCAGGCATGCCATTGGCCCCCCTGTCTATTCGGTGCGGAGGTTAAAGCTCATGTGTGATGACATCACCAGGAACACTGTCCACGTGTGTCCACATGCCAGCATGTCCCTCCACAACTGTCTCGGTGTCCTTTGAGTTTGTTTCTTGCTCGACTTCATCCATTCCACGTTCTCTTTTTCTTTCTCTTGCTCTCTGTCTCACTGTCGATGCGGACAGGCCTCTCTCGACTCGAGGCCTGTTTTCTCTCTCTCACAATCACCCCCTCCTCAGGCTATTGTAAGTACAGCACGTGGGAATCAGCCACTCTGCTGCTGTCTCTGTGTTTGCATCCCAGTCACTATCTCTGATGGCAGGGCCGCTAGCATGCTAATGCTAAAAAGAATGACCCGCATGCTTGGTGCCTCTTTCAAGCCCCAGTCAGCAACCACTGTCACTGCAATGACTTTCATTTTTCCCCTGAAAGTAAGCATAGTAGATCAGCCAAGACATGATTGGATTGCTTCTGTAGTTGGGTGCTGGAGCTGTGGGAATAATGGGGTGTAACGATACACAAAATTCAAGACTCTACTGAATAAGATGTCAGTATGTTTTTTGATGCAGCAAAAATAAAGAATGCCTGAATATGTGGCTCGTGCTCATACAGCAAGTTAATGTGTTTATGTTTGCACGATGCGCCAGCTTTCAAGCATGCATACTGGAAGAATAATAATGCATATATTACGTCTCTGTCTCTACAGAGCTCGTATATACAACACAGACTGGTTTTTTTTCTTTCCAGTGCCTGCTGTTCCACCCTCTGAGAAAACAAACCCTGAAAATCATAACCTCTCGATAACTGATGTATAAAAGGCCCAGCAATAGAAGTATTCAAAAGCCCAGTCTACCCACTTTGATAGGCTGCAGCCTGATGCCAAGTTCTGATCACTTACCAGTGGTTTCCACAGTCGGTCGTAAATGAGAGACCCTCAGAAGATGGAGAGGGGTGTATCAGAAGCACATTCTTTCAGATTGGATATTTTGCTACATATCTTGTAAACAGATGAGATGTTGAGCAATTCAAGCTTTCCCATTCATATTTCTACCAGTGGTATGAGCTTCCATTACTTGTTAGCTACATTAGCATTGTAGCAAACTTTGATCTTGGCTGATTGGCTATATTCCGGCATAACTGTGTCAGTTTTGTAAATCATTTGTGTAAAGTTTTTTCTCTTACAGTACATACGAATACATTCACATTTTCTACTAGTAGACCTTTAAAAAGTTGCAGAGCTTTTCTAGTCCAAGTTTCTGATTGGGGCTTTACGATCATCTGTACAGATTTGTTGGAGTTGGAGTTTTGCAATGGAATTGATTTTGTGAATTGCTGATCTCTCTTTGGGTCTGCTAGTTAGCCAGCTGATGCTAACGAGCGCCAAATCATTCAACCGAAAAGGAGATGGGAGAGTGGCCCGCCTTCAGTTTCTTCTGCATGACCAATCCAGAGAAATCGAAACGTGATTAGCCGAGCTTCTGTTTGTTTTTCTAAATTGAGAGAATGGTCCTTGGCGTCTTTCTCCCTCCGAGCTGTATTGATATTCTGTTTTTTGACTCTGAATTGGTGTCTGAATCGATGTGCTGGATTGAGCAGTCTTGTACCACTTGATGTCCCTGAAATCAAATCAGCACCTGCCATGCAAGGAAATTTGTACAGTGGTTTCATTTCAATGTCCATGAGGTGCTTGGTTGCCCTCTGCTGGCGTGTAGGTGAACTGCAGTCGATGAGGACAGCAATACCTAATGACATTAGACCACCTGACACCTTTTTACTTGCTAACTGACTGACTTTAATTAGAGTTTATAACACAGAGGAGACATATATTAACAAATTAACGATTGTCAAGAAGTGAAATCGGCTCTGGTGCGTAAAATAAGCATCTATTTTAAAAGCTCTTTGCACGGTCATGTGCTGTTCTCATCACAGACCTACAGTTCCACAGTGTTGCAGCAGAGGGCGTTGAAATTCATCTGTGTACATGTTTCTAAATTTCATTTTTCTTCTTTTCACAGTCGGTTCTGCTGAAGCGTAAATGCGAGGAACATTTGTGAGTAGTTTCTTCATATATTTGTCACATGTCCATGTAATTTTTTGATGTAATACATTTTTAGAAAAATATCCCTTTATGTATGTTTGATCTATCAGAGAGAAACTCAAGGATGCGTCCAATGAACTACAGAAAAAGACCAGCGTCATCGAAGACCTGGAGAACAAATATAGCTCAAGCAGTGAGTTATTAACCCCTTTTAATCTGCACTCTTTCTTTTAATAAAGTGATTTCTCAACAAAAGGCAGCATGGAGGTTCTACTGCACAGTGAGGCTCGTGTTCAGCACACTGGTCTGTTTTTACTAAGACCAACATGGACATGCACACTCCATACTCACTAGCTACTCTGGAGCAGATGCCAAGGAGATAAAGAATACTTTGAACGCAACATACTTCAAGTAATAGCGGGTTAAACTATCTGGAGACATTGTTTGCACTTGTGTTCTGCTTTCAGGTCAAAAGATCGAAGAACTTGAGGAAGCTTTAAAGAAGAAGGATGAAGACATGAAGCAGATGGAAGAGAGATATAAGAAATACCTGGAGAAAGCAAAGAGTGTAAGACATGTCTCTTAAAGTACAGAGTGAGATATGGCACCAGCTGAAAGGTGCTGCTCATGGACATTGCATCTTTTCTGCAGGTCATTCGGACCCTGGACCCCAAACAGAACCAAGGCTCCGCTCCTGAAGTGCAAGCCCTTAAGAACCAGCTACAGGAGAGAGAGAGGATGCTGCACTCACTTGAGGTCAGCAGTGCTGCACATACAGACACAGATTTGCTCAGTTAGCAGTAAGAGAGAGAGCTGAGGTTAGGGTTGTAGTCAGGATGCCTAAATAAGGGTCCGAGTCGAGACAAGAACTGTATGGCAGTGGAGTCAGAGACAAGAAGACATACAGCACTACCAGTCAGTGTCACCGCAGTGCTAAGAATGATCCACCACCCACATAATGCCTGTTATGTGGTGGTCCTGTGGGGGTCCTGACCTTTTGAAGAACAGAGTGAATGGGGGCTGACAAAGCATGCAGAGGAACAGGTGGACTACAGTCTGTAATTATAGAACTGCACAGTGCTCCTATATGGTAAGTGGAGCTTGTAAAATGGACAATCAGTGTGGCTAATAATAATATTAATAATGTATTTAGTGTATTTCTAATGGGACAATTTAGAATGATAGAATAGATAGATCATTTCTGTTTATCTCAGATGGAGGCATTGCAACAGGCTGGTCTCGAGAACAGTTTTTGAGTCCATCCCAAAGCAGAGAGACCAAATGATCTTGAGACTGAGACCATTAATTTACGCTCTTGAGACTTGAGTACTACAACGTTTACTGAGGCAACAGAACCCAGTACAGTAATGCTGAGAGAGCTGAGCAGTGAGAAATATGGAGGGAGCGCGAGGAAGAGCTGAGTGTGCTGGAGGAGGATTTTTGAGCAGTGGCAGAACTTTGAGGGGCAAAACCCAACAAGGTGGATTAGTTAACTGATCCTGTAACAATTCATACGTAACCAATCATCAAAACAATTCCTAGTTCCGGCTGTTCTATGAGTTACTATCAAGTCACACACTCAAATCATTAATTCGACTTACGTTCACACACACACACACACACACACACACACACACACACACACACTAATAGAGGGGGTAAAGGTCATGTATGTGTCTTTATTTACAGAAAGAATACGACAAGACGAAATCCCAGAGAGACCACGAGGAGAAACTGATTGTGTCTGCCTGGTACAACATGGTGAGTGACACCAAATCATCTACACATCCCTGGTCCAGGAGAGCTACCTTCTGTAATTCCAGCCTGCGTCCTGTAAGCTTGACCGGACCTTACTGGACTTTAATATGTCTGATCCAGTCAGAGATTAGGAGGAGATTGTTTAACTGACGCAGGTGTGGAAGATCTTGGTTGGAACTAGGCGCTGTAGGATCTAGCTCTTCAGGACCAGGACTTGATACTATTGATCTACGCTGATCATCAGCTCTCCAATCCCACAGTATGAGGATGATACTGTGTTTGCTTTAGACCGAACTGTCCCTGGAATTAAAAATAAAATTATTTCTTGTGTAATTTTCCTGCTTAATATTCCAAACACCCTGCACTGTTTTGCATATACTGTGTTTACAGTTTTGTTCTCTAGAGGGCGCTGTTGTGCTGTTCATGATCTACCAGTATCCACGTGAATGTCCAGTCCGGGCGCAGGGTTTATTAATGAAATGTAGTGAAGTGATGTAGGTGATCTGGGATCTGTGTCCTGCACTGATGTTATGATCCTCATAAGAATGTGATAAGCCAAAAGCTGATGCTAGAGCAGTACTTTCAATCGAAATTTGTGAGGATACTAAAGTTTCTCTCTCTTTCACTCCCATCTCCTTTTCTTTTCTTTTCCTCATTCTTTTACTTTTTTCCATTCTGCTTTCTTTCCTCTCTCTCTCTCTCTCTCTCTATATATGTCTGTTTCTTTCGCTCTCTCTCTCAGGGAATGGCTCTACAGAAGAAGGCAGCGGAGGACCGGTTGGCAAGTACAGGTTCTGGTCAGTCTTTTCTGGCCCGTCAGCGACAGGCCACCAGCACCCGCCGCTCTTACCCCGGCCACGTCCAGCCGGCCACAGCCAGGTAGAGCAGCCGCCCTCCCTATCGCCAGGCTACCCTCACCTCGGCAACACTGTAGCCCATCAGGACGTATTTCTCCCCTTTAGCCCCTCCTTCCAGCTCTCTTCCTCTTCCTCCCTCTGCTCCTCTTCCTCTCCCACCTGAACGCTTTAAAGTTGGCCACGTCGTCACAGGGTATCCCAGCCCATCCTGTTTACAGTCTTGTTCGAGACTTTCTTGTTTTTATTTCCCGCTTACGTATTAAACTATTCCTTTTCTCTGTGTTCCGCACAAACCCGGGGGTTTTAAGAGGAGATGCGACTTGCTGTTTGGAGTAATGTATACTTTAACGTTCCTGTCACAGAGAGAAGTGAAAACCTGCTCTCTTTTAGGCTGATCTTTTGAAGAGGGCTTTCTGACGAGTCCTTCTTGCTGCAGTATTTGTCACGAGTACTTCTTTTGACAGCGCATGATTGAGTCAGATTCAGGAAGCTGTCTGAGGTGCTGCCGAGCTGATCCACAACTCTTCCACTGTTGCATAAACAAGCGTGGTGGAGCCCCATTGAGTTCTGATAAAGTAATAGTTAGGTTTTTGGACGGAACTCAGACGGACACAGTTTTCTCCATTTACCAGAATCTTGTCCATCAGCTGGAGACATGTTTGGTATGAAATTTGCTGAAAACATTAGTGACACTTACGTTTTACTTACAGTGCACATCGAATCCTGTTTGGTCATTGTTGCTTCTTACGTGGCCTGATTGTGACGATTTGGGGTCCTCCACTCATCCAGCAAACAACACAGGGGTCCTTAAGATCAATAGACTCCATTCTCACAACATCAAAATGAGCCGCAGGAACTGCTTTAAACTTCTTCGCAGGACACAAACACCAGACCCTGAAACAGCTAGGTTGATCTACAGAAATCTAAATTTACCATCAAACAATTGACTGTGAATCGAAGAACGTTGACCTAACACAGAAAAGAAGCTCGATTTCTTTAGTTTATCTAAAGAACGCTAGCAAAACGATGTCAATTCGGTGCTGAAATGAGGATGTGAACTGGATGAAGACGCGAAGGCAGAAATAGCATGGCCAGCTGCGGCACAGCTTTACCGCTAACTCGTTTAACTCCTCTAGCTGACGTTAGCTCAGTCTAGAACGAATGAGAACATGTTTCTCACAGCAACACGTTGGCACATCACGTACTAAAGAGAAAAGATCCAGTGTAGAGGACGATGGATCCTCACTGCATCCTACTGGTTAGTGTCTGCTCATTAGCTCATCTGAAGGGGCAGCGCTCCTTACTCTTTCAACACAACACCCTACAGATTTCACTCAGCCGTGTTTATTCAGATAATAAAACATGTTTCAAAATTCAAACCTCTAATGGTTCTGTCTATAAGCCTCGTAAGACTATAAGCCCACATGGATTAGCTGCGTTAGCCTCATAGCTACGGTGCAAAGCTAATAAAGCAGACCAAACATGCCTTTGCTGATGAACTTTATTTTGGGATAAACTGTTAAATTATAATGTATCTCTTGCGGTTTTCAGACTGACTCAAAATACCTTCATTCCTGACTGTAGATGTCGTATTGCCTGTTTTCCATCAAGGGTGATGCCTGTCTAAAGTATTTGCACAGCTGTTAAGGTATAAATAAGGAAGCTTCAGGTCATGCATCTCTTCTTAAAACCCCACTGGCAGGCTCAGTTGTAGTAATGTCTCAGGCTGGCAGTGCTGATCTAGAACCAGGCCTTTCTTTATGCACGGGATGATGTTCATTAGAATTTCATAGTTCCCAGATCAGCACCCGTCACTCTGAGATGCCATTTGGAGGAAAAAAAAGCCTGCATTTGTTCTGTTCTGTCCTGTCCAGAGTGATCACAAGCGTAAGAGATGGTGTTAGTGTTTTAGTATCCATTTAATGAGTATTTATCGCTCTGTGTCAGTTTGTATATATCTGTGTGTTAACCTTTTCTTTTATTTGGTCTCTGAAACTTTAAGGAATTCATATCTATGCATTGAACTTTTGTAGAATGTGGCAAATGAAATAACTACATGCTGCATTATTCTTTTGGAGATAAACCAACAGCTGTAGTGATGATGTTACTGATGTATAATCAGTCCTGTGGAACGCTACGTTGTCGTCTTGTCATTCTGCCAGTGGCATAGTAGCACTGTTGCTGATATTCATGTGAGGACTTTATGAAGCCTCCTCATCCGCCTCTGCCACACGTTTGGCCTTTATAACCCCGCCCCCCCTATAATGTGTTGTTTGCCATGCCTTAATGTGCCCTTATCAGCCTCAGCATAAACTACACCTGAAGGCCTCAAATCCACTAATCTGGGTTTTACGTAATATACAGAGGGGCAGTGCACATTTACATTGTTACAGTTTTCAGTTTTGTGGTCAGTAGGGGTGTAAATCTCTGTAGTCATGTTTCGATTTAATACCAGCTTTTCAGGAGAAACGATTCAGCGCATCACCATCTCAAATTTCACCAATTCAGTCAGGGCCCAACCGATCCGAAAATGTTGTCAAAGAGACGATATCAGTTTTAAGGGGCTAAAATTCTGACCATTTCTGAAATCAGCCAGTTTTTAAAACTACTATATTTAACACTTTTTGCTGACTGATATGATTCTCAGCTCTCAAACGTGACCCTTCTTAAATTCAAAATATAATATAGACTTGCAGTCCTGAATAATGTAGATGTTGTTTTAGTTTTCACATCACTATGTTTACATCACGTCACATCTGATGGCTGCATTTTCATCAGTTGGGAGGTGAATTTTTGTAAATAAGAGAAGTAGGCTTTCTGATTTGGTGCACACACTTTTTGAGGGTTACAGTGAGTGATGTTTGTTTATTTGAGCTTTGCATATCATCAGAAAGGAGATTCTATGTATCGTCAGCTTTGAAGCCAACTAGCGAATCAGACGTTTTGGCCACTTTAGGTTTGTACTTTGCTGCAGGCAGTGAAAACATGACCGGCCTCGCAAGCAAAGCACAGTGGCCAGTTATCAACAGCAGTGTTTACCATTACCTATATTGTTTGCCAGCAAAGTGTTTGCCATTACTGATAAAACGATTGGCTGTTAGGCTGTTTGATTTATTGATTGGGCCCTAGATTTATTTTTGACTCTTTCTCAATGTAATTAGAATCGATTAGAATATTCCAAAATTGATGCACTTGAATCGCTACCTTCAGATTGATCATGACGATGCATTTCTACACCTCAATGGTTAGTGCATGGTCACTATGTTAGCAATAAATCACTCATTCTGTTTTTTTACCACTGATCTAGTTATAGTCTTCTACCAGGCCTGATGGAAGGAGTGAAATACTGTATTACAGCAGGAGCAGAGTAACATTACCGAGCACTGCTGGATACTGAAGTATTAGCATTGAGATTTTATTGCTACATATTGCTATTACAAACTGTGATGGGTCAGAATCCTCACGGGTCACTGAAAACTTCAATTAGAATTAGTTGGAGGGCTCATTTGCATATTTCTGCAGTATCAGTGTGTGTATATATATATATATATATATATATATATATATATATATATATATATATATATATACATACATACATACATACACCGTAATTACCTGGAGTTGGGCTACACACACATGAATTTATTGGGAATTCTGGCATATTTGCATGTCGTAACATCTGCATGGTGACCATTTGTTGAAGGGCATCAGTATTTCTATTGATTTGGTATAATAACATTCTTTTTTTTCCGTTATTCGAGATGACAACTGATTCAAGCAACCGTATCGTCACTGTGATATCAAAACCTTGTAACAACTTTCCCCCTATTATTATTATGATTATTATTATTATTAAAATAATATATTATTAAAAGTTAAATTAGCATTTATTATGTTGCGATACTATGTGGGATTTTGTAGCACAGCATTGCAACCTCTGCAGTGTTTTCATCCATCAGTGTTCTCTCACTACAGTACCCAGCAAGCAGTGCACAAATGTCACACAGCTTCTAAAGATTCCCCGGACGGTGAGGCAAATGAATACAGACGTGATGTTCAGCATCTTAGCCGTAGCGTTAGCTACCTAGTTATTCTGCAGTAGCCGACTAGCAAGAACTGCAACTTCTTAAAATAGCAAGTAAGAAAATCACTTGTTTGTCAAAACCTTCAAGCTGCATCATCAGAAAGTGGTTTTCTTAGTCTTTAAACCTGAATATCTAACTTCACATCCCACTGTGGCATGTTTACAACCAGTCCAGTACTATTTCCACAACACCTTATTCTGTATATGAAGTTAGTATTTCAGAGCTACAAGGATTTGTTACAACGGTGACGATATATAAAGCATGTGTGCACTAACAGCTAAATCATTAACTTCCATTGCCTTGGTCTTGATTGAACGTTTTTTGTTTGACGGCTGTCCATATCCTCTCTCTTTCTTTTTCTCTCCTCCCTCCACAGTGATGTAATGGCATGACCAGCCAGTCAAAGAGGGCGTGTCTGCATGAGGGTGCCGCTTGCATGACTGATTTGATTTGATTTTGAGCCTGCTGACAAAATAACACATCAACATGCACTAACACTTCCTCCCTCATCGTCCCGAACTCGCGTGCTGCCCCATACCGGAAACCCCCATGCCCTTGTTCTTTTGAGCCAATCACAGTACAGCGTGCTTGCTTTTACGCTTGCGCCGCCTCTCCAAGACGTGTCTGAAGTCAAAGATCCTAAGTGACGGATGTCAGGGAGAAGACTGTTACAGAGTATTGAGTTTAGGCTGTGTGCGGACGGCTTCATAACGGCAAACACACAATGAGCTACAACTGTAAGCCAAGTGTTACTGATCTGGCGTGGTGCCGGTTAAAGTGTTAAACAGCAAGAAGTGTTACACGTGAACGCAGTGTGGTGTGACTCGGTTTCACCTGCAAGAAAATGCGGGTTAGAAAAGAATCTTGACCACAACTTTATTATTAACTCCCTTTTGTTTCCATATTTATTTGTTTTCTGTTTTAGCTTTAATGCCTCTTAATCTGTATGAAGTGTTATTTTTCCTCTTTTCTGTGCCCTTATTTTATGACCCGTATGAACAAATATGTTGCTTTCATGCTGTAAAAATGATCCCTTGGCATGTGGAATCATCATGGGTGTAGTCAGTATGTCTAATATTTCTTAATATTCACAATATTGTAAGGTTATTGAACATGCTTCTAAACATTTGTGTTTATTTTATCTAGTTATTTCTTGAACTAAGCAAAATTATTTCCATGACTTAAATTACTTTATCCTCAGAAATAAATATGAAATTACTTAAAGCGTTACACAACATCTAGAAATAAGTTCAATAATCTCATAATATTCCTACTACAATCTTAAAATGAGAACTGTTACACCTATTGACTAGAGTTAACACGTTTTCACCTAGCAAGGTACCATTTTTTGCAGCCTGTGTGTTACTGACTGGAAGGTATGCGCTAATGCTTAGCCATGCCTTCATAACCACACATTGTATTTATCATTACTGTTTTTTTGTTTTTTTTTTAAAAACCTTCCTCTAACTTATACACTCGGCCTGTAGGCACCTTCAGTTTTCTGTAGCTAGTGGTTTTAAAGCCGCCAGCTTGGCTAAAATGAGAACTGAAGCAATGTTAGCTCATTTTAGCATCATGCTAAGTAAAGCACAGTTGTTTTTGTACCTGATGGAGATGCAGTATTAAAAGAAAAACACATAAAAGGTCAATCGTAAGTTGGCAGGTGGGAACTCAAGAAATGAGAAGCTGCTTTGTGGTCATTTAAGACAGTTGTTGACAGAGAGCATGATTAGCATACCGCTAACTAAAGAATTCCCGAATAGAGGCCTATACGTGCTTTTACCTCAGATCGGTAGGAAGTGGAGGACTATGACACAACTGTACAGACTAATACAGTGACGAGTTTCTACTGTTGATTAGTATTTGGGGAATTCCACCAGGTTTCAGCTGGTCGAGATGTAAACAAAGTCATTCAGAGTGGATCGATGTGAAATGGGTCATCATAGACATGTGTGTTGATTGTATTTCTTTAAAGTGGCGGTGATGGGAATCAGGGGTCGCCATGTCTACAACACAAACGTAGGCGGTTTATTGATGAACCATGAATCTTTGAGTGTTCTCAGTTTTGATACATTATACATGCAAATTTGCCGCCTTTCAGTGAAATTTGCCTTTTTTAACGACGAACATCCATGAGTAATTTTGATTTTCATGTAATATTTAATACAGTTCAAACTGAAACATGGAGAAAGCAACCAAAACACCCCAGTTTATTTATTTTTCTTATCTGAACGTGCTGTAGAACGTGAAGTGTTGGAACTGCTATAAGAGTTCAAGTGGCAATCATCGGGGTCCAAGCACTGCGCACCATTAGAACACCAGAAGAACACTATTGACTTGATCTCTGAATGGCTGTGATTCATAATATAATAGTGATAACTTGGTAAAAAAAAAATCTTTTTTTTTTTTTTTTTTCTTTCCTTTACTTTTCATTTATAATATGAAAAGTATATAAATGGGCCATAAATGGGTTTAAAAAAATACAATTCGATACCAGAATCAGAGAGAGTATAATAATAATAATATAACCATTCATTAAATACCTTTCTGTGAGGAAGATTTTTAGCCAACATTAAGAAGTCTGGTTCCTGTCACTATCACAGTAAAGCGTTTCTCTGCATTGAATCCTTTACACCATATGACTCTGAATGACTTTTTAATTTACATGCTAATGATTCAATTATGCAGATGTTTTGAAAGATTGGTGGAATTTCTTTAAACTTCACCTGCTGCTTCTACTTTCTCTGCTGTTACAGGTCAACATATGTCCCTAATATGCAATAGAATACCATTTTGTAATGAGGTGTAACGCTGCGTGACTTAAGTAGGCCAGATTAGAATTTTTTTTTTTAAATAATTTATATTTGTTAGATTTGGGGTTTGTGAGTTGATTGCATTGATGAATGCATCAGTAGTTTCAGTGTGTGGACTATTTAAAATAAAATCTGAACAAGGAAAAAAAAAATATATATATATATATCTCATACAACCGTCCATTACGAGGCAATGTGCTCGGAACCGTTGATGTTGAGAACACCTCATTCAAACCCCAACAGAGAAAAAGAAAATGGTAAGACTATAAGTCCACATTTCTCAAGTTTTATGGATGCCGTATAATTTTTTTTTATGGATAGGAAGACTCATTACATGTAATCCAAGTAGCAAATAATCTTTCCATTTGCCAAGTTTTATATTGCTTGTAAACAGTATGTACATACACTGTGTGAAAGACAGTGGAGGAAGTTTCTGGTCTTTAGTACATTGAAAAAAAGAAGAAAAAAAAGAGTAAAGAAAAGAAAAGATGATTTTTAGATGAATTCCATGGCGTGTCTCCATTAGAACTGTGTTGACGGAAATGTGCTTCCTACGCTGCAAAAATGTACAGTTGTTAATCAAGTTGTAAATAAAGCTTGTATAAAATTTGTACGTGGTGATGGCGTCTTGATTTTACGTTGTGCGTGTGATTGTATGCATGTTCAATTCACAGGTCTGTCCTGGGCTGTTCTTCATCAGCCTGCTTAACTGTCCTCTTTTCTAAATGTGGGGTTTGTATTTGAAAAAGAGGAACAAGTCTGTTTGTGTGGTGGCCGAGATGTGCAAACAAATTAACATTTCAGAAAACCAAANTTCAGAAAACAAAATTTACAAATTTACAAACTAAAAAAAATACTTTCATGAAAACAAAAGCAAAAACAATTTTACAAGGGCAACAAAAATTACATTTCAGAAAACAAAATTACAAAAATAAAAACAATTTTACAAGATGTGAAACACTTTTACAAACTGAATTCTGATGGAAAGGGGAGGTCTAACGTACAGGAAGTGCTTGTTGCGGACCTGTCAATCAAACTGTTTTGAAGAAAGAGACGAACAGGCGACGTCTAAACCACTTGGAGTTGGAAACGTTAAGGAAAGTAAGTGGACTGTAACGCTAACTATAGTGGATAACCAGTAACTCCAAGTGGTTTAGACGTCGCCTCTTCGTCTCTTTCTTCCGTCTGCTCTTTTTAAAACTCTAAAGACCTTTCACAGGAAAAACAAAAGCTTTTTTTTTTTTTTTTTTTTTTTTTTTTTTTTTGACAAAACGCGCTTTAGCATCGTGCCTATCCCAAACTCCACTCACTCTACCACCACCAAACAGTTTGATTGACAAGGGTCTGCAAGAAGCACTTCCTGTGTGTTAGACCCGCCCTTTCCATCAGAATTCGCCGTTTGTAAAAGTGTTTCGGTACTGGTGAAAGTGTCACGTCTCGTGAAAAAATACTTTTTGCTTTTGTAATCTTGTTTTCTTGAATATAATTTGTTTTTCGTTTGTAAATTTGTTTTTATTTTTGTAAATTAGTTTTCTGAAATGTAATTTTTTTTGCTCTTGTAAAATTGTTCTTGCTTTTGTAATTTTGTTTTCTGAAATGTTAATTTGTTTCGCACTTCTCGCCCACCGTATGTTTGAGGTTCACAGCATTGTAACGAACTTCTCTCTCACTCGCACTGTACAGCGCGCATGCGCTCAACACAAGCACTTAAAGTGACCGTTACAGCATGTCAGCTCTATGTACTGAACTGTTCTTATTCAACTATGCCATAGTAAATACAGTTTCCCATTCTGCTGCACCTTCAAGACTGTCTTTGACAGCTTACCATACCATCAATAACTGCACAGTACTATGGAGCTGGTACCTACTTGCTCACTTCCCGACTGTATCTACTCAACCGCTACCTTTGTCTTGGAACCTGGAATCATGTGACCTGAAATAATGATCTAATACTTCAGACTTAATAGCTCACACTTACCTGATGAACACGTGGGAAAAGAAGCCGTTACCATTTTATAAGGTATGTAAACATTTCGCTGCTGTCAGAACCAAACTGTAACATCTCTAGTCATTCCAATCAACACATCTATTATATATACCAGATCACAGAAGACCGAGCTGCTTATTGAGAGGAGTCCATAGTAATTAACATTTCACATCTTGTAAAACATGATATCACGTCTAGACATCCATGCGCAAGCCCACCCTCCATTAGCTAAATGTAGCACAGCGCTGTTAGCCTCCATAGAACAATCCCCAGTAGTGATCAGCAGCTGAAGACTAAATGATGTGCAGATGAAGACCCGCCCCTCGCTGACTGCTCTGATTACTTTCATGTGTGTTCGATTGTAGGTCTTGGTCCGTGTTCATGTCTGCGTGAACTGTGACCTAATCGTCTTCCTGCCAGGTGAGGATGAGCCGTATTTAATTTAGACAGAAGGTGCGCGTGACCAGAGCTTGAACCTTGAACTCTGGTTTCAGAATGAGCTTCATATGAGGCCATACTGCTTATGTGACCTGAATCGTTTTGTAACCGATGTAGCTAATTACAGCCGAGCTTCATTAGTGCTGGGTCAGCTCATCTGACAGTCTGGGACTCAATAATGCGTCTAAATTTATTACGCTCCTATACGTCACTAGTTGGTCTCTGCAACAGCTTCATTATGAAGGGCTGGAAAAATTGTTATGGTTTTCCTTAATATAAAGCCAGTGTGGTTTTGAAGGTACATGTAAAGGGATGCTAATATGCTAATATACTAGCCCTGTGCAGCACATGTTTCAAATGCTTAGTAGGAAGCTGTAAAAAATTGCACATGTGCTGTTCGATAAACAGAGCGACAGATGATTGTAAATTGGCTGAGATTGCTGTAGAACATCCAGGACATGACGTCTTAATGTTGTTATCCTGAATGCTGTGATCCACATTATGAAATAATGATGTGTACGGTCCCTGTTCAATAAATAAAGAGTGCCTCGTATTTCAGAGGTGCCAATCAAGTTTTGAAACTGGAAACAGTACACAAGCACAGTACCAGATTTCCAGATTTCCATTCATAAGTTTCACATTTGCAAAACTTCAGCAGGGATAAATGAGGAAAATAAGTAGCGTGTCCATCCGCTACGGCGGTGTGAAGAAACTTGCAGCTCAGAGACTCTGGGTGGAATGAGCATTGGCCCACCTAATGAGGCCTAAAATCTTTGTGCCACTCAGATGACATCCACCTTGCATCTGGAAGAGTTGGGCAGAGGCATTTTTCAAACGAGCTTCAGATTCGGCATTTCGGAACGTCTAAATCAACCGTTGGAAACTATGTGCAATGGTTTGGACCATTTGTAGGGCTATTTGTTTCCAGTCACCAGCCACCCATACCAGCTGATAAGAGAATATCCATCTCGTTATGCAAGCTGGTCACTTGTGCGGAGTGTAGGGTCGTGGGTGAAACATTTGGCGCATGCTAAGATAATATCCGATGGAACGGAATCATTTATTTCAGGCTTTTCCATTCAGTCTTCTTTTTCTTTTTCACAATTTCAAAATTCACAAAACTTCAGTGGATGGAAAGCCCTCTGTTGTTGTGAATCATGAAAAGCTATTTAAGGGCAATGGCACCTCCTTGTGGAGAAATTCCAGCTGCTGAACATGAGTGAGTGAGTTAGAAGACAGGTCCATGAGGTCCTCTGCATCTACATATTTTAATTAATAATTACAGTACGAGAGACTGTCTCTTATTATGTCTCAGCGTATCTACAACAATGTGGTTGTTGGTGTTATAACCTTCAAACCCTACACTGCAGGAGTCTGGACACCCGGTCAGATTTCACATACTGAAACCTGAAGGTGAAAATAACATACTTAAAGTGATAATGAACAAACTTCAATATTTTAAAAATATTTCTGCATATTTCAGTGCACAGATTCTATTTAGTTTCTGAGTTGAACATATGAAATGTACCCTAATATTTGTTCATTTTATGTTTAATTCAGTAAATAAACACTAATTGTGCATTGAAACGTGCTGAGGTGTGCTTTCTGTGGAGGACGTCTTCACTTATTCTCACTATTTTTAGGAAATTAGCAAAGCTTGCCATTTGACCAGCGACACCGAAAACATTTTTCTGTTAAAATATCAACAATATAGAAATCTGCTCATAAAACAAGCAAGTTTGTGTCAAATATCAAAAGTTTGTTACAATCTGCCCCACTAAAGTGAAAGGTTAGAACCATAGGCTGAGTGCAGAAGAACTGTACTACGGAAGTACATTCATAAGGCACTTATTTTTTTCTCTCATTCTTTTTTCTTATATTTAAAGCAGTAAAGAAAGAGGAAAAAACACTGATATTTAACCTGTTAAAACTAGTTTACATTACTCGAGTGGGTTAAGGTCAGAAACCCCGCCTTGCTCCTAAAAGGGATGGTTCAAGGGTTCTTTAGTAAGGGCAGGGGTTCTAGATAGAACCTTGAACACTCAGAGAATCAATTTTATTCATTTTAAATAGTGCACTGCAATGTGAAATGCATATTCAGATTTACAGAGAATGTTTATTTATAGTTTTTTTTTATAGAACGTTTTAAAAAATGGTTCTTCTAGTGTTACATGCTTAACATCGTAAAACCATATACAACCCATCAGTTACGTCATTTAACATTCATTATAATGACTCCTAACTGAGCTATAATCCAGCTCATTGTCAGCTGCTCCTGAGTGGATATAGTTTTGTTTTGATGGCCATGTCCAGCTGCAGACAGCAAAATCCTGTATGATGTGCTGACCACTTTGTGCCTGACAAAAAGCTGAAGTCCGCTTCTCCTTCTGTAACTTCTTGTCCGAATTTCCACAATCCACCATAATTGTGCAGCAGTTACATTCTGGCACTTCAGACAATGCTCTTAAGTGCTGCACCACTAAAGGTGGAACAGGAAAATTGGAACAGGAAGCTGGCAAACAAGAAGTCAACTTCAGCCTCAGGTGTCTGTTTTTCCAACCTCGGTCAGTACAAAGCAGCACTGGCAGGGAAATCAAGGATCAAAACCAACTGTCTATGGTAAAACTGCAGACGAGGGAAACGTAAGCACTTAAAAAGAATTCTGGCCTGTGTGTCTTTGTCCATTTGGCACTAGCAAACACCAACAGCTGAGGTTATATATTAACGTAGCCGTAACAGCCTAGAAAGTTCTTGGCATTCGTGCTTCCTGCTGCAGGATCCACAATCACGCTAACACTATTAGTCTGTCCCTTGAATGTCTGTAAGATGAACTTCATCTGATTAAGGGGTGAATAAGGCGAGAGTGAAACGAGAGAATGTGTACTGGCGTCGGGACGTGCCCCCGTAGAAACGGCGGGGGTGGGGTGAGCAGGGGACCATTAGTATTTAAAGGAACAGGCCCTGGCTGTTTGAACAGGGCTGTAAGAGAGGAGGAGCAGCAGTGCAGGTTGCACATCACAGATATTTCATTAAGACCCCGGTGAAGTGTATTAAGTAGTGGAAACATGTTAGAATATGACTTACATGTAATATAAATTAACGTCTGGAGTGTTTCTGCTGGTTCTATCATCACGAATTGTTCACCCAATTTAAAGGAGATCTGGTTTGTTCAAATGATGTAGACAACAAACTGTGTAATGTTTCTACATTGCCCTATTATATGTTATTATTTGTATATTAAATAACAAATTGTTAATATGACAAGCGGTTCTGCAATAGAAATATTTTACTTCTATGTCACGTTCATATTCATATACGGCAAGGCTTCTTGGTAAATAAGCACACTGGTGCTGCCAAAGTATCTCAGTTTCTGCAGCTGTCCTTTACGCTATGTAAAAATGATACAGAAATGCTCCAAAATCGCTAGCAGTAACACTGTTTAACAGTAAAGAAGGGTTTTGCGCCCTCCTGTAACGTTCCCTTTTGATGATACTTTGTTTATTTTCTTTGGAAAGGGACATGAGTTCTGCAGGAGCCTGTTGGTCTTGCACATTCTGCCTTAAATAAACTCAGATGCCACGTTCTCAGGGTTTTCTCTGGCTTTCATTGTTGTTTCATCATCAGGTGCAGTCCAGAGATCCCCTCTGCCTGCTGCGCCGCACACCGGCCAAGAAAGGGCCGTGTCTAATGCAAAACAAACGCGGTCTAAACGTCCATCAAAAACCTACACCTATGATGCAATAATATCACAGTCGTTTCGACAGTACAGTGTAATATACTCATATACACTCACTGAGCACTTCATTAGCTGCACCTCCTTGTATTTACACTTCTTGTCCAGTTTATCAGCTCCACTTACCATATAGGTGCACTTAGTGGTTCTACAATTACAGGCTGTAGACCAGTAATCTGTAGTCTAGTCTGCTTCTTTGCATACTTTGCTATTCCTCCTTTACATTGTTCTTCAATAGTCAGGACCCCCACAGGACCACCACAGAGCAGGTGTTATGTGGGTGGTGGATCATTCTCATCACTGCAGTGACACTGATGTAGTGGTGGTGTGAGTGGATCAGACACAGCAGTGCTGCTGGAGCTGTTAAACACCTAAAACTGATAATAGTCCACCAACCAAAACTATCCAGCCGACAGAATCCTGTAGAAGATGACCAACACAAACGGTACAGCAACAGATGAGCTGTCGTCCGAAGTGGATCAACAAGGCAGTAGTGTCTAATAGAGTGGACAGTGAGTGGACACTGTTTAAAAACCCCAGCAGCACTGCTGTGTCTGATCAGCCGCGCTTGAGCCTGAAGGCACCATGCCCAGGGTCAGGTCTCAGCAAGAGGGGTGTAAAGAGGGCCAATGGGCTGCGGAGAAGTGGAACTGTGTTCTCTGGAGTGATGGAGCTCCATCCAGTACCTTTGGGATGTGCTGGTCCAGAGCTCATCATGCAATATCAGTAACTGCACTTCTTTCTTTCTTTCTTTCTTTCTTTCTGTCTTCTTTTCTCATTATTTTCCTTTGCACTGTTTCGGCATAAACGTTTAAGGTCACTTTCTTGTCTGGCTCTACATATTGCTTTTGGCAAGTGCAAACGTTGAATATTTTTTGACATCAAGCCTAAATTTGCCCATTGAACTGCTGAGGTCACTGCATTTACAGTGCATTGCACTTGTTTCTTGGTTTTGAAGTTTTATTATTAATAAGCTAGATGTAATTGCAACACCTGCTGTCGCAAAGAGCACTAACGACCAGGCGGTGCCATGACTGCCTTATTATGTGCATGGTTGGATGAGTTGGCAAATCAGTGAGAATGCGTGTAAAAATGATTTAACCCCGAGAGTGAGCCAGGCCAATTGCTGTATGGCACTGACAGACAAGTGTAAGCTGACTTTAGGCTGCTTTCACCTACTCAGCCCCAACACTGACGTCATTTCAAAAACACTCCAAACAAATTAGCCGCCGTCACTCAGAGCGCACGACTAACAGTTATTCTGCCGCAACCTGCCGATCAGTCAGCTATGTGCGGGGAAAAGAAAATCTGACCACACAATGCGTTCATTTATGAAGCGCTTCAGATTTTACTTTCAAATGAACCGGAGCTCGATGACAGCACAAAGTGGTCATTGACGAAGCTTCCTGAGCTGGACGGCTCGAGCCGGCCCACGACTGAGCTTAGCCCGGCTGGCCTCTGTCGTTTTTGGCTAGGCTTTAATTGAAAACACAGGTGATGCAGATGGAACCATGGCAGGATTCACACACTCAGGCCGTGGTGGAGGGAGGTGAACACCAGCGTTCTGGTGGGTCTTCCTAAAGTCATAAACTATTCGCTATATGGACTATTAATCGATATATCATCAACTGATCAAACGGTTATCACTTCTGCCGTTTCCTTTCACTCTGACCCCATCAGTGCCACCATCATTCTTTACATGGAGTTCTTTTATATGGGCCACTCGCTGTATGTGCATAGAATGGCCCTCCTTCTACCCCATCACGTTATCCAATGCGAGCGACTATTTGGTAGTTAGTGTTCTCCTCCAAGCGCATTGAGCAGTCAAATGGAATTGAATTAGCAACAGTTGGAAAAGATGTGGTGGATTTTCATGTGACATTGAGGATGCATGTGCTAGCTTTTACTTTCCTAGCTGGTGTGGGATAGGAAGTTACCTCGCTATCCGGTGGAACTGGTAATGACTTAATGGTGGAAAAACTCACCACAGACGTTTGAACTTAAGAGGTCAGAACTTTAGGGAGCAGTTTAGCTTATCACAAAGAATAAATGAACACCCAGGAGGGCTGTAAGTGGTACTTATGGTATCTGCAACAGATACCAGCAGATATATGCTTTGTTCACAGTTAATGATGTTAATGGTGGTAAATATATGTCAATGACTTGGACAGCAAAAGCAATTCGACAATAAACAGCAGCATGATTCCTTGGTTTCCATTGTCTTGCCAATCATATCACAGAGATGAGATCTATGTATTTAGTATTTCTATTGCTACTGTCTGACCAGAACCTGGTATCACCAAAAAGAGAAAAAAAACATACTTTACTTTTGATATCATCAAAGGAGCCAGACTTTTTTTTTTCCAATTTTCTTTTAGTCTGTTCATCATGAAATTTTGCACACCATATAAAAGGCCATAATAAGATACAAGGTTTTGTTTCAACAGCAGCTATATACACTGACATGCTGAAGGTCATGGGATGTAAAGCAGCAGGTAAAATGATTATGAAGTGGTGTTACCTCAGGGGACGGCTTGGGAACCCCCACACCTGTATAAGTTGCAATGTGTTATCTTGTGAGCAAGGTTAAACACTGGCCAGCGTGCTTATGGCGAGACAGCGGGAATTATCAGGGTTTGAACTCATGTCGGGCCATTCATCTCAACTTTCCAGCGCTCCAGTGCTCCTCAAACCAGTTCTGGACAACATGGGAGACAACTCGGGCTCAACGGCCCAGTGCATTATGCTGCTGGAATATCCCATCACTGTAGGGGCACATAAAGTCCATGAAGGGTTGCAAATGGTCTCCTAGCAGTGAAATGTCGCATGCACCAGTCAACGACATGTTTAGTTGGACCAGTGAACCCAACCCATGCCACACCCCACACCAGTTACCACGTCACATGCTGCCAGTCCTCTAGGGTGCAGTTAGCAACCTCACGAGCCCAGGTGAGGCACTATGTCTGGTGTTGTGGTGTTAACAGAGGCACTCTGGTAGGTCTTCTGCTCCCATATCCCATGCAAGCTAAAGAGAGCTGTGGGATATACGTGTGGGGCCTCCTGCATTGAATGTGGATGTGAGTCCCTGGAGTGTTTGCACGGACAATTCTACCCAGACACCGCCGGTCACGATCATTGAGCACCCGTGGCTGGCCACTGCGCTGCCCACTGTGGGTGGTAAGGTTTTCTGTGGCGTATTGCCGGGACACACGTACCACTGTGGATCGAGGAATGTTAAATGCCCACACAACTTCGTAAATGGAAATGTCCCATCCATCTGGCACCTACCATCATGCCTCTTTCGAACCCCTATAAATTACATCACTTTGTCATGAGCACGCTGGCCAGTGTTCAGCCTCACTCAAAATATAACACCTCACAACTTGTACAGGGGCGGACATTCCAAAAGCGGTCACCTAAGGTAAAGCCACTACATAATCAATGTACACACTGCCATCCCGTGGGTTTTGCCATGTCAGTGTACATATAAGAGTGTGTCCGATTTAACGGCATACAGTGTGCAGATTGCAACCAACTGAATACTCCTCCTTCGCTGCTGAGCCTTAAGCCGTCATTACTTTTTCTTTTTCAGTACAATCCTTCATTACAATCCAACACAAATTGTCATCCNATATAAGAGTGTGTCCGATTTAACGGCATATAGTGTGCAGATGGCAACCAACTGAATACTCCTCCTTCGCTGCTGAGCCTTAAGCCGTCATTACTTTTTCTTTTACAGTACAATCCTTCATTACAATCCAACACAAATTGTCATCCAGCATTGGCAGCATCCACTGATTCTTCGTCTTCCTAACCAGAGCACCACCAACTTCAAGCTGCCACTTCAACATACAGCCAGCGTGTGGCTTGCATTTTTGGGCTACTGTAGAAAAGTGGTGGCTCTACATGGCAGCCTCCATTGGAAGGCAAATCGCTCCCAGGAAGGCTCATTCTAAGCTAACAGTAACACAGTGGTTTGTAGTGCTAATAGTCCCCCCCTAAATCTGAGACGCTGCTCCTTTAAAAATAATATTGACTGTTTTGAATGCATGAACTCACACACCCAGCCAAACGCGGAAACATCGTAATCAGCAAAGTCAATTACCCCAGCAAAGTACAGTCATTTTTAGACCAGTTTTGAAATCTTCAGATTATCTGATATCTAATCCCTGAGCAATCTCCTGAAAAATGAACCAGTTGTACTTTTTATGTAAATGAAATAAACAAAGGGTGGTTACTGACTTCTGCACAGTGCTGTAGTTCTCATTAGCGGCTCTAAAGCTTTGAATTCAAAACTCGGCTGCGTGCCTGAGGCGAACTCTGTGGACACGACAGAGAGAATCAAAAGTACAAATCGGTGCAGCTTTATTTTGATCCGGTAATGAATTACAATTATGTGAACTTTTCTGTGGACGGTGACTCATTCGTTGAGTGGCGTCCAGTAAACGAGTGTTTAAACAGCTGTACGTCTCTCACGTAGCAGGCAAGGGTAGAGTTACCGCTCTTGTAGGAGTAATCCTGATTAATTAAGACACCTCAGCCTCACCGAACACTAATCTATCACGAGGGGGAAAGGGAGAAAGAGAGCAAAAGGGGAGAAAGATGGGGGGAAATTCCAGAGAAAATTTTTTTCGTTGACCTGGGCATGGTGCTGAAACAGAATCGATTTGGCCACTAGGCGTTGCATGACTTCAAATTTTTTAAAGTTGACAGTTCCGTGATGAAGGCTGAAGTCGACTACTCGCTGATGACGTCCTGAATTAAACCACAGGAGAAGAGAACGCTTTGCAATAAGCCACCTTTAAAATCCAATTGAACAGATCTGAGATGAAGCGCAGCATGACAACGACAATCCAGCATTACGTGCCCTTTCCAACGAGCCTGGGTTTGCATGGCTAGCTGTCAGGGGTGCCCCCTCCCCAACTTAGTCACACCCTAAGCGGTCTTGCCAAGACACTAGCCCGTGGCAGAGGCCTGGAGAGTCAGAAAAACATTGAGCAACGTATCTTGATGAAGATAAGATTAATTGACTTCAACCTTTACCGGATCAAATGCCATTATTTTCCCTCTCCAACGACGCATGACTTCTCATTATAGTCTTAGAGAAACGTCCCCTTTCTAGCAAGCCCTGGATTGCATTGCTAGTCTTCAGGAAACCCCACGATAAGGACCCCAAAATCACCAGGCTCCCACCTGCTGTGTTCTCTGAGGCGTCTATGTTGTTACCGTCATAACCTTGTGTTCAGCAACTAGTCAACAACAAGCCAGCGTGATGAACAATTACACAGCAAGTTAAACATTTAAACTGTAATCAATATATGTCAAATTTATTTTTTATCATATTGTTGTAAAAATTTTGAAACGTTTTTTAACCTTTTTTAGACTTTATTAATGCTATTCCATTGACAGATAAGTGTGCTTTCAAGAAATAATGATGAGAATTTTGCTTACTTAAAAACCATGCTTTAAAAAAGTACTTCCACTACATAAAATGACTAAAACAAGTGAAAATGTCCAGACAGAAGTTAAATAATTTTGCAATATTGATATAACAATCCCATAATGAGACTTAAGATTTGGAAGGGTGTACAACTGCCATCATCACACATACCATCATTACTATTTTATCTATTTTTAGTTAATCAAAAATGAAGCAGAGGTTGCTGTCTGGGTTGTGTTTCCTTCTTTCCCAAAGCTTTAAAACAGAATGTGAAAAATGACAGATTTGACTCTATACCAAAGACATTATGTGTCATGTTGCAGAGATATCTACTGAAGTTAGCATGTTACCCAACTAGCTTCAGCCCGTCCTGTCCCATAATACCACTCTGTACTTCCAGAGGTGATGGCGAGTAACTGTAGCGTTGAATGAGCCCAACATGAGCGGATAAGACAGTAGCACTGCCCTGACAGTGCATTCTAACTTGTGATCAATCATGTTGTGGAGTTCTGCTCCTGGTTAGATCATTTAAGGACGGATCGACAATGAATAGGTCAGTAAACGCACCAATGCCTGAAGCTCCTACTCGCTCTTGGCAAGAAACCACGTTCAGCAGCAAACAAAAGAAGTTATATAAAGAGAAGCAAAACAGGAGTTATCATTGGTGATGCTTTCCACCTCTGGAGATGCTCTTGGAGAATAAACAGATTTTTGATTTTGGAAGTTTGATGCTGTACTCATGAAGTTTCTTCTATACTGATGTAGATGTTAGCTAGATGTTAGCTGCTATTGCTAACATTGAGGAGGAGGGACTGTGTATTTCCTTGTTTCTTACAATAGAGGTGGACACCACAACTTTTTGGTGATATGCTGCCAAAACTATTTGTATTATGAATTTTATACCTTTATAATAAAAGGCTGGGATTCGGCCTAAAATAGTTCCTGCAACTGTTAAAAGCCGAGTTTTTTCAGGTGCTATGCTGAACCCTGTTTGAGTGTAGCAGAAGCCCATGTGGCTCCAGGCTTTTCATGAAAAGAGCATGCCAGGTTTCAGCTTGGCACTGTAATAGCAAAAAGAGGTCATTTGCGATCAAGCCCCTGAGGTCATAAACAGCATTCCCTCTTCCTGCTGTTTGTCCTTACATGCCTTCCACCCATCAGCATCTCTGCACCGAGTTTATTTACTACGTCCATTCCTCCAGCAAATGTGCCTATGCACCCGGTTGCAAGGCCACAAACTGATTACAATTTCAGAACTTTTGCTTGGCTGCGGACCACGTCACTCCTCATTCTGAAGTATGGGAGTGCATGAGGCGATGCATCTTTGGCCTGCGGTCCTACAGAACTCCTCGTTTTGAGAGGATTAACCAGGAAAATAATGGGCCTTGTGGCCCAATTCTGTCTTGGCGAGAAGTGAATCATCCTGTCAGAGGGAGCTTGGAAATATATGTGTAAAAAAGACGGATGCTTCCCTCGGACAGTCTTTGCTTGGATCTACGGCAGCCAAGGTGTGGGAGAGTCCTTAAAGGGAGGAAAGGAGAAAAAGAGAACGGCAAGATAAAGCGAGAATGCGCCAGAGTTTGTTTTTTCAGGCTGTGCTAATCTCTGCTCCACCAGGGGTGGGCGATATAATGATTGCGCTGTTGTTATTGTGATGAATTACATCCTGATATGCTGCTCTGAGCGTATCATCAGTATTGGCTGGACTTCTAGAGCACTGAACAACTGCATATATTAAAAAACCTGAGGCTGCTTTCGCATGTTTGCAGTAGATGGACGACAGCAATCCAGATACTCTACTGTATGTATACTAGGCACCCATCGCATGGGCACAAATGAGATCTGTGAAAGGCGGGGTGGAAGGTGGTGCCTGAACCCTACATGCTGATGACAGCCGTGAGAAACAGCGGGACGGGATCCACAGCCATGAGAGGGGGCGGAGAGACAATGACATTCGCAAGTGGCTTGAGGACAGCACCACTGCCACAATCCCTACCTCCTGGGCCCTGCCTCCTGTTGCAGGCTTCTTCAAGCCGTCTCTCACAGCTGTCGTCAGCTCGTAGGGTTCGGGCACGGCCTTCCTGCCACCTCTCACGGCTGGTATTGGCACCCGGAACCTTGATGTTTTCAACTGAGCCAACAGCAATGGCCTCCTGCCTTTCTCCACCTTAAATAAACAATCTACACTGCTAAAGCTCTCCCCTAATAACCATCCATATTCACCAGTAATGCTGTCGCCAAGCCAACCTTTGCATTGCTTCATGCCGCCACTAGCCGCCATTGGTAGCTGCGAGGTGTCGAATGGCGTTTCTTGCAATGCAAACAAACATATGAACACAGCATTAGTCTAAATGTAGTAACAACAGCCAGGGTAAACTGCATAGAAGCAAGAAGATGATTGGACGTCAGCCCATTTCAACAATGGACTTTTGGAAGTCTTTGAACTCTCTTTCAATGCATTCCCAATCACTGCGTACAAGGACATATTTCCACTGGAGTGGTCTCCAAATCCCCAAATCTTAAATAATGTACCTTATAATCAAATAATTAAAGATAGAAACACTGTATAGCAATATAATGATCATGAAAATACCTTTTTTCTACCAATTATCGTGATCTGTTTGTTGGCGTATCACCCCACTCTTAACATCCACACCGCCCCCAGTTGAATCTAATTCCCTCAATCCATCTTTTTAACATACTCTTTTGCCTTGTGCAACTTGAGCCAAAACCATAATCGGATGCTAATTCGGGCTGAATTTCGGCTGTTATTATTCTGCTGATGCCCAGACCAGGCCTGCAGCCAGCACTGTCTACACAAAGAACGAAAAAGCAAACCTGCCATAATAAAGGTTCAGAATCCTTCCGACGGCACTTTTTACTATCTTGTATTTATTATTTCACCTCATCCAGCAGGACACTTTAGTTTATTTTACATTTCCATAGACATGTGCCTGACTGACCCACATCTGAGAGCCTTGGAATATGCTCTCAGTTAACGTTTCTGTATCCGGTAGCACTGGTCAGTTCTTCTGAAGGAGAAGGGGAAAAAAAAAAAAAAAAAACCTGGACTCCTGTCCAGACCATGCTCGACACCTCCCTAGCCGGTCTGGTTATTGATCTAGGAAATTCCCCCTGGCTTAACACCATCAGTCATTGCCAAATCCCATGAAACCAAAAGCCTCACTGGACTCTACTACTGCCGGACTGGCCAGGACGAGACATTGTCGTCCACATGACTGCCCATCTGGCACTACTGATTCAGGCTGCTTACTGGAAAACCCTGTTTCATGTGGTTGACAGGGCCACTGCGGAGGTATGTGAGTTCGTAAACTGTCCTTGCGTTGTAAAACGTCCACATAGCTTTTTAGTAAAAGAAGCTCATTTATCTGAATGAGTAATGTTTCAGCAGTGCTATTCTGAGCTTTTACAACCAAGAGCTGCCACTCAGCACTGAAAAAACTATGCTTGATGGGTTTGAGGGTCGACGTACTTGAGAAGGCCTCAAAGTCTTTGACACAGCAGACTGCATTCTTAAACAATGATGACGGTTTTAGCCTCATCGGTCATTGTTTAGATTTTGGTTAAATTGCATCAATGATCTACTTAGTCCAAGTCTCCTTATTGGACTATAGCCCTATTTGAACGGGGTTAGTTCTACATGGGGAGATGAAGCAATTTAGTTTTACTACAGGACATTTGTAAAATTAATCATACATGAATCTCGACACGCATGATTGAGATGGGAGTAGCTACTCGTTTTCCGCACCACCTTCACCTCCAAACAATAAGCGTAATATGTAGGTTCTGCTGCTCATAACTAATAAAAGATGGCACCAACCAATGGGAAGAAAACACACATGGACAAGGGCTGAGACTTTGTGCCTAATTAACTTCGGTTTGGGGTGAACGTCTCTCTCAAAAACAGTCAAAACAAATAGTACACAACCACAGATAACAGCTGGGATTCGATTTGGCATGGACTGGACAAGTCTCTGGATGTAGGTGACATCAATGTTCCGCCACTCTTGCATCAAAGAATTGTGCAGTTCGGCCAGATTTGGTGGATGCCTCCCCCTAGGGATTTGTGCCACTGCTGGTAGACCCATATGACTGTACACATCCATACACCTGCAGATTCAGCACTTCACACTATGGCCCACATGCAGTCACTCCTTTTAGCCAACCATTAACATCTGCTTTGGACCCGTTGTCCACACATTGAGACATTCAGTGCACTGTACCACCCCTTCTCAATCTATGAGTCCCATCGCACGCCCCGCTGCAGTTGTAGCTAAAGTTGTAAATAGCAGCTATTTTTATTATGTATACATATTTCAGAATGGATCATTGAACATGAACTTGCACAGTATATCTAATTTGTATTTTAATGGGGTCCTTCGCTCATGCAGACCCTAGGCAGCTGCCTAGCTTTGCCTAGTGCCTAAAGACCTCCCCTGCGGCCTATGATAGAGGAGTTGTAACTGTGTGTCCCGGGTCCATCATCGTAGTACTGGGGGAAAAGAGATCACGGCAGATTATTTGAGAACCTTTGAGGAATTTGGGCCTAACAGAGAGTGAGTGTTGCAGATATTAATACAGATATTAACAGAATAGTAGATAGATAGATAGATAGATATAGATAGATAGATAGATAGATATTATTATTATTATTTCAGGTTCAAATAATTCATAATATTAAGGCAGCCCGGACACAAACTTATAATTCATTGCTTACATATGTGATTAATTATGTAATCATATTAATACATTCTAAGCAACATATTTTGCCATTTGCATTCTGTGTTGTCAGATTTGCATTTCTTATTTCTTTATGGCTAAATGTACAAAAAACATGGCAAACGATTTTTCTATCTATGCAACGTTTTTGCTACATTTGCTATTTCCTCTTCTACTCAAAAACACAAATGTGTTATGGATCAAAAGTGTTGAATCTTCATTTTCCACAGAACTTTTTGCACTTGTCTCAAAGAGTTAGGAGTGAGAAATGATTCAGATCAGATTTTGACATGTGTTGCTATTGCTAGCGATAGCTGTGGCTTCTGAGGGTCCAGCGCTGTCACTCTATATGGACAAACAGCCTTTGAAGAGTCGCTGAAGAAACATTTTCTGGCTTCTTGTTTCTCAGCCATGAGAATCAGCAGGGCTGTTTTTGCTTTGATGTATTAATATTCATGGTAACGGAATAGGGCCGTAACTGTGGCCGCCTCCTCTTCTCACCCCCATGCTGCGGCTCTACTCTCTAGCTCTGACTTTGAAGAGAAAGCCTATCCGTCTCGGCCCCGTTAGCGTGCCCGCGGCCTGTCGGCGCTGCCCAGCACTCCTGCCGTCTTTTGGCCGCCACTTCAAGCGGCACTCTCGGAACAGGGGGTTAAGTGGGAGCGTCCGGCACGGCTAGCTAGCGGCGGAAAGGCCTCCGTGATCCACTCCCAGGCCTTCAGGGGCACTGACATTTCCCTCTCAAAGGAACGCCGAGGCTTCAGGTGGAGGCTTGAGGGCTGGTATGAACTGGAGGCTTTTTGTATAAACAGCGAGAATGACATGCAGTGAACTGGGCTCAAGAAGGTCTTAAAATATCTATAGGCCTAATCTCAAAAATACGGGTTGCATAGGAACCAGGTGCTGTGACAGATAAGACTGTTGTGAGTTTTGTTAGTTGATATGTACAAAATTATTAATTATATATTAATAATAAAATACTTTTTTTTTTAAATAC
>CM067496.1:3505541-3582763 GCA_034552555.1 Semaprochilodus insignis | reverse complement strand
TATATTTTTTAATACACAGTTTTTTTTTAATATTTTTTGCTCCTTCTATAAAACGTTTCCAACAATAACAGTTTTCAAAATGCTCTACTGAGCAGTATAAAGCAGTATTTAATGCAGAAATCTTTCCTTTGTAAGTCCCGTATCCGTTACCTCTTCTGAGGGAATTACAATGTGAAGTTAGCATCATGGTAACACGGCTTTACATTCACTTCTCAAAGGTGGTTTAAAACTACTTTAAAAAGTCATTTTATGCTTTTCCAGTTTATTTCTTTCCTTTATTTTCCTGTTGTGGCTTTTTGTGCCAGTTAACAGCCTGTACAGTTCATGCCTTAGGGGGAAACTCTCTCCCAAAGAAACCACTTTTCTCAGCTGCCAGAAACGCCTCATAAGAATTCCAGCCCTTTTCTCTGTTACAAGGTGATGTCATCTCGTAACACAGTCCTTACCGCTCCCTCGCACAACAAACTGAGAACCAACAGTAAAAGGTAAGACTTTGAGATGTCCTGCTCCAGTCTAGTTTGCAAAGGAGAGTCTACCAATATGTTCTACCTGACTTTCAGGATTGGGCTCTGGATCAAACTGATACACAGAGGTGGCAAAAAGTCCTTTACTTAAGTAAAAGTACAGGTAATATAAGCAAAAAATGCTTAAGTAAAAGTCAAAGTATTACTTACATCTTTTTACACAAGTAAAAGTATAAAAGTACACACTCAAAAATCTACTTGAAGTAAAAAAGTTAAAGTATTTCTTTAAAAATTATTTCCAATTCATTTTTTAAACATTATATGTTTTTATTGAGGGTTAAAACTGCACATCTATGAAACAGAGCATATGGTGATTTATTCGTGCCTCATCCAGAATTTGAAACGGACATTGTTGAAATCTCTACTAAGAAAAATGATTGTTGATTTTCATTTTAGCAGTCAAAACTGAACACCAGGTCAGATGGTCAGATCCTTTATGCAAGACAAGGGCCAGAGTGGGACTTTTTCAGACCTGGAGCAACTTAAGGCAGACCAGCCCATCCCAAACTACATACACAGACACAGCTAATGTCCAGCAATGGGGAACATTACATCAGTCTGCATCCCTAACAGCAATACAGTCCTCACCCTACATCTCCCAACACCCTGATACCAAACAACAGCAACCAGTCAGAAAGCTAAATTCCCACACACATACTGAATTCACATAGAAGACCACAAATAGGTTAAGATCACACAGTTAAACCTACAAAGATAAAGATGCACAAACTAATAAACACACAGCTTACTGGCCCAGCGGACAGACCCAATACAGAGGACGCAAAGGTCACATTAAACAGCTGATGTGTGAACACGAGGAAAAACAACACAGCGATCCTAAAAACCCAGATCAGATCACTGCAGGCCAGCACTGCCACAGCGGGCACAGGAGCATGTCTGTCACTTCCATCCATAACCCTGGAGGTTTGCTTTGGTATCTTCACAAAGCCCACCTAACTTCTCTGGTAAAGCAGCGCTGTAAACCGGACGATACGGTGTTCAGATTAACAGAGTCGGACTGAATTTGACTCACTGATCCCTCGAGTCTGAATGAAGATTCTTATTTGAATTTCCGTTACACCTTAAAAAGTCATGCGGACACGCAGCGCCGGTCCATTCGTCTGAACGTGACTACTACACCATTTAAGGTGGAATGGAAATTAAATCTACCTTAATATTCACTGAATCCACTTCACAAGTCTCGGTTACAGTTAGCACACCGGGGCTGTAGCAGCAGAGACGGGGGTCTCTGGTTTGACCCCTACATTACAGTTAGCACACCGGGGCAGTACCAGCAGAGACAGGGGTCTCTGGTTTAACCCCTACATTACAGTTAGCACACCGGGGCAGTACCAGCAGAGACGGGGGTCTCTGGTTTAACCCCTACATTACAGTTAGAACACCGGGGCAGTACCAGCAGAGACGGGGGTCGCTGGTTTAACCTCTACATTACAGTTAGAACACCGGGGCAGTACCAGTAGAGACGGGGGTCGCTGGTTTAACCTCTACATTACAGTTAGAACACCGGGGCTGTACCAGTAGAGACGGGGGTCGCTGGTTTAACCTCTACATTACAGTTAGAACACCGGGGCTGTATCGGTAGAGAGTTCTGGTGTTTAGGGGTGTGTGAGTTTATACGTTAGCTCACGGTAAGTGGACTTAAACACCACCGACTCACCGGGAATTCTCGCCCGCTCTCCTGATCACCCACTCCGGCACTGTGTAAGGCTACTGACGCAGGCTTCTTTCAGAAGTGCCGCCAATACAAACCGCTGAGCTCAACGCGACTCCCCCCGCGTGTTCAGTGCTGGGGGCCTGAAAGCCGTGAAAGTAGCCAATCACAGGTCCGCTCCGCCCCCCTCACGGCCAGTAGGATTCAGATTTGCGCTTCATTAGGTGCTGAATAGAATCGCCTGATTAAAAATACATTAATAGAGAGATTAAAATATATAGATCGTTAAATAGATTTTTCTTTTGAAAGGTAGTGAGTAAAAGGTGTCAAAAGTAGTAGGTGATAAAAACACTCAAATAAAGTACAAATACATAAAAAACACTTAAGTACTTGTACTTCATTACTTGTACTTCATTACTTGTACTTCATTACTTGTACTTCGTTACTTGCCAGGGTACATACCATTTAACTGACCATAGGTTTTGATGAACACTTTGAATTGGGAGTTTAAGCCCAGTTTTTTGAATGGTGCACTATGGATCAGGATATGGCTTAGTGGCCCTGGGAAAACTGTCCTAAATGTTGAAGCGAGCACTAAATGATGACCCTTATAGAACCATAAACAAGTGAACATATGGTTTGCCTATTTACTTTGGACTATACCCAGACGGATTGGCGGGGAGAATCCCTTTGATAAAGATGCTCTCGAATGGTTGCCAGCGAACCGTCCCGCCTGCTTTCAAAATAACAAAGACGGATAGACGCGAGGTTAAATGCTGTTTGCGCGCACATATTTGTAAAGTTCGTTTACCTCCACCTGGCGTATTCAGTGACCCATTTTATTCTGGATGTGAAGTGCTCAGGGGCCTTAGCAAAATCCCTTTATGTGCTCATATTTAATATACAGAGCAGATGTGATCTACATATGAATTAAAAGTTCAATGCATAATTCATCAAGGCACAGAAGAAAAGAAAACAGGTTTTCTTGGCCTCAAAAGAGTAGTATGGGTTTTTGATGTGTGTTCAAAAGTGTTTCGGAACTGATAGCATCAGCTCTGAACTGGATTTGATTCGGATGAAAGGAAAAGGCCATTGTGGCCTTATTCATGTAGAGTTAATGTAATTCAATTATTGTATGGCTAAACTCTGCGCTAGAACATACGTATTAAAAAAACATTACTGCGCTGCACTAAACTGTGAACACCTAAAGCAGCACGTTCACACAGACCACATGAGGAAGGGAAAAAGGCCACAATGGCTTTGTTCCTTTATAGGACTACCCATTACTCATGGAAAAACAACAAGTAGCTTCATTTTTGGAATTTTGGGTAAATATTTTACAGATTTCTGCTGAATTAGAACCGACTGAAGATTGCTCCTTTTTAAACGAGAGACACATAACTAACCCCCATTACCCAGACTGGAAATTCATCAGAAAAGGACGAAAACAAATGAGGACAGGCTCGCCACAAATCAGCAGCTTGTCTGTGGAGGTTTTTTGACATTAAAGCGCCGTACTGGTGCAGGTGTTTGCACTCATTCCCCTCTATCCTGCCTCCCCACATATACACCTCCCGTCCTCTCTGTCTCTCCTTTTCTGGACTAAAGCTAGAGCTCTTTTAACAGCCGGCACTACATAGCTCCTTTGAAGTCCAGCTGTGGCTACAGGTGAAAACCATGCGTCCGCCGGCCGGTCTGGACACTGAGGCCATTGAGTCCTATGTCTTGTTTATTTTGTATGGTTTGGTTAATGTATGCATCATTTATTGGTAAAGACATTCATTTGCATTATTAACTTATTTGAACCTTTTCTATATCGCTGTACCTTTCTATTTAACTGTCCTTCACTTCCCAGCTTGTATATGTCATTTCATCCAGCAATGCAGTGAGGCACTATAATAAAGCTTGAAATCTCAAGATTCAAATCCTGCAAACCTTTTTATGATTTGTTACTCACAGCAGCTGCAGCAGTCTCATTTGCAGCTTAAGCTCTGAATAGGTAAACACTAACAAATCTGATACAGGTCGTGCTGTGGCTCAGTTGTGTTTGTAGAGTAAAGTAGGCTAAACCTAGAGAAACAGGCATCGATCACTTAGGAGATCTAGTACACTTCCGTTCCCGTCGCTGTTACTCTGTGGCAGTAATTCATCCAGTTATCCTGACTGTTCAGAAAATAACTTGTGAGTCTTACTTTTCAGATTAGAGCCAGCTCATAACAGTAACCCCTTAGTATGTGGAAACAGCGCCCTCTTTAATTCGGGTATGCAATTACAGGCAGAAACTTGATAAAAATGATGACGCAACCTATAGAATCCACACTACAAACAACAGGGGGCAACATATCACCAGGAAAGGTACAGTCCCTCCTCCCCTCTCTTCAGCTCTTACCAGTCTAGAAGAAACGTTGGCATCAATCTTCATCCCGCTTCTCTCCAAGAGCGTCTCTTGTTTTGCTTCTATCAATTTCTTTTAAATCTTTTTTTTTTTTTTTTTTTTTTTTGCTGCCAAACGTGGATTCTTTGCCAAGAGTGGGTGGTGGCGGCAATGGCTTACCAAGAGCTCCAACCGTCCTTCCATTTATTCTTACAGTCACTGGATACCTGCCCTTAAATGATCTAACTGGAAACAGAATCTTCAACATGATTGACAAGAGGTTAGAATAGGCCATCAGGACAGCATGGCTTTCTCATTATCTTATGTAGGATTCATTCAACTTGACACTACGGTGACTCACTATCGAAGTGGTATTACAACACAAGATGGGTCAGGGCTAGTTGGTTAGCATGCTAACATCAGTATATATCTCTGCAACACGATACAGAGACTAACCTTTATTTAATTCCAGTAGAGTTCCAGTAATTCAGGAGATATTTCTCGGGAGATTAGTTATAAAATATTCCACTTGCATACCAGAAAAGGAGACAGACACACCAAACAAAGCTGGTGTCGTTCTGAGAACAATGGACTGACCACCCCAGAGCCCAACATCCTTGGATGGTAAGAAGCAGAAACCACTAAACCTAAACCTAAGACTGAACTTTGGAAGCATGGCTGCAGATATCTTTGAGAAACTGAAAGTGAGTCTCCTGAGAGGAATGGAAGCTGTAATAAAGTGTGGACGCACTAAATACTGAAAAAGCCTAAATAACAATCTAGTTCTTGAGGCTTCTGTGTAATTCACCATGAACTATATGTTTGAATATCTGAAAAATCGATAACTCACAGAACCTACAGGCCTTTATGACTGAAAATGATTTGCTGCCTAGCATGTCAGCAGCTTGCTACCCCAGTTTCTGGTGTGAGTTTATTAAGCACAGCAGTCTTGCTTGGGCTTTTGCACACTGTGTGCACTTCCAGCCACTTCATTAGTGACCTCTTGTTTAAAGTTCCACCTTGCTGGTGTCTGTCGATGCACAATCTGTTAGCCATCTTCTAAAGCCTTCAGTTTCCAGTCATGACTCAACATTCAAGGAACAGCAATCATAAAGAATTCATTCAGATCACTGCAAACGTAAACACAGTCACTGAGGTGCTTGTGTGGGTGGGTTAGTACACTGAAGGCTTCCAGTCATGAGCCGTACGTCCACTTCTTTTCTACCGTAGCTGAGACGGCAGCGGGGGTCACTTCCACTTTGTCTATGTTACAGCAAGCTGTGCTCTTTGCCATGTGACTAGCAGGCAGTTAATAATATGTGACTTCGGACCGAAACCTACAAATATCAGTTAGCGTAGCTTTGAGGCACACATCGTCCATAAGCAGCTAATTACACGGCTCCAGATGGAATCCCCTGCTTAAATGGAAACAGAACATGAAACTGGAGGGGGGGTTGGGGGGGCAGCCGCACATGATTTTTGATTCAGTGCAGACCTTTAACATGAGCTCCATTCAGCAGGGCCATTCATTCTGCTCCTGATTACCCATCTGCTACGGAGGCCGGGCCTGCGTGGAAATGCCGATACATATATATTCATCTTTTGTATTTTTCCATAGCCTATCAAAATAAACTCCTTTAAGCGTGTGCCGTAATGCACAGCCGTTGAGCAGGCACTTTCGCCCCAAGGAATGTAGTTCAAAACAAATACGGAATATGGCCAGCCATTTCCCCTGAAATAGATGCTAGCAGCGACTCTTAGTGTCGCTGGCGCTACGGCACATGTGTTTTTGATTGATTAGAACAGCAAGGTTAGGAGTAAGGTAAATGAAAAAAACAATCAAGAGCCGGTAATTTTATAGCCAATTAATTACGTTATGACATCCGTGCTTTGGAAAGCCGGCCCTGTTGTTTAACTCTCCCACTGTGAAATATGGGGCTTTGCACTGAAACCTTTAGCAGAAGCAGAAAATAGACTCAGCTTTCAGCATCATTATGCTTAGGCTAGCCACAGCGGCAAGCTGCTCACGTTCAATTAAGCTGCCTTGATTTGGGGAACACTCAGCATGGCAATAAATCTTAAACACTCAGCCTAAACACACTCTTACACAAAGAAATTAATATTTAAATCAACCAACAATTCTGTTGACCAACGTTTAAGATTTTCACAAATCGTTTGCTTATAGTTTTCCACTGTAAAACTGTGACCGAATTGAAATTATGACTGTAATAACATCCCATTGTGGCTTTCATAAACTCTTTTTGCCAGACTGACTAAACTGTTTTTGCCAGACAGCCTAGTGCGCCAGTCTATTAGTGGTATTTTCCCTCTCTGACTGACTGAATGACTGACTGACCGACTTGGTTGCACTTTGTTGAAGTACAAAATGAGACTGAATCATGCAACTACAGTGACAATGCAGGGTCTGCAAGAAAGGAGGCAATATTGTTATTTATTTTAACTTTTAAAATTATGTATGTATATGTTTATGGGGTGATATGTGTTCAAAAGTTTGCCTCCTGATTAAATAACACCTGCAGTCTTTAAATGTGATTTTCTCAATTTGGGTTTTACAAAGGTGGGACATTCTCATAAACTGATCTCCAGCTGAGGTATCTTGGAAATTCAAAAATTCAAAAAGTCAAAATTTCACCATGTGAAAGGTTTATGCAAGCTGCCACACTTTATAGTAATATTACCTCATGCTACGCTAACTTTATATAACTTTAAATATAGCTATAAAGTTTTAACTATAGCATTATATAGCTTTATATCTAGACATTTGTAGCTGATGATCATATTTATCTTGAACATTAGATTAAGTCCATGAATGTTTTGAGCTTAATTAGCCAGTGTACCACTGACATAGCTTTGACAACTGCTGATTTTTGGTAAAAAAAAAAAAAAAAATAATAAAAATCTGCCTTTTTACTGTGTAAACATTGATGTCAAATGAACCAGTTAAAATGACGCTAAAGAAAAAGAACTGTAATCATGCAATGAGCTGCAATACAGTTTCTGTAATGCTGTAGAATAATTTGACAATGACAATGATACATGGGTCAACAACAAAAAACAAATAACAACTTAACAAATATCAAAAGGGAAAATATGTGAATTTTTATAAATGTACATTTATATCTATGTATCTTAAATATAGTTAATTCTGAAAGCTATTTCAGTTATTAAAGCTGTTCTGGTCTGGTTGTGCCACTTTTCAGACTAATTTTAAATTTAAAAGGCATCTACATAGACACCCATAGAAACGTTCATCCTTAACGCGAGTTTAAACTTTCAAATAAATAAACGTTATTACAATAATTACACACTTTCATGGTTTTCCTGAAGATATTGTACCACCATTACATAGTAAACTAATGGACACAAAAAATGCATATTTTTGTCAACGAAGCATATAACTGGAACTGAAACCACCATACAATACCCCTGTACTTCTATCTTGGTAATCTAATACCATATAGTAAGATTTGGTGATTGTTCTAATTTACCTTAGGAATAATTTAAGAATTCTTATATTAAATCCTGTAGTTACAATACTACATTTTTATTAAGTTGTACAATGTTAACAGGTGTTATGAACTTTTTGTCCTATAAGATTTTGACAACATGAGGTTTCCTTACAATAGTATTATATGAGGCTAATGAATTTCCAGAACTAAAAGAAAATGTCTGTAATGTTTAGTTCATTATTATGGAACATAAGGCTCATTGTATTTAGTAATAATAAATGTTTATTTATCTATCTATCTATCTATCTATCTATCTATCTGATATGAAACTATTTTGGAGCATTTTATTTGTCCATTCATCATGAAATTTTCACACAATGTAAAAAGAATAACTGCTGAGCTCAGATTATGCAAAAAACCTAGAAATTACACTTTACAAGCTTTAAATGTCAGCATGTAATCCAGAACAAGAAAAAACTGTTAGATTAGTGCTACTATGCTATTAGAACTCCTCCAGGGGCATTAGTAGAAAATAGCACTATTGTAGATTTGATTTTTCCTTTGTTTTTGCCAGCGCTAACAGTCACGGTTCACCCGCTGAAGGACAGATAGAAATTCATTAGGAATGTGTACACTGAATATTGACGCATTGAGTTGACTTCCAGAAATGTTGGCTACATCGTTTCCACATGAATGAAATGTATTCCTTCAGCAGTTATTGCTAAAAGTAAGCTCACATGAAAGACAAAATAGCGTCTATGCGACATGTTTTGTTCGTGTGGAAATGTATTTGCAATAAGTAACTCCACTACATCACTTGTGCATAATTCAACCTCATGTTTGTGTAGCCAAATACTTTTACCACAAGCATGAGTACACGGAAATGCTTTGATAATCGGCTGACCACAGCTGGACCACAAGCCGAGTCATGTGTTGTAAGACGCTTGCCACCAATTCTTTGGATATTACGTTCCTCATAGCACAGTTCAGAACAAAGTAAACCATTTGGCATACGCTGAATGTGGGCCTCTTGTCCAAAGATGTGCCTGATTGATTGCTTCAACACCATTTTTAAACTTTATGAGCAAGTGGTGTTGGCATCATCTGCTTCTTTTGAACTTCTGGGCCTCCATGATTCACCGTGCTCGAGTCGAAACGGCCTTGTGTGTGCTGTCCTTCCCGGCAAAGCTGGAAAAAAAGTGATTCAAAGCTGTTCTTTCTTCCCACTACACTATTCATCACTCAACAACCATCACCATTTGGCCCACAGCCCTCTACACTCCAGCCAAGATGTGAGCGCTCATGAAGTGCTCAGCAGTAACTGCATATCAACACATCGAAATTGACATTTCTTCACCAAAGTCAAGTGGAAACAAGGGCTGTGGAAAAGATTTCATATTTAGGCGAAAAGTATTGAGTCGCTAATAAAGACGTATGTGTGCTGTTACGGCGGCGGACAAGTGATGTATGTGGGCTTCAGTAAATTTGCCCCAAGCAATCTCAAAGGCTTTCTTAAACAATCTGGGGTATAGCTAGGCAAATAAACTGCAGCAAATGAACTCAGTCACTCTGACTTCTAATATTCAGGACTTTGCATCTGGTATTAACAAACATGTCATAAATGTATCAGCACGGGCTAATCAGGTATGGGCTATACGTTATAGTATGTAGTAAACACATAATAAATCATGGATTCCTTCTTTCAGAAGTGCAACAGTTTCGAACCAGGTCATCGAATTTGGGTATTTTGAGAATGCCACTAAATGATCTTATTATCACATGTAAATGTTTATATATCACGTTTTTACAATCTGTGAAAAAGAACATATTTAATAAGAAGTTACCAAACAGTCTACATGTAGTGGATATCTGTAATTAGCATTCAGTGCAATCTCCTGATTGTCCTTGAGATCCTAGCAGTTAGTTCTACCCCATTATGATTATTGCTACAAAACTTCAATATCTGTATGTGTAGCCAGTTGCTCCAGATGAGCGCAAGTTCAACTTGCAGCTTGGTTGGAACACAAACACCAATTTAACTGGTTACACCATGTAATAGTTCCAAGCTAGGGTTCACAGCCTTTCACAAGAGTTTGTAAACCCTTTATTTTTGTATGGATTTCTATATTAATTTTGGCATAAAATATGGCCAGGTCTAACCCATAAACCCATAGTTTAAGAGATAAAGAGAACTCAATTAAACAAATAACACAAACAATTATTTTAATAATAATAATAATAATAAGCTCACTGGACAAAAAATTAACCACCTTGCATCTTTAAGGTGGTAGTAACTTCAGACTCCTGCAGATGGTGTTGCATGAGGATGATCTGGCTATAAATGCCTTTGGGGTGTGTGACGGGATAGATTGAGAAGAGGGGGCACGGTGCAGTGAATGTCTCGTCAGTGTGTGGTAAATGGGTCACAAAGCAGATGTTACTGATTGGCTAAAAGGAGTGACTGCATTTGGTTGTGCCAAAGACCATAGCGTGAAGGAAGTAGCTGAATCTGCAGGTGTGTGGAACCGTACGGTCATACGTCCAGGGAAGGCATCCACCAAATCTGGCCCAACTGTGCAATTCTTTGAGGCAAGAGCGGCTGAACATTGATGTGGCCTACATCCAGAAACCTGTCCAGTTCATGCCCAATCAAATCACAGCTGCTATTTGTATACATGGAGGTATTATACTATTGGATTATGGTGTGAACTTTGATGTAGAAACTCCAAATTGCAAATTTCTTCTGCTTTAACCATTCTTTGTAGACTAACTGCTGTTTTTAGGGTCATGTTTTCAGGACCCACCTTCTGTTGAGGTTCAGTTTATGGTTGGATGCCTTAATGTTCTCCTGTACAATTTCTTGCTACAATCACAATTCACAGTTCAATTAAATGGCTTTCCTGTTCCGACAGCAGCAAAACAAACCCAAACGGTAATAATGCTGCCACTGTGTTTCAACGTAGGGATGACGTTCTTATTCTGGAATGCAGTGTCCGGTTTTGCCAAATATATAAAGATCATATTTGTGCCGTATCTGCCCATGTAACATTATTTCATTAGTCTTCTGGCTCAATCAGGTGGTCTTTTGGAAACTGTACACAGGCAGAAATGTCCTTCCTGGAGAGTGGTGGCTTTCCCAACGCTATCATTCCATACATACTGTTCTTGTTCATTGTTTGCCTTATGTTGGGCTCATGAACACTGACATTAGCCAGCACAGGGGAGGCCTGCAGATCCTTAGATGTTACCCTGGGTTCTTTGTGACCTCCCACAATATTCTATGAATATTCATTGTTGTTGGATGACCTTTTCTGGAACGGGCAACAAAAGTGAATTTCCTCCATTTGACAGTGCAGTTTATCAGTAAAGTCCAAACTCCTGGTGAACCCTGTTGAAGGTAGGTAGGTTTTTATATTGCCCGTTTCCTGAGCCATGACTAAAACCGTTGCGTTTGTGGAAGCTATTGTTTCTGTAAACAGCTGGATTAACTAGTCAGCTAACACAGCTGCTTAAATGGCTGCCTGCACCACCGTTTATACTTCTTCGCTTGCCTGCTGTTAATGTAATCTCTCTTGATGGGCCCTAATTTTACACAGAGCTCATTCATTTGCGATCAAAAGGATGGAAACTATTACAGAAAGCGAGTCTTAAAATGCAGTCCTCAGTGAATTTTAGCATTTCGTATGACTATAATTAAACATTCATTTTCAAAGGCTGAACATAGAACAGGTTAAAATTAGAAATTAGATGTTAGGTATTAGATCACGCTCTTACAAATTAGAAATAATCATTTTCCAAAAGAACGTCTAAAAAAACGAGTACGCCAGTTCAACATTCTCCAACAAACATCATCATCATTCTGATACAGGGAGGCTGGTCTTACAGTGTTACAGAATAATAACGATGTGTGAAAGGAACATTACAGAACATTCTAGAGCTGTGTGAATGAGGGACAACATCAATGAACAGTGTTGTGATTATGGAGGAAAACATTTTGGAACCGTGAGTAGAGAAACCGTGTGAGTAGAAAAGCAGTGAAAAAGGGAAAACATTACAACAGCTTGAATGAGGAGAACACTCTAGAACACTGTGACTAAGGGAGAACATTCCTGATCAGTGCAAGTAAGGGAAAATATTCTAGAACAGTGTGAATGAAGGAAAACACCGTTGAGCAGTGTGAATGAGAAGAACGTTCTAGAACAGTGTGAATGAAGGACAACACCGTTGAGCAGTGTGAATGAAAAGAACGTTCTAGAACAGTGTGAATGAAGGACAACACCATTGAGCAGCGTGAATGAGAAGAACATTCTAGAACAGTGTGAATGAAGGACAACACCATCGAGCAGTGTGAATGAGAAGAACGTTCTAGAACAGTGTGAATGAAGGACAACACCGTTGAGCAGTGTGAGTGAAAAGAACGTTCTAGAACAGTGTGAATGAAGGACAACACCGTTGAGCAGCGTGAATGAGAAGAACGTTCTAGAACAGTGTGAATGAAGGACAACACCGTTGAGCAGTGTGAATGAGAAGAACGTTCTAGAACAGTGTGAATGAAGGACAACACCGTTGAGTAGTGTGAATGAGAAGAACGTTCTAGAACAGTGTGACTGAAGGGCAGTGCGAATAAGGGAGAACATTCTAGAACATAAGTGCTTATTCCAGTAGGCTTCATCTGTCATAAAGGAGACTTTAGGGTGGAAAATTTAACTTTTGTAGTGAATGACAGTTATCGGCCTTGTCATTTATAAACCATTTATACAGGATCATTATGTCAGCTGTCATAAGGAGCTTATGAAAGTGTCATATAACAGCAGCCTATAGTAAACTGTTAACACCAAGGGCTAATATAAAAACATGTGTTCAAGCATTTGGAGCACATAAATGGGGTAAACACATCAAATTGTAATGGAAGTCTTTGGCGTAGAGGAGAGTATGTGACAGCCTAACACGTTTTAGTTGTTGCTTTATTTTTTTGTATTTGAGCTACATGATTTTTTAAATTTGAGTAACCTGCACATCTCTGCTACAAACGAGTACAACAAACGATATATATTGTTTACAGTTTTCCCCAGTACACTGTAAAAAACAAGTGAACTTCTACAACCCAACTCCCAAAGTTCAGTTCTGTGAGTGTAACTTGAACTTACAGCCAACAGCAATGTGGCTCAGCCGTCAAGCTTAGAATATAAGAAAGAGACACACAACGGAAGGCAGGTCAGAGGGCAGGACAACCCGAAGAGGGTGAATAAAACAATAAGAGTGGTACTTTCCCATTTTATCTTTATGGCAAAGATACTGTGTTTCTACGTTTTTCTGTTTTTTATGAAAACAGTAGTTTTCTGTTTTTTACAGACATTTTCTGGCACCTGCTGCAGAAAAGTACTGTTTTTTTACGCTTTTTTACAGCGTAAGGTTAATAATAGCAAACAAAAAGTCTAGCTGTAACAGTCGCTAAAAAGGCTGATAAACTGATGAAAACATAATCAATTAGATACATTCTATTTTTTTTAGCCAGACAAGCTTTCCAACATAAATACATAAAAATATCAGCATCAAAATAAATACAATTAGTCCAAAGAGCCTGTCAGCTTACAGACAATGAAGGTGAAATCTAATTTACATGACCTTCATAGTATATTTTTGATGAATCTGTGTATGAAAATTAAGTGTTTTTCTCTTTTTGCTCTTTTCTAGATCTTCCTTGGATAACTTCTATATCGCAAATATTACAGACTCTTCACATTCACACACATATTTGGCAAGGTATAGAAACTGCATTCAAATGAAAATTCAAATAAAATCTCATTACAGATTCTGACTGTGCACCTTTTAGAGAAATCTGGCAAAGCTGGTCGTAAAAAAGCAACCACAGCCCAGATTCATCCTTAGGTCAGACGGGATGCGAGCCACGTTTACAAGGGCAATGAAATGTTCACACATTACAGTGCAAACCACTGAGCGTGGACCTCTAGCTTGTGGTCAACATGGTGCATGAGTCTCAGCGTCCACCCGAAGACATACCTAATAAAACAGGCAGACCCGGCATATTCCAAAAGTCTAAATCAAAAAATTCTTCCCAATCCTACCCAGGCGCCAGCCCAACGGTGGCCAGGCAGCAAACAGAATCCGCAGAGACAAAACATCTCGAGAGCGTTGGTGGTCGAGTCTTCTGCACTCTACCCCAGCCCGGACCGCAAGCGGAGCGCTTAACCAAGATGAATACCTTCCTTTTGGCCTAAGCAGCAGATTATTGAAATGTACCCATAAAACATTATGGAGCACGGTTGCCAGATATTGGGTCCTTTGCATCACTGGCTGTCGGGAGAGTGAACAGAGGAGTGTTTTTGAACAACATCTGGGTCCTCGTCTCCCACAAGCGAACCATGGAGAATGACTCGGGTTCTGCCGGGGAACGAAATGCAAGCCATCTGGTGCCTACCATCAATCCATTAAACGTGTTGAAAATCAGAGAGGAGAGCGGGATGCTATTCTGACGTGGAAAGAACTCCAAAGCCTGGAGCATTCCATGTTTAGGGATTGGTTGTAGAAAGCTGTGAATAGCTTGCCAGCCACATCGTAGTTAATCGTGCCATGATCTGACACCTAGAGCAGCGGAACTATAAATAGAGTAAACTTCCAGATGTTCACTAAAACACGTAAACATATAATCACAACTGGAAGAAATGGCTAATGTGTTGTATCATGGCCATCAAAACAAAACCCAGAATCTTCAAAGTGGTCAGGTCACAGAAGAAAGGGAAAAAAGGGTTTTAGTAATTCTGGACCACTTGCTCCATAGCTACATCATGAAATGGTCACCAAAAAGGTGTAAACAAACAAAAACTTGTGCTTTATGCAGTTTTGACATGACAGTGATGATTTATCACCCGCGTTCTGTAGAAACCTGGGAGTTTTATGCAGAAGTTGATGGTGTCAAAATAAAACACCCCCAGAGATCATTACTCCTTTCAACAGGCACTGAGCCATTTGACACACTCAGTAAACCAGCTGACTTCTTAACCCTTATCTCCATGTCATACAGGAGCCTTCGACTAGATAAATAGTTTATTGTCTTCAACAGTATAAACAAATAATGATAACTTGGTGCCACATACATCACTGGAATGCGTGCTAATGGATGACAGTGATAAGGAAGTCTCTGGAAAGCATGGAAAGACCCAGTCAAAACAATCACATACCTTAAAGAGCTGTCGTAATAAAGACATTTAAAACAAGCTAAAGCTATATATTTAATAAATTAAATGAATAACCTCTATGTAATAAAAAATTCAAAGACATTAGAGCATAAAGATAATAGTGAGCAAAACAAACCATTGTTTATCCCCATAAGTGAAATAAAAAAAACCTTTTTGTTAGTACTTGATTTAGTCACAAAAATATAGTGAATCTTATTTACTGTATATATAAAAATGAACAAAAAACATACATTTTATTCATGTTTCTAAATTACAGCTATGATACACTTCATATTTACAAAACCTGCACTGTAACGCAGTATAAAAGCAATCCTTCAGGAAATGAAGAATACATTTAAGAAGAATTTACAGCAGTCTTTATCATGGTTCTTCTTAGGTAGAAGATTAGCCTTTGGCTGTGGACATTCTGAATGACCTCTGCACCTTTGAGTTCTTTACGAGTTCAGGAGGTTACGAGGTCAATGAGGTCACGTAGCTGGCTTATAGGTCAAGGAGCCACTGCATGATCATTTGAACCCAAAATATTAGCATGCCGGCATACGCCCCTCCTATCGAGGGGGCGGAGCCTGAGAATGTCCTGTCGTGATCAGATCGTCCATGGTCTTGTGGATGGGCTTGGACTGTGATGTAGCCGTTGATGATTCGGACAACTGGGGGCGGTGATTCCACTGTTGTGCTGTGGTTGAGAGAAAGGAATTGAAAGTGTTAAGCCTCGGTTATGAAAGACTTATCAGTGTTTTGTCTATGGCAAAGACTGAGAGACCCACACGTCCTGCCTTTTCAAATAGTCTAACAATAGTGAAGAAAAGAGTCCATGTGGGTTACATATCAACATCAAATTGTGTCAAGAAATTCCATGGGGATGTTTAAGCAACTTCAGGTTGACTGCACTTTTTTAACCTTGAATGCTGTTTAAAAATTATTTTACCAATCATTTTCTAGTTTTACCAGAGATTTTGCTGTGAAAAACTGTGAAACTAAAATGTACATAAACGTGAGACCTGAAATGTAACTACACAATCCTTTCAACTGCCACCATTTACCACAAACGTTTTCCTGAAGTGTTTTATTAAGCTTACAATTACAAAAAATAAAAGCAGAACTTTCAGGGTATATGCATATGTAATACATACAGCCAAACTAGCGGTAGCAGCAAACAACTCATGTGCTTTTCAGATTTCATGTGATAATGTTAATGGATTTGCATTCTGGAGAAACAAAAAATCATCACTTGTCCTGATTAGCCAATGAAGAAACGTATGGTCATATATATAGGGTTAGCTTTTTCACAAGAATGAACCAGAGGTGATTTTGCAAACTACTACGAAGCTTGTTTAACTGTAACAGCTGATGATTTGAAGCCTCATGGTCAGAGACATTATCCTGACCCTGTCAGGTACATAACATATGGTTGGTTGGTCAACTCCTGTCTCTACTTCTAGCCACTAAACAGACAGGCAGAGCCTAGAAGGAAAAGCACAGAAGGAAAAGAAACATTGGTGAGGTTTGGATGTCTTTACAAAAAACACATCCAGTGAGGATTTAGAGAAATAGAGAAGAGGAAGGTTGTGTAGTGGCCTACTTCAAAGCCAGCCAGATAGCTTGTTGAAGACACACAGGACTATATGCCCCTGATAGCACAAAAGCCTTTGCCCACCCTTAGAGTTAGTAATTGTTTTGCTATACTATTTAAATGTAATATTGTAAATGCATAATCACACAGATAAGTTCAGGTCTGTGCTTTTTATGGTTTTCTGGTACCGTGAAACAAAAAAAAGAAATGTGATATGGGCTGAGAATTTTATTATATACTGATTGAGAAATAATTTGTATAAAACTATACTTTTTATAAAACTATAAACCATGCTTTTCTTGTTAGCAATAACTGTGATTATTGCAATAACTGGGCTCCTACATTCCCTTCTCATTCTATCTTTTCCTTCCACCACATGGCCAAGCATGGGCCTCAGCCAGTCAAAACAAAAAACCTCCAGGTTCATTTTCTGCATCTTGATTGGTTCCAGCAAGCGCCACTCACCCGAAAATTCCAACTTCTCAAGCGTGTCCCATCATCTCAATTAACAAAACAAACAATTGGGACCTGCGCTCTTTGTGTTTGATGTTTAAAAGCTAATTAAGTGAACGGGATGAACAGGATACTGAACAGAATAAAGTCTATGGCTATCAGGGCTTTGTATGCATGAGATGGGACAAAAAAGTCCAAAACAAGCTTGAATATTTAGGCAAAACCACACATGTTAATTTTCATCAGACTCATATGCTTGTAGTTAATAATATTTACTTTCCATTGATTGGCCTTGGCCATAGAACTTGGCTGCTTGTTTTAGGAGTTACTTTCAAAGCTTGATGTTCACTTTTCCCTGTGTCTCTTTTTTTCTTCTGTCTTTCTACTTTTTAAATCCTTAGTTCAGAAGTCTGAATGAAGATTTACTTAAACTTGGCCTCCATTACAAAATCATGCCAGAGATATCAAGACAAGTCTCTTAATGCCCTTTGACAGTTAGCATTAGGCCATGCATCAGAGCAATGGCAGAAAAGCAGCTACTCAGACTCGCCCCGCAGACCAGACTGAGGGGTTTACAAAGTGGGGGGCTGTATGTTTTCTGAAGAATTCAAGTTACAAATATGCTTGGATAAAAAAAAGATGATAGAATAATGATGATCGACCAACATGCGTAAACAGTCAGCGCTGACCTTGGTCAACAGTTTCCAGCTTGAATGTTTATAATAATCCGTCGTAGTGCTGTCAGGCTTGTGGACCGTCTGAAGCGTGTGAGTTTATGAAACGTGCAGGCACAATAAACAGGGTTATTTTCCATGCAGAGAAAGGGAGGAAAAAAAGAAGGCTGTAGGGTAGAATTTGGCACAAGTCAAGGTTAGAAAGCTCAGTGTTTCAAGAAAAGGAGCAAAAGATGAATAAATTGTTTCAGTGTTTTATTTATTTTTTCTAAAGCAAAATGACATTCAATTCCTCTGACTGTGTTAACAGTACCGGTAGATGGATGGGATTTAAAGGTCCAGCCAGTTTACGATTTCTTTCTGCCTTAGGACATGGACCAATATGGCTTGTACCTGCATGTTAGAATTATTCTAAGCAAATTCATTTAACTTCTCCCTGTGTTTTAGAGAGAGATTACAACACTTGTCACTATAGTCTGTCTATAATAAAGCCCCTGCAGTGCCTGAATGTTTGTTCCTCTACTGTAGGTAAACATTAATTCAGTATTTAGAATATATTATTTATTTTGTCTGGGGTTTCACTTGCTGCTTACTGCAGAAGTTTATTTTAATAAACAATCTGTTAAAGGGGTTATTTTGAGTCAGTGAATGCTAAACAGGTATGAAAGGAAATATATGTAAGTTTAAAAACCATATTATGGCATTTTTTAATTTACACTGATCTGACAGATAGTTAAGATCTTATTATTGTTTATTCAGTTAATCTGTTTTATTCTAATGTGTTGATCTGGTGGATGCAGAAAAACCTTTTTCAATTTACGTTTACTTTTTTTTAACATAGTTTACTCCTAACAGCCCTCGTCCTCTGGGCAGTTCAAAACAGCACAGTATTGGCGATTCCAGTAAACTGGTAATCATACATTTTGTCATTTCTATTGCCAGCGAGGAAAACTTGAAGGGTTTACCAACAATTAGAAAATTGGATTCAATGTCTGCAGCTTAATGCCTCTGTCCTACATTGTACACATGGTAAAGTATCCCTGAGTATCAAAGATTCTAGATGTATTCAAAGCTAGGAACCAGTTCAGACAGAAGCAGTGCTGCGGGGGGATGATGGAATCACCAACTGTGTGTATGTATGTGTGATGTGATAGAGGTGCTTCTGTATCCCCTGGACCTCTCAAACAAAGTATCATCTCCACCTCAGAGACAATCCTTTTCTGTTCTCCGATGCTTTACCAACCTGCTGTGGCCTCAGGCAAACCACCACCCAACCAGCTCTTCAGCACTCTATACTACACCTTCAGCTAACATAACCTACCTCGTCCTGTTGCTCAAACTGTAACGTGAAACTGTCAGGAGGAAACCACCTCACACCTGCACTCTGGAACCCGATAGCTGACTGTGATTGTGTCAACTGCTAATGAGGTTTAGGATGGCGAAAGGGGAAGGAAACTCTGAAATTTCACCTGGAGCATCTTGAGGAATCCTTACCAAAAATAACATGGTTCTTTGGAAAATTCTAAATGTACAAAGAGAGTAGGCTGTTGCAGCAGAAGCTTCCTTTGATGTCTAAGTCACTGATCTCTGTCAAACCTTAATTATGAAATAGTGATAACCACGCAGAACGAGTGAGGCCGGGAGGACTGCCGCTGCTGTAATAAGTGCCCCTGGGCTAGACTGCTAATGTTACATTCCCCTACAAATGCAAGCTGGACAAGAGCATCAACTAAACACGTAAATGTACTATAATGTAACCTACCTTTCCTCCATGCGGACCCAGAGGTCGTTAAACTGCCGGTGACGCTGCTTCTTCTGCTTGTTTCGCCGTTTCTTCTTTAGCTTGCGCTCCACCTTCTCCAGCAGCTCCAGACTGTCCGGGAGCAGTAGGTGGGGCAGAGGATCCTCCTCCTCTAGGGGGTGCCACTCTTTATCTTCATGCAGGAAGGCTTCGGTTTGGGACTCCACATCTGAGATGCCATCCTCTTTGGGAGGGTGAGATTTCCGGCCGCTGGCGAAAGTGAAGAAGAAGGATGAGGAAGGTTCTACTGAATGTTTTGGTTTTACAGACACATATTAAGCAGTCTTGTACTCGATTATGTAGCCGTTGGGACTTCCCTTTGGAAATCCTTTTTAATCTAGGAATATGGTGTCTGGAAAACTGCTACAGTTTGGTCCAGCGTAATCGGTGATGGTTGAAAGAGAACTGGCTTGTGGGAAATGGATGGGTTTTGTGAAAACAGAACTCTTGTGTAGACTTTTGAACTATCCAGGCTGTGTTATCGTCACTTTTAAGTTTCTTACCAGACATATTCATAGTTCAAGACGAAGCATTGTAAACATTCTCAGAATAACAGTGGGCTAGAACTGTTTAGATGGTATGTTCTCCATTAGAAGCATTAAGAAGGCCTTAATTCTTTGAGCTTTGTATATTTTTGGGGTGCAAGTGGAGATGGGTTTGATGAAGCGGAATCTTGGTTTTCTGAAGATAAAAAGGGAGCATCTGTTTCTGATGAAAGTTAATCTGGCTCTGAGAGACGTCTTCACTGACGCACATTCATGTGGCTTCAAATGGTGTTTGAAACATTACAGGAATCTATTATAGCGGCAATGGTGCAAATAAGTTGGGAAGCCAAACCTCCTCCGACTTGCTGATGCATTTTTATAATGGAACTTTCCGGACCTCAGGCTTCTAGTGTCTATTCCAATCTGGCAACCCATACATTTCTTAAATGTGTGTGTGTGTGTGCGCAAGAGAGGGGGAAGGAAAAAAAAGAAAGGTGAGGCGAAATGGCATTCTTTTTCTGACCAAGGCCTGCATATTTTGGATGATGGCTTGATAAAAGTGAGAAGATTGTTTTTCTTGGGTGTGTAATCACCATCCTCACCATCTCACCTCTTGCTGTGAGGCATATTGTGTGTGTGTGTTGATGAGTGTGGGGGGATAAAACAGAGGAGAAAGCAGAACAGAGAGATGAACTGATTGTGTTATCTGATTACGAGACAGAGATAGCCACCCAGAAGGAGTGAGAGGCAGAGTGTGCAAATTCTCCCGAAACACATAAATTCCAGAGTTTTATGACCTAAAAGATTTAAGGAAAGTTCTTGCTTTAAATGATATACTGAGATTTAAGCATCGTGCCCCAGTGTTTCCCTAACTTTTTATAGTCTTTAAGGACTTCACATTAAGATTTATTTGTTCCTTGTTGTAAACTTTATTTCCAGTATGTAACAGTGACTTTATTGTGCAAGTTAGGGCCTATAGCAGGGAGCACTAAACCTGTCAATCTGAGGGTGGCTCAGCCTGGGAGTGCAAGACAGCTATTGGACATAGAGGACTTGCGTACATAGGAGCTTCAGGCAGTTTGTTACTGATGTAACAACAACTTTTATCTCTGGACCTGTAACTTTGTAGGGGGTAAAAAGATTCTTACATTTAATACATGTTAGTGTAATGTTTGTAATAATGTCACTTATCTGCATATTTTTACTTGTTTGCGTAAAAAAGGAGAAAACAGATACTGGATTAGCGCTGTCTGGTGGTGATGGCGCAGGTAGAAATTTAGCCAGAATAACTGGTGTTTTTACACAGAGAAAGCTGATGTTCAACAACCTCAGCCCTTCACAAACTGGCTTTTATTTCCATACTCTAAAATCCGGCAGCCCGTTTCAGGTTGTGAAAGCGTTGTGGCAAAGTTATTACGGGCCCTATGCACAATGGCTCCATTCTGGCCCAGCACTAGAGACCCAGGGGACCCTCTGCAGTTGATTATGCAGACGGGTCTATTTAGGCAAGCACAGACTTGCTGGTCTGTATGCTTTGACCACAAGGAGGCATTTTCACCCATTCCAACAGCAGAGCTACTACCCCTGAACCTAGCCTCAGGGGAGACAAAGGAAATGTTTCGAGGCACTGCTGTAAACTGGACAATGGTTAATGTGAGTGTAAATACTATATTTGTAGTTTGCCACATTTAAGTTGGCGCTGGCTGCTTGAATAGCTTTCTTGCAATGAAATTCTAGCCTAACAGCTTCAAAAAAAATCCTGATAGAAGCTTTAGAGTCAGAAGCATGACTCAGGATTTCACTCTATAAATACTGCCACCCTGACATGCGGTTTATTTTTGCAGCCGAATCGCCACCATCGCTGGTCCAAATGGCGCAATTAGGTGATTAGTGGATTACAGTCTGCTGCTGTCTTTAAACATTTGGTGGTTCACTTGCTGAATGGGTGACTAAAGCTGGTCCTGCAAGGAAGTGGTAGACCCAGACCTAAGCTTGTCCTTGATGACGAACCCGGATGTGGACAAACACGGAAAAAACAAAAGGGGGCTTATTACCGGGCAAATTTTTCAATTATTCACAGACGAGACAAGCAGGCGAGCTGGAGCATAACTTGACATCTGTTTTGGGCCTGCGGGATGAAATTGCATCAACAAAAGTGCACGCTTGCTTGGAAAATGATTTCCATTTGATATGCAGTCAGTGAAAACAGAGAAAGGAGAGAAAATAAATAAACAAACGTGCAAGGCTTCAGGCATAGCTAGCATCGTAGCGGCACATCTAACATTACATTACATGTGAGGGATAAAACATGGCTGGAAATTTCACCGGGACTAGTTTTGTGGGCAGATCATAATAAATCACAAATTTGTGGCCGCTCCCTTTTCCTCCACCTCGTTCTTGATCCTTTGGCAAGCAGTATGTTACTGTTTCACGGGAGGATGCTCTGTATTAGTGCCCAAAACTTCCAGTATGGCAGTTTTGGATATCCCAGTTCTTTCCGAATACGGTCAAGCAAATGAGTCAAGCAAAACCGCAGTACCTTGTGAGGGCCAGTCCTGAACTAGATAGTGTTGATGCTATTCCTCTTGTTGAGAAACATAAGACCACAGCATGTTCGCAGCTAGGTTCTGAAAGTGTGTTTGAGAAACAGCATACTCCCACAGCACTGCACTAAAGATTGGGACTTGGAACAAATGTAAAACACAAAACAAAAAGGCAACCATCAAGAACATTTTTTTACCCCTGGAGGAATGTAAAAGGTCATGTATGGTGTCTTTGGAGTGGAATTTACTTTAAAAGCCCACAGGCAACTGAAAAGCATACAGCATCTTCATATAGGCCTATAAAGAACACCTTGTTGTGGTGGTTCAGTTACAGTGATGTCAAAGTTTTCTTGGGATAAGGGACGCACCTTTTTTAAGTGTGTGTGTGTGTGTGTGTGAGGGTGTGTATGAGTTGAGTGTTACCTCATTATTACCTGTTAATGGGCTGGCCTGCTGGCGTGTGCTCCACCTCATAGCCTTGGCTCCTCAGAACATCAATCACTGTGTTGTTGCCCAGGAAGTGACCTGCAATGCAAATACTGGCCTGGTCAGTCTCTTTCCATAGTCAAGTAGTCCAAGACACACACGCACATGGCCTGATGTGCATAAAGGCCGCCCTGGCAAATCCTCAATTCCTGTGCGTAACGTGATACAGTGCATGAGCGATGACACAATAGGGCAATATTTCACAATCCCAGCCTTAACAACCGACTTGAATAAACACACGGTTGTGCTTGCCACTTTACAGGAAGCAAGTGTTTGACATGTGTGCCTCTGTTAGAACTCACGCTAGACTCTAGTTCTCCAGACAACAATGGCACAAGGTAAATAATCTCCAAAATACCCTTCAGCCTATCTGTGCACAGGAGATTCCCTACCAGCAATAGGCTGGAGTAGGCCTTGTGTCTGTTTGGCTTAAAATGGTCAAGCTGCAAATGTTGATGATTATGTAAAAATGTGACAATTTTTACAGTCAACAGCTAATTTTGCATTTATCTCTTGTTCCTCAGTTTTTAAAAAATGTACATTAAAAAATTGGATGGAAAAAACAGTTATTCAAAAACCCAGCCCAAACATTGCAAAAATATTGTTATGCTTGAAAGAGGTGGAAAATTTGTTCATAAAGAAGAAATGCAAAAAACTGTGATGGAAACTGTTCTTTTAATGGATATTTTTCCCTTTTAGAAAATAAGTGACTCTAGCCCTTATCAAATGGGCACACTGGTATTTCTGAATTATTAGGACAACAGTCATATTCAGCTGACAGAGGTTCAAAATCTGGCTCCATTGTATGTGCCATCCATTGTATGTGCCATCACAGTATCATCAACCTAACGTTCACAGTGTAACCAGCAAGCTGATTGGCATTTCATTAAAGGGTGGAACTTTCCATAAACAGACCCCATGTTGCTTGTTACAAGCTTTCTCGTTAATGTTACATCCAGGGACTGGTCTCCTCATCTATAACGTCTCTGACAAGATTCTTGGGTGTGCCAGCCTGCCACCTGTGCCTTTTGTGCCTTGTAGGCATGGCTTACACTTTATGTATAAGTGGCACGCTCTGCTACAGTCACCAAAGTGTCATATCCTAATAAACACCATGTTGGAAACCACATGGTAAAGAATGGTCCAATTTAAATGTACTATTTGATTACACAAGTGACAACTGATCCCCAGTAAGGACAGCCACAACAGTTTCAAGTGGCATTTTTATTTCAATTGAAGATACGGATACGCTATGTAGCAATTTAGCTAAGACCAGTTGTAAGTGCTGATGACGCTCCATTTAAATGGTTTCTAAAACCTTGCTACTTCATAAAAACTGGCACAGATACATGAAGCACACTCGTTGTCTGGGCATAACTGTAGTTGATAAACACAGTGATTAATGTACATCTTTTACTTTATGACAAAACATTTGAACATTTAAACTCAGCTAATGTGCTGTTTGCTCTAAAATAAAGTACACTATATTGTTCATATGTTACAGCCATTCTAACAGACTGCAATACATTATAGAAAGGGTAGGGGTATATTGTTTAACTACATCATATAACATAATTTGCCTGTTGCACAGCTAGAACTTTGAATGATAATCAAAGAGAAATAACATAATACTAGGCTTTAAGTTTGATTATTTAATTGCATACAGGTTAATCTATTATAGAAATAGATTAGATTTAGAGTTGCAGCTCTAAACATATGCAACGACAGCTATGTATCGTTGAAAATTCTAGATTTTGCTGCTCTCAATGTGGATTTGGCTGCTGCATGACGGCCCTACTTTGTGAGTGTTTTGTGGGCCTGGCTGTGGCCTGCTTTGCGTGGGTCAGTTGACAGGGCCAGATGAAAGACTGAGCTTTTGTTTCCAATGCACTGTGAAGCATGGCTGATCTGCTCAGGACAATGCAGCCCCCTCTCCTTTGTGTGAGAGAGGGAGAGATTGGAGACCCCTCCACACGGCAACCTGAACCTACAATGCCTCACTTCACCTTGTAGGGTAGCCGGGGGGCTTGACACAGGCCATAAGGCCAACTACCTTTTCCCAAGAACATTTTCTCCCACTCGCTGTCTCTTTGTCTCTATCTTTCTCTCATACATACATATAACTGCTAGGGCTACTTAAAACCCCACTGGGCTGCCCTTTTGATTGACCCTTGCAAGGCAGGCCACAACCTGGCTCCCAGCTCTTAGTCCACTGTGGAGCTTGCTGTTTAAAGAAGTTTCAGTGCTACTGCAGATCAGCAAAGTCTTCAGATGGGTGATGTTGTTTATCTTTAAACTAATGATTATTTCTGAAAATGATTCAACTTATTGCTTATAATTTGATCGATAGACTACTCTATCTAATAAGCCTTTTTAATTTCCTCTCCGTTTTCCACCACCATCTTTCAAGGTTCTGTTTGTGCAGCAAGCAATTTCTTCTTTTATTCATTATTAAAGCACGAAGCAAAGAGGGGAAGATCAAACACAGCCATGCAGAAGTTAATCACACACAACGGCAAAACAAAAGTTTTTGGTTCAACATTACACAAACGCATCGGCAGCATGCAAGGTTCAAAAAGAGATAGTTGTGCTGCAGATTTAATATCTGTGGCATACTGCAGTTTGATCTAAGTGAATAATGAATACCACTTTACCCATTATAATGAGACTATAAAGTATTAGGCCTACATACACGCAGAGCACAGCTGATGCTGATTAATGAGTGGCTTTAGGTGGGTCAGACAGAAGGGAAGCTCCGTGCGTTCCAGCTTTGTGCTTTGAGACTTATCCTTTAAGCCTCTTTCTGTTACTGATCACTGACTGCTAGACCTCACACCCGCACTCCAAAAGCTTTCCAAGTGACAGATCAGAAAAACAGTATTCAAAGGTTGTTAGTGAGAGCTGCTTTTATAAGAACAACAGTTTGGCTGATTCTTTTATAGCAGTTAACATTAGGATTTGGGTAGCAGCTGGAGCTAGTTTCACTGTGCAACGCTATAAATGGGCAGCTTTCAACCTGAATCTACTGAAGGTGTCCAAAGGCAACACTATTCATATCAAAGCTGTGCAAGTTACAAACTTAATGCTCGTCACACTTTTTTGTGCTCAGATTGGAAGCCCCTCTTGGTGGCACACATTTGGCATAAAACATTACACACATATGCACATCCCTAAACAGTAAGCTGATCTTCCGTTAGTGAATAATGTGAGGTCATGAAAGCAAATGTTCGCTTTTTCCACTATTAATCTGGACACACAGACCAAAACACAGAGGTTAGGTTTTTGGAGTGAAAGAAGGTGAAAGGGTGCCAATCAAAATCGTGCCTCCAGGGGGTGACAGAAGAGATATTTTCCCAATCAGTGTAAGCATGTGTTCATCAACTATTCACAGAACTACAAAGGCCTGCTCCAGTTTCCATATGCTTTTTACTATTTAACTGTTTTCGGGCCCATAACCAGTAACAGAGAGTCAAGGAGAAATTTTCCAGCTATTCTAAGACTTCTTGGGACATTACGGAGTCAGCTCTTCATTTGGGCTGGTGCAGTTGTGCAGTCGTTAATACGTAGGTAATGATGTGGTAATTTTGCAGTAACAAATTGTATTTAATCATTAATTAAATGCCAATTTCCTAGTTGTTACTAAATAATACACCAGAAATTGTAGTGAGTGTTAACAAGGCCATTATGAGATGGTAAAATAATAGTAACAAGTTGTACTTACCTAAAAATTACCTGCTTATTTTATAGTTCTTTATGTATAATAAGTGAGCAATTGTAGTGGCAGTAGTGGCAAATGGAACAAGGCAGTAATGTAATAGAAACACAATGGTAACAAGTGGTAACAAGTTTTACTTTCCTAAATATTATATGCACGTCTTCTAATCATTAATAAATGAAAAGATAGTCATTGTATCAGTATTTACTAATAAAATGGTAAAAAAGTGGTAACAAGTTTTATTTACCTAGAATGTCCTGCTTATTTTGTAGTTCTTTATGAACATTAAAAGAGAATAATAATTGAGTACATGTATATAACATATAATGTTAGAGTTTAAACCAAAATCAGTGAAGTAGTTCTGCTGTAATTACCTGGTATTAGGGCTGTAAAATACTAATTTGCCTGTTTCTGTTTTATTTCTTACCTGTTATGTATTTAAATGGTCAGACAGTGTGATGTTACAGGCAGTTATTACAGTGAAACTAAATGGTATTACAGCCGTAAAAGGCAAACTTACTTCTTTACACCTTGTTTCTTACTTACTACACGTCCATCAGGTCATAACATCAGTTTAAAATGGTCTTGTGCTTCATATGTAGGCCCACCTATAGACAAGTATTGTTACCCAGGAATAGAAGAGGCAAATCTATTCTATTACATTACTGCCTTGTTACCACTACAATCGCTCACTTACTATACATAAAGAACTATAAAATAAGCAGGTAATTTTTAGTTAGGTACAACTTCTTACTATTATTTTACAATCTCACAATGGCGTTGTTAACACTCACTACAGTTTCTGATTTATAATTTAGTAACAACTAGGAAACTGGCATTTAATTAACGATTAAATACAAATTGTTACTGTAGAATTACCACATCATTACCTATTTATTAGCGACCTGTAAAGCGCTGCCAAAATTTTTAACAGTTAAACAATTAGGCTATTAATATCAACACTGTTTTTGGATGATCTGATTATGTCTGCCACTGTTCCTAATAAGTTCACCTAACAAGTGTACTGCGAGAATGTGACTTGAACTATAAACAGATTTGGTACAGGTCAGGTTTGTACAGAATTTTGTCAGGTTATAACTGAGTTCACACTTAAATTAAAGCACCAGGGGTCAGGTTGGATCAGACTCAGGTAGGATGGTGTCAGGTTATGTTCAAATCAAAATGTTATGCCCAATTAAAGCTAAGAATCACACTGTCACTGGTAGACAGCAGGTGTTATGTGTTTAAGCATCAAATACTAGCATATGTTTAGGTTTTGCCTTTCCTTTCCAGTGAATATGATGTACAATAGGGAATGATGCTAGTTCAGTATGCTTGCACATTTGAAAAAGCTCCTCTAGATTCCCTGAGCACAGTTCCAACACTAATTAGACATGGAGCTCTAATAATCAGATGCTTCCGCTTGCTTTGATTAGCCTAATCAAGTGCATTACACTAGGGTTGTAACTAAATTGTTCTGTTTGGGAGATCTCTATTTACAGTAACTGTTTTTTTAAGTCTGGCAGTGTGTTTTTGGGGCAGTGCATACTCCAGCTTAGTGTCAGACACTGACCTGTCAGTAAATATAGCAAAAGCTTTGGCTCCAGGCTGCCCAACAACATGCTCAAAAACCAACACTGTCACACACTTAAGAAATATGTTCATCTTAGTGTGGAATGTGTGAGATTTTTGGAAAGTAGTTTCAATCAGTACGGTAGTAGATGTCAGTAAATTCTATGTAATATGGAATAATTTTGATGGTCTAGTTGTTTTATCTATCACATATCTGGAACAATAATCATCCTTAAAACAGATAGCAAAGACTGTCCTGTGTAAAAACTGTAGATGAGCTCTGGAAAAAGAGGGAAAACACTGCAGCACATTCTCACATGTAGACTTCATTTAGGTATCAACAGCAGAGTTAAATAGAGCAAACTGTCTGAGGTTCCATTGCCTGTCTGAATCACATGTGATTGAGCCGATAGTACTGCAGCAGACAGGGCTGTGAACAGTGTGTTAATCTCCAGTGTTAGCCTAAGGAGACAGGAGCCGTTCTGGCTGTCTGGAGCCAGGGAGTGACCTGGAGGGTGACTCCAGCCTTTGGCTCCAGTCTACTACTGCTAAATGTCTGTGTGTGTGTGTGTGTGTGTGTGTGTGTGTGTGTGTAGTACAAGAATTTGTCAGATAAGTTCATAAATCTTCACATGTTCTTGTTTGGGTCAATGATACTGCTTTAAAGGAGCTAAAAGAATATATTTGCTCTATACTATTGAGCTCCAGTAGTTTCAGGTAAACAGCGCTTTGCTGGCTGCACCAGGGCTTAAATAATACAAGGCAGTTATAAACAAGCTTATAACTTAATCTAAACAGTTTAGCAGCACAAACTTTTAAACAGATAAAATCTCATTTAACGTGTTTTTTTATAAACCATTTGTAGAGTTATTAGTGTATTAGTGCTAGGATTTCTACCAGCGCCACACAGTGTGCTGAACCTCAGCCATGTCAGATATATTATCACAAATGACTTCTGATTTAACTACTGTTAGTCACCTGTAAGTAAAATCTTCAATATCTCATATTAAATTTTTGAAAAGTAAGAACCTTTCCAAACACACACAACATGGGCACAAAATGCAACTATGGTTGGAGAGCAAGTAAAAGAAGACATCAGTGCATCTGTCTACACATATCTATATAGGAACACCCCACATTGCCATTCTGTCCTGAGACTTGGACTACTAGGCCTGAGCTGCTTAAATGGCAAAATGGATCTGTCACTGACCATGCTAAGTGGGCTGCTGACCATTCGCCAAAGTAGGTATACAGAAAATAACACCATTCTAATTTGCAGCAGGTCTCTCATGTGCCTGAAATACGCAGATCCCCAGGCCCTGCCCTACTACGTGAGCTTAGATGCTGGAGATAAGGCCTCACTGGCCGCCTAAAAGCTTTTATTCAAAACTTCCTCTGCCCTGGCTTTTAGTGGAGCTGCACTGTGTGGACGGAGTTGTTTTCTTAAGGGGCCGCTGGCTGTTCGCTTACTGAGTGCTATTCAGCCCGTCAGGTGCCCTGAGCTTCATAACACCCACATCTTTCCCTCTCTGTCTCACACACTCACATACATGTATACACACCCTCTAGATGGCCAGAAAGCAGCCAGTGTCCTCCAGTCCCTCGCTCCAATTATTAGAGCGAGTGGCACGTCTTAAAATTGAGTTTCTTTTCCATGCGGCGTAATATTTATATTAGAGCTTGTGAGCAGGGGCTTAGAGAGCCATGCTAAATAAATAAACGGGGGAGCAGCGGAGGTGGCCTGCTTTTTTGGGTCTGCAGAACCAATGTAGCTGTTTATGTATACATCCCCCTAACAGACTTGGACTCTTGACAGGCTATAATCGCCTGCTCCTGCAAGAATATGTTGCAGCTATAGAGAGCAATAGAGAGATCTACGGCAAAAGATAAGTTGGAGAGAAGGGTACATGAGGAGGAGTGAAAAAGAGTAAAGAGAGTGTGAGAAAAGAGGCCGGACAGAATTATCTCATCATCCCTACATCGTCAGTGGCATTAGTAGGGCCACTAGTGGCATTAGTATCAACCACACATAATTTTTAGGTTGTTTTAACCAAAACTGAAGAAACTTGATTAGACACGGTATCAGAATCTGGTGCCTTTCAAGATTTGTTGTTGATTCTGCTATTCTCTCAGGAAGGGGGTCTTGTAGTTTCCAACTACAGACCAGGCCTTTACTACAAAAGACTAGCAATCAATATTGTGAGCTGCTCAAACATAAAAGCCAATCAGCAAGAGGGACTAGTTCTTGAGCTGGATTCACTTTTTGCAGTGGGCCTCTGGCTCTGAAGGGCCAGAGCAGTCTAATCAGAGACCTGACGAACAAAAGGTCAATGAGCACCCCTTTTGAGAGCACGAGAGCTTAACAACTGTGTAAACAGAACGAAAACACCAGCCTCTCCTGCTCAGTATCAGTATACGTTTATGTGTATGTGAGAAAGAGTTTGTGTGAGTTAGATGGGGGATGGCGCAGGCTTCACAGAAAAAAAGGATTTGCTGTTTTAAGTTAAAAGTGTAAGTAACCTGGCTGCCTTATAACTTTGAGTCCATGAATATCACATACAAAGTCAAAAGAACAATAACTAAGTCTTATATTCTCTCACATTATTAAGTGAAGTTCAATAAAGTAAACATTTTAAGGCAGCCAGCTAAAACGTCAAATCATTTTTACGGCGTTGGCCAATGGCGAATGATATTCCATCTAACTCCAGTGCATTTTTCACAACTGCCATTTTTGTAGCTTGTGTGATATGAAAAAATGACTACAGGACAAAGGCCAGAACAGAAGACCTTCCCACACTGCAGGAAAACCTGACACGAGCCAAGGAGAGAGATGGAGACACATACACACTCATACAGGCAAGAAACACACACCGATGATTCACTTTTGTCAGTTTTACGGCCTCTTCCTACTGCTCCCACTTGTGTAGAATATACAACCACATATTCTTGGGCCTCATGTGAAGCTGACTTAAATGTGAAGGGTTTTTAAAAACAGAAAAAGAAACGATCAATCATACGAGCAATATGGCAAAAATATATATTTACTTCAAGACATTTTCACCATACACTATATGCATCATGATATTTCACATATTCTGTGGTTTGATAATTAACACAAATAAAAATCCCCAGTAGTTAATTCAATTTACTTTACAACAGTACACAGCATAAAATGGACCTATTAAGCTCTCTTAGTACTAAAACATGCAGTGTCCTTCACAACAATGTCCTAGATATGTTCCAAAAAGGATACTGTCACATAATTTACCACAGTAACAAGAAAATATTCAAATCTCAGAGTAGAGGGAGCCATCCATGTCTCCACTTTTGCCACACAATTTGAGTTACTACCCAAATAAAACAAGCAGAGAAATATTGGTGCTAAACTGTCAAGAAAAGTTACTGCTTTAAATAGAGTACTAAAAAATAAGCACTTTTCTATTGCTCACACGTTTTTGTCATTTCTTGTCATTTCTTGACAAAACTAAAAAAGCCAAACATCTGGAAACACAGAATGCAAATTGAATCTAAATTTTGAAGTAATTGAGTAACTGGCTGTATTTAATTACGTTATTTTAGTATAACAAAACAAAAGTAATAACTCTAAGGGTTCTATAATTATTGTTTAGTTTCACAGCTTCTCACACTGCATGGATGCACTAATGAGTAGCTTAGAAATCAACATAGAAATCCATGTGTCTGTCAGGAGCTAATAATAGGCTCCAACACGTAGAGAATGGAAAAGGGCCAGAATGTGTAATTGAAAAATCACTGCATGCGTTGGGTGCACCCTGACAGTTAAGAAATGGTATGTGTTTAACTGGTATTAAGCAGATGCCACTTATTGTAATGGGTATTTTGGTACGTGGCAGAGAAACAGCACCAAGGCCTGTTTTATTCATTGCCTTACCACCCACAAAGAGGGAAATTTCCAGCTAATGCGTGTACCATGACTCCGGCATCCTATATTCAGCCTTGCGCTTATGGGCAGATTACGGACTTACTAAACCACAGTCGTTATTTTTCTTCGCTGATGGACAGCGAAGCCTTTTTGCAAGTGCCCAGTGTTATACATAAGCCTTCAGAAAGAAAGGGATTAGATGTGACATGCAGAGGGACAAGCTCATCCACAGTTTGGAAATCAGGCTGCTGTTATTATATATCGTCACATTCTCCTAAGATTAATAACGTAACTTACACCTCTGCCCGCTTATTTTCCGTTTTCAGTCTAAGTGATGGCTGCTGTGGAGAGATAAAGAATTTATGCCTGAGTAAATATTATACGAGTCTTCAATGAGGGCTAGGCTTGCTCTTAAAGTGTGCAGAGTTGCTTGCCTTGTCCGAGAGACCAGGCTTTGATATTTAACAGCTTGGACTGGCTGGCTCCTAGCTTAACCCTTAACTGGCCTGGGATCAGACTAACGACAGGTTGGAGTCCCGCCCGTCAATGATAGCTTGGGTAATGGGATATTACAGCCAGAGGTAACTAGCCACTAGGTCAAAATGACAGTCCTGGTGTCTGCAGGACAGACACTAATTGTTAGACCTCAGACAAGTGGGCCTACTCAGTCTAAATTTATAGCTTTCTAACTCAAGTGCTTATGTGCTAAGGGTTCCACATATTGCTTCCCAAAAAAGGCAACAGCAGCAGTAGCAGACCAACCGATTGTGAAAGAACTTTGTAGAATCTGGTGAAATGAGGACAGACTTTAGATTTAAGAGCTTAAATGTCTACTTAAACATGGAGGAAACTTGAGACTACAAAGGATGCCTCAGAGGAGAAGTACAGTACTGTTTCTAAGGTCCAGCAGAGCTAGACAAAATATTAATGCATTAGTAATTTATGTTTTTATGGGCCCGTACGATTGTGAAATAACAGTGACTTCTCAGACAGAGATGGACTGAGGTCACTGTCTGAACAAATAATTAACCTATTCATAAAGAATCCACTTATAACGCAACTGACTCTGTTATTAATTACATATTATGGAAGAAGTTCTCTCATCTAATTCGGTTCCCACTTGAAGAGTGCCAAAAGCCATATAAAGTCAATACTGGGGAAATGTGTGAGATACAAGGGGCTTCCTAAGCCACACCCGGGGTCTTTTGCGGCGATATTAATGGCTTGAAATGGCTTGTTGTTGTTGGAGCCTCTAGGCTTGGCATAAATATGATTTTTTTCTGTCTTGGCTTATTAGGATTGTGGAGGTAAGCTCTGTACAAAGTCCAGTAAAGAGCTGAAGCCAATGAAACGGCCAAATAAAATCTCCTCAATGTTATTTTAGTATTCTACTATGCACTCATTAATACCCTTTGTGTCGCTTTCCAAATCTGAAGTCATGATTCCTTCAGTAACGGGAAATTTCATAAGGCAACAAGCATCTGAAATCTCATTACTGCCTAGCAATATTGCTTGAAGATACTTTTGACATAGTAGAGGGGCAAGGGGAATCAGGCAACTATGATAAGTAGGAGACAAGGTAAATGCAGTGTAGAACAAATCAGCCACATGTTTTTCTGATACAGATGTATTTTTGTTGGACTCTTGCTACGCAACCATCTACTAAGCTTCAAAAAAAGGGAAATCTATCCCTGGTAACTGGCGGTGGATGGTGGTTAGCTGAAAAATGAAGCGCCTTTGCTATCCTAACAAACTACTGACAGGTCTGAGGCGTTGTGGTGGCTAACATCTAAAAGGGGGTTTTTGGTACAAAGTGGCAGAGTCAAAAATTCCACTGAACTGTTTGCCAGTGCATGGAAAAGGAAGAATTCACAATAAAATAGATTAGTTAATGGTGTTCCATGGTAATAAAACACATAACAAGCATCCAAAATACATACAGTTGTGCACTGAAAGCAACTAAATTGGTTTTGCTGAGAGTGTTTTGTCTTTGCTTGGAATGTTCTATGGAAAAAATAAAATAAAATGAGGGACCAAATACTTGCAAAACTATTTAGGCATTGTCCCTGCCTGAATACGTTATATCTGTTTTTCGTCAGAGATGCAAGGCAGGGAAGCAGGCGCAGATAGCATCTCGACACAATGCCAACGCTAACCAGGGGTGCATTCCTTCTCTGACCAATAAAGATGCTGGGATTGAGAACCTGTGCCATGCTTGAATCCCAATGAAAGGCAGAGTGAGTTCCAGAAACCCACAGCAAAAAACTTGTGATCACTACAGAAAATCACTCATTCATGCAAAAGCCAGATTTCAAAGACTGAATGAATCACGGTTAAATAATATTTATCAAAAATGGTGACAGGTAGTATTGGGACACCTTTTAAATCTCACGTTTCATCCAACAAATGCCTGACTTGTGTAGACAGACATTTAAAAACAGTATACGATGAAAAGCTTTGATTTGGATTCAATGACAAGGGAAACTGAAAAAGTGCCGATCAGACAAAAGAGGGAATTTGCAGTGTGATGCCAGAATGTGATATGAAAGTGCATAGTGGAAAAGGGGCTGGACTGAAAAAAAAAATAACACTCAACAAGGACCACTCAGACTTTACCTGGGCGAGATTTCAAAGGTGAGTCCTCCTAGAGAGACCCTGCTTTAAGAGCAGCTTTCAAACAGCAGTAAGTACAGATGTAAAATATTAAGCATTGGATTGCATTTCCACTAAGACTAAAATATCAAATGTCATTTACATTACTTTCTTTAACAGAAATTACACAGCAAAAGCTTCACTGCTGTGTCAGCTTGGTGTAAGGTCAGGTAGTGTTACTGTAATTAGTAAAAGGTGGTCTCTGAGTTTTGCACAGGATTGTATGTACTTTCTATCTTATTTATTAACTACATAGCAAAACTATAAAAACTTTAGACTTCCAAGGTTAACGTGTCCCCTTCCTGTAGATATGTATGTGTGTGTACAGCAGCCAAAGAACAGACACTAGGGTGTGAAGCCCTTGCTTAAATAAACCAAAGCCTTGCAAGTTTGCGGTTGCAGAGACCGCTTTTGAGTCTTTGAAGGATTACACATCTCTGGCGCGCGCACCCACATACACACATATGCATGCAGTCTCTCACACTGCCAAGCCAAGCAGAGTGAAATATAGAGTTTGGTAGATGACTTTGGTGTTAAAGAAAGCGAGGAACTGAGAAGAAAAAAGAAACAGACTCAACGTAAAGCATCCAGTAAAAATAAACGAGGATTGATGGATACATGTGTGTGCTGTCTCGTGTGTCCATTCCTGATCCAGGACAATGTTTTAATCAGCTTTAATCTCAGCATCAGATCTGCTGAGTCAGACTGATGGTGGCTACAGTGGTAACTGCACTAATGCTGTTGGACGGTAATTCCATACGCACTCAGGAAGTTACCTTTGGTTTCCAATATTGTGTGTGTTGGAGAGAGTAAGAATTTGCAAAGGTGTTTATGTTTTTCGTTCGGCCCAGTTAGGCCTTGCAGATAATTATTAAATACATAATTTTGTACATGAAAATAAAATGGGATCCATTATGCTTTTTACCGAAGCCCAAAGTTCAAGCCAGTGGAAGAAACTCTCAACACAGGAAACCGCTTTTCTCAGCTGCCTGAAACACCTCATTGGAATCTGAGCTCTTTTTTCTGTTACAAGGTGATGTCATCTCGTAACACAATCCTTAACTGCCTGCCTAACGGTAAACTTAACACACACTCACACAACGCACAGAGCACTAAACCAGGAAAACCTTACCACTCCAAAACATCCTGCTTCATTCTAGCTTGTGAAGGTGGATCAGTTTGTTCTACCTGATTCCAAGATCAGACTCAAACTGATATATCAGAGCCGACACCATTGTTAGAACAGTCACAGCAGTGTAGGGGCAGAACCTGCAGCAGGATACCACTCTGGCAGTTGACCAGTCAGATGAGAGTGGGCGAGCTGACCAGTCAGAACACACTGGGCTCATTGGGAGGCAGGGCTTAAAGACACAGGAGCTCTGACAGAGCGTTTCAGATGTACACTATTAGAAAAATATTGTGTTTTGGGAAAATTGAAACATGTATGTCTATCCCTGTAAACTCCAAAAATCTAATCATAAACACTGAAAATCAGTAGGTTGCCTTTAATCATACAGCCTCTACAGAGAACACACTTCTGCACAGTGTAATTCTCAATTATTGTTTATGGAAAATATAACATAAAAGATGACACATTTTATATGTTTCCAATACATTAAACTTGGTAAATAAATGGACATTGTACATTCAAATGAACAAAAAATGACACATTTAAGTGCATTCTCTGTAGCATGTTTGACTTACTTTCACTTGGAAAATCAGAGACTCTTTCCTTGATTTAAATTATAGTTAATTAAAACTGTAACTTATAATAAAGCCATTAATACTACTGTTAGTCCTAGTATTAGTAGCAGAATCAGGAAAAAAGCAGTTTTAACACAGGATTACATAAAAGCCACCAACACTAAGTATCCAATTTATCAGTATTTAATTAGTCCACTCTACACTTTTGTGCACCCTGCTGCCACTTCAACCATTCCCATGCTTCTAATTTTAAACCAAGGACAGCTGTGCCTTCCCAGCAAAATCTGTTCCCATAGGAGTCAGTGATGTTATGTGCCCTTTATAAAGAGGCACGAACATTCAAAAAAACAACTACACAAAAACACCATAGCTGTTTTGCAAATTTCTTTCTCATGTGCACCTAGAAGTGCTTTGAGGAGATACATGGGATAATCCACTTGCTTGATGAGCAAAAAAAGAAGTTTATTAATTTGGAGTTCATAAAACAACTAAAAGCTACAATGAAACTTCTAACAACCACCTGCATTACCAGGTCAACCATAATAATAAACAGCACTTTCATCTTTGATAGAGGAAAGAGAAGAAAACCAAGCTCCATTTTTGCTTCAGATCTGAAAACATCCACAGGTAAATAGATCCATCCTTCCCCTGTGAGAAGACCTCTCTTTTTCTATGGGTCTGACAGGATGTGTAGCTATCTAGGAGCCCTTACTGAAAAAAGGAAATATATAAAAAAGAGGAACATTTGTGCCATAAAACCAATATTGACATCTGAGATGTGGAGCCTACACTGGTGGTCCATGAAAGTAACAAAAGGTACCATATCTATACGCATCAGTCAGGGGCAGGATAAGTGCACGGTTAGGGATGGTGTTGAGTTGGTTATTTGTTTCTGATTGAATGTATTATGATTGCTAATAAGTGTAACAAATAAAAAAACATTCTGGAGAAATCAAAGCATCTAAAAGCTAAAGCACAATGCTGACAAGATCAAGATGTTTTAAAAAAGAAGGTGTTGAAGTTTTAGAACTATGGACTGGCAACCCCAGTTACCTGTTAAATATACAGCTTCTGTTTTTTTTGCCTGATGAAGAAAAATAAATAACTTGTTTTGACTGGATATTAAAGAAATAAAAAGGTGGTCACTGATTAGTGCACAGTAGGGTATATGTTTCAGATTTCAGTTACCGTTAACTGTTTCTAATCCCTGACTGCAGGCTGGATTCACTGTAGATTCAATCAGTGGAATAATCACCTTTGCAGCTCAACCAGTACACGTCCTGGGACACATTGTGCCAGAGGTAAGCTACTGAGAAACTACCCAAGCAGCCGGCATACAATGCAAATTATATAGCAAAACAATGCCAAAGATTCTTACAGCCACAGAAACGAAAAACAGCTCCCATATTTGAAAAACAGAGAACATACTTTTCTCCTTAGTAAGTGCAGTGTGCTGGGTCCAGATTGTCCTGTTGGAAGTGCTGTTCTTGTACACAGCTGTGTCAACTTGCTATCAACTCTCACAATGTCCTATTATTCACCCATCTCATGTAACTTCGTCAATAAATCTTTACAGAGTCTTTAGGCCTATAACTCATAAACCTGCCCCAGAGTGGCTGATGAGCATGCATATCCACATTGATTACAGTAACACGGATAAACATGTGGAATCTGAGCTTTGTGTATGCTACTGTGTCCCCTCTCACTGGATAAAAGCCTGCCTTTATTGATGGATGCGCTGACATTCAGAACGCAATTCATATTGCTATGGAAACACCAAATATGGGTTTGCTTTATCAGATTATCAATAAAAGGCAACAGAAGAGTAACATATAGTCCTATTCAATGTGTCTTCTTGATATAAAGTCAGATTGTGACACAAACATACACGGTATCTCACTGTGTAGTTGATCGTCCATCAGAACCTCAAGCAAACTTTGAGTAACCTCCAACCTTGTTGGTCCATTACATTATTAACACAACATTATATTGAATAAGCCTCTCCTCTATACCAAAATGTATGGAGAAAAGGAAAAAAGGGGTGAAAAGGTCTCTGCCACGTAAACAGGCCATAAACAGCTTCAGGAGCAGGGAGGCATAAATCATTGGGGTTGTGTTATCACATGGCCTTTCCCTTGCAGCTATTCTGCCTCCAGTGGCTTGAAACTTAAAAGGGTCTGCATAATCATTCTTCTTCCTCCGAATCATCAACAGGACGCTAATAACTAGATATGCAATTCTTTCCCCTCTTTCATAGGGACTCAACTATTTGGGAGCGCAGTGGAAGTTGGCCAGAGGCAAAAATATAAAACCCTATTCCAGGTGCGTGCAGCCACAGCTATGGGTGGCGCAGGGGTCAAAGTGCATAGCTGAGCTGGGTTTAGCTCATTCCATTTATCAAAGGGAATGTTGGGGCATGCTAGTGCTGCATAGTTTACTGTTACCAAAAGTATTGTAGTGCAAAGGAGGTAGGTAGGATCCACTGAACACCATACCTGTGGACTAGTCAAAGTCTATGTCATGAATTTTTTCCAAGTAATTTTGTACCATTTCTACATGTAAAGGACAAATGACATAAAGGACAACAGTCATGCTCAAATAATGCAAAATAAATACATGTTTCTATTTGGACAGTGATGATACCTGAGCCAAAACCATTGATCTGAGGTCAGTAGAATACGACCTTACATGAATATATTTTATATGTACAACCCCAAATCAGAAAAAAGTTGGGACAGTATGGAAAATGCTAATTAAAAAAAAACTGTGTTAAAACTAAATAATGCTGTGATTTCAAACAGGTGATGCCAACATGTGATTGTAATCATGATCTGGTACTAGCATTATCCATGAGAGTCTTTGAGGAGCAAAGATGGGGAGAGGATCTCCAGTTTGTCAACAAATGCATGATAATTGCCACTTAAAACTTTACTGTGCAAAACAGAAACCCTATGTTAACCGTGTCCAGAAGCAGTGAAGACTTTTCTGGGCTCAGAGGCATTTGGGATGGACGATCACACAGTGGAAATATGTATTGTGGTCACAGCATTCTAGTTCTTGTTTGAAAGAAATGGATGCCGTGTGCTCCGGACCTAAGAAAAAAAGAACCATCCAGACTGTTGTTAGCGACAGGTCCAAAAGCCAGGGTCTGGCATGGTATAGGGTAGTGTCAGTGCACCCTGGCAAAGGTCATTCACACTTCTTTGATGGCAGCATTAATGAAAAAAAGTACATTGAGATCACAGAGCAACAACTACTGCCTTTAAGAATACCCATGCATTTTTCAAGGCAATACAAAACCATATGCTGCACACATTACAAAGGCATGGCTGCAGAATAAGAGGGCATGGGTACTGGACTGGCCTGCCTGCAGTCCTTACCTGTCCTAAACAGAGAATGTGTGGAGAATTTTGAAACAAAAATATGACCCTGTACCATTGCACACCTTAACATGACATTTCTTGGGTTTGTACTGTGTGCAATGAAATAAAAGTCAAATGTAAGGAACACTGTGCTTCATCTATTTGCATTTTCTATACTGTCCCAACTTTTTCTGATTTGGGGTTGTAGTTCAGGGTGTGCAACATGCCAACATGTAATCACAATTTGGATCACAATACACTTTTCTGACTACATCATGGGTATCCTCAGTGGCACATTATTTAAAGACAATTTTAAAACCACGTATAATGACAACAAGAACTATGTATAAACAAATAGGTGCATGCCTTAATTTTTATTAATTTATTTTAACCAACTGTTCTATTATTTTTTTTCAACAGTGTATTTAAGACTGAATTAAGAAACACACTGTAAAACCTTGCATCTCTCAAATGATAACTTTATAGGAAAAGGAAAAAAAACATAATTTACTTTTAATTGAAGTCTACAGAACCAGACTTTTTTCCCAATCATTTTGTTCCATTCATCATGGAATTTATCTGTCAGCCTACCTAATATGTACATAGCCGGTTGATGCGACTGATCTGGAATTAGCAAAAGACAGCAACACTGTGACCTTGTTGGCACTCTTTTGGCACCCTGTCGGAGCCAAGTTGCCACCTTGGTGCCGTCAGAGGTGGGAGTGTTTCCAGGCTACGGCTGTCCGTACACCACACTCGTAAACGGTTTCACAGTCATTCGCACAGTGATAAATCATGGCAACACAAAACACCTACCCTCGTAAAAAGCGGTGCGCTCCAGAAAAGCGGTGCACTCCAGCGCCAGTTCAGCGTTGCTCCGGACCCCTTCACTTTAATGGCCATTTTGAGTGACTGTCAGGTCTGATGTGTTTTGGGGCTACTCTAAACGTGAAGCCATTTTTGGGTGTATGTGTTAAATTGCTTTTTCTTTTTCTTTTTTTTTTACATCTGTACTAGATTTATTTGACAAGCTTGGGCAAAGCAGTTATAAAACAATTTTTATGAGGTTGAAGGGTGGGAAAAGAATCACTTACTCATTTTCTTTCCCTGGCATTATAATAAATTACTAAAAAATAAATAAATAATTGACTACTGGTCAGCAAGTACACTGCCCATTTAAAAGCTTAGGATCAACCCGCCTTATTTTTAGTTTTTTTTAAACAGCTATTTGCAAATGCTTGGTTCTATTTTGTAACACTCAGAATTATGTGCATCAAAGTGTCTTCATTGCTATAAAGAGAGGGTTTTGCCTAAATAATAATAATATCACAGTTAACAACACACATATTGAACCCTTTAACAGCTGACAGTTCTGAGTGCTGACATTAAAACAAGGGGCTAAAATGAGTGTCACTAATAACATCATAAATACAGTTTTTATATGTGATACTGTCTTCCTCTAAATGAACATGTTTAGTTTGAAACTGTAAGTTACATGTTTGCAAAACCAACAATGAAAACCCTTTATATTAAAAGAGCATTCTAAAAGGCTTTTAACAGCTCATGTAGCTATCTTAACGCAGGCATTGGAGTGTTGAAATAGACCACCATCAAATTTTGAAGAGAATCGTCAGGGTCTCATTTTACTTGTCTGACCCACACACCGACATGTCAAACTCTTTTTATACTAAAAGAACACATTTCAGTCAGCACCCCTGCCAAAGCTAACCAAACCTCGAGCGTAGCGCGTCTTTCGAGCCGAAATACCAAAGGGAATTTAATTGTGTGTGAAGAGAATAAAACATCCAAACGTAAACACTGAGGCTTACAACTGCAGTCGCAATTACACGGCCGCAAATATTTGAATTTGTGGTTTTGACTAAGGAGTTTGTGATGGGCTGAACAGCTGCAGTGCTATGCTCACATGTGAGTGTGCTGAGAATGGCTCCGAATGGCAGGATTCAGTAATATGTAAACAGATCGTGTTAGTGAAAAAAATTAAATGAAATAGAGGCACGGCACAGCTCAAATGAAAGTATCCATGCAGGTACCTGTATTGAGTTACTGTGATCTGGGCCATGGTTTTAAACACTTCCACATGTTCCTCGCAGACCACCATTTCTCAGGCATCAAAGTGCATGTAAATTAAAATGGCTAAAATACTTTTAGTGTGTAAAAAGTTGAATAAAAGCATTGGCAGTTCAGCTGCATGCCTACATTACACCATTTTCAACTTATGTCACCAATGTATCCTTTAAAGAAAGACTATTGTTAATATTTCTATCTAAATATGAAGTGAAGCAAAACAGCTTTGCAAGTTAAAGAACCTTAAAATACAAAGAGCCACAGTATGACACCATTTCTTCAGTTGCACACCCTCATGTACAAAGACACAATGCAACAAAATTAAACAAAAAGTCATGAACTGGTTTGCATACCCTAACAATGTGGTGCCACTTGGTACTGCAACAAGTAACTTCTTTTTAAAGATTATTTAGTTTGTTCTTCTTCTACTGATCCAGCTTATCACATTACAAAATGTTAAACTGCATTGGTGAATCAATAATATAGAATGACGTAAGACCAGGCTGTATTATTTCAACCAAAAAAAAAAAAACTTTTATATAAAAAATAACGTATATTCAGTATAGCAAAGGTAGGTTGCTTATCGCTGTTGTGGGAACAAATCCTCCAAATGATAAACAAACAATGATAAATAATAAACAAACAACGACAAACATTGAGAGTGTGTGCATGTGTGTGTGTGTGTGTGCGTGTCAGTGAGAGACAGCGAATGACCACACTGGTTTTGGGATTCTGCAGACTATCTTCAGAATGCATATGAGGGAAATTCCAATGCACAAACAGCTCCAAATACCAAACCATCTCCATATTTCTCAGAACCACAATTCAGATTATTTACACTGTTGTAAACAGTCAGAAGCTTTGGTTATGTTGCTCATCCTTGCTCTCGTTGTCAAATATGTGTCTATAAGAATGGCTGGCAACCTTACAATATGTGGGATATAATGTTAGCCACAGTTCACACTATTTATAAATACATTATTACATTATTTGAAGGCTGTGTGTTTAACTTGAATAGAGATATAACAGGAAGCCTGAGTGTACAAAAGAGAAAATGTCTCATGTCACAACCTCAAGGGTATGTTCTCAGTACCTTTAGTTAGGAACCATAATTGTATATCCAGTCCTGGTCCTGGAGTACCACTGCCTGCATGTTTTAGTGTTTTTCCTCAGGAATTAATTAGTTAATTGGCTGCTTCAGGTGTTTAGGTTAAAGGGGCAACTCTAAAATGTGCAGGATAACGGTATTTTAGGATCATGAATGAGAACCACTGGTATATTCAATTGCAATTATTCTATACACTCTAATGGTTCTTTATGCTTCCTGTACACTCTATAATAAAAGAATACCTTGTATGACACACCATATTGTAAAGTAAAAAAAGGAACAAAAACATTTTTGGTGAGTTGTTTGTGAGTTAGCCTGAAGGACAAAGTTTAGTTCTAGATTTCTCCTGGATGCCTCCAGTTATTGCATGACTTTGTTAAACTCCATCATCAGCATAGCTAATTTAATTTAATGTAGTACTGATTAACCAAACAAGGTATTAAATGATAACTTTTAAAGGTTAGGGTCTGTACAAGAGCTTGTTTTGAAACACATTTTCAGAGATAAAACTTTCTCTTAGTTACTTTCTATGTATTTTGCATCTGTTCTTTCAATGCACCCAGCAAATGACATACATCACAGTTAGGTTTTTTTATCTATCATCACTGCCACAACTTTAAACAACACCGTAATGAGTGATATCTGTACAAGCACATTAAGATCTATGGTGGTTCTTTCAAAAATGAGTTTTAGGGGGACTGATAAATGATATATATTTAAAATATTTAATAGTGTAAGCTACAGTCAGCAACTATAAACTTACAAAGTGCACCTACCTATACAGTAGGTGACTCAAGCTGCAACTAAAGGTATATTTAGCCTAGCACTAGCAGAGAGAATGAAAGAGGGAATGAATCCGGATGCTAGGCTCCAAGGCAAGTGGGGGGTATCACTTTCCCTCACCTCTTTCTACCCAAAGCCTTGTAAAGAAATCCCCACTGGAAAAGGCCATGAAATGTAGCCCTTGTTAGGCCTACAGAGCAGCAAGCAGGGACTGCCCTATTAGCCCTGTGTCTGCTTTCACTCACACACTTCCTGTAGCCACCAAGCTCAGCAGACTGTGAAGCTCTGCTGCTACACTTTATGTCATGTTGTTAAGGACATGACGTTTTTCAACATACATATGTCATGTTGTCATGTTGACAAGGACGTTTTTTGGAAAGTCATGGTGGAAGTAAACAGCCCACTGCTGCAGTCTCCCTGCAAAGCGTGTGTCAAGTGAACACACTGTAATTACATGTATTGTAATCTGAACAGTAAACAGTGGTAGCGCAAGTGCGCTAAAAAGGCAGTTCTTAATAGGCTTTACATCAATAAAATATATCATATTAACATCTGACTTTTAGTTTACTTTTTTTCTTTTGTGTTAACTGACTGAATGAACTGACTGACACATCTGAATGTAAGCTGAAAGCAAAGCTTTTTCAGCCTGATAATTATATTTTTTCATATCCAATTTGATATAATAAAAAATTGAGAGGTTCAATTAATAGTCTTTCAGTATAAAACCTGTGGTGAAATGATATTAACATATATCAGTGCTTGTTTCCAAGGGAAACTGCAACAACTGTTTACAGCGCTCTACTTATGAATAGTTATGACTACATATCACTAAAAGTACATGCCAATACTCTAAACTGTGCCATTATTTGTGGAGAAAAAAAATTTAATGTCAGTCCAACAACATTCTACCACACCCATGTTTAACAGATGGGATAAGATTTTTATGCTGTAATGCCGTGTTTTCCTTTCTGCGAACATAATGCTTCTCATTCAAACAACAAAAAAACTATTCTGGTTTCATCCGTCCACAAAACATTGTTCCGATAGCCTTCTAGCTTGTCCATGTGACCTTTAGCACATTGCACATGGGCAATCTTCTTTTTGGAGAGCACTGGCTTTCCCCTTGCAACCCTGCCATGCACACTACTGTTGTTCAGTGTTCTCCTGGTGGCAGATTCATTAACATTAACTAATGTAAGAAAGCCCTTTAGTGGCTTAGTAGTCACCTTTGGTTCTTTTGTGACCTCACAGACTTTAACACGCCATGCTTTTGGTGTGATCTTTGTTAGCTGACCACTCCTGGGGAGGGTAATAATGGTCTTGAATTTCCTCCATTTGTACATAATCTGTCTGACTGGTGGAGAGAAATGGTTCTGTAACCTTTTCCTGCCTGAAACTTCAGAAATCTCATTTGTTTGTGCCATGATGCACTTCCACAAATATGTGAAGAGTTTGATAGATCCCTGTTCTTTAAATAAACCAGGGGACCTAGTCACACCAGATTGTCCTGCCACGGAATGAAAACACCAATTCTAATTTTACCTTCAAATTATCTGCTTTTGCCACTCAGAAATACGTAATATTGGATCATTTTTCAACTCATTGCATTAAGTAAACGACTAAGTCTAATATTTTATTTAATTTGGTTCTCTTTATCTACTTGAAATAAAAATCCCTCACCATTAAAACCCATGAATGCCATTTTGGATTAATACAGTTTCCAAAAATCTAACCCCAAAGCGAAAAAAACATCAAAAGCATCATACTTTCATAGTAGGCATCTTCCTGAAAAGTTTAAAATTAAACAAAATGAGAACATATCAATAAGATAAAGACATAGGTCTCCTGAGGAGTTAAACATTATGAGTAATTTTAGTCTCTGATATATTGAAGACACCAGCAATGAAGAAAGCTGAAACAAACTGCTTCAGAGTCACCTACTGAGTTATAGACTGCAAGTGCTAAAAACATTTAAACATGCACAGGCTACTAATCATCATCAAAGGGGTTTAACATTTCCTTATTCCATTTGCTTCAACTTAATTGCACCATTATTTCCGCCCTCTTAAAAAAATTATCCATACCTCTATTTTTTTTGTCTCTCTTTCAGATAAGAGTACTAAACTTTTTTCTGCGTACACTCTGGCGTGACAGGACTGGATTAAGCACTTGTTAGCCATTAGCTAGCCATGCATGCTTATCAGACGTTTACTAAAACACATTATCACACTAATCAGAGGATTTTAGACAGAAAGGATAATGGACCTCATTGGTCATCTCTGATTGCGTGAGAAGTCATCTACAGGTCAGGCAATTCCCTCTTCACATACCATCAGTCTTTTTTGGCTATCCTTTATAACACTTTCATCTTACACTTCCTTCAGCAATGATTATTATTCTAAATATGTTTAATACACTGATAAGCAGTTTTTGGACTTATAGGAAATTGTTTTGCGATGAAGTCAACCAATTCACAATTAACTCTTAAGCCAGGAGTTATTCCACTATGTTGTCCTGTTGCTTTGCGTTCAGTGTACATCCTGTATCGACAGTGTCTGCACTTGTTTTTTTTCCAATTTTCACTGCGTTCAAAACTGCACCCTGTTCACTTTATTGTGCACTATTTTGGGACTCTGTCCGAAAATATAGTCCAGAAGATGCAGTACATGCAAACAACAATGCATTGCAAAAGTAGCGCACAACTGAAGTACCCTAGCAAATACAGTGTTGTTCGTTAGTAATAAGGAAGCCTGTATAACCTTAAGTGTCTGAAATTGTTTACAACCATACAATTCTATCTAGTGTTCTATTTCAGACACAGCTTTTATTAGTGTCAATAAACAAAATGATAATGTTTTTTTTTTTTCATTTTGCAAAATAAGGCTATTTCTGTACAGCATATATAACTTTTCGTCAAATTCAAATAATAAAAATGTATTCTTCTTCCAAACACAAATGTGCCATGGATTGAAACGTTGGACTTCTGAAGGGTATCATTTTCAAAATATCACAAGTATATATACTGGCAGAATATATATGGTAACTATATCAAAAAAGGCTATTTGTTCCTCAAGAAATGGGCAGACTATGACATTGTGCAGCATGCTGCATGCTTTGGAAAAGCAACATGAGAACAAAGAGTTTCTCCACCTGATTTGAGAAAATTTACCAGTGCCTTTACTGACAGCTAGAATCTCAGCTGAGGGGTATCTGTAGGTGGGCTGGGGTGAGCATTTCACAGAAGAATCATCTGCCCATCCAGTGAAAAAGAATCACTGTTACAGTCTATTCACACCCAGTCAGATTTTCACGTACATAAAAAATACACCTGTATATACTTACATAAACAATAAAGGTTTTACTACTGTTACTGTTACTGTTACTGTTACTACTACTATCTGCTAATCCTAGTACATACAAATATTCATCATATCGGCACTGCTGCCTGACCCTGTGCATTCTGTTCTACTGTAGTGAACTGAAGATCTGAACCACAATTTGCTCACAAGTTTTCATGGAGTAAGGGGTCTCGGACCTCACCCTACAAAAACTGGATGCTGCAGTCATATTCCTTTTGGCTCCCACCTCTCAAAATGAAACTACACACACTGTTCACTTATTTTGGGTCATTTTTTTTAGAAACATTTTTGTTGTTGCTCACCCAAATAATTCAAATGCTCACCCAGAGGTGATATCCTAGTAACATCCTTGGCTTGAGCTGATTTTGGAGATATAGTTCCACACTAACGAGGCACAAAACAAACAGGCTAAATATCATCTGAATAAATAGCACAAAAAGGCCTTGGGCAAATGTCTTCACTCAGAAGGTATAACTCAATTATTTAAGAAAATAAAATATATTTCTCAATGTATGTTACTTGTAAGTTCACTGTTGATTGTATACAGCTACCTCAATGATCATGGAAGGATCTAGAGCTTTGGTCATCATCAAAAAAAAATTATGGCCTCCAAAAAATTACATTCAACCTTTATATCCAAATATTAGCATAATGTCAGAATCACTGTATCTGCATCAGAATTTCCTATATTACTGAAAACAGTGATTCCAAACGATGGTACCATATCATATAGCTCGGGCGACCAGCTAAAAATCCAATCACGTTTGTGGATGCCATTGTCCTTATCTATCACTACTGGGTGTCAACAGCCCAAGTAATGTGACAAAGAGCCTTAACTGCTTCACTGAAGAGGTGTTAACAATATCTTCCATAGACAAGATTCATTTGGTCGAGCCAAAGGTTTGTCAGCATTTGCTTGTGTACACAGCTTAGGACACAAGGTGACATTCTAGACCCTCGGTCAGATTCCTCCCATGGCTTTCTAATCAGGTAGATCTAACCTCAGTGATGGGTGTTTAGTTACACTGGAATTGCTAACGTCGTCACTCATGCATTCCACATTGTCTTTCACCTGGAATACGTAAACATGGTCTGTCTTGTAGAGGGGGTTTCCTTATCTTATCAGCGTTTTGTTTCTGGAGAGGTAAACAGATGCTTTGTGGGGAGATGCTCTGCCAGGGTGGCCACACTCTCAAAGGAGAGAAGAAACCCAGGTATAGAGCAGTGCGGATTTTTCTTCTTATGTGTTCTTTCTTTTACCTATTAGCGGTTTATTCCAGGTTCAGCAGAGGATAACTACAAGTAACTATAAGATATTATGTTAAAATCTCTGGTGTCCTGGGACTGGATCATGAACATTCTGGCTCTTTGTTCCAGTTCCTGACATGAAGCCTAATCCTTCTGGAAACTTCTGCATTGGTAGAACTCACTACTTACTACTTATTTGTAGTAGTGCCATTCAATTCAATTCACTGTACAGATACCATCAGTGATATGCATGCTCAAACAAATTACGTTCAGTGCATATCTGATTTTACGTTTCAACAAAAACTGTTTATTTTAAAGGTTTCAGTATCAGATCTGAGAAATAAAAAGATACTTCTATATATTTTGCTGTAATACCATACCCTCATGAGTGGTGAAAAAGTTGACAGGTTCAGAATCCGATGCCAACATGTTCCACAAACTGAATAAAACTGTCTTGGTCACTAACAATAAGAATAAAATTGTTAAGTCGAGAACTACTGAACAAAGAAAAACCGAAAATGCAAAAATGAAACCAACTTTGCCACTCACAAAATGTGGCTCTCTTTTTCATATTTCATTAATGTTATCTTAGTTCTCCTGACCTTAAAAAATGTATGTCTATGTCTGTGGCTTGGCTGAATAATGAAGATACACTGTGCTGAGAGAGGAGGGATTTTCTTTAAGAATGTTGCTGAGAGTAACTGTGCTAGGCAAAGAGCATTTTCACTCCACACAATTTATTTTATTTGGAGCAATGTTACGAACTGTGCCATCTCAGAAACAGGTTCCACTGACTTCATCTTTCTCTCAGGGAATTTGAAGATGGCACTCTACTAAACCTGGGTTATACTGTGTGTGTGTGTTTGTGTGTGTGTATACACGCTCTACACACCATCATTAACATTAAAAGTGAAGTCATGCCTTCGGAGGATTACGAAACCTACTAATAAACATTAAAAGCCTTTTACACCCACTTAGTTTACATACAACTACAGCTACAGGACAAAGATTTCAGCTGCAGGGAAAAGCAGTGATTTTAGCACTATTTCAGCCAGATTTATTTTACCGGCGAAATGAAATGTAATGTGTAATGTGTACGTTTGTCTGGATTTAATTAGTTGATTGATCAAGAGCAAAATATCTAATAATAATAGAACAACAAAACAACAGTAACTACAAAGCATGCCTATTAGTAGGTTTTGCTATTCCATGACGAGGCCTGAAACAGGGCTGAAGATCCTAGTTCAACCTGTTACACAGGACTATTCACTTTACAATTATTACTGCCAGACTGTAAAAAATACAGACTTGTAAAAAATCATGCATAATCACATAAATAGTGCCTCCCCAGTAAAACTAATCTAGCTTTAATAGAGCATTTTTCAAGCACTGACTTCCTTCAGTCTCCTGTGCTCCACTTCAGCCAACACTGCCCTCAGGAACCTTCCAAAAGTCAGAGGATGCCTGGATTTTATAATCCCCCAAGCTTGTAGTCTGGAGTTAAATGAAGCAAGCAATAAACAGATCGCAGGGGTCTATAAGTGGTCTGCTTTCTGTTTAGATCGCTGGTAGACATGGTCAGGGAGTCACTAGTCCCTTTCTTGCAGTGGTAGTTCAGATAGACTGAGTTAAACGTCAACATGCTAACCCCTCTCCTCACTGCACGAGTGCACTGCTCACAAGGAAAAGAACTTAAATCATTTGTTCTAAGTAGGCATAATCAGATTTGGGGCTTGTTTCATTTCATGTCGGCTCTACCGATGATGTGCAGGTGACCTCACATTGAACTGGAGACGATGCTGAAGTAAATGTACTGGTTAAAATCTACAATGAATTTCCAAGACTTGACCGTGTACATAATTTTACCATGACTATTATTTATTACATCAACACAGTTGTCTCTTTTAGTTTACTTACTTTTGGCAATAATTGTGTTGAAGATATGTTTTATTTATGAAGAAATACGGCACACAATTTAGTCCATTACTTTATTCCGTGTAGAAGTATAGATATCATTAGCCAGAGTAAAGGAAAAAGAGATGCTTTATGAATTCTACATTAAGCATAAGATTAATGATTTTGTAAGTTATTCACTCTTTTTCACTTTCAAGTACCAAATCCATCTCCTAACTGCTTTAGTCCACAAAATGTTCCATGTGTTTCGTGTATGTTTGTACTTCAAGTGCCTATGAAGGGGAGCAAATACAGATGAATCCAACCCAGTCACCACATAATCTTACTTAATCTGTGTGACGTGACCGCAGTGTTTTTTTAGCAGTGCTGTTGCATTTGGGTTGAGAGTTATTTTCTCGAGAACACTATGCAACACTTAAAATCTGCAGGTGGATGTTTCTCTTTCCTTTGATGTATTAAATCACAGGTGCAGCTGTAGCTCAGGGCAGAGCCAACTCCACGGTGAATTGCCTTTCCCTTGATATGTTTCCTCTTTCATTAAAACAGAATTTAAAATGCAGTGTATAACGATAGGACAAACACTAAAATACTACTCCAGCTTCTACATGCTTTACCAGAGGAGGTTGTGTAATGTCATTTGTAAAGGATTTGACTGACTGATTCGTCACATGTCACCAACTTCCCACAAATAGCCCAAACTGTAGAGTACAAAAGGCATATTTCCAAAAGTACCTACCTGCTCCAAAAGCAAAGAAGAAGCTTTTGTCAGGGTGCTCCTCGAGCAAAGCTTTGACCCTCTTGCCCATTCTCTCGTTGCGTTTGTAGATGAGCTCCTGCCGGAAGTAGCTATCAATCTCCTGAGCTGTAATTTGCTCACTGGGCGGCAACGTGACGTTGTTGAAGTTGGGGACCTGGAATAATCACAAAATGATGATAATGGAAGCAAATGACGAAATACTGGATACTGGAGCATAATATTAGTCCTGTACTTTCTCCCTGGACATGTGGGAGCTGTTGTATCAAGGTAGCTGTTCTGGAGAGAGATGATACAACAAAGGCATTTAAGGTTGGCTAAATAAACTGGCCTATATTAAATATTCCATAAATGTATTATTGGAACTTTTCTGTTGGGTTTTGACCTAATTTTGAACTACCAAACATGCTGTAGGGTGCTATGGGTTGCTAATATCTCACTTTGTGAAAAAACCTTGACTGATAGGAGCACCAGTTCAGTAATGTCCAGGTGAGCTGTTTGTGTTTTAAAATAAAGTGAGGAAGGCTACCATTACATAACATAATAATCTCTTACAATTTAAACCAACAGTTATTTTTATAATACAAATTATTTCAAGCATTTCAGTCAGCAAAGTGATCTTCAATAAAAAAAAACACTGTGGTTAATTTGTAAAGACTATATAAATATTACCTTTTATAACCAATATGAGCTTTTATATAATCTCAGTTTTCATATCAGTCAGGTCCTACTGTGAATATATGTTTGTCTACCTGTGAAGTGTCATGGTTGAAAATTATGGAGTTGAGGTCCCCACAGTTGTAGTGCTTAATGAGATCCTCGGTGGTGTAGGGCACCTGCAAACTCCCTGCCCGAAGACTCTCCTGCTGAAGCAGAGTTTGGTTCAAGGCAAATATCACCTACAACAGACAACAAGAGTAGATAGTTTAGTTTATTTCTTTGGGATTTGGCATGTTCTAATCTTTTTTCTGCCTTTGTGTGGTTTATGTGATTGCATTTTGTCAATAAAACGTAGGTGTTGAGGCAAGCATTCAAACTTTTCACATGCTAAGCTGTTATTTTACCTACTTAGACATTTCACTGAGATCTCATGACTAAGAGATACCAAATAAACATGAAATATATCCAGACATTTGCAGTGGTAAAAAAAATCCTGCAGCAATAGTTTGTTTAAGGCAGAACAGTAGCCTAAGGAAGAACAAAAAGATCCAATTACAATGTACCACAATATGAATATCAGTGGGTGATAATGAACTTGTGTGATGCTGTGATGTAGAATCAACTGAAGGAAGTAAGCTTTATTTTCAGTTCTGTTGCTACTTTACACTGAATGTGTTTTAATTAATGCAGGCAAAGAAGTAATGCAGGTAGAGTACTACTATGTGAAAACAATAACATCAATTAGCATTAGATCTTTCCTATGGGGCTTTGATATTTGCGATAAGAAATGACCTGAAAACTCTAAGATCTAAACAGTACTCATTTTCTCGCCCATCTTTTCTTGCTTCCAAGCTTAGCTTGGGAACAAAAGCTCTCCCTCGCTCTCTTCAAAGTGTTAACATCAGGGAGTCTTCTCAGAGATCAAAGGCAATGCGCTGCGTTTCTTTCAATTAGTTCTACTTCTCGTCTTTTTGTTGGTCTTGTTTCGGGAGCTCACTCTTGTCTCACCATGAAATTCTCCGGTGTTTACCCACTGGCCCAGCCTGTGCTCATAGACCCTGATTACGTACACACACAACTCCCCCAGCCCCTTCAGCTCCCTAACCCCCCCCACTCCCTATCACCCCACACCCTCTACCAACGCCCCCCAACCCACTCTTCAGATTCTTTCGGACTGATGTCTCACAATAGCTGTCCCTTCACCAAAATAACAAGTTTATTTTTTCTTGATGGGGAAAAATGAATCAAGCCGCCACCCACCTTTATCAACAGCACTATTCTCTTCGATGCATAAATTTAAGTTTTCTTTTTGCAGAACCATACGCATTTACTCTCTGTCACACTCTCTCTCTCTCTCACACACACACACACACACACACACACACACACACACTCGAATGGCTGGACCCTTTTTTATGTGCTGTGATGACACTCTCCGGCCCTGGCTGTCATTGTTTCAGGGTTTCGTCCTGGACAAGAGGGCAAAGCCCAGCAGATGCCTTCTTGTCTGGGACAAAGAACTAACCCCCCTCCTCCTCTACCCTTCTCCGTCGGCCTCTCCTCCACTCATACTTTCATCCCTGGCCCATCAAAGCGTCCTGCTCTGCATTTGAAAGAGGGCCGGCTTTATGCCACTCAAATTAGCCTATCGCCACCCCGCCAGCCTCCGCAAACGGCACAACAAAAAAACTTTCCCCATCTGCTTCAGGGCCGCAAGTCCATCTTCGAGGTTTTCTTTTTCTCAGAACCCCCACCTTTCCCGCCCTGAGCCCCTTTCTTTCAGCATCTTAAATCATGGTACTGGGGGTTAAGGTGGGGGGATTTAGGGGCACACTCTCAGAGAAAGAGTGAGTAAAAAAAGAGAGAGGGGGTGGGAGCTGAGAGAGCGAGAAGAAGAAGGAGAATAATAAGAAGAAGAAGATGAAGAAGAAGAAAAAGAAGAAGAAGAGTCAAGCTGAACAAATTACATTTCATCCTGTGATCCCACTCTGTTGTGTCCAAGCTAAGGTCAGGGGATACGCACATATGGACGCTATATATGTACTCCTCACACTAGCTTGCATCAAAGAACCATGTCCCTATGAAAGTCAATAATTCTTTGTAATGGAAATCAGAACTACCAGAGTGGTGGGGAACAGAGTAAGTGGATGATGACAGAAAAGGAGAACTATGCTCACGGATGAACTGCAACAGTGTGAAAAAAGCAGGCATCCTGGAACTCCAATCAACCTACAGAAACACTTGTTGACTCTTTTGGTCTGAGAACCAAGAGAAGTCAACTGACATAACTTTTGTTTGAGTAGACTTATTAGAGCTGGTTGACCTGCTACGGTGTTTTTTTTCCAGGACTTAAAAGGCAATATGGATGGTGAAGTAAGGCTCTTTAATTCGTCCTCAGTTAGTTGTCTGGTGCCTTTTTCTTTTTATCTGTAGTCTGACATATTCCACACAATGCCTTCAGTGGCCTGGCAACTCAATGCATTTGGCAGAGACCCAAGGCCAAATGAAGACTTCCAACTCTCTGTCTCTTCGCAAAGGCATGAATGAAAGACATAGATGTTATCCGAGAAACCCAAGACTTCAGGCTTTTGCCTCACGACAAGGTCACTTTAATGGACCCACAATCCTTTTTAGATACAGAGGCTAGCTGGAGCAGAAATGTCTCGAGTGCCAGACGTCTTAATGGAAGACACTGACCGTATGTTGTTTGTTCAGGACAGCTTTTACAGTGAACCAGGGCAAGCATAGCTCCTTCAAACTCTCCTCCATGCTGATGAATCAAGCTGACCTCAGGTTAGCATTAGAGAAAAACCTCTATTAAAGTTCTAGTGACTAGCATCAGCGCTACGGATGGATGGATCGTCCTGTCAGTCAACATTGCCACTGATGAACAACTTCACAGTCCTGTGCTAATGGATGTACTTTAAGGACATTAGCCTCTTTTTTTCTCATTACATCACTCTGTCCTGTGTTTTCCCAGCAGTTAGGAAACACAAACAGCCCTTTAGGCCGAGAAAAGCCTCACACAAGCACATGGTGCCCAGCTGGTGACATCATCGGGCTGGCTGATTGGCTCTTGTTGTCCAGTCGGTCTGTCTGTGAATGACGTTTGTCAAACCACACAGATTTCCCACGCTTCCCACGATTTCCCACTGCACTGCAATGTATAAGTGGAACATGCTGCTATAACATCACGTATGCTCACGTATGCTCTTCCTTCTAGATAAGCCTTGTGTTGCTGCTGAGGTGTAAGGTGACACAGACAAGCTAAGACTGAGCATTGTGGGCTAGTTCAAGAGAGAAACATGAGAGTATGGGATCAAGCTAATTCAAACCAGACCCATGTGGTTAGGAAAAGAGGATGAAAGGAGAAATAGACAGAGGGGCCTGTCTGTAATGGGTTTGGTTATTTATTATATGCATTGTGTGATACTATGGGTTAAAGATTAACTAGGGGGAAAGGCTGTTTTACAGCAGTGGGACTTTGCTGGAGCGTGACTATTGGGGTCGGGGTGAACTCCCCTGTGTAAATCCTCACTGGGCAAACACTTTTTCCTTCTAGTGCTGACCTTTACTTAGGTCTTCCATCTTAAAAATGAAGGTTCCTAAACGGTTCCTGGCTTGGATGTCAGCTCTAGGAAAACATTTAATTGAGACTGAACCTTTACATTATGTGTAGATCCTGTTAATGAGATGATACTTGCACATCTTACACAAGTTACAACAACAAAAAAAAAAGATTCATTCTTCCTTTGCATTGCTCCAAATACCTTCAAGTGTTTGCAAAGTAACTAAAGCGTTACAAGTTGGCAGCAGCTTCTGTAACAATCCTGTTAACGATTTCGGTGACTGTAGGTGGACTTGTCTGACCATAATCCTGCAGAGTAGCTGACCAACCGCTGATCTTTAGTAAGTTGTTCTTCTTAAGAACATAACTGCTATTTTCCTTGGCTATGCTTTTTATGTTGCTTGACAACCACTTCTCATGTTGATCCAAGGTCAGCCTAGGAGCCAAAACACACGATCCCACCCAAGAGGCTAAGAAGGGTGAAACCCTACATGTTAACCATCTTCCTAACCACTCAGTGTACATCTTTCCAGTGAAGCCTGACTTGTGACTAGAAGTGAGAAGATTTAGAGGATGGCCAGCCATGCCAGAAGCCCTGCAGGAGGTGAATGGGAGTCTCCTCCAGTCTGATGTCTATAAGCTCACACTTCCACTCTTCATTTTTATAACTATATAACTTACACAGTAGTTTCATGATTGCTACTTAATTCATTGTCTTTATTCACAGTAATAAGTCTTAAGATCAGAGCTGGGCACTCTGTTCTTTTGAGTGCAATTTCATTCTGCTCTTTTGGTTCAGTTCCTGAACGGCATGGAGCTTTAGAATTTTATTTTTAACCAAATTATCCCAAAATGAGAAGAATATTTGATAATAAAAATATTATCAAAAAGCCATTTCAAAAGATCTGGGGAACCTGGGAGATCTTTGGACACATCTCTGGTGGAAATGTGTACGTGCACGTAATGTGTAGACGTTTCATGACGTCAGTTTTGTAACAAAAGCTGCAGAAACCATGTGTTTTATTTGCCATAAAATTTGTGACTTCTCTGTAAGGGTACCCACCTCTCTTTGAGATTAGTAACTCCAACAGTTTAAGGGGTTAACAGCAACAGTAACATGACTTCTAAAATAGCTTTGTGGACACACTTTTGAAATCACTGGCTTGAAAAAAAGGTTTTGTATCTGTTTGCATGCTCTTCTTCAAAGCAAAGTGAGAATGCTAAAAACCCGCAGCACTCTCTGCAGCACTTTCTCTTCTGCGGCTACATAGAAGGGCCTGTCATCGCTGTGTGTCTCATAGACCCTGGCAGATACACGCTAACATGTGGGTCAGGAGGGATGTGTCAGTTTATTATCTTGGACCACTCCATGCTTTGATCCTTCAGACACTTCGCAGGGCCTTCGAAAGCTGACCTGTGCATTCCACTGTAAAAAGTTGATGGCACCAGGCTGGGTCTCCAGAGCCTGGATTACTGCACAATTCTGACCACACACACACATCACTGCACTCCAACAGGTGACTGAAGCTTTTGTGAAATTCAAGGAACAAAAAGCGAAGGCAAGGAAGCAGAAACTGTGGAAGAGTTGTACAAATTAGACCAGTGGGGTTTGTCTGCTCTCTGAAATGCTTGTTCAGGGTAACATGCTTAAGACACCACCTCAAACTATGTCAGGCTCATTTTTCGAATCTGCTCTTTCTTTTACAGAGTCTATGCAGAAGTCTGCCGAAAAAACAACTTCACTTCGTGAAGAAAGTAATGCCTGTTCCAAGGCTTTATTAATATAAAAAAACAACATCGACTTGTTTTTGTATGTGATGGCTTTGCCATGTAAACCCTATGAGAGTGGGTGCATAAACATACACATGCAGATAAATAAACACTTGGATTCAGTCAGTGAGCCAGGTTAAGTCTCTGATGTCTGGGCATGTTGGGGGGTGGTGGGGGGGGCTTGTCTGTCTCTATGGCGACTGAACAGAACATCTGTCCCAGGCCAGAGACAATATAAACATACAGAGAGACCCAAATAGAGCTAGTTTTGTGAGCACACCCAGTCTGTTAGACTCGGTAGCTGTTACCAAAGCCTGCAGCAACCGGTGTGTTTGTGTACCACAGGCAGATTCGTCTGTCAGTTTGTGCCACATAGAGTAAACAGTTCATCTGGCAGACAAGGGAGGGAGGCTGTGTTGCTGTGTCTGGGAGACACAGAGAGAGAGCAGTTTGTTTAAGTTTGTCATAGCACTCATCAAGAAGAGAGAAACTGTCAGTTAGTCGTTTTATATCAAGAGAACTGTCAGGTGGCTTAAATAAAGGACATCAGTCTGGCTGTGTGGCTGCCTGTCAGCCAGATGAATCGGTTAGTCACTAAATCAGGGAGAGAGATGCTTGATTACCTGAACTGAATTAGAATCTTATCCTTGCACCCACCTGATGCTTTCAGGTTCAGACACACTATGCAAGGCAGGAGATATGGGTGTAAATCTCTGACCTTACAACCATTAGAATATGATGACAATTCTTTTGGAAATAATGAAATGATATGGGGGTTGACATGTTGCACCTAGCAGTTCACATTTTGGCCACAAAAAATGCAGAGCCTGTGGCCTGTGTGGCCACTTGTGTTAGGGCATTTTTTATACTCGTCCCAAATACATGAGTACCAGGACCAGCTCTGGTCTGGTTTAGGGGAGCGACTCATTGATTTGCTTTCATACACAAGGCTTCCCTCTGAACTGCTGCAGAATTTACTATGTCACAGGTTTGCAAACGGTAGGTACAATCTACAACCGTTAGTTGCTTTTTATTATATTCCTTGGACACAAACACACAGGCAGAAGAACAGCACTTTTTGTCCACAATAATGCGATCCCAGTTGATGTGATAACTAGAAGCAGTCACGTTACAACAAGAAACCAATCACACAACCTCTTCCTCCACTAGCTTCCACAAGTGCAACAGGCAGCAAGTCTGTGGAAGTGAACGTCAGGCCACCGATTTCAAGTGGACCAGAGATCAAAAGAGGCTCAAGGGTAAAGTTAAAAAAATATATATCCTTTGTAAAGCAACACCTAACTGGATTTTGGTACTGGCGCCTGATTCTTAACCATAAATACAATGCACATTTTTTATTTTGGCCTGATTCTAACATTCCAAAATTGATGTCCACATTTTGACTAAGGCATTATGACACTGTTTATTCATTTTTTGTCTAAAACCATGCTTTATGGAGTACGTAGCTCAGTATTTTGAAAGTGTCCCATGTTGCAGTGGAAGTTGATGCACAGGGGTACAAAAATGCACTGTACAAGATGATGTCCCCTAGAAACCCTAGTAAACATAGAATAACTACTACTATAACTATTAAACACACTATTAAACAAGCCTTATGTGATGGAAGGTAACTACACTAACTGGCCTATCAACCCGTGAAATCATTTACTTGAATATATGAGAGACTCGTAGTGGTCCTTATGTTCCATGTTTAACACTGCAATTAAATGAACTCATAGCATTTACCTCTGTGTAGTAAAATGGTAAACATGAGGTTAGAGATAAACATTAATCTACAGACTGCTGTTCCAAGGCTTTATCCAAACCTCAGCAGATTCTTATTAAAGCAACATTCTATCCACGACACCTATACACATGCAGACATTCTGTTATATCTCTCCCTCTCTCTCATCCTTTCAAGGGTCTGACCTACTCTGCTGTGCCCAAATATTTAGCTTGTCAAGAGGAATCAGTATCAAATACTAAAGGCTGGCAGCCACACTTCACCCAGCCCACACCATCAGCTTCAGCCAGTAGCACTTTAGACTCACTGGACTGGGGGGGTATAAAAAACGGTGGTGGCCAACAACAAGACCTCCACTGTTTTATTCTGCCTACCTGCAGTATGACCAGGCTAGAACATAGCACACACTGTGGACGTCTTGATCTGCCACCCAAAGAATGGCCTAAAGACAACTGTAGAGACAGATTGATCATGAATGAATCAAAACAAATGGAGCTGAAGGTACAAATCTCAGCAGAAAAAAACAGCTAAACAGCTGACGTTTAACCAATGCTGCCTGTCAGAAATATTTGGTCACACTTCATTTTGATTTGTCCCCATACAGAATTAACACATGCTAAAATTATTAGCAGTGTAAGTATCTAATAAAACTCGATTGACTGTCAACAGCGTTAGGATCTGATTTAATAGATCCTATTCTATTCAACTAAAGTTGCATTAAAGATATACAGTCACAACTACCAAAACAAGGTTACCAAATATGTATTATATTATCTACTTATAAATTATTTATTTCTATAGTTAACCATAGGCTAATGTATAATTACAAACCAAGCAATCATGAAAGACACCACCAACTGGTAATTACTAGTAGATTTGTCTATGAGCCCCAACTTGGGGCCATGTCAAATAAAAAGTCATGGTGGCAGTTAATATGGATGTCTACAAAAAAAGTACTTGGGCTGAATTCAGTTCCTACTTGGAGGATTTGAAGGGAGCACAAGATAAGTTACTTGGGTTGTAAATCTCTGACCTCACCACAATTAAATTTGATCACAATTCTAAACAATATAGACAATCCGGTTTGGCTACTTTGCTGGAGTTTCAAATAATTTTTATTTTTTATTATTTTTATTTTTTTTAAAATGTAAAATCACATTGATTAAACAAATTGATTAAACTATTTAAATAGTACTGGAATGTAGACAATACTCCAAGCATTTTTAGAATTTTACATTTGAAATGAAAATTCTGAAATTTTATTTTGACCAAAAAATGAGCACATACATGGAATTTTGTTATGATCAAATACATCTGGCAAACAACACTCAAGAATGAATCGCATTGATGCTTTTTTATAGTCCTTGTTACACATTCATAAATAAACACACAGAAACTCCAAACTGTGACTAAAGCTGCTGTGTGATCTTCTTTTTCTTAAAACACTTGTATGTACTGAAAAAATGTGATGTGCGTAGTGGAAAAAATTTGCGGAGAGCCTCTTGTCCCCCCCCTCAGATATAGACCCGCACATGGTGAAAAACAATCAGCCCTCTGCGGTTTCTCAACCAACTGCACAGCTAATGTAGACATTGCCGAGCTGCCTGCCTAGCAAACCACTAATGCCACTCAACAGCGCATAAATACAGTTTCTGACACACACACACACACACACACACAAGCAGAGACAAACACCCACATATCCACAGAACTTTCATACTTGAAAGCTTTGCAGTACAAAATCCACATAAACAAGGAAATGGGAGAGATTCAGAAATGTTGCCACTCTAAAAAAACTTTTTTTAAAACAAAAAAATTAAACAGCTATGAAAATGTGCAAAAAGAGAGAAAAAGAGAGACATGGTTATGTTTTGCAGGAGTGAGAGGGGAAGCGAGGGGAGAACAGTGGGCTACTTGTTGGTGGGTTTTGTGCAGCTTTTATGAGGTCAGTGCATGAAGGCAGACAAAAGCACCCCATCCCCAAAGACAAACACTCTCTGGGTGTAAATGACTCTAAAAACGCCCGCCGGTTCATCTAGGCATGTGGAATCCTCTCTAAGCCAGGACAAAAAGTAAACAATACATGGGGGGAGAGAACTCTGGGGGGCAATGGGCTACTGAGTTCTGTGGGGGAGGCGGGTAAATCACACGTACACACACAGGTTTGTTGTCATGCAATGCCAGAATGTAAAGTCATTAAACATATGTAGGTATCTACATGTAATTGTAAGTATTTTTTACGCTGAACCCCAAATCTAACCCTCATCTTAAACTCAGTAACCAAAAAGAAATTATGTTGCCTTTTAGAAAAGCACTTTACAATGTCCAATTTGTTGCAACTCTAAATTAGCACTGTTTTTCTCTTGCTTTCCGGCAAAGAAAATGTATAACAAACATACACAAACAGCCGTCACACAGCCAGGACCAGAAGCTCAGCAATCCCACTGCAGGAGAAACCCAACAACACTTGTTTGATTCCCCTTACATGTGTTGGGGGGGGGGGGGGGGGGAGAAGGAGAAAGAGTAAAAAGGAAGACTTCAAAAGGGGGCGAGTGGGGACTGAGTGGCAGCGTGAAAGGGGCTCCGACAGGGCCGTCTTTCAAGCGGCCCGCGCACGCATGCATGAGCTTTGGGGCCTGTGGAGGAGGCCATTGTGCGGCCAGCGGAGTGCAGTAGACAGTGTGAGCGCATCACAGAGCCAGGCCGTGCACAGGAGGAATTTACTGGGTGGCAATAAACCTCACATCGCTGCACAGTAAGCAGAGTCTTACAGCTTACTAATTACTAATACAAATATTACTTATATATCAATATTTCTGAAACAGGTCGTAGATAAACTAAAACAGCTAATTGTTCTTTGACTATTGTAAATTAAGAGAAAATACCTTATGTATGCATTTTATCCCATTAGACTGTACTCCTACCTTAAAAACTTCTTCTTACTAGTGTCTGTGTCACACACCAGTCTGTGTGTTTGACAGAACTTCTCTCATTTTGTAAACAATGAGTGAGAACAGATTCAACAAACTGTAAAATGTGGTGTTTTACCACTGAGGACCAGGGAGGGTTAAAATGGTCTTGGGAACCACTCGGATCTGTAATTTCACTACAACGTTCCTAGTAAATTCTATAATCATAAAAACTTGGAGAAATATTTCCCTCTAGAAAGTGCAGAATGTCTTTCCATTCTCTTAATGACAGAACATCAGTTAGTTGACGTCTGTCAGGAAGTCTCTTCAGTGCTAGCAATGAGTGGCTCATTGGCTAAAGGTGCGAATCCACCATCTGCCCTGGGCTACACATTAGCTCTGACACTCACACACACACACTGTCTTTCTCTGTTTCCCTCTCTTCAGCACTGTCTCTTTCCAGAGAGTATTTCTCTCCTCGTCCTATTAATCACACTGAGTGAGTTGGCTGTTTAGAATCAAGCAGCATGCCAAAAGCCAAGACACATTCATTCAGTCTATTAGCAGCAGCCTTGCAGCATCTGCTAAAGGTGCCGAGGTACAGAGGTATACAATGACCTCCTAGGATTCTTTCCATAGTCTAAACAAGTGCACTTAACAGAGACATACAGTAACAGAGTGGCATAGTCCAGATGAGGGTTAGAAGCATTTTCTGCCAGAGTACATCTAGGGTTTGTTTGTACAGTATTTGACAAATTCCTGACACAACCAAATGTCATCTTGGACAAAAGAAGCATGTGCATCACCCGTTAAGGAACAGGGAACATACTCAGGAACTTAAAACAGGTCATTCAAATACCTGTGCCTGTCCTGATTAGATTTCCAAAAGTTCTTCCTACTATTAAACTGCAATTTTAACACATGAAGATAGTAAGAGCGGACAGCCAAGTGGTGGTGTGGAGTGAGGACGGTGAAGTGGTGATGTGGAGTAAGGGTGAAGGACTTAAGATGTAAAATGAGGACGGTCGAGCTGTGGTGAAAAGTGTGAGGTGGTGTGATTTAACTTAAGTGTTGGTCTACTACATTGCTAAAGATTTAGTCTCTGCACCAAAAATGGAACAAGAAAGCTGCTAAAAAACATTGACCCAAGATACCAACTACCTAGTCGCACTCACGTATTTTATATATTCTTTTTATTTCCATTTTGAAGGAAAGCCTGTGTTGTTATTTTATCATAGTCATAGTATCATAGTATTTTAATAAAAGCACTTGTGACAACTGAACATTTAGCCCACTTGGCAGAAAATACCAAGGCGTTATTCAGCCTAAAAGTACAGAGATGTTTTTTGATCCGTATTGCACAGCCCAACCCTGAAAACTACAGTGTTTTGCAGTTTGCTTCTATTGATAGCCTACATTTAGTCAAAAAACAAGAAAACAGAAAACAAGGTGCGGCACTACTATAAAATAGTAATAATAATTCACCATAGTTTGTTAGACTAGTCTATCCATCTCTAGTATACTCCTTTTCCTCTTTTGGAAAATATCTAAATAGAGGAATTTTGTATATACCGGCTCCTCGTATTCCAGAAACCTGTAGTCTGATAAACAACTAACGTTACAACTAATCTCTTGCGAGCAAAACCAACAGGTTCCACTACACTCAGCTAACACTTACAGGGCACTAACACATTAGCATGTTAAAGATCAGTGTGTATCTGTCAATGGAGGGACAATGGAGGCCATAATTGCTGATGAGCACAGCACACACACACATATGGTAATTGGAGGGTGTGCTATAGGTTTGCACAAACGAGTCCCTCAGCAGTTGTCTCACTTAAGAACATGAAGAACAATGGAAAATGGGATCTGTAGAGCTTACACTGCTACTGGAATCATAATATAATAGCGTAATAGATTAGTTCTCTGGCTTTAGTCTGACTACAGATGTTTCTTAATTGGAGAGATGGAATTATTAGCAATTTATATCTTGAAGTTCCTCCTATATGAGTGATATGAAAAAATACAACACTGTGAAAGCTAAATATTTTCATGATAAGCAATATGTATTACAATATTTATTTTGTAGTGGTGTAAATGCACCGGCAAAACAGCAATGCCACAAACTATTTTTGTAGTTTCATCTACTTTTTTAGAAAAATACAAGCTACGTGCATAAAAATGCCCTATTTAAAAAACAAAAGGAGGAAAATCAAACAACTGTTAAGAAATAAAGATTAGGCTAACATCCAATTAGCTACTTGTTACTATGCAGTTTGTGCAGTTCCTTTAAACTGATTGTTTTTTTTACAGACTCACTGATGACATCTGTATAAACTAGCGTAATTTATCAAACTTTATCAACCACACCCAACTCACCAACACCCCACTTAGATCTGCCTTATACAACCATGAAGACGTAACGAAAATACTTCAATAACCCAGACAACTGCACATACAAAGCGTTGTGTTTAACACAAACACTCATGAAAAAACTAAGCCATTGCCCGTAATTCAGAAATTATGTTATTGTATAACTACTCTGGAAACATTCCATTTAATGCTTGAAGGGAGAAAGTCATAATTCAGAGCCAGGATAAATAGCACTGCTAGATGGCAAACTATTTTTGTAATGCATATTAGGCATTTGAAAGGGAATGAGCTAGAAATATCTTTTAATTACATCTGCATTTGGCCTGGATGATGCAGTTTAGTCCTGCTCCATTTGATCCAGTAGGCTTTAATCTAGCCTTTATCAAAGACCTGATCTTGGTCAGTGCTAACAACCATCGGCAAGCCAGTTCTTTTACACTATGTGGCCAGACACAGCTTTGATGGCCTATTTTTGAACATTTCATTCTACACCTCTTGATTAATTGTGTTACTGTAAGTTGAAATAGAAAACACATTTCTTTATATCCCATGTACTATATTTAGTTACACTGTAAAAGTGCACTCCTCTCAAACAATAGCATATTTGGAGTCGGGTAGAATTTTTTTTCCTGATGACTTTGTTTCTTTTTAATTAATACCTTTTAACATTTACAGTAATTTAGGGATTTTTTGGCGTTCTGTCATTCAGACAGTCCTTTTTAACAATTTCCCTTGTTTGACTTGGAAGTTGATCAGATCAGTGAATATAGCCTGATGACTTGGAGCCATGAGGCAGCTTCTGGCTCTGATGACCTAGTGTTAAAGAGAAGAACAAACTGCTCGCTTTTGGCTCCCAGGCAGACGTGCACTACTGTTTCACAGCCTAAAAAGCCTCTGGCTGTAAAGAGGCTGTGGAAGGATCTAGAATATCATACCTCCTCTAATCTTTGTCAGACATCAGTTAATATAGATATCTCATAAATCTTCATTGATCTACTTCAACAAATGAAAAAGAGCAAAATTCAGTATGCTAACAAGAATGCATCAGGGTAAATAAGCAACTTGTGACGTAAATCTCAGCTACTGTATACCATGAACAAGTTGCTAGCTCTATTGATAGATAGGCAGACTTTATATTGAATGAAATTGCATCATTAAGTAACAAAGAAATAACTGTTCAAATTACGCACATGAGATCCGTGCCAAATCCAAACCTTCAGACATGTTTCGTCCATCATGAAACGACACAACGCAAAGAAAGGGTAGCTGCCATTTACACATAGTCTAAAACATTAACACATTAAACAATAATGTTTTTTATCAGTAATCATATATTAGAAAGGAGATTTATCATTTCCAAGATGCTAGCAAAACACAGCTACACTTTTTACAACATTTTTACAACACTACATACGTATCTACTGTTTCTCTGAACTTCACAAGACACTTAACCCCAAGCCTCCCTAATTCCAACCTTAGAATCCTGAAAAATTTCAAGACTCCTCAGTGCCATGACTGTGCGTGAGTGGTGGATTTATTTCAATAGCTCCTTTGACACTCTTATGGACAGAAGCCACCTGAGGAATCTAAGGTATCTGATACCTGTCTGTTTGGTCAACAGGATTGTGGTAACCAAGCACTAGAGTATGACAGAGATCCTGGATGAAGGGGCCAAATGAAAACATGCTTACCCCCAGTGTGAAATGGAATACAGCAGGGGTCCATATCAGAACCACAGGACTGGTCAAATCTCTTACAGATCTCTCACTTATGATCCTGCTTGTTATCGTACCATGCAAATAATGGTTTTCTTTTTCTTACTCTATATTTGATGAGCTGGCCACAAACCTGGCCACAATCGCTGCATGATTTAGAAGGCTGTAAGAAGCACTATCGTCACAAACCATAAAGCATCTACTGATGGTTATCTAAGCTTTTCTGAAGGAATTAAAATGTGTCACTATTTAGCCAAAGAGTCCGAGATAAACAAAACAGTGAGCAAAAATAAAGCTGTTTTCCCATTTTGTCTAACCTAATAAACTGAGACAGGTAGAATTTCTTCTCACTGCCAGCACCCTTAGCCAGCTGCAGCTTTACACAATCGTCTGTTCGTCAAAGTCTTAGTCTAACCCCCTATAAACTCCCCAACATCAGTCTCTGTGTATTTGCTCAAAGGAGCTGAATTGAAAACACCTGCATCCATGTCTTGGGTGTGTGAGAGATTTTTTCTGTGTTTAAGCAGAGTGCAATTTTGGCCGGTGCAAATTCAGATTTTGCTACGGATATGGCTTACTGCTGCTGGTTCTGTTTCTGTTTTAACACTCATCTGCATCACGATAGACTCCTTGTTCAGCCTTACCCCTAGAAAAGGCACACTAGATTTCAGATATTTGCCTCTCAGTAGAATAGCTTTCCTAGGAGATAAGTCAGCCACGGCAATGAATTAGGCCCAGCCTCAACGAGGAATATGGTGTACTGTCTGTTTTGGGTCCTTTATTCATGAAAACATCACTTATTTGGATTGAATCTAATTACAGCGTAGTTTGAACACTTTTTCCGCTCTGGCTGAAGTACCCAGATGCACAAACACTATTCAGACAAATGGATCACCCCGTTTGGGAGATTGTGAGCCCCAATAACTTCCAGCTGTTTCACTTAAAACAGTATTAAATAACTAATTTTGTTACTAGAAGCCCAGAAACACCAGGGATGCACTGATATGGGAATTGTGGGCTGATGCCCGTATGCTATATTTTTCATGTACATACTTGCCAATGCAGATACATAAACATTTAGAAAATGAAGACCTAATTATAATTATAACAATGTTTAATTTTCTCTCTTTTCAGTCGCTGCTATGAATGTTTGCTCTATTCCGACAAGGAGAAAGCGTCTCAGTCCGAAGGACATTTTCATTTGCTGCTACAGGGCTTGCATCACAGCGCTTGCATTACAGATATCCAACCTTTATTTCTATAGGATTACAAATGCATTAATAAAATGCCAACATTTCACTACAGTAACCTGCCATCCCATGCATACTGCTACCTACAAATACAGTATTTACTTCATCAGTATGAAGTACTTCATCAAGATCTGTCTGAAATATTGGTCAAATTTAAACATCACCCTATTGTGATATACTGCAATGTAGTAAGCAAGACTATACTATTGTGATTTTTTAAAATCTAAGTTTAGGAAAACTATCATAGCATAAAAATGTTAAATAGTTCGCTAACACTAATATTAGTGGTGAGCATTAATGGCCTGTTCACATCAATGCTCGTCAAATGCACGTCAACTTCTGAAAAAGAACAAATACATAATAATGCCATCATTCACACTAACTTCAAAACTGATGGACTGCGATGCTGTGTAAAGTTTTTAATCTGAGCCTGTTCTAATTTTCCTTAAAATCAGGCTGACCAATCCGAGCTCCCCCTGTCATTGTTGCAGCACAAACAACTCTCAGGATGGTGGGAGAACAGATGATCTCGCTTGCAGCACAGCACAAAAGCCCATACAACAATACAACTGGTAACATGGTAACTATAAACATTTGGAGGGTACAGAAAATTTAGCAGAGCAGAAAGACTGTAAGTAACGTTGCAGTGACGGTGTATAACCCCAGTTCATTACTCTCTTATAACAACAGAAAAACGTCAAGCAGAAGCAGAGCCTCGATTTCCCCATTGGCATACAAAAAACACTTTCAACTTTAGCTCCTGTAAGAGGCGGTGATGCTCATGTTGTTTACTTTCTGTGGAATGCAGTGTTCTCAATTTGTGTATTTAACAGAAAAGAACTGCAACTAAACAGGTGTTCAGACAAAAACGCTTGGCCTTGTTGTAAAGGGACCACTAATCGCATCTGTCTTTTTTGTATGGAAAATTCATACCCGGTGTGAATAGGCCTTTACACTATTTATTTACATTGGAGTGCAAGAGTGTAAAGGTCGAAGAGATATTACAACACTGTTGTTTAAATATATACTCATGGGTGTAATTACATATTGTAACAAATGAAAATATGGGCTACATGCCAAAAGAAGGTACCTTAACTTCTTAACTTACTGGGAGTTAACAGATAGCAGGTTTTTATTACTAAAAGTATTTTAACACTAGATAGTATCCCTTTCTGTCACCCTGTCACATTAACATACGTTTATCTTTTTTTGCCATGGAAAACAAAACAGCTTTAACTGTGGAGTAGGAAAGTACATCACAATTAAGGCAGAGCTGATGAATGCTGTTGCAGCTCAGAGTTTACAAGATTGCTTGGTCTGATCAGCTGAAATAGCTTCATATCTGCATCCCTCAGAATCTTACCGAAGTGGGCAGAAGAAGAGGTAATGTAATCTTTCCTTTAAGGAGCACCATCTGTGCAAACGTAATTTATCATTATCGAGAGTGTTTTTCTAATGCCTCACAATTTGGCCTTGAGATTATTTTCTCAGAGTTGTAGAGCTATGCTTAATACTGCAAACTGGTAAATATTAAAAACAGTCATGGAATTCAAAACGTGCACATCGGGCGCCAAAACCTATTAAAGGCTCTGGCTGCTTGCTACGTTTCTAATACTGTCAAAGGGGGACTGTTTCAGGATTAGTTATAACAGCTGAATGTATATACAACCCGAATCTGTCTCTGAATAGAACCTATTCAACAATTTTAAAAAGAAAATAGTTTAAAAAATAGTGACAAAAGCTAAAACAAACAAATTAGAGGTGACAGGTTTTCTTTTCTGATACTGTTACTGTATCCATTTACAGAAAGTTCACTATATGTACATAAAATTACCTATTTCTAGTAGTTGTAGAAGTACATAGCTGGGTACTTGTTTGTTAACAAGAAATCACATTAAGCCAGACTTGCACTATACAATTTTATCCTAATTTTATCCCCAATTCTCAGTCTGGCTAAGTCTGTGTTGGTTGGCTCTAGTGTACAGATTTTGGATCAGTCAACAGTTGGGACAGTAAACTAGTATTGACTTGACTGTAAACTCAATTCTCTACTGTGTTTCAGACGTCAGAGAATTCCAAATATGTTTTATAGGGATGGACAGATATTGAATTTCTTGGGCCCATATGATAACTGATTATTAGCACCTTGTTGTCACTGAACGCAAGAAAAGAATATAGTGTATCTATACCGTGAGCAACATCAGATTTTTTGCTTTTCCTTGCGCAAATATCTTGTTGGAACACATTGGTTTTCAACCCCAGCTGTATCTGCACTTCTGCACTACCGACTATCAAGATGGTAGCGCTTAAAATGAGACAGTGGAGTTTGCTGCCTCTGTATGTGAAGTAGAGAACCCTTGCATGTTCAACATTGCCTTTTTCATCTGAAAATCTTCATCAAGCCACTAAATGGTTGGGCTAAGCTTAGCTCATTCATTGGACTAACATCCACAACAAGTCCATATGTCAGTGGTGGTGCTGAAGTCACTGACATCTGAAAAATAATGATGATTTGGAAGAGGATAACTGCTAATTAATCAGTGAAATCCCTGAACCTCTACAACGGTAAAGGGTTGGTCATCCACAGCCATTAATTGCCTGATTTAGCTTTAGCTTTTAGACTGTCCTTAGCAAATCTCCTGGTATTTTCAAATGCCTGTTTTATAGAAATAATTGTTGCTGCTGTGCTTGTTTTCTTGCTAATGCCAGCTGCCTCATCTTTTTATATACATCAGTGTAATGACAACTTCTCAAATGGCTGATTAGACTGGTGGTACTGAAAGCCTCTTACTAACTTCTCCCTTGCTGAATGTTTATAGCAAACTGCAATTCTGTTGTTCTCTTCTTAAAATTAAAAAAAAAAACTATACAACAAATATGTTCACTCTGCAGCGCAGGACCTGGAGTATATGTGCGTTAGTACACATGTGCAAACAAAAAAAAGTAAAAAGGCATTGTTTGTAATGTCGACTAAAATTCTAATATCAGACCAATGGCAGTAACTTAATAAAAGAAATCCTTATTATCTATAAATAAAATATTGACCAACGATATTTCATGCATCGCTAAAGTTTGACTGCTATCAGCATATTCTAGTAGTGTATACTGGTCAGCAATTTAATCAGAACTCCTGCAACAGCCAATTAAAACTGAGAACACCAAAGAAGAAAATATGGGAAGTAAAGAAAGAAAAATGGTAAAAAGACACTCACGTGTAGCAAAGCTTTTTAATGAACTGAGTTTAAGGCACAAGACTCCAAATCTACCACACTCATCACATTTTTACATCCAGCACCCCCACTTATGTTTACCTATGTTTACCTGTTCTATCTTTGCTAAGTCTGTTTATCTGCATCTTGGAACACAGTAAAAGTTGAGTAGTGTGTGATCCCAAATTATTCAGTGTGTGATTTGAGATTTTTAAAAAATCTGTTAGGACCTCTGATGACTACTGTTATTGCCATCAGCCTACTATAATTTGCTTTTCAATACGACACTAATTCAAGGTGGATTTGTTACAGAATTAGGCTGTTCTTCGTTCTGCCTGATAACAATACTGAGTATTGGATTTGTGCCATTTCTCATACAGGTCTGACTCACTTTGATTTGCCACTTCCATTTCATCACCGTTGATCTAATTCATAGCATCTGAGACTGCCACAGGTGTCTCCTTTGAACATTTTCCATGTGGAACCCCTGACAGATCTCCCTCTTCCCTATTTGCACATCTTAGTCACACACCATTGAACGCTGAAAGGAGGCAGGGGGTGTGTGTTGAGGGGGTTGGTCAAACAGAAAGCTTTAAATGGTGGACACTGGCTAAAATGATGACAGGGCAGCATGGGTGCACATCACACTGCCAGTGAGGCAGAACTTAGCTAATGAACCTGGGGGTTACTGCACATTCCTCTGCATCCCTGTTAGAGATGGATGGAGACTAGGGGCATTCATCATCTCTTTATGGCCCATTACCCTCACTGACGGCAGCCAGAGACCAGCACTTCCCTTACCCACATTACTCCACCTCTCAGACTTGGGACCAGTGCAAGAAATGTTGGCTTTGGGTCAGTTTCTCCTTAAAAACATGGTGTTTGAGGTCAGTATGGTCCAGAAAGAAGCCTGATCCAAGATCAGCCGAATTCTGGAGCACTCCAGGGATGTTTTGGATGGACTGGACGAGCCTTTTTTGACAAGTTAATCATTCTCCCTAATAGGCTTGGAGATCCTGTGCGCCACAAGGTCTGTTTGGGATCTACAATATTTTCCAAAGGAGATCAAAGTTTAGTCTCTTCAAGAGCCTTCAAAGGATAGATGTCTGAGTCAAACATGGGCAGATATTTCCACTGAAGGATAAGAGGTCTGGATGTTAGAGATTTTCAGCTTTCTGCAAACGTTCATTGAATGTGATGATTTGCTGGGAGTATAACATTTCACATTGGACATGCTGGACACAATTATGACTCCAAGGCACTTAAATTGAAATTATGTTGTCATTACCATATTGTCAGCAAGTAAATGATGTATTATAATGTCTCTTTCCCCTTGATTGATTAATTACATTCATAAAAGCACTGTTGGCAGGGATACCAAACAAGAGTTGTAAATAAATACAACCTCTGGCTTAGTATTGTAGGATGAATTCTAGTAGCCTTAGGTTCAGCTTCTGCAATTATATTAGAGCTGCAAAATTTGCCTTCTATTACAATTATAGATTCACCAGGGTGTTTTGATATTGCAAGGATAACACTAACTGCAATACTAATACTTTGTTCATAAGGTGTAGTATATCAAGCTTTGCAGAGTAAAAGCGCTCATAGAGGATCAGCTTAAACTGTCATATCCTAATGACATCAGTTGCGTGGGCAGTAGAGAGCTGATCCCTGAACAGCATGCACACTTTGATAGGTCTGATGCTCAAGGGAACTGGTGCCTGGCTCTGCATTTAGCTTGTGTGCCTCCTGAGTGTTAGCTAAAATTGCCATGAGTAATCCCCTTAGTTCCGTCCCAGTATTAGCGCAAATTCCAGCGGCCGCTACATGATTTCAGAGTGGCTCTGTGTGCTTTGAAGGACACTCATAATTGCAGGGCCTAATAAGCCCACTCTCGCCCCCTGCTCCAACAAGGGGGTTTTGAGTCCGATTCAGACGAAAACCATTACTCTCAAATTTATCTTAATAACGGAAGACACACCAAAAGCCGACTATTTGTTCAGCTGATAGAAACCCACACCCTCTGTGCCCCTAGTCCCCACCAATCCTGTTCACTCATCTTGTACTTTGAAGCTTTAAATCGAACACTGCAAAATTTCCACAAGCTTTTACAAGATTGTGCTCAGTCCACGATGCAGATGCAACTCTTTAAGTGATTTCTTTAAACCAGGTTTCTCTGTTTTCTCTCTGGAAAGGACTAAACCCTACTGCTCCAAGTTTATAGAGTCTTCAGCCATTCAATTGGCTATTTGTTAGAACCAGAGAACATGCTAGCAAAGCCCAAAAGTTTGTTTTTCATTGTACCTTAGCAAATTGTGAGGATAAAGTTAAACTTGCAATAATCAGGGTGCCTTAAAACCACTGGATTCCTTTTCATGTTCCTTTGCCCCCTATGTCTCTTACTACATCTGCCTATAAGCCTGGCAGGATTAGAACTAATAGGACAAAAGCCTTTTTTCCCACTCCATCATAGGATTGCACAATCCAACACACACAACACTGTCTTCCTAGAAAGGGAAAGAGTGTTTTAAAATCAGAGGGAGTAAATCACAAGTTTGCTGTTCTCTTCAAAATGTACCTTGCTTCACTTTAAGAAAACCCTAGAATTAGCTATTTTGTAAGAAGACAACTATGAAGACTAGGAGTGGGCGCCTAGACAAGCCTATTTCTCACTTCTCCTCAAAATTATTATAAGATTTTGCTTACTGAGATGCCAACATGAAAGTCACATACAATGTGCACCTACCTGGGAGAAGTTGAGTCCATTAAGTGGATGGCACTGTTCCTCCACCTTCTCCACAGCTCCTGTTTTCTTTTTCATCCTCTCGGCCTCCTGGGCCAGGTACAGGTCCAGCACAGGCACGCCCCGAGTTTTAATGTCTGCCTCCGTCAGCGAGTTGACCATTAGCATCACCCACACTGGCCGTTTCCGTTCCCAATTCCCAGCTATGGCGTTAAACAAGTAATCAGCATATAGGCCCTTGCCTCTTTGGTCAGGAGTCATCCAGGAGGGCATCATGAGTTTGACGTACTCTAGGTGCCTCTTGAGGCGGCGATAGATGTCCCTGGGCAAAACGTCCTGCAGGTTTTCACCCTGTGGAAGCAGCTGGCAGCTGGTTAAAGCTGAAATCGTATAAGGGTCCGTAAGGTCCAGCTCAAAGTAGACAATATTGCTTTCCTGGAAGGCTTTTTTGGAGTTTTCCGGAATGTAGTCCCATACACGGGTGTAAGGGACGTGAATAGTCCCATAAAAGTACGAGGGCGGGTCACGCTTTATCGTCCACAGGAAGGAATTGAGCTCACTTTGCTGTACTCGGTAGAAAAAGAAAGTGAAAGAAGGGCTGTCAGTAGGGCTGTCATGATTACTCAATTAAATTAAAAAATAATCTATATAATGTACCTTCTTAATGACTTGGAAAACATTAGAATCTGCACAATGCTGAGACATATTTTAAATTCTTTATGGCCTCTTTTACAGGAAGAAACAAACCCTGGCTGACACAGCCAGATTCTAGTTACTAAATTAAGAATCAAAATAACCATTAGATCTGTACTAGTGATTAATAGCGACGGACACATTTATCAGTAAGCACAATTCTGCCTTTACCTGGCTCAAATGCTTAAGTTTAGTTTTTGCCATACTTAAGGCTGAGGTCAAAATCTTTGCTGCTATTTGCTGTAACATGGTATGCACAATTACAGAATAAACTGTCACAGACAGGTTTGACTCTGAAAAGGGGATTTCATTTTGATATTACAAGGCAGCAATGTAGCATGTTATGAACTGGCCTTAGTAATGGAATAAGAAACGTAAGAAAGCCTGCCTATAAATGATAAACACTCAATATCTGTGGCTATAAAAATGACTGCTCTAAAACCTCAAAATCAATGACTTACTTGTAACTGGAATTATTATTTTATCATTACTACAAGCTTGACATATTAGAAAAGATATTGTTACTTAAGTTTCTAAATGACTGCAGTAAAAGAGGCCTATAGGAAATAACACTTTAGCGAATGTTTATTCAAAAGCTGATAACTGGTGCAATGGGCTGTTAATATGTCATTAGGGCAGCAATACACACTGGAGCAGGGAGAACATCAACATCCTAATAAACTTATTTCACTAAAGCACTTTACTTTCACATTAGATTTAATTAACTTCATTACATTTGATTGTTTCTTTAGATTAAAACAGAACAAGACAAACTGGTAAACAAAAGCACTTTTGCTTCAACTGGCAGGGGATGATATAAATATCTAAACATCACTTTGTTAGTAGGCTGCCATTTCCAAGCACAAGAGAGTAAGCTGTAATAAGTGAGGATCTCTAATCAGCTGTGATGTACTGCTGTTGTCACATTAAATAACTTGTGAGCTTCTCCATGCGGCCTGGCCAGCACAGCAGCGCTGCAGTTCATTTCTGTTCGACTAGACTTCAAGACAACTCTGCGTCGTTATGTCATTTAAGTTCACGCTCAGATTTTTTTCTGGACACATGGGCTATCTTTCTGTTCAGGTCGGGCCTAACCTTAAGTGAAAATGTCAGGTGCTTCAAAACTAGTGATTTTCCTGTTAGGTGATTTAAACTTCTTTTCAGTTGTTCTTTTCAGTTTTCATGTCAGTGAGAACTCCAGGCTGTTAGAACACTGACCATTTTACTTTGGCTACTTTCACTTTCCAACTTTATTTCTGAAATTTAGAGGTAATTCTAAATATGAAAATAAAAATCCTCCATAAAAACTCAATGAACGTTTGGTGGTTAGCTATATTACTGTCTGCAAGCTCATTTTCAGGGTTAGCGTCACATTGCAAAGAAAAACAAGTACCTCCAAAATGGTAACTTTACAGCAGAGGGCAAAACCTTTCTAAACTTTCAATGTATGTTAATGTAAAGAGTTTTTATTGAAAGTCATTTAGAGCATTTCTATTAGCCATGAAATGTTAAAAAGGGAACTCCACCATTTATTCCAGAACTCTACATAAATATTTCATCAAGATGTGAACAAGATGTGAAAAGTCTTTCAGAGTGGTTTAGTGTGAAACGCTCCATTCTGTAGAAACTTGCAGCATCAGACTGATTCACAGTGGCAGTGATAGGAACCAGACATCCACCTCAAAAAACTCCCTCACAGAAAGCTATTGCAAGAAATGGTTATGAATACACGCTGCCTGATGTCTGACACATTGTTTTATGATAGTTTTGTTGTAAGCTTTTGGCTTGAAGTCTATTTTAATACATTTTTTACACATAATCCATTCAGTATGGTAGGGTACATGTGTAGGTTCACTGGTGATTAAATAAAATGCTTATATCTGTGTTGTAGACAGTGCGATCCCTGGTTCAGTTTACCACCACTGTAAAGAAATCTTAACTTACCAAGTTTCTCTATGAATGAACCATTTTGCAGCAGGCCATGAATGACATCAAGCACTGAATTATTTAGAAATTATTGAGAAAACTGCTGAAATTCTCATATAAAAGACAGCTGCTGAGCTCAAAAGATTATTCACCTACCATAATGTTCTGCTAAATTCACAGCTGGACTTTAGTGCAACATCTTCAGTGGTCATTTCGCTTGACTTACGGTTCATTCTGCTTCAGCAATGTTTACTTTACTTTCCTTAGCGCTGTTATGAAGGGAAAGGTGTTTCTCCAGAGGCTTACCTTCCTGTTGAGGTCGCAGCTGGCTGGCTCCCTCAGGCTCCGCTGGCTGGCCTCCACCAGCAGGGCGAGGCAGGCTTGGACTAACGCGCCCCAAGCCAGCAGCATCGCGGCGTGCGTCTGCTAACCTTCGCGTTTAGCGGACCGGCAGCTTTCAGCAGCTCCTTTCGCTCATGGTCTCTCTCCACACTCCACACTTAACAGAAGTCCGCGCATGTCCTGGTATGTTTTTGCCATTCTGTGGCCGGCAAAGCTGCGCGAAGTTAGGTTAAAGCTACCTGTCCGCCTTCGGGACCCTTCGTGGAGTTAGCTAACTCTACAATTAGCTGGAAAAAGAAAATCAATGGGAATTAGTGTGATATGGACATGTTTTTGTTGTTGCGGGCCGTTACTTAAAGAAACGGAGTAGCTACATGACACGGCGCACAAAACCGCTAACGTTATGCAGAACTTCGAAAACGATATCCAAGTTAACTTAACCAAACTAGTTATCCATTAGCGACGAAAACGGTGAAAAAATATATACATTTAAAAAACACATTTACACACTTTTAAACCCCCACACGCTGGAGTCTATCCTCTGAAACAACCTTCCTGTCAGCAAGTCCACGAAAACTGGAGCTAAACCAGCGACAGGGTAAGTTTCACCTCAGCAACAGGTCTCTGGAACGGTAACGGCTAACTTTACTTTCAAATTTAAATATAACGGTCGTTTATCTGCTCAGTGCTGTTCATCTCCTCGTTACTGTTAACCGAGCGTCTTCCTGAACCCAGTGAGCCGCTTTTCGTCTCTTAATCCGAGGAGGACTCAGCGGAGCAGCTTTAAATGCGCTGAGGGGGGAGTGAAAACGAAGTCTGTAAGCATCACTGACAGAAAAAGGACTTTTTACCCCCCCTCCCCTTCCCACCCCCTTGCCCCAACTACTACAC
>CM067496.1:3439401-3505464 GCA_034552555.1 Semaprochilodus insignis | reverse complement strand
CCCCCTTGCCCCAACTACTACACCCCCCTCCAACCCCTAAAAACTACCCCCCTACCTCTCCACGCGCTCCCATACTGCGCGTGCAATAATCTGATTGAAGCGCTTTCTGGAGGAGGAGCGAGGGACTCCGCGTGCTCTCCAGCAAAACACACTTCTGCTAGGTCTTCCTGCGCTAGATACTTTCTTCTCTCTGTTTTACAGAGGAACTCCACCGGCTTTTCCAGAAATGCCTGGAGAATTCCGACCTTTCAGAGTACTTCAGAGTGGCGTGATGTGAAATTGTTGCAGACTCTGGAGCCACAATGTCTACAGAACCAATATGAGCTTTTTATTTACTACCCCAAACCATCAGTAAACCTACACGGTTCTTCTGAGTTTTTATATGCAGTAAAAGGGTGAAAAAATGTGAAGGGACTATTTTGCCGTACAACACTCGTCATGTGCCCCTCCGCCATGAACGGATTAGGATTCAATTTAAGCCAAAAACGAATGGCAAAATTGTCATAAAGCAATGTGGCAGAGATCAGCTAACCGCTTTCTGACTTGGCAGGTTTCTCTAGGATGGAACATTTCACAGCAAACCACTCTGAATAGCTTTGCTTGCATCTCAGCCATTCAATTATGAAAATCAGTGGAATTCCTCTTTAGGATGTAAGCAAAGTTCTTCAGAGAGATTTGATGCGTAATGATCTGGTGTAGAGAAACACACAGTGGTGGAGATAGGAACCGGACATCCGAATCTGAGTTTCATGCCTGAAAAAGCTGCCTAAGAGTTATTACTCTAAAGTCACACACACTAAATAGTAATAACATGCTGTCTGATGCCTGAGAGAATGCGAATGTTTACATGCCCTTAATAACCTGGTCATAATCAGATTTCCGCAGTTATCTGATTATTCAAGTGGTCATATAAACAACATACTCTGATTTCTTTAGGCCTAGAAATCCAATTATGAAATATGATAATGATAGCTGGATTTTAGCTCAGTAATCAGGTTTCTCAGTGCATCTACACTCTTACTCTGATTTCTTTCAGAGTAATTTTTGTTTCACGGTACCGGAAACAAGCAACCAGTGATTACCTCATGAACTGTGAGATGGCAACAAAACACTTTTGAAGCAACAATGAAAACAACATGCTTGACAAAATAAAAGAGTTAAAAATTCCTCATCTCCTAGATGACAGTGAGTCATATTTACAGTATGAAGTTTTATGTTTACAGTGCGTCTTATCCTGTGAGTTCTTTGGCTGGTTACAAAGCAGAAATCCGATTACTGCTTAGCTCATGTAGATCTGGAGCTTACCATTATCTGATTACTCAGGTGCATGTAAACGCCTTGATCAGATTATTGACAAAATCTGATTTTCTGCAGTTATTGGATTATTAAGTGCATGTAAACACACTTGATTGTTTTACATTAGTTTTGAAATAACATTTTGGTGTAAAATTGGTTTATTTTGAAGTGGAGAGTTACATGCAGGACACTGGTCGGTCCAAAATAGTACCCAAAGATAACGTATTTGTTCAGATTTACCACTGTAGGTTTACTGGTGGTTGTCAGAGAGTCAGTAATGTCAGTTTCTCTATGACATTACTGTAAAAATGATGCCAATTCTAAGAGTTACCTTGAAATGTTCATTAAACTTTAGTATTGAATAAACAGATGGTTAACTGAACTCAACATTTCAGGTTAACAGGGTATTTTAAGTTTAAAAGCTGCATCAATTTTTTATGTCAAACCAACCAGAATAACTATTAACATCTGAACATTTAGGTTGAATTTTGTGCTCATTACCTTTATACACACTTACAGTGTATATTAAATGGACAAGATGGCTTATGTGCGTATGTGTGAATTTAGCTCTTTATGGGGACTATTTCCCTATGATGATAGAAAACCTGAAAAGGTGGACATTGTGTGAACATTGTGTGGACATCTCCAAGAGGGAGGATTTGTTAGCAGTTATTGGTTGCTTATGCTGACATTAGGCATAAGCATACATACATACTATACAGAGGACATGAAACAGTCCAGAACCCTGCATGTATGTGTTTAGTGCTTTGTGAGAATCACATGTCCTTGAGTTAATGGAAAAAAGTTTCTCAGTTTTCTCCTCATGTATAATCAGTCATTTTAAATCTCAGAAAAGAGACTGATGGCTAATTTTCAGTGATGCAGAGTTTCATAAAACATAAAACAAATAAAATTAAATTTGGGAACATATAATAAAATATTTAGAAACCAACATGTAGTCCAAGAATAGTAAAAGTCTATAACAGTAATAGTTATTCCAGGAAGAGTAAGAACCCAGAGATTAGTTTTTGCATCTTGAGCTTAGCTCATTAATTATTATTTATTATTATTATAATTATTATTAATTATTAATTATTAACATTATTTTGGACCATATGTGCTCTAAGCTTGAATCTGAACAGAGTTTTTATCATTTAATTGATGATTAAATTCATAAAGTCTTTTGGCCAAAAAATTCCCCAGATGCAGGTTTTTCTATTTTCTACACAATGATAGAAACTCCAGATTTAAATACAAATATAAACATTACGAGTAATCATAAGTTGAACATGTATCCAAATAATCAGGACGTTGGAAGTTTTTCTGTGGTATTGTTCCATATTGCACTAAATTACCATGATGATATTACGGTATGGCTTGTGTTAGGTGTAGGCCTTATTCATCTCGAGTTGTACAGAAGTGAATGGAATTACCCCCCTACACTGTCAAGGTTTGATCGCTAATGGAATGCACTAATTAGTGAAGTCGTAAGCCTAACAGACTGAGCTGAGTGCGGGACATCCTGTAGCTACATTATTCTGGTAATGTGCTGCAAACCCACATATCATTTACATCCCAATGCAGCCTGTGAGGAGGCTGTTGAGGCCCAGGCCGAGTGTGTGCTCTGGCTGCAGTGCTGCTGCTTTCACACGCCGCCGCAGATACGCGCTGATGGAGGACGGGTGCAGACGTCTGAGCAAACAACATGTTTGGAGTGAAGTGTCGTTGAGCGGGCGTTGTGGGGGTGGGCGGGGGATGTAATCGTGAGACGGGAGGGGCAAGACCTAACATAATATGCACTTGGTAAAAGGGGAAGCCATGCTGTGAATAGTGGTTTATCTTTTAAACCTAAAATGTTGGTCATCGTTTACAATATCGAGTTAATTGAAACTCAAATAGTGAATTAGCAACAACAGAAACACGTTATTATGTGATCCGCAAACATTGGTGTGTCTAAGACTTGACACTGGTTGCATTATGATCTTGTGTTTGTTGGAAAATATCATGTTAACAAGATTGTTATGTTATCTCGACACACTTGGTTAATCTGTGTTGATGTGACGGAAGAACAGACGTATATTCTAACAATAAATTTCTAGCAGACAGATCCTAAAACCAGAAGTTTAACCATGTGACAGTAAAGTATTACATCAATAAAAGCTTATATCTCCAAAACCATAACTATAATAACAGGAGAAGGAAGAATTTTACTTTACATTTAATGTAAGTCAATTGAACCTTCCAAGTCATCATTGACACAAAGTAAAGAACAACATTTTCCAATTGAAAGTACAAGCTTTTGTTTATATATATATATATATAATTTCATAAATTGCATATTATTTAGTATGAAATATTGTCATTAAATTATACTGATTCAATATGGATTATACTTTTTAATATGTTCTGATGTGAGGAGGCTAATAGTCATGGAAAATAGAATACTGCAAAAAACCACAAAGTTTGATAAAGTATGCAAACTGATGGTGTAGAATGTAATATGTTTAGGTTTGAAAAGTTCTATTCACTCCTCAGTCCATAAGATCCATACATGAATATGAACCTGCAAAAATATCAATTTTTAAAGTCTTTTGTGTTTGTGATGTCACAGAACCAAATGAATTTATGTTAAGTCTGAAATAATCATTTAATTATTTAGTCAGAGGTGCCAGGACAGGTTTCAGGCCCCTTAGTCTTTACATATTAGTATTAATGTGTATGTAACTGCACAGAAGAGTTTATCTTATGTAACGACAATCTCAACATTTCCAATCATGTAGTATGTGTTTTTTTTCAACCTGTAAACTACTGAAAGAACCTGTATTATTCTGGACTGAAAATATAAAGACACTACTGAAGTTATAAATAATGGTTTTAGAGAATTTTGTCCTAAATCAGTTGATCTATTTTTTCTTAGCCTACAAATGTAACTTTGCTGCTAGACATAGCAGAAAAGTGTTTTCAGATATTTGTGTGTACACATGAATGTGACAATGTTGGCATTCTGATTCTTTTATCCTAAATCCCCTTAAAACTGGCATTAGCACCATCTAGTGGACATAACAAATTGCCCCAGTGCAGGGGCAGTCCTGCCATTGCTTCATCAGTTGCTTTGGGCAACATGATTTAGAAACAACAAAGACTGGATCCTGAAACGTCTATAAAAATGAAAAGGAAAAACATTTAATATTGGTTAATAGAATTTACAGAAAAGAGCTCAGAAGGAAATTTTCAAAAACGTCTACATAATGAAATGACTGAGATGTAAACAAAGTCATTCAGAGTGATTTGGTGTAAAGTGCTTCGTTATAGAGAAACTTACCAAGTCATAATTGTTCACAGTGATGGTGACAGGAAACAGACATGCTTTAAAAGCTTCCTCACAGAAATGTATTACATGAAATGATTAGAAATATTAGAAAGTTTTTTAATACAGTTTTGGTTAAAAATGTATTTTAACAGGGCATTGTGAGACAAAATAGTCTCCAAAGAAAATGTAAAATGTTCAGATTTACGACTGTTATGATTTATGACAATACGTATAAATACGTATAAAAATGGCTGTATTTCTGTTGTAGACCTGGTTCCTGGTTCCATTCTCCACCTCTGGAAAGAAATCTGAGTCTATAAGTTTCTCTAGCAATGAACCATTTCATACCAAAATACTGTGAATGTTTACTTATAAGCATGAATTATATACACCATATATATATATATATATATATATATATATATAGCTCTGGAAATAAANTCTTAAATCAGCATCTCCACATGTACAGCAGGTTCTTAGTGAGGAACAGAAGGTTGGGTTCTAGCTTTACTGGCAGATACAGTGAGCGTCTGGTTCATAAGAACAAGGTCAAGCAGCAAACACACAGGACAACACAGCTACAGACTGGCAGAGGACGAAAACCACTCTCTACTGACCGCGATGAACGCCACCTCATTCCAATGTCAAGTGACCTACAGAAAGACTGGCGAGCGGGCATGGCGAGCAGGCTTCTGGAGGCGTCATTAGTCATTTTATAAATAAACAGGTCTAAAATAAAATATTTGATCTGGAATTTGGGAGACGTGTTTCCAGTAGTGTATAGGATAAAACACACCTGCTCATTTTGGTCAAACACAAACCCATAAACTGTAAAACTAAACTGATCATTTTGAGGTGGTCTCTTAAATTTTTCCAGAGCTACAGTATATATATATATTGTGTATATAATTCATGCTTATATTCTAAGACTGAATTGCATACAAATGACGCCTCTTAGGCTTCCACTTTTTGTATGTCATTTCCACTTTTCTTCCCTTCAGATAGAGGAACAAGGCTAGCAGGGGGAGTTCAGCAAAAAGGAGGCATCATTTAGTAAAGTGGAATAAATAAGGTTCATGCTGCAAGTGCAACTAGCATAAACAACCACTTAGAGCATGCTTGTTATTCAGCGTGTGTTTTCCTTGGCATCGTCTTCGCTGTGGATGTGGTCTTAATCTGAAATCAATTAGTTACCTGACAAATCAAAAGGCTTTTTTATTTGCATATGAAGGAGACATCAAACAGAAGCAGCTCTTTTTAAGAATGCTGATTGGCTAATGGAAAGCAATAAATACTGTTACAGAATTCTATTCAACTGGCAATAGTCCCACGTTAGTCGTTCACCCTTTGATGCTATTGTGGTATTTTATGATCAAAAGTTTGAATATCCCAGTTAAATGACAAGTGTTGTTGATTTTCTAAGTGATGATAAGTTAACACATCCTCCACAGAGAGCGCATCTCAATATCAAAAACTTTGGCTCACTTTATATTCATTTGCAGAGTTTAACACACTGGAAATAAGCCAAACATAACACTTAAAAGGTGGAACATTTAAGAATCTATGTTTAATGTTTTATTGTCTCTCAACATGTTAAATTCACCAAATAAACACTGATTCTGTCTTGAGTGTGCAGAAGGGTGTTCTGTGTAAAGGATGTGTGTTAACTTACACTTATTTTACAATCATCAACAACATGCTATTTGACCAGGAGCGCACAGATGTTTGCTAACTGTTACACACTGTGGCTAAAATGGGTGAAACAGTTATCAGTGTATTGTAGCCAGGGTTTTTCTCGCCAGGCTGTAAACATTCAGTGTACTAGTTAAATGTACTATTTACAGTAATTATACCACAGTTAAATATATAAAACTCCAGCAGCATTACTGTTTCTGATCAACTCACACCAGCGCAACACACACTAACACACTACCACCACATCAGTGTCACTGCAGTGCTGAGATTAATTAACCACCTAAATAATACCTGCTCTGTGGTGGTCCTGTGGGGGTCCTGACCACTGAGAAAGAGGGCAACAAAGTGTGCAGATAAACAGATGGACTACAGTCTATAATTGTAGAACAACAAAGTGTTCCTATATGGGAAGTGAAGCTGATAAAATAGTCAATGAGTGTAGATACAAGGAGGTGTTTATAATAAAGTGCTTAGTTAGTGTGTATTCACCATGTAAATAAATAAATAAATAAGCCAGACTAAACAGTTTTATAGGTTTTTAAACACTGAAAAAATCGGTTAATTAGGAATATTTAAACTTTTTAAACTCTCTCTCATATCCCATAATGCTGTGCAGTACAGCTCAACATCAACTGCTGTGTCATTACAGAAAATACATTGATGTCACAAGAAACTGATGAATACAGTACTTTACAGTGAAAAATTCAGGTTTCATTTTGTGAAATCCTGGTGGTAATTAACAGTGCACTCATGCATAAATCATGCAATAACCTGCAGTTCAGTACTAGACCACTTTAAACCTGAAACGGAGTGTAGTTCTGCAAAACAACCATCAAAGCTGTTTTAAGAACTCTGAATGTTTTAGAGGAAAAATATGCCTTTAATCACTGTCAGACACACGCCACTGGCTCTGTAGCTCTGCTGACAGATTGAGGGTTTTTAGGCACCTATTACAGAAAGTTCAATCTGTGATAAAAGAAATATCATACCAGGGATCCATTCGCTCCCATATGTCTGCAGCTGACAGCCCTGCAGTGTGCCGCACTTTGCTGCAATGAAGGGTTTTTAAAAGCTTCAGTTGTACATGAGTGATATGATCGCTTAATAGTACTGGCCAATCGCTCATAAAAGCAGGTAGTCAAGAGTTTTGCTTCTTTAATTTTGTGCTAAAGCTACAAAGCAAATATAGCTAAAAGGTAATAAAAGCTTACATATTAACAATTAGCAGTATGCTAACAGCATGTGCTAAATCATCACATTTGCCTTCAGCACTAAATGCATTTGCATGCACTTAAAAATCCAGTAAGTCCTGAAAATCTTACTTTGTCAGTAATCCGATCACTGTGTTTATATTCACTTGGGTAATCAGATAATGGGCAAACTGCTGATTTCTGCTTTGTAACTGGCCAGTAAACTCACAGAAGAACATGTGACATAAATAACATAAAACTGAAACAGCATTAGCCAAGCTGTTAACAGCCATGCTGTAAACCAATTAATATGTTTTCCCAGCAAACTGAATTCTTATGAGACCCAACAAACCGTTCCGTTTAAGTGACTAAAGCATTGTTTTTGTATTTAAGTGATATATACTGTAATTAATTACCTGAGAAAAACGCTTTAAGGCCTGCTTGCCATGTTTTTGTTGCAGCTTTTAAAGACCACCGCATACCGCCCCGCCCCACCCACACAAAATGTTGTGTAGTAGACACAGTGCCTATGCTGCATCACAGTGAGATGATTTAATGCTCTTTTTCTATAAAAAATAACTGAATGAAACTTTTACCATATTAAATAAATGTATCACAATTGGTATCAGCTAACTGTTTACAAAGATACGAGTTGAAAAAGATTGGGCCAGTAACCCTAGCTGAGACAGCGTTAGCATTCACCTGTTAATGTAAAAGACTTTACAGTGTGAACTTCAGCGGTTTAAGGATTTTTTCTGGTATAATTTTGTTTTTTATATACTCATCATCAAAAGAATAGCTTCACCCAGAAGGAAGTGCCAGATTGCAGTGCTATTGGGAAGGAAGATAAAGGTTACCAGGAACAATAAATGATGATACATTTAGCAAAAGCGGGACTCGTCACTGAAGAAGACCCGCTGCCATTCTGAGTCACTCCATGACAGTCTGCCACGATACCATTGCAGTGCTTGGCGATGTTGAAGTGGTGTCAAGAGGAGTCGTTGTGACAGACATTGAGGGCATCACTTCTCATTAAATGTCTGTAATCGAGGCTGTTGGGTCAGTCAGGTGCAACAATAAGGCCTGTTCTTGCTTACGTCACATTGCCCAACCAAGCGTGAATCATTTGCATGTCTCACAGTGTCAAACATACCAACTAAGTTTCATTTCTGTCAGTTGATTCCTTCTGGGTGCAGCTGTCTGTTCAACTATTCTTTTGATGATGAGTGTATAATGCAGCAATGGCAAAATAAGGAAACTGAGCATTGCTGTTGCTAAGCTCCCCTGCACATCAGCACCATTTGTCGTTCACAGTGTGCACACCTTCATTAAAAACGAATGAAAATAATAGCTGTAATACTCATTAACAAGAGCACACATTAACATTAGAGCACAGGTTAAAGATGCCTTCTAATGTGTTTAGCACAGAACTGTACCATGTTATTGGAGAAGCACTAGTATTATAAGGCATGTGAATGTCACTCTAGACGAGCACAACAATCCCCCTGACAAAGACAACACGTTAAAACTGAGCAGCTGAATCATAAATAATAAAGATAAAGAAAAAGCAGCTGTAAAGCATCCCAAGCTAAAGCATATCGCCAAAGCAGGTGAGGTTTTTTTTTTTTATCTTATCTCTGATGATATATACATGGAAGTAGGCATACTCGGAAAAATGAAAGCATGAAACGGCTGCTAAGCAGTGACTGGAGGAGAAACTTGGAAGTTATGGAAAGATGCAGAGAGTATCAAAATATTGTGCCACTAGAAAAGCTTCCACCGCGGTTTCTCATTTTCTCATAATTGCTCATGGGGTCCTCCTAGTAGCTAGGGTCCCTCGGTACACGCCTATAAACCCATGGGATGACCCATGCCTCCAGCCTAGAAATGCTAGTGCTTGTACAATAACATGGTAAAAATCTGGATTACATATCATCACTGTCCAAAGAAAAACAAGTATCTCCAAAATGGCAAATTTACAGAAGAGGCCCAAACCTAATTTAATTTTGATGTAAGTCAAAGGAACCAGACTATTTTCCAAGCAGTTTTTGCCCATTTCTGTTGGTCTATCATCGTGAATTTTTTAGACAATGTAAACAGTAGCTGCTGTGTTCAAATGATGCATAGCAGTAAAAATGGAGATACACGTTATACTTTAAACAGTGACAATATATTAGTATTCTGTATCTACCCTGCATCTCTTTCGTGTACCTCACGCTTTCTAAACTGCATATATGGAAATGTGTACATCTGTGTATATCATAGCTTTATTCATAACTTTATATTACTGTTATGTAATCCTGTATATTTGGATAAATAGAGCTATTTATTACTTGTTTAATATGTATTTTGTATTTAAGTGCTGCTAGGGACTAGGCACCTAAGATTTTCACTCACCATCACACCTGTGTAAATGTGACGTGACTGTAAACATAAATGAGCAGTTGTGGGCTGGAGGTTAGGGAACCAAACTGTAACCACAGGGTTGCCGGTTTCATTCCCTGAACCAACAGAACGTGACTGAAGTTCCCTTGAGCAAGGCACCTAACCCCCCAACTGCTCCCTGGGTTCTATGGATAGGGCTGCCCACTGCTCTGTGCAAGTGTGCTCACTTCCCCTTACTGTGTGGCTATGTGGGTGTTTCCCCTCATGGATGGGTTAAGCCAGAGAACGTTTAAGCTCCCAGTTTCCACTCTGACACCTAGTTAATCTCTAAATAACTATTATTATCAAAGTGTTATATCATTTTATGGAAGTGTTACATAGACAGCTGTTATCGAGCCGGTGGTGACCTCCCACCAATGGTCGTCTCCAAGCCTGCATGTTCTCCATGCTTTTTGTCCATGTCTATGGATAACATAACATGCTATGTAATGTATACTGAACGTTTTCTGAGAGATTCAGACAACATTCAGACAACTTCTTTGACTAACCCACCACCACTTTAAAGCAGGTCAGAGAAACAAGTCAGGAACATATGAATGGACAGAGCCGATCCTAGATCAGTAGAACGCGCTTGACACCAGTTGTCCTGGCGTGCTTTCAGAGAAATGTCAAGCTAGCAGAGATGCTGATCTTTTCCAGAGTGGAAGAGCAGAAGCAGAGGCTAATGAAAACACTGAAAACACGAGAGTTATGTTTCATCTCCACATGGCTTTGAAGAGGCAGCGGATTGGACCTCCTGCGGCACTAGTAGAGGAGATGGGTAAAAAAAATACAGCTAAGGAGAGAGAGAGAGAGAGAATGGTGAGACAGACAGAGAAGGAGTGGGTTAGGAGAAGAAGGGGGAGAGAGAGAAATGGGGGGATAGAGAGAGAGAGGCACATATATAAATATGGTAAGCAAGTCCTAGAGAGTAAGAGAGAGCTAGGGTGAAAGTGGTAGTGAGAGAGAGATAGAGAGAGACAGAGTGTGTGGGTTAGAGAGAGATGGAAAGAGGGATAAATGAAGGTCAAGAAGCCTTTTATGTGTCTGTAGAGGTACAAGATGTTTTGTGGAGTGTCTCCAGTTGAAATGATGCACAGCAGACCGCCTGTGTGTTTGTGAGTGTGTGTATGTGGTAGAGTTGAGTGCTGTCCTGCAGTGGAGAGACTCCACAGTGAACTCCACAGCCCAAGAAACATAAGTGGTCATTTGTGAACATAAAATGCCTTATATGTAGCAAATAATACATCTCTTATGTCCTACATCATTTGAACATTTTTCCTCCTGTTTACACCATGACCATGTGCCATGTGTATGCTCGCTGATGACTAACTATGCCCAGTCTGGGAGAGCACAGCGCCGCCAGCACGCTATGTATATATACCAAGTATACACAGTCAGGAGCTGAAGACACGTTCAGGACTTTCGACTATAGTACTTTAGCTTTGAGTGATCATATGCACGTGTTATATTAACCATTCCATATTATTACTACCAGATTAATCACAAGACGTGTTTTGTGTAGAGCTCAAAAACACTGATTAGCCAGTGCTAGCTTATCAAATACATTTATTCATTCATTCATTTCATTTCATTTATCATCTAATCCATTTATTTTCCGGGGTCGTTGGTGGGTGCTGGAGCCTATGCCAGTGCTCTTTGGGCAGAAGGCAGGAAACACCCTGGATAGGCCACCAGTCCATCACAAGGCGGACACACAGACATACGCACATACACACACACACACACACACACACACACACACATACACACCTAGAGGCAATTTACTACCAACTCACCTGACTGCATGTCTTTGGACTATGGAAACCCACATAGACAAGGAGAGAATACTCCACCCAGAAAGAATCTTGGCTGCCCGGCCAGGAAATTGGACCCAGCAAACTACACCCAATGCTCTACTGCACCGCTGTATCAAAGTATCACATTAACATCACATTAATTACAGAGAATCAACGCTTTAGTACTGACAATTATTAGTGTTCCACACTGTTTATCAGACTTTGAGACACATTTACTTCAAAACAATGGGATGTAACTGCTCACCATGTGGCTATTAGGGACAGGAATGCAGTCTCACTTCCTGCTCTACAACGCAGGGGCAGGACTAAAATAAGGCTCTGCCTAAAGACTAAACCTCTTTGTGTTCTGGTAGTGAAAGTTCTTCCAATTCGTAGGACAGCATTTGATATAATAATTCTTTTTGTTTTTGTTTCTTGACAAATTCAAATAATGCAAAATTAAATAAATAAAATAATATTAAAATAGCAATTCAAATGGCTTTAAAAGAAACCAAAACATATACATATATTTTAAAAAGAAAAAATATATAAAAAATGCCCAAAACAGAAGTATTAATAGAGGTATTGTGTATGTTTAGGGGTTAGGGAATATATAGGGGTTAGGGACAAATACAGTATATTTATTTAATTACTATTTCTGTTAATTCCTTGGATTAAAATAGATCATAACATACTCTTGTTCAATGTTTCATTCAATTTTGTCCTGGAAATGAACATAAACAAGCACACTGCGCACTTCTTATGCCACCAGGAGAATATGGTGCATATTAATAGCTGATTCAGGTTGTATGCTGTACATTATAAAGGCCTCCCTAAAAGGCTTCTACCTGCCTGCTGCTGTTTTTAGCCTCATAATGGCCTTTTCCCCATCATCATTCATTAGGTATGTACAATACCATCCCATAAACAATAACAATAACGATTTAGGCGGCTTGTAAGCGCAGCAGAAAGAAGCTTTTACAGTCAGTGATAATGGCTCATACCCAGAGACAACCTTGGCAAAGATCAGAATGTGTTTTCTTCCCCTTGCTCAATGCCTCCCGTCCACTTCATTACCCCACTATTGATGTGTTTTTGCACGCCGTCGTGTTTGCTTTAGTAATGTGCTATAAGCATTTGTGGGGCCGAATCGATCATGTATCTGTTTTCTCAGCTGTTAGACCACAGCAGGGGCCTGCTTTTAAGAGCAGACCGGGCCAAGGGGGTGCGGAAGGGGTGTCGTAACTATTGTTGAACGGACAGATAATGCCCCTGAATGAACGTCTCGTGCTGCAAAAGCAAGACCAAAGGTAAGAAACCCAAGCCATTAGAAAAATGATGGCGTGCGGCTAGAGTTCCCAAATGGTCACCGTTCAGCTTGGACTAAATAAATTGATCTGAATCAAATCCAGATGCTAGCCCGCATAGCAGCAGTCTGTTGAAAGCACAAGGCCACGGATGAAATGAAAGAGATACACAAGGGCACAGATGGAATGCAGTTCGAGAAATCAGGTCATGCTTTCTGAAAGGAGGGCCTTAAAAATACACATGTTGTGCCACAATGGATTTGCATCAGCCTTATAGCCAACATAAGAATATTCAATGTAGGAATAATGCAGTTGTAGTATGCGTTATATGTACAATATCTTTAGTGCTTTAGTGTCTGAGTCACTTGCCACTTAGGGTGGGAGATCATTCTCAGCATTGCAGTGACACTGACGTGGTGTGTTAGTGTGTGTTGTGCTGGTGGGAGTGGATCAGACAAAGCAGTGCTGCTGGAGTCTTTAAACCCCTCAGTGTCACTGCTGGACTGAGAATAGTCTGCCAACCAAACCTATCCAGCTAACAGTGTCCTGTGGGCAGCATCTTGGGACCAGTGATGAAGGACTAGAGGTTGACCAACACTAACTGTGCAGCAACAGATCAGCTACCATCTCTGACTTTACATCTACAAGGTGGACCAGCAAGGTAGGAGTGTCTAATAGAGTGGACTATGTTACCACCACTGCTGAGAATGATCAGAACAATACTGGCTCTGTGGGATCCTGACCATTGATGAACATGGTAAAGGAAGGCTAACACATTTTGTTGGGAGACAGATGGACCAATCTGTAATCATAAAACTACACTCTTGATGGCCCTTTAAGGGTTCTTAGGTAAAGGGAATGACTCTGTTTAGAACCATGAGTTCTGCATGGTGAAATGGTTCTTCAGATTGATGGAGAATGTGCTTTTTACACAAAGCTGAGTCACATTATTATGACACTTCCTACTTTTGACAGCAGCGGCTTGTAGCTCATGAAGGAAGTCACGTCTTGTGACCTGGCTTGGTGAGTATATAAACTGATCAGCAGGCTGTTGAAGGGGCGATACATGCTGATTGTCTTCCCTGGGGCAGATGCGACATGTCAGACGGCTAGAAATGTCTAACACTGGTTGGAAGAGCATGACCAAGACTTCCAAGTACTAGCGTGGCCCCCTAATTCCCCAGACTTGAACTCAGATGTGCATCTGTGGGACCACCTCGATCATTGTGTTCAAGGATCTACCAGGACCATACTGAGTCGCTCCCAGCCTGTCTAGGTGCTGCCCATGCTGCTCACGGTGGTTACTCTGGATACTGGTCATAATAATGTGACTGGACTGTATATTATATAGAACCTTTTTGAAAATGGTTCTACATAGCACAGAAAAGGGTTCTGCTACTATTACTTAAATAAGCTTAAACAAACAGAAGAACCCTTATTAGTGCTACTATAGGATTTACTACACATTATGTTATCATGATTGCATTACCTGTTAAGAAAATGACCAGTAAGTAAATTTAAGTATTTATAAGTTACTACATGATAATTAATATGTTATTGGTTGTTATTAGATTTTAAAACTGTTTAAATTAAAATTTTATTACATGTTGTCTAGCTATTATGTTATTGGTTAGTTATGCTGTGTATCATTCACTACACATGCAATCTTTTAATAGGGGCTGTGTTGTAAAAGTGATGAAACATGCTTCTGCATTTGTGCATTTGGATTAGTTATTGTTAATGTGGGAAATAAGTGAGAGATTGTTTGCTAAATATTTGACTGCAGATTGATTAAATGTGCTCAACAGCTGCAGCCATCAGCCAAGCTAAACATAATGAAGCAATGCTGAGAGACCGCTTGTCTTCACACTCAAAATAGCTGTGTCTAACTTCGCCTAACACTGCTGGAATTAACTGTTCAGCTAAAGCACAGATTCTATCATTTCTTGGCTGCTTTCACTCTCTTTCTCTCTCTTGGTCTCACTCTTCTCTCTCCTTCTCTTTCTCATTCTCACTCACTCACTCTTCACTCTCTCTCTCTTCTCCTCCTCTCATGATCTCCCTCTTCTCTCTCTTGCCCCCTTTCTCACTCTCCTATCTTTCTCTTTTCTCTCTCTCTCTTGCTCTCTGTTCTCTCTCTATCTCTTTCTATTATTTCTTCTCTCTCTCTCCTTCTCTTCTCTTTGTCTTTCTCTCTCTCTTTCTGTCTTTTCTTTCTCTCTGTCTCTTTCTTCCTTTCTCTCATCCTTCTCTTACTCTCCTTACTTTGTCTCTCTCTTCACTCTCTTGCTCTCTTTTCTCTCTTTCTCTCTAGCTCTCTATCACTCATTTTCTTTTCTCTCTCACTTTCACTCTTCTCTCTTTTCTCTCTCTCTTTCTGTCTTTCTCTTTCTCTCTCTTTCTGTCTTTCTCTCTTGGTCAGTCTTTATCCCCTCTGTTCCTCTCTCTCTAATTGGCTTCATATTTCAAAGAGTGTTTTGAGTCTGAATGAATCTGCATTAAAACTTTGTGTCCTCCTTCTGACTACAGATTATTCCAGTGTGTCTAATTGTGCCCTAAAACTCTGTCTGCGGCAGAACAATCCGTCTCTTATAGTCAGTTTACCGTGTACAGCAGCAGCCAGTGTAATGTGTTCATTTAGTGCAGAGATGTTAAAATCACAAAGAGTAAAGATCATCTTTATCCAGAGGGATGATGCCAGTTTTATGTCTTTTAAACATTATTCACTATGAGCACATGTGCAGCACATCACTTTATCTGAAACCAGACCAAAATACATGAATCTTAAAATCTAGAAATCTATATTTATAGAAATGGTAATTTATATGAAGTAGACTCTATACTGTACTGTGCAAAAGCCATATTCCTATATATAATGCCCCCTAGAACTGTATTCTGATTAAGTTAATCTTGTTCCTCCCATGTAAAACTTATTCTTGTTCCTCCCATGTAAATTCTTATAAATCTGATGGTTTTATAAATAGCAATGTAAACTGGGCAGTTCTACTAGCCAATTAGGCAATGCTACTGGCCAATCACAAGGTTGATGTCTCTTGCACCGTCACACAAAAGAGTGAGTGCATTTACATGCAGGTCTGATAATAAAATCCAATAACTGTAGAAAATCAGATTTTGTCAGTAATCCATTCACCGTGTTGGCAGCCAGACAGTAAACTCACAGAATAAAATGTGATGTAAACAAAACATAAATCTCAAACGTCATGCTGCAGCTTTTTCATTTTAGCAAAAAATATAAGTCATCTGGAACTTGAAGAAAAATTACAACCTGCATGTTGTCCAGCATGTTGCTTCAAAAGTGCTTTGTTGCCATCTTGCAGTTGCTGTGTTAAATGCTGCTTACTTATGTCCGGTGCCGCACTCTCTTTTCACACATATGCAGACTGAGAAATCTGAAAGAAATCAGAGTAAGGGTACACATGCACTGAGAGGCCTGATTACAGAGCTAAAATCCAGCTCTCTTTATCAGATTTCACAATCAGATTTCTTGCTCATAAATTGATCTATAAAATGCTAGGTGCTGTTTACACGGCCACTTGAATCTTCAGATGTCTGCAGAAATCTGATAATGATTGAATTTTTACATGCATGTAAACACACTCAGTTTCAGAGAGAACTAAAGCTAACCCAGCATTGCTTTGATTGTTTGGTTTTGTTGTTTATTTTTCCATCAGTTTATACATCCATTTATCCATTCATATGTTTGTTCATCTGTCTCTCTGCATGTCTGTTCATTACCCACACCCACACAGTTCTCAGATAGGTCTGACCAGCGGTTTTTAAGCTGTGTTTTATCATATTTATATCTAATGTTTTCTGGAGCATTGCTGGATGTTTAATATAACACTCAAGTTTAATATCATACAAACATTTTTAATATTTTTCTCTGTGCTTGCCATGGCTTTAGTATGCAGGTGGTCTTCCAGTGATTGTTAGAGGGTACATTCATCATGCTTGTAGATTGTCTCTATATCTAATTTCCTCAGGAGTATCTCAGGAAAACTCATCAACTTGTACTTAGAAAATGAAGGGTGTTCTTTGACTTGTGCATATAACTTATATAGTATACTATATAATAATAATAATAATAATAATAATAATAATAATAATAAATAAGTTGGACACAGCACCCTTTCAAATACCCAAGGACACTTTATGGGAAAGACAAAAGATGAGTCAGAGTAATAGAATTCTAAGAAAACATGGAGAGAGAGGTAGAAGAGCAAATAGATGAAGGTAAGGAGATTCAGAGGGTGGGGGATCAAAGCTAATAGACCTGCTGCCCCTAGTGGACAGCCTGAACTTAGGAACAGCTAAGCAAGAGGGTGTGATAGAGCTGAGGAATAAGTAGGCAAGCCTTGCAAGGCTATGCAAGGCTTTAGAGGTCAACAGTAACTGGTGTGTTTTGTAATTGGTAGCCAGTGTAAGTGGTGAAAGAATTCGGGGGCCTGGGGGGGAGGGGGTGGGGGGACAATAGTATGGGCAGATTTCATAGTGGCTACTGAGACTGCAGCACTTTGGATGTAGTTCGGAGAATGAAGAGTTTTAGCTGGTAAACCACAGAACAGAGAATTGCAGTAATCTAACCTAGTCATCATTAAAACAGCACCAGGATCATAGTGTCTTTAAATACTACGTAGTGTCTCGATCCCTTCGAGCTTCAAGTACAGCTCGACTTGACCCGCCATCCCTGAAAACGCATGGAAGACAAGCATCCAGACTCTTCTCTGTCCTGGCTCCCAGATGGTGGAATGAACTCCCACTGGCTGTCCGAACAGCTGAGTCTCTCGCAGTCTTCAAGCACAGGCTGAAGACACATCTCTTTGTAAAGCACCTAAATGAGTGAGCACTAGTAGATGCGTATGTTGAAATACTTTGTTTTGCACTTATACTCACCATAACCTGTCTTCTCTCTAGGTATGAGCACTGGGTTGGGTTGCCAGGTAGTGCATTTATGCTATATATGTCTGTGTATTCTTCTCTCTAGGTAGCAGCACTGGCCCTTGTTCGGGCAGTGTCTGAGCTCAGGATGAGTTTTAGACTCCTAACCTACTTATACTAGCTGGGCAACATTATCCGAAGGAACACTAAGCACGGTTGTAAGTCGCTCTGGATAAGAGACAAAAATGAGATCATGGGTCGAATAGAACACCAGTGTTTCATGCAATAGAGGATCTACTGACTACAGAATCATTAAAAACAGGAATGCAGTCTGAATAAGCAGAGATGGCAAACCAGCAATCAACTTGAGAAATAAATGGCTAATTTACTTAACAAATGGGTAATAACATGGTAATATTATGGTAATAAACAGTACTAATATAAAAATGACATGCTAGTTTTCTTGTTGGTACTAATAATATGTTAGTGACATAATTGTGGCAGAAACAGATTATTAACAAAATGCAAAACTAATGGTAATGAACTCTTAAAAGTTCATTTTCCAGATGGAAATTAATGAGAAATGTGAGTAATCCAAAAACAGCTACTCAGTCATTCTAGTCATCCCCACATTTATATGTTTTATAGACTTTATATTATATAAAGTAGCATCCAGCTCTTACAACATAACAACTGCTTAATCAATACATGACCTTAGTTCGTTTAAATCATTAAAACTATTATAATATTCATAATATGAGAGTTAATGTAGTTCCTACAGACAGTGTAGTAACCCAGAAATACAGTCATTATCAACAGAATAGTTGCATCCAGACCTGAAGAGTCATCATCACCTCTCCATTCTACATCATCACCTCTCCATTCTACATTATCATCTCTCCATTCTACACCATCACCTCTCCATTCTACACCATCATCTCTCCTTTCTACATCATCACCTCTTCATTATACATCATCACCTCTCCATTCTACATCATCACCTCTCCATTCCACACCATCACCTCTCCATTCTACACCATCACCTCTCCATTCTACACCATCACCTCTCCATTCTACATCACCACCTGTCCATTCTACACCATCATCTCTTCATTCTACATCATCACCTCTCCATTCTACATCGTCACCTCTCCATTCTACACCATCATCTCTCCTTTCTACATCATCACCTCTTCATTATACATCATCACCTCTCCATTCTACACCATCATCTCTCCTTTCTACACCATCACCTTTCCAATCTACATCATCACCTCTCCATTCTAAAATCATCACCACTTCATTATACATCATCACCTCTTCATTATACATCATCACTTCTTCATTATACATCATCACCTCTCCATTCTACATCACCTCTCCTTTCTACACCATCATCTCTCCATTCTACACCATCACCTTTCCAATCTACATCATCACCTCTCCATTCTAAAATCATCACCACTTCATTATACATCATCACCTCTTCATTATACATCATCACCTCTCCATTCTACACCATCATCTCTCCTTTCTACATCATCACCTCTACATTTTACACCATCTCTCCATTCTACACCATCACCTCTCCATTCTATATCTTCACCTCTCCTTTCTACACCATCATCTCTCCATTCTACACCATCATCTCTCCTTTCTACTCCATCATCTCTCCTTTCTACAGCATCACCTCTCCATTCTACATCACATCTCCTTTCTACACCATCATCTCTCCATTCTACACCATCACCTCTCCAATCTACATCATCACCTCTCCATTCTACACCATCACCTCTTCATTCTACATCATCACCTCTCCATTCTACACCATCATCTCTCCATCACCTCTGTTGCCTTATTTTTTCCTGACGTATTACCACTTTGATTTATATTATATTATATTATATTATATTATATTATATTATATTATATTATATTATATTATATTATTTAGTTTAATACAACTTAAAACTGACCACTGAAATGAATCATGTTTATGTATAATGTGAATAAAGCATATACTAAGTATAACTTTTAATAATATTAATAATAATTAACAGAATAATTTTTAGTTGATAGTCACTGATTCACACTTGCACCAGCACCAGCATTTTCCGTCACACTGCCATCACACTTACTGTACTACCACCTTGCAAGTTTAGGTTTCTCCACCAGGGGGCTGCTGTAGCTGAGCATGCTCAGTCATACACTCACACTCGAGAGGAGAAAGGCAGACAGACAGACTGATGGACAGAACGGTGTATTATGCAAAGTACACTCTTTCACACGTTATTGATTTCTTACTCTCTCCGTGCTTCTGAGATCCATCTCTCCCTATTCATCACTCACTCCTACCTCTAACAGCACTTCTCTCTCTGTAACCATCAGGCTGAGCTCTGCTTGACTTCCTGTTTAGACTGAAGCACTCAACGCTTTACAGCAACAACGTTTTACTGCACAACCATCATCATCTCTCCATCACTATCTCTCCATCCTCCATCACCATCTCTCCATCCTCCATCATCATCTCTCCATCACTATCTCTCCATCCTCCATCACCATCTCTCCATCCTCCATCATCATCTCTCCATCCTCACCATCATCTTTACATTCTCCACCATCATCACGCCATCCTCTACCATCACCTCCCCATCCTCCATCATCATCTCTCCATCCTCCATCATCATCTCTCCATCCTCACCATCATCTTTACATTCTCCACCATCATCACTCCACCCTCTACCATCACCTCCCCATCCTCCATCATCATCTCTCCATCCTCCGTCACCATCTCTCCATCCTCACCATCATCACTACATTCTCCAACATCAATTCTCCTTTCTCCAAAATCATCTCTCCATTCTACACCATCACTTCTCCATTCTTCACCATGATGTCTCTGTTCTCCACCACCATCTGTTCATTCTACACCATCATTCCTCCATTCTCTACCTCCACCTCTTCATTCTTCACCATCTCTTCTCCATTCTACACTATTATCTTTACTTTCCCCACCATCACTTCTCTATTTTATACTGTTATTTCTCCTATATCCTATCATCTCTCAATTCTACGTCATCACCTCTCCATTCTCCACATCATTTTTCCATTCTACACCTTTATCTTTCCATTCTACATCACCTCCACATTCTACACCATCACCTCTCCATTCTACATCATCACTTCTCCATTGTACATCATCACCTCTCCTTTCTAAACCATCACCTCTACATTCTGCATCATCACCTCTCCATTCTACAACACCTCTACATACCCACATTGTAGTGTACTGTGCTGTATTGTGTAATTGTGTAACTGTGTAACCTTCGGGATCAATAAAGTATCTATCTATCTATCTATCTATCTATCTATCTATCCATCTATCTATCTATCTATCTATCTATCTATCTATCTATCTATCTTCTACATCATCACCTCTACATTCTACACCATAATCTTACTCCAACAGTTCTTCATTTTATATCATCACTTATACATTCTCCCCATCACTTCTCCTTTCTCCACCATCATCTCTCCATTCTATATAATCTCTCCATTTCTTTGTCCTTCTTTAATTTGTTCGTTTTTTCCTTCTTTCTTTCTTTCTTTCTTTCATTCTTTCTTGCTTTCTTTCTTGCTTGCTTTATTTGTTTCTTTTGTTTTATATCCATCTTCAACACTTTGTCCATCTATTTTTGACAATTTGTCCAGTCCATGCCAAATCGAATCACAGCTGTTATGCATGTTCGTGGAGGTATTACACATTTCAGTCACAGATGACTATTTGTTTTTGTCTGGTAAGCTTATTATCATGTTATAAACTCTAGTTCCAGTTTCTCTGTATGGGTCAGTGAAGCTTTCAGTCCCTTCAGATCGATGTCACATGTTTGAAACAGAAAGTAATCACCTTCGGTATGAGTGCAAAAAATGAGAGCACTTTTCCTCCACACAGAGGCAGTCATGATGATGGTTCACCTTCAGGTTCTGTTCCCATGGAAAGTTATTTAGTTTCTCTAAACACATTACATTATAGTGGTTAAGGTAATGGATAGCAATGAGCAAACCCAGCAGAGTGTCTTCCAAAATGTGAGAGATTTATGGAACAGTCAGATAGTCAGAACATATTAACCACGGAAAATGCTAATTAGCAGTGCATACGTTAGTGGGAAAAACCATTAGGAATGTTTTTAAGGGCCTGATTCCTCTCATTCCTTTAGTTTGCCTTGTTTGCCAGCGTATAATTTTTTCCCCCACAAGTTTTTTTCTTTGCTTTGATTTATTTAATCAAGTTTCCTTCATCTGGTTCATCAGCCAGCAGATCCGTGCTGACATCCCATGACCCCATTTCACTAAGAGTGGTGAAGCATGAGCCGACGTCTCAGGGTGTTTGGAGTAAACACGCTATCACAAACATGAAATAGCTTTTAACTGTTAGCCTCCAAACAAACACATGCAGTTGCATCTGACTCTACACAGCAGGAAACCGCGCACACACACACACACACACACACACACACACACACACACACACACACACACACACATACACACACACATACACACACACCTGCATGACCTCCGTCCCAGCAGGCCCACCGCCAAAGAGCAAGCCTTTCATCACCTTCACACACCGCACCAGCACTCGCATCCTCATGGTGGGAGTGGATGTGTAATCCCTATGTGTTTAAACTAATATTTCTCCGCAGCTGGAGATGGAGTGCTTGTGGACGGGGCTTCCCTCAGCTATGGTCAGATCAAACGCACTCACAGTCTCACCCCTGGCACAGAGCCACAGCCTGTCAATCCTATAGAAATGGGTCAGTATGTCTGGCACAGTGGCGCAGAGGATATCAAACCATTATCAATTCGACAGGGGGTACAACATACCATATTCATTGGCCGATTTATCAGAAACAACCACAGGCAGGCGACAAATGAAGTGTCCAAGGTGTTGGGTCACCACCACTTTGGTGTAGAATCACAGTTCTTCCAAATGACATTCAAAGTGCTCAGCCTAGAATACTCCCATGTGTGTTCAATCAGGTTGAGATCTAGTGATTGCGAAGGTCATAGCCTGACCTGATTTTCCTCATTACTCAAACCTCTGAGTGACCTCTTCTGGAATGGGGGCATTGTCATCCTGGAAGAGAACACTCCTATCAGGATAGAAGCCCTCACCAGCATCATCATAGGATGAAGGCGATAAAGTGGGTCCATGCCATGGCACCAAAATCCCCCCATATAGCCTAACCTAAAAGACCCACTGGATGGCCTCACCGCATGGGTCAAGCATCCCTTCCTGTAGCGTTCTCTTGGAGGAGACTGCTCCTGCACTCTCTCGCTTGTGGAGAAGATGTTGAGTTTGTCTGACCACTGTTTTCCACATCTCTGTAGACCAGTGCTGATGATCTTTCCATCACCAAACTCTTTGTAATGAGGGGATAAAGCCCTACTATCATACTACGCCCACCTTGTATGTACATTTAGCTCCTCTTACCATATAGGAGAACTTTGGAGTTCTACAACTGCAGACAGTTCTCTCCATACTTGGATAGCCCACCTTTACCTCAAAGTGGGCTGGTACTCACTGGTACGCAGTACCAGCACTTCTACATGGTGTATCGGGATTTCTCCCAAGCAGCTGGTGTTGTATCCGATCCAGTACCCAATCAAATCAGGTCCTCAGGCACACAGGAACCAACACGAAGCAACACTGGAACTACGGGAAGCAACAATGTTCCCAAAAGGTGGTACGACGGAGTGTGTTCATCGAATCAGCACCAAACAGCACAAAAAGTATTTATCAGCATGACTGTTCACTGTTTGCTCAGTGCTTGCTTACTGACGATTTAAACAAAGACACATACACACACTCATAGCAGTACACATACATAATAAACTCATCATCAAAAAACAGTTAAACACAGAAGGAATCAACTGACAGGAATGAAACTTGGTAGGCAGGTTCGAATTGTCCGACATGCGCGTAGTGACCCAACAGCCACAATTGCAGACATTCAGCGAGCAGTGATGCCCTCCATGAGTCATCCTGCTAGTGCCAGCACCATTGGCAGGACCACATGCATACAGACCATGACGTCAACTGCCCTTAACACCACATCAACCTCACCAAAGACTGCAATAGTGTCATGCCAGACTGTAATGGAGTGACACAGGAGCAGCGGGTCATATTCATTGACGAGTCCCAAATCTGTGTGTGGAGGCACCGTGGTCATCACCAAGATGAACGATTTTTTGTTACATGTCACACGTCCAGAAGGCCTGGTGTCACTCCACCTCCACCCCTACCACACGATCTGCAGGAACTGTGTGAGAATATTCAAGCTGCATGGGATGGATTATCACACAACACCTATAGGAACCTCTACAACTCCAGGCCGAGACATCTGGCATGTTGCATTAGGAAACATGGTGGCCCACGGCATACTGAGAGACACTACTTCTGTATGTGTAGCTCAATAAATATTACCCATATCAGTCTAAATGTATCATCATTTATTGTTTCTGGTAATCTTTATCTTTCTTCCCAATAGCACTGCAGTCCAACACTGCCTTCTGGGTGCAGCTATATTTTCGATGATGAGTGTAAATAAATAAATAAATAAATAAATAGAGAATGATGGCTTTCTGAGTAAGAATGGCTGTGCTCATAATAAACAGCTTTACTGAATAGAGCAAGACAACATATTGTATATGCAGTGACTACACAACGAAATTCTTAGCTTGTTTACATCAGAATGACTTTCTGACGACTTAAACAGAGGCACATACACACATGCATAGCAGTACGCATACATAATATATAGTACATACAGAAATAAGATCATTGAATTATTATATTTAATGTAGATAAAAGTAATAGGTTTGCACATAGTTGTCAATACAAATTAATGAATTTCTCTTTTAAATATTAGCAAAATCTCCTAGTATGTTTTATTCACTGTAGAAATACAGAAGGTGATAGTTGATGGTTTGCTTGTACCAGCCAATACACACGCCTGTCTGGAATCATTCTCAGCACTGCAGTGACACTGACCTGATGGTGGTGTGTTAGTATGTGTTGCACTGGTATGCGTAGATCAGACACAGCAGTGCTGACCTTTACATAACAGGGTAACAGAGTATGCAGAGGAACAGATGGACTACAGTCTGTAACTGTAGAACTACAAAGTGCTCCTATATGGTGAGTGTAGATACAAAGAGGAAGTTTCCTTTCTCTGTATATCGTAGTGGATGGACTGCTCTTGCTGATGCAGTCTGATCACGCCCTGCATTGACATTTTCAGCTGCCTGGAGAACAGCCGTTCATCTGTTCACTGTCACTGTCACTGAGTTCAAGCTTTCAACCAACCCTATTTACCGATGTCTTTCTCATACATCTAAATGCAGATTTAATCACTCTTCCGGTTGGCCAGCTGAGCAGCCTTTGTGACTTAAGCTCCCGCCATCCGTGCCCCAATAATGAACTCTCTTTACAAAGTTACTGAGTTACTTTGATGTTCTCCTCTTGTTTCATTGCAACCCAAATTGAGGTCAACTGGGGCGGCTCAGAATTTTCATGCCTGCCACAGAGCATGCAGAATGCTAATTACCTAATTCTATCAAGCAGCACACCTGTCTGGAAGCACTCTTAAGTTTTTCCCTTATTTCTGTCACCCCTCTGTGCACTTTGTAGATGCAGTGTTCCAGGGTGCTCATCTGTTGCTCCATAATTTACCTCACGCCATTGGGTGTCGCCATTGTGGCTTCTTTTTCCTTAACAGCTGACATGCCCAGAGATGTTGTCAAAGTGTTGTGCTGAGGAACCTGCTATTCTTTGGTTCCACCTGGGAACAAACTTTTCAGGTTCTAAACCTATTTATTTTTGCCATAAATGCACCAAACAGTTCAAAATTAGATGCGCAAACCACAACAGAACCCATTCCACATTGATGGAAAAGGCCTAACAGAGAATACGCCGTAGCCTATGTACGACGATTGATGAACGCAATGTAAAACCAGATTTCAGTACAAGCACAAGTTCCACCTGGAAACCCTAATCAGTAAGCCATTATCAAGTTAGTAACACGCCACGCTATGCTTGGCTCAAGCTGGTCGACGCCTGACTGAGTTAGATACACTAGGGCGAGTCTTAATGACACAAAGGAGCTAGAAGACCTGTCTGCTTCTTTCTAATCAGCTGTGTGGGAACTATTTTGGGTTAGGACAGCAATGGAGAGTGAGTGGTGGATTGGATGAGGATGGTGTGTTTCACATTGTTTAACAGAGACACAGAGAATGATAATAAAATTACAGAAGCAATTGCCATATACTTTTCATGAGCTCTGCTCCCATATTCAGTGATAGGGGAGCCCCAAACCATCCAAACTGTGGTATGAACCAAACCGTAAATTCTGTAATACGTTACACCCTTAGTGGTTGACCATTCTTAGCACAGCAGAGACACAGACATATTAGTGGTACGGTAACGTCACTGCTTGGATGACAGAGGTCCACCAACCCTGAAAAAGTCCAACCGATTGTGGTCCTGTGGTCAGAAATTGGCTGCTGATGAAGAGTCTAGCTCTGACTAACACAAAGTGTGCATCAACAAATGGGCTATAATCTCTAAATGTGCACCAGCATGCTAGTGTCACTGCTGTACTGAGTATGGACCACCACCTATCTACCACTAATATCTACTCAGTGGTGGCCCTATGGTGGTCTTTTTTTTCCACTGATGAAAGGAGTAGAGGGAAGCTGATTAATATCATCAATGTGCTATGGTCTGTGACTGTACAAGTGCACTAGTGTGCTAAGTGTTTCTGTTAAAATGGCCAATGACTATGAGAATTTCATTGGTTTCTGTTATTGCATGCACTCATCATTTACAGCAAAATATATATGGAAATTAAATTGACAGTGTCATAGAAAAGGTCACTGTTCATAATTACCTATTTGTTTATTTGGCTATTAACTTTCTACCAGTAGAAAATGCCAGATGTCATTATGATGGCCTGCCATTTAAATATGGGCAATGTTGAGATGTAGCAGAAAACATATATATGTAGTGTTTGCACGGTTGACGTGAGTCACTGCGGTTATGCTCACCAAGTGGGAGAAAGACTAACCGAGTGGCAGCGTGAGCGTTCAGTGTGAATGCAGTGAAAACTCAAAAAGATCTGAAATGGGAAAGACCTGTTGACCTTTATACAGACTGACAAAAGAAAAGAAAAGAAAAGTTAATGGATCACAAGAGGCTAAAGCTTCCTATTCGCCAGCTTCTGGTTCAAGTTTTTGTGTTCCACCTTAAATATCAGTTATAATAAGACAGGAGGTGCCAGAGGTGGAATGGAAAAATTTGAACTAAAATTTGGTGAGTCGGAAGCCAACCTAGTATTTCTTGTAACATAATTTTACAGTATATTCATTTTTTTTTTGCTGTTTTGACTCTCCTAAAAAGTCACCATCACCATATACTGTATATCATAAAATACCACACATTATTTGGGTAATATAGAGACAACATGTAGAGATGCATGATTATATCGGAATTCTATTGCCATTCACATATGTTTGCTTTAAACAGTTAACATCATGGGACAGGTGTTTAGATTTGACCACAAATTCAAATTCAAATTTAATGAAATATTTCTTGTTTTCTGGAAGAGAAGATAGTGTTTAGGTGACACTGGGCTACAGTGGGTTACAGAAGATCTAAAAACTATATCTCCACATATTCTTTATGCTCTACATAGATGTAATTGTTTATGTATTGGCATTGACAGAGATACATGAAAAATATCTGATATCAGAATTCCTTTACTGGCACACTCTAACTTTATGAAATATTGTATTAAGAGATTAAGAGATCTATTATGAGATAATACTTTGTAATCTGGTAGTCTGGCAGCATAATTCTGTTTCTCCAAGATGAGTTATATTTAAACCCTAACATTGTTTTATATGATTGTGAGATATTAACTGTGTGATTTATGTCTCATTCTGTTCATCTGTGTTCTGCTCTCTACTGTCTACTGTTCTGACTTCTAACTCCTAAAACTCTAAGGTCCCAGATGAGTATATACTTGTCCTCCATTTAAAGAAGGAAAGCCCAAACAAGGATGCTCTTGCCCTCTACTGTCATTCTGTGCAGTGGCCAAGAGGGGGCAATGTTGACCTGCAGCCCGTCCAACGGCCTGCACCCTCATCCTTACCTTAGCAATGTCCACTCCACATAAATCGCAGCTCCAGGTTAATTGGCTGCTTGGGCCCTTAATTGGAGTCGCTGTCATTGATTGTGCTTTAACCAGCGGAGCTGATCGTTGTGCCGGAAAATGCTTAATGAATTTTCATGGCTCGGGTAACATGTCCTCCAGGAGCCTAATGCCTAACACCGCCGCCCTTTTGGTTTATTGCAGTTGGCATGGAGACTTGCTTAAGGTTACCTCGTGTTCCAAGTGAATTTCAGCTGGATCACGTTGCTTGCGGTATTGGTGACTCACCAGGGCTCATCAGATATACTGCTCCACAAGTGCTGTGTGGCATTTAGAGGCAGGGGGAATTAAGCAGGCCATCATTTTAGGCTTGACACCGGAGCCCACTGCTGAATGCTGTGTAACTCTCTGATGATCCATTACTGGTCAGCTTGACAGGCACTTGAAACCCATAGACTACACGGAGAACCAGTGTGGCTGAGAGTGGTCTGAGAGAAAAGGCTATTAGTACCCACAGTGAGAGAGCTCACTTCTGTTGCTGCATAGACTAAACCACGTCGCTTAGGGCATCTGCCTTATTGATATGCACATGTTTGACAGTGCTGGACTGATATCCCCCCACTGTATTTATGCTTTCATTAATCGTAGTCAGTCCTCAACAGAGAAATGATTGGGGTGGCAAAATGTGGCTGATATCGTAGCGCACCGCTGAGAGCACGATAACACTAGCAGAGAAACTTTAATTACTCTGAGGAACTTTTGCAAGACTTTGGTGGCTTTTATCTGTTACGCTTATGAGAGGGTAAAACTGTGTGTGCTTAAAAGCAAGCACTTTAACTAAGCAGTGGAAAAAAGGTAGCCTGTTATAGTAAAAATCCCCTTCACTTACACATATCAGAAGATTTGGCAGTGTGGGATTTTTACTATAGTCTGGGAGTTTATATATATATATATATAGATATATATATATATATAACGAAAAGTAAAAAATCCCAGACTGCCAAATTTGCTGAAATTATGGAGGTTTTAGGGTAATTGTGAATTTAATTGTGAAAGCATGCATGTTATGATCATAATGCCAAGTTGCAGGTTTAAAGGTTTTAGAGTAATCATGAATCTAATCATGAATATAGTTGAATATATTATTTTTTAGAAAAATCACATTGACGTATGCAAATTTAGAAGTTTTACGGTTAATGTGAATGAAGATGTGAAAGCTGGCATGTTAAATCATGTTCATTCATAAATATATAATGTAATATACATAATGCTAAGGTAGACATTTGGAGGTTTAGCATAATTGGGAATCTAACTGAAAAAACGACCATCTTANCTTTTAGCTCTAGATCTTTGTGAGAAGCTGTTTGAGAAGTCCAGGGTTTTAATGGAGAATTCACTGCTAATACGGATCAGGAAACATACAAAACTGAGGGGGTTGGTTTGAACCGAACAGTGGTTTGATTCATATTGAGGTTGGACATCATAACTTACTGGGCACTTTATTTAAAAGCACTACTGTGTACTTCCACTTACTGGCCACTTTATTAGAAACACCTACCTTGTACTTACACTCAGTGGCCACTTTAACCTAAACACATCAACCCTGTACTTACCAATCTTGTGCTTCCACTTACTGGCCACTTTATTAGAAACACCTACCTTGTGGTTTCACTCACTGGCCACTTTATTAGAAACACCTATCTTGTACTTCCACTCACTGGCCCCTTTATTAGAAACACCTACCTTGTGGTTCCACTCACTGGCCACTTTATTAGAAACACCTACCTTGTAAGTCCACTCACTGGCCACTTTATTAGAAACACCTACACTGTATGTCCACTCACTGGCCACTTTATTAGAAACAGAAATATGTTGTAACTGTTGTTGTGATTCATTTTTGGTCATTGTCTTTGCCAGTTGCCTGACTAGAAGACGGCTGTTGACTGGGTATAGTTTGGGTGTTGGACCATTCTCAGCATTGCAGTGCAGTGCAGTGAAATGGTAGTGTGTATAGTAGATATCTGGTTCCTGACCCAGGCTCAAAGGACCCCTACAAGATATCAGGGCTGATATTTCATGCGCAGTATCTGACTCAGGTTGAGCTCAGGTTCGTTTTCTAATGAGCATTTTTATTTGATTAGTTTTTATTTGCAAGAATACGGCTGCCTAAAATTTTGCATGCTCATGCATTTTCTGTGTTGTGCTGCATCTCTCTCGAATAGTGTACATGTACAAACTGTTCCTTCATTTCAGCATGGACGAGATACAAACAAAGCTAACTAAAGAAAACCTGCTTAAAATTCCAAATGAGTCAGAGCCATTTTCATTCTAGAAACATCATGGCCCGGTTTCTTGTATCAAATAAAGCACCACAGACACACACACACAGCGTAATAATAATTTAATAAGAATATTTTTTATTTATAGAGCACTTTTCCTATCAGTGGCAGCTCAAAGTGCAGGTGTTGACAGTAACAGAAGAAACTTTATTATTAATTATATTGTATTAATTGAAGAACATTTAAGTCCATAACACATATTAAATGAAAACGAGGCATAGAGTTTTAATTAAACACTGCATTAAGATTTGTTTAAAGGAGAACACTGAGCTTGACGGTAATAAAAGTTGGAACTGAAGCAGAATCTCTCCATGTTTTCTGCAGTTTATGAAAGGCCTTTGTAGAAGTTCACTATCTAAGATCACATGTTGGAATATAAAAAGATTTTAAAAGATTTTAAACTTTAAAAACTAGTAGCAGAATCTCAATCTCTGTTCTTAAAAGTACAGGTAGCCAGTGCTGTTCTTTTAAAACAGGAGTGATAGAAAGATTATTTTTGTTGTTGTTAGGATCTGTGCTTCTGCGTTTTGTATGATTTATAGAGGATGGATTGATTACTCCAGTAGGAAGAGCATTACAGTGATCAATCCTGCTTGTAAAAATGCATGAACAAGTTTCTCTGTGTTGCTCTGAAATAGGAAAGGCCAAACTTGAGCAATATTTCTCAAATGATAAAACACTTTCATACTTCAGGTTTGGTATAAGCTGAAGAACTCAGCTTCTCATAAATCATTTTCCTCAGAGGGTTATAATACCAAATATCAGTATTTCTTTCTTTTTTTTTTTTTGCTTTAGTTGTAGAAAAGATGTTGACATCCACTGAAAAATATTTCACACATAGTTGTGAGTCAGCAGCATAGCTATGAACATTTACATCATGTTTCCTAATGGCTTTGTCTAGAGGTAGCATGTACAAAGAGAGAAAAGCAAAGGCCCTAAAACTGACCCTTGTGGTACTCCACAATAAATTATACATTTTGTTGATGAATGGCTTTTCAAAGAAACCAATAACTGTCTGTTTATTAAATATGATTTTAACAATTCTAAAACTGTGCCTGACAGGCTGACCTAGTGTTCAAGATGGTGGATTAGAATCTTGTGGCCAGTGGTATTTAAAGCTGTACTAAGATTCAAAAAGATCAAAATAGAAGGACGTTGTGTATCAGCGCTGAGTCTGAGCTCATTCACAACACAAACTAATGCCATCTCAGAACGAAAGCCTGATTGAAACTTCTCATGTGACTTTGTTTGATAGGGTAGAGCCTGTTATCACACTTTGAGGTCTGTTAGCAGGGGAACCAACAGGTTTTATTCTTCTGCAATGTATTGATCACAGATGCCACATTCAGCTGTGTTGATGCATTCAGGTTTCCAATTTCACTGTACCACTGTTGTGTAACTGTTTGCTGTGTTGGGTCTCAAAGTCACATGTACTGGTTGGGATCGGGTTTCAGGTCCAATTTCTAGTAGGTTTCAATACAGTGACCTACGCAAGCTGCATGACTTGATTTGACAGATAGAGTCAAATCAACGTTAGATTGAAATCAGCAGTGCACTGATTGATATATCAATAAGTTATTTCCATCCTTTCATTAAAGTGTGCAACGAAAAATGCATATTTGCTTTTAAAAGTAAAGAGTTTTGATTTACTTTACTCAGTGATACAACCGGGTTACCATTTAAATGCCTTTAGACCTTCTTCGTATCTGTTTTTGCAGATCCTGGTTAATGAGGGACTTGGGAACCATCTCAGGACCTCCTTGATCTCACAGTTCCTCTGCTCTGAAATCCTCAGCAGCGAACCTCCATCACTGTCTTTGCGTTGGTGTATGCCCCCATCCTCCGTGATTTATCAAAAGCACCCGAGAAGTTTTCAGACTTTCACACTTCAGGAAAAGCACTGTGCCCAACTGGACAACTTACAAGCTTTTTGGATGAAATAACACATATGAGGTCATGCATATAAACATATGTCTCACTGCAAAGAAGATTTGTGGCCATTTGAGAAAAAAAGAGGTGTGTTGTTATGTGGTGTTCTATGTCATCCGTTTAGCAGAATTCATGAGTTTATATGGTTTACATGTTCTCTCACTTCCCTCAATGCTGCACATCCTGGTACTTCACGCTTGTACAATGCCCCCCACCCCTTTTTTAGGCTGAAAGCAGCTCCTCTAGTTTGAGTAGTGGCCTCAGTTATGAGACCGAATGAAACAGCATGTCATAATTATTAGAAAAAAAAAGTTTCTTAATATATTATAGCCCTGGTAATAATATTATCGCTTTCCTATGACAGTCAATCCTAATTATGATACAGTATATCACAGTTATGGGATGCACTGTGTGTCCAAAAACCAATCCAATCACCCCTTCCAATGCATTAATTTGTGCACAAACAGCTTGTATAATCTCCCTAAGAAAGCACTGAGCAACAGAATTGGATGTTTGGTAGCAGCCATGCATGATGCCCATTGCCAAGCTTGGACTAGAGGGGTATAACTGTCGAACTACGTTCCCTGCTGTGATGGACCTGCATCCAATACCTTTGGGATAAATTGGTGTAATCCAGAACTAAACATCCAACATCAGTATCAAACCTCACTAATGTGCTTGTGGCTATATGCTATCAAATCCTCACAGCAAGGTTCCAACATCTAGTGGACAAAGCCCTCCCAGAAGAGCTTGATACGCAGGTGACTACAACCTACAAAGGCCAGAGGGGTATAACTGTGGAACTGCATTCTTTGCAGTGATGGAGTTCAATCCAATACCTTTGGGATAAATTGGACTAATCCAGAACTAAACATCCAACATCAGTACCGGACCTCACTAATGTGCTTATGGCTGAATGCTATCAAATCCTTACAGCAAGGTTCCAATATCTAGTGGACAAAGCCCTCGCAGAAGAGCTTGATACGCAGATGACTACAAATTACATAGGCCAGAAGGGTATAACTGTGGAACTGCATTCTCTGGAGTGATGGAGCTCCATCCAATACCTTTGGGATAAGTTGGAGTAATCCAGAACTAAACATCCAACATCAGTACCAAACCTCACTAATGTGGCTGAATGCTATCAAATCCTCACCGGGAAACTACTTGTTAAAGAAGCAGATCATGAAGAACATGCATTCAGACATGTCCAAACATCTCACCGTCTCCATATCTCATGTGTCAGGGCTCGATTCACAGTTTAATGTTTTATGTCAAACTTTCGTTCAGACAGTCCTCATCTTTGGTGGTTTAGTATGCTGTTCTTCCTCAGGTTGGAGCGAAATGCCACAGTGAAGTAAACACCGAAAGAGAGCATAAGATATGTGGGCAGCGCACAGCATGCTTCCATCTCAAAGGAGGAATCAAATTAGCAGGAGAGCGATCACACACACACACACGCACAGTGCTACACTATAGACTCTGTGGCTGTGAGACAGATCTGCAATGGCAGGAGAAGAGTATTCTCCTAATTATGTCTGACACCAGCAGTTACATAAGTATATAGCTACAGGGCAAAGCACCTTGCTTAAATTGACATTCACAGCATACACATATGACTGCAACTGTTGTTGATGGAAGCCCTGTGGAGTAGCTTCTGTTGGAGGTTGCCAGAGAGGTCACAGGACCTCCATATACCCATGAACACAATCCCACATTATGGGTCAGGGCCAACACACACAACTGCAGTGATGGGGACAGTGGTGGACAGTAACGAGTGTGTAGTGTGTTTCTGCACTTAAGTAAATGTTTGTGTGTCTGTACAAAGGTTTTCCCATTTTGGGGGACTTTTTACTTCCACTTAATGGCCACTTTATCAGAAACACCCATTGGATACTTGCTATTACTGACCAATACATTTGGACATCAGTGTCAGACTAATTAATGACCTTCTATTAAAGACTGGTGGACCGAGAGTGACACTAGAATCTCTTCACCTAAACTGAGCTGATTAAGAGCCTTGTTCCAGAAATGATAACAGGACATTAGAGCCATAATAAATCATTCTACTCTCCATATTTAAGTACATTTGAAGGTAAATAATTTAGTGTGTTTACTCAAGTGGAGGTCTAAAGGGAAGAAACTTCTACTTTTACTGGAGGAATATTTTTACCCTGTGTATCTCTACCTTAACTCAAGTACATGGTTTGTGTACTTCGTCCACTATTGGTTGGGGGAACAAAGTACTGCATTCAAATAACGCTTAAATAGTGCTACTGAGCTTTTGTGAAACATAATGCCAGTGGTTAAAGAAGCAATATGCAGGATTGATTCCAGAATCAATTTAAATTATTATCAGAATGTGAAGAAATAACAGTATTTTAAAGATGTGTATGTATTGTGTAGAAGAGATATCTAGTGAAGCTAGACCCAGCCTGTCCTGTGTCGAATCAGTCTAAGATAAGACAAGATAAGATAAGATAACACCTTATTGATCCTATAGGAAATTGCAAGGTCACGGTACTATACACATTGCACAAAGGAAGAAATACATAGAATGAACAGAGCAAGAGTTACAGAAGAGCTATTGAAGGAAAGACTCAGCTTAACCACTATAAACAGACAAAAAAACCCACCAACACAAGACACGACTGCGACTGGCAGCCGCACGGAGCAGCGCCGGAAGCAGATAAGAGGACAAGGAAGTATCACTACCCCAATGACGTATTCTAACTTCTCCTTAATCACGTTGAAGGACAGGTAGCCAATGAAAGGAAGAGTAAACACAACGATGGCTGAAGCTCTTGGCAAGAAGCTCTCACCCAGTGTCGGCAAGAAACCATGGTGAGCAGCAAACAAAAGAAGTGATATAAATAGAAGCAAAACAAGAGTTAGCATTGATGCTGCTTTCCATGTCTGGAGACACTCTTGGCGAGTAAATGGATGAATTTTGATGCTGGCAACATTTCTTTCAGATTGGTAAGGAGTGAAGAGGGAAGAGGAGGTTCTTATAGTTTCGACTGCATTAACTTGACAGGTTTTGTCATGTTACAAATTGCTCCTTTGATGTCATTTTCTCTGCCTGCTAGTACATGATGACATTACAAATCAGCAGATCTTTCGGTAACACCTTACTGGAACAGATTGCAGATTATCAAACTTACTGGCTGCCTGCCTCCAGTGCTGGTCATTCCTTTATGCAAACTGCACATGGGGGCCCTCACATGGCAAGTATGAGGTTGCATTTCTGATGTTGTCACTATAGTGTGACTGGTCTAGTATCATAGCCGTGTGCTATGTTATTTTTCTGTTGCAGGTATTGCAGCTGCACCAGATTTGACAGGAAGGATTTGAAGCAGGCTATGGATGTTTCACTGATGTTTTCTGAATCAGCAGATAGATTTCCCTAATAGGAAGCGTTGCTGTAAACATGGCTCTTCTGTTGATTTTCTCCTGAATGTGAGGCTCCCTTGGACACAACCACTGTGCACTTATCATTCGAAGAAACTACTTTATACTTTCACTCAGTGGCCACTTTATTAGAAACGCCTACCTTGTACTTACTTCCACTCACTGGCCACTTTATTAGAAACGCCTACCTTGTACATCCACTCATTGGCTACTTTATTAGAAACACTTAGGTTGTACTTTCGCTCACTGGCCACTTCATTAGAAACACCTACCTTGTACTTTCGCTCACTTGCCACTTTATTAGCAACACCTACACTGTACTTTTTCTCACTGGCCACTTTATTAGAAACACCTACCTTGTACTTTCGCTCAGTGGCCACTTTATTAGAAACACCTACCTTGTACTTACTTCCACTCACTGTCCACTTTATTAGAAACACCTACACTGTACTTTCGCTCACTGGCCACTTTATTAGAAACACCTACAATGTACTTTTGCTCACTGGCCACTTTATTAGAAACACCTTCCTTGTACTTTTGCTCACTGGCCACTTTATTAGAAACACCTACACTGTACTTTCGCTCACTTGCCACTTTATTAGCAACACCTACCTTGTACATCCACTCACTGGCTACTTCATTTGCATCTGAAGTCCACTAAAGAGGTCTACAGCTGTGGTGTTCCATCTGTCCTCAGCTGCCCTCCACCCTATTCATCAATGGTCAGTTTCTGTCATCAGGTCTCAGTGTCGGGATGTAGGGAAAATGGCTGAGGGCCATGTTATCAGCTGAAAGGGGGAATATTTTCTTTTGAAGCTGCTCTCTGCCACGCTGCTCCTCAGCTGAAGTTAGAGGACTCCAAATCTCATTACACAGCTTTTGAGCTCTCACCATGCCAGGCCTTTGAGCTTGGGGGCTGCCGTCCGCCCTCCAGGAGCATGAGCTCAGTGCACATTCACACCAGCGTGCTGCAGCTTACACACATATTATTAGCAGCATTCAGCAGCGGCCAGCAGCGTTTTCCTTAGAATGTTAGCAGGTTGTGAAGACTCTCCTGTAACCAGAGGCATGACGAAGGGGGGTATTACAGTGGTCTGCAAGTGAATGGATGCAGATATTTACATGCCCTGAACATATGCTCATCATGTCAATGGAAAATGAATGGATTAACCTTTATGAAATCACATTTTTACAAGCTTGGTGTCCAAATCTTGCTTCTGAAAACTTCGGTAATTCAGAAAACCACACATTATTGACATGATTGTTAAAAGTGCATTGTTAACAGCGAAGGCCTTTTATTGTAAGCTGGAAAAGTAGGATGTTCAGCAATCATGTGTGAAAACACTTACGCGTGGCAGAGCAATATATAAACAAAAAATGAGTCACCTTGCATCTTTAAGGTGGTAGTACAATCAGGCTCTTGCAGATGACATGGCACAAGGATGAGGGGGCTATAAATACCTGCGGGGTGTGAGTGACGGGATCCATAGATTGAGAAGAGGTGGTACAGTGCAGTCAATGTTGCGTGCTTCGTGTGGTAAATGGGTCACAAAGAAGATGTTAATGATTGGCCAAAGACCATGGTGTGAAGGAAGTAGCTGAATCTGCAGGTGTATGGAAGTATATGGTCATACTGGTCCACCAGCAGTGGCTAAAATCCCAGTCTACAGGAAATTCTCCTCAGAATTGTACCAGGGAAGGCATCCATCAAATCTGGCCCAACTGTACAATTCTTTGATGCAAGAGTGGCTGAACACTGATGTGGCCTACATTCAGAAACTTGTCCAGTCCATGCCAAATCAATTTACAGCTGTTGATTGTGCTCGTGGAGGTGAGCTTATTTTTTCCCTTACCCTGGATTTTAATTTTACAATCAAATCATGCATGTGGAAATATGTCACATCTCATACTGTGAACGCCTTCCCTGCTCATTCTCTCTCTCCTGCAGGGATACTGGAGTCTATAGACTGTGTCAAGAACTCCATTTCCTATGAGTCAGTGGGAGACCACATGACATTACCTCTATCACCTCTGCTCATGAGAATTTTGAGCTCTGACACCTGTTGTTCATTTCCTATGATGTATTAGACAGTTTTAAGCCCAGGTTGTAGCTTTATTCTCTGCAAAGTACTGCCAACATCCCTGTTGCATACAGAGCGTTTATTCAGATCTCTAAGCCTGCCCGTGTATGAAGGCCTGCCTTTTCCACCAGATTGCTGTGGGTTTTGGTTGTCTCATGTTTTGACCCTGGGCTGTTTTTAGATTTTACCTTGACGTGTTGTTTTGGTTGCCTCACTGGTTTTGACCATTGCCTGTTTTTGACTATGTCTGTCAGCCCTGATCACTCAAGTAAATACCAACTGAGTTTTACATCAGTCCGCAAGCATGATTTTATCACAAAATAACCTTTACTAGTGAAAATTCACTTCTCACAAAGTTGATATTTAATATTTGATCCCCANATATTACTGTAATTATGATGAATCGAAAAAAGGCTTTAATTTTCATTATTATTATTAGTAGTAGTAGTAGTAACAGCAGTAGTAGTAGTAGGGAATTATTTAGTTGAGAAATTAAATCTTATATGCTAAAATGTAATCCATACAACAAAAGTGGGATTTTATGATTGTATCGTCCAAATTTGCTTTAGTTTCAAATATGATATATTTGTTTACATATTAATCACATGAGTACAACATATTACAACCCATCAAGCAACCTGTATATACCTGTATGCTACGTAATAGGCTAAAAGGCTGAGTTGACATGCAGGACATAATAATGTATTGCGAACTGCCTGTTTACCTGCAATGTGATTATTAGCTGAAACCACATTAAGCAGAAACAGCTGTAGGGCCAGCTGGCAGTGGTTTGTTCAAGGTAAGGTCAGTGCAGAACACTGGTACTATTTACCTTCTCGCTTCACCCCCAGCTCTCACACTGGAGAGAGAGAGAGAGAGAGAGAGAGACACAAAGAGAGAGAGAGACCCTATGAATAAGTCATAAGGTTGCGTACGAGCTCAATGTGGCCTGCAGGACAGAAAGAGACACTAATTAAGGCCAGATTGTGTCACCTGGCTGTCCTGGCCTTGGTCCATAGCTTGCAGGGTCATTAGCCAGCGTGACACATTCCGGACCTACGCCAGCCTGGACATCACCCTGCTGACTAGTTCTAAAACACTGGGCACTGAAACGCACTCAGGGTTGAGACTTTACTAAAGGGAAATGCCATATTTTGGAATATGTTGTCAATATATTCCAAAAACAAAATGAAATATATTGCATTTGTTCAGTGTATAACACAATATATGACTATATATAAAGAGAGTATATTGCCAGATGTCTTCAGTATATAGCAAAATATTAATGATAAACATCGCAACATGTTTTTGGAATACATATGTCCATACATTCAAAAATGTACAGAGATATGTTGTCAATATATTACAAAATAGAAATGCACTCTATGTTTTAATATATTCTAGAAGAGTGAGTACAACATATTGAATATGTTGCCAGTGTATTCCAATAACACAAGTCAATCTATTGCAATAATTTTAGTATGTACTACAACATAAATATAATATTGGCAGTTTATCCCAAAATATAGATGATATACATGTTATTTGGAATATGTATCACCAAAAAAATAAATCTCCAAAATGAAAGCTTTACAAGAGAGACCAAAAAATTTAATTTTAAAGTAAGTCGATGGAACCAGACTTTTTTCCGAGTGATTTTAAACCATGTCTGTTGGTCCATCCATCAAGAAATGCTCGCACAGAGTAAACGGCAGCTGCTGCGTTCAAATGATGGATAAAAGTAAAAAAAACAATAAAAATGGACATAAATGTTTTTTCTTTGGACCACGACAAAAGTAATGTAAAAAATGTAAATGGAATATATTGATGATGTCAAATACAAATGAAGCATATTCAACGTGATTAAATATATATAAGTAGAATATATTAGATATGTCATAAATATATTCCAAAAAGTAAATGTAACTAATAGGTAAAAAGTTAGTATATTTTATAGTGTGAAAAAAATATATTCCAATAAAGGTATTTGTAAAGATTGTAAAGATGTTGCAAAATCTTGGTTGGTGTGGCTCAGCGGATAACACCACTAACCTCCAGGGAGCTACCGCCCCATGTGGGAGATGGGGGTTCGATTCCCGGGTCTGGGTAACTATGCTGTGCTACACCAATAAGAGTCCTTGGGCAAGACTCCTAACACTACATTGGCCTACCTGTAATATGAATGACCTTGTAAGTCGCTCTGGATAAGAGCGTCAGCTAAATGCCATAAATGTAAATGTAAAAGAAATATGTTGCTATATGTTGTGCGAAGCAGGACTACGTGCACACAGACCGTTATGGCGACTGCCCTTAACACCACGTCAACGTTGTCAGAGACTGCAATGGTGTCGTGCCAGACTGTCATAGAGTGACTCAGAATGGCAGTGGGTCATCTTCAGTAACGAGTCCCGCTTTGTCTTGGAAGAGACGATCAGCGAATCCGTGTGTGGAGGCAGCGTGGCTGAGAGACCCCATACTAAGGGACACTACTTCTGTATGTGTAACTCAATAAATATTGCCCATATCAGTCAATTTATCATCATTTATTGTTCCTGGTAACCTTTATCTTCCTTCCCAGTAGCACTGCGACCCCACACTTTTGACGATGAGTGTATTACATTTTTGCATATGTTAAATTCTGCATACTTGACAAGTGGAGCAGCTGTTTTAGAATTTTGAGCTAATGATGCACTTTAGATAGTTACAATAGGCAACCCTAGAGTTCATGCATTACTAAAATAGATATTGTGTGGTTATTATATAGGTCCTCAGCTAATGCAAAATCCCAGATAGTGTTATTTCATAACAAGAGTCTTTCATAAGTGTGCTCCACTTCTCCAGTAGAAGCTGTTGAAAGTGCTTTTCTAAGCTCTAATAGCACTCGATAGTTTGAGAAGCTTTATGGCACTGTCCAGGGTTGTAATGCTGAAGTTACAGCTTGAATACCTACATGCAGTAAGCATGTAAGATTCCACATAATGGATTAAGGATAGCATGCAGATCTGAGGGGGTCAGGTTGAATAATGGTCAGTTAGTGTCTGTCATCACAATTTAGTTGGATTCATAATGAGGTGAAACAGAACTATACTTATCACTAAATTTATTAGAAACACCGGGCTTGAGTCGGTCTCTGCTAGTGGATCATTCTACAGCACTGTACAGCTCCATTACTTGCTCTGCTGAGGAACCTTTATCTTTATCACTGTAGCAGTAGTCATCATTACAATTGCCTAGTTCAACAGAGCTTTTTGAACTTGACTGGCAGTGTAGGAGGAGTTTACTGTGATTAGTTTTTCTCTTGTGATGAATCACAATATGGCCTTTTGTACTTAAGAAGAAATAATTGATCCACTAAAGGTTATGCTCCGTAAGTAATGAGTCATAGAAATGTAGCAGAGTACATTAATACTATATATAATTAATAATATATAGTAATATTTGTCTTTTAAAAGTAGTGGAGTAAAAACTGATACTTAAGTGCAGTGGTGTACAGTAACACAGTAAATGTAACTGGTTACTGTACGTAAGTAGCTTTTTTCGTGTATCTGTAATTAAGTATTTCTGGGGGACTTTTTACTTTAACTGCACCACATTTTAAACTCAGATATCGTCCTTTTCACTCCACTACATTATGCTCATTCTTTCCGTCCTTTTGGCTTATGTGAGCATAAAAACATATCCATATCAAAATGAAAGAAGTGTGACAAGAGCCCACCAATCAGGGTACAGCAGACACTTTGTTTTGAGTTGTTTTTACCTGTCGGACAGATCTTGGTTCTAGCTAATTGAAACTTTCTCTAGTGTTCTGTGCTTATGACCATGTTAACAGACATCAGTGTCAGACTAATTAATGACCTTCTATTAAAGGCTGGTGGACCGAGAGTGAAACTAGAGTCTCTTCACCTAAAATGAGCTGATTAAGAGTCTTGTTCCAGAAATGATAATAGGACATTACAGCCATAATAAATCATGCTACTTTTACTCTCCATACTTAGGTACATTTGAAGGGAAAACATCTTAGTTATTAGTTATTAGTTTACTCAAATTGAGGTCTAAAAGGAGGAACTTCTACTTTTACTGGGTATTTTATCTTGGGTATCTTCATCTCATCCACCACTACTTAAGTACAGGTACTTGAAAAGTGTGCTTAAGTACAGTACTCAAGTAAATATACTTAATTACTGTCTACCTCTGGAACTCTACAGCACAATAAAACACTATAACAGACGTGGTTTAAGTCAAATTCTGTGCACATGATCCCCCTGAGTTTTCGGACATCACTTTGAAAAAAGTGACCAGGCATAGAATTAGGCATTGCTTAAGTTAAAGCTTAATCAGCAACAAGGGCTACCAATACATTTTTTGCTAGATGGACTATATACATTCCAAGTATTCGGTTGTCTGCAGAAGTTTGGACATCTCTGGTCAAATGGCATGTTTTGATTTTCTGATTGAACTATGGCTATTAGAGCTAGGCCTTCAGTTAGGGCAATACATGTCAAAACACCCACCCCTACACAAAACCCCTATCTCTGCAATAAAGCTAATTACTTCTAGCTCCCCAGTGACATTTCTAATAATCTGTAAGCGCCGAACTAATGTGTGGTACACATTAACAGATTATGCCCATTCTAGATTAAACATGGGCCCATGTTTGTATTTGGCTCTTGTAACAGTCTTGAACATAATACCTGGACTGTTCCATTAAAGACCCAAGCGTAGAGCTGCCGCCACTATTTTCTATATCTCACTTCTGCTCAGTCAGTGATGTATCTAGGACCTCCAGAAGGCCGTGTGTGAGGGTTTTGCTCACAGAATTGGTCCCACCCACTGGAAATCAAAACATGAGTGTCTGTCACTTCCTATACGTGTGTCTTTCCTACTGCTCTTGCATTCCAGCTGCCTCTGGGTTACAGTGTGTGTGTGCTATGGTATGGGTATGTGTGTGTGTGTGTGTAGGTGGGTGGTGGGTGGGATGTTGAGGGTGATTGAATTTGCAGTCTCCCTGAAGGGTCGTGCCTGAACGGGGATAACATGCTCCCCCAGCATAGTCCCAAGAGTTTCAGTCGGTCTCTTCCTGTTTCCTTCTGAAGACACATGTGACAGCTGCACACATTCACACACACACACACACACACACACACATGCACACACATGCTGTCTGCAGAGACAGAATTGTGTTCACCTGCCACTCCGGCAACTTCTTGACGGAGACACCATGACAGCAACTCATTCACCCAGAACACCACACACACACACACACACACACACACACACACACACACAGAAATAAATACGTACACATACACACACTCACGAACACACACGCAGACATAAATACACACGTACACAGGGAAGTAGCAGTGATTTTTAAAGTGAGGGGGACACCACTGTCAATACTTAACCCCACCAACCTTGTAGAACTGTCCCAAATAACATTTTTGGACTTCATAGCTTCAGCAGTAATCAACAGGAAATAGTCGAAGCTTCGCCCAGATTTTCAGAAAATCTGCATTTGACACTTGTGTTGAAAACACGCCTGCAATTTCATCATCTGCAAAATCTAAATCTCCAAGTTATCTGCTTTCCTCACAGAACCCACAGTGCTCACAGCGCGGCTTCACTTCTGCTAGTGCCTCTTAGCAGTAACGTAAAGCAGTGCTTTTCAACCCTGGTCCGGGGGGCACCCTGTCCTGCACATTAGTGCTTTCCCTGCTCCCAGCACAACTGACTCAACTTATCGACTCATTAACAAGCCCTTTCAGAGTTGCAGAGGGTGTGTTAAAGCAGGGAGTCCACCAAAATGTGCAGGGCTGGGTACCTCTAGCACAGTACATGCACAGGTTAACCAGCCCCAGTAAGGGTGCAGTTCGTCAGCACACTGTTTGCAGGGAATACGTGCTGTGATAGTGTGTCATTCGCCGGAGCTGGCTTGGTATATACTGCATATGTAACAGTGCAATTAAAAAGTGTAAGTATAGAATATGCAGACAAAATCTCTTGTTGTGTCATCATATCCTGTTGTAAGACGTTCAGGTTTTTTTAAGGAGATGGAATTTTTTATGTTGGACTGTTTTAGGATCATTGTACAAGGACTTTTATCTTGCCTGAATACAGGTGGAGTGGTGGGTTTTCCAGAGTAGTGCAGCGGACTGTGTTTTCAGTTGTTGTTACTGCAGTGACTGTTTTTTTCACCATATTTGGTCCGGCATTATTGACCATAAAACATCAAGTCAGGTATTTTTGATTCCCAAGAACCCAAAAAATTTATATCCAAACTGTAACATTTGATAGACATAACTAAAAGCAAAACCAGATTTATTGTGAGAGCAGGTAAGTAAGCTTAGCACCAAAACCAGGGCAAATATACCAAAATGGGCAGAGACAGAATCAGAAACTGAAATACAGGCCAAGGTCAAACCGTTACAGTGGAAAACCAGAGGCAAAAATCAATGTACAAAACCAGAATGCAAACAAAGAAAGACAATATGCGCTCACTCAGTACACAACAGAGTTGGGAATACCTCACAAAGTGAAAAGGCAAACAGAGAGTATTTATACAAGCCTTGGAATTACGAACAGGTGAGTTCAATCAGAACCTGGGAGCCGATGACTGGGAAAACAGTTCAGGACTGGTGCTTTGTGGACATGTGATGACGATGTAATGAGGTGGGGGATTATGGGAATTGTCGTTCGGAGTATCTGAGGTGGAAGGTGAATCCGGAAGCACGACATGAATAGCCAAATATTCTGATCCAGCCCTACTTGCTTGTAGTTTCAGTATTACTACTCACTATGCTTAACTGGGAGGTTTTTTAGTAGCTGTCAGAGGATTTGTATGGTCAAAGCGGACCTTGAGATAATGATTCGAACAGCAATATACACTCATCTTCAAAAGAATAGTTTTTAGAAAGAAGGAAGTGCCAGATTGTAATGCCATTAGGAAGGAAGATAAAGGTTACCAGGAACAATAAATGATGATACATTTAGACTGATATGATCAATATTTATTGAGCTACACATACAGAAGCAGTGTCTCTCAGTATGCCGTGGGGCCGCCACGTTTGCTAATGCAACATGCCAGACGTCTCGGCATGGAGTTGTAGGGCTTCCTAATGGGGTCCTGTGATAACCCATCCCATGCAGCTTGAATATTCTTACACAGTTCCTGCAGATTGTGCGGTAGGGGTGGAGGTGGAGTGACACCAGGTCTTTTGGACGTGTGACAACAAACCGTTCATCTTGGCGCTGACCACGGTGCCTCCATACACACATACTGTTAAACATCTCCACCAAGGCAAAAAAAAAAGCGAGACACGGATCTGCAGTAAGCTGTCCCTGGTCTTCGAGCTACTCTGAGCCTTGTGGACTGAAACCCCATGAAGACCTGCTGCCCGTGCTCCCGAGTCAGTAATCCATCCCTGTTAATCATAGTAAACTTTATTCCAATGGCCTGACACCATCACTGCCTTCACGCACAGGATACTGCCATCTTGATTCATTTTATAAGCTGCTTATGCTGTTTCAAGACCTAAAATTGTTGAGTTTGTCACATTGAGTGATGTCACAACCATGGTCACATTTACATGTAACTGCCTATTCAGACTACAGCAGTTTAGCTGCTCACTCATGCTGAAGTGATGCAGAGTGTTGTTCCTGCAGACCGCCTGGGTTAGCAGAAGAAGTGGAGAAACTATTAAACGTTGTGCTGTTCATGGCTATCAGGAATCAATGGGGTAATTGCAGCCTTCGAATAGATCCACACACCACACACAGAAGCAGCATGCTTCAATTGAAATTTAAAAGATAAAAAAGATAAAAAAGGAGGTTAGAAATGGCCCTTGGCTCGACGCACGCAGAGCTTAAAGTCAGAGGAGGTTTGTTTAACGAATAGACAATAGAGCACAACAGCAAAATCCAGGCAAACATAACAAATGGATAATGCAGGGTCATAAACGGAGATACAGGCAAGGGTCAAAAACCAGCAAGTCAGACAGACCAGCAAATAAATACAAAGGGCTAAACCAAGAGAGTAATCAGAATAAACAAAAGGAGAGTCAAAAACCAGAGAGGCAAATAATCAGGCAACCAAAACAAGGGGATGAGCAAAGAGAGAGCATTGAAGACAAAGGAGGTCAGAAACAGAGATAACAGTAAGACAGACAAGAGAGAACCGCACAGTGATGGATTTGGCAAAACTTCACAATGAGTATGTGTTTGCATGGGGTTTAAATGCAGCAAGGGGAATGAGCAGCACATAGAAAAAAGCTAAATGAAACTTTGCAGTATATATGAAATGACCCACCAGAACAAAATTACAAGGTAAGCGTTTTCAGCACAAGCCTTGGCATTAATATTACGTGGTGAGAAAACTGAGTGTTCCATACACTGCTGCAGTCCGCTGAGGTCAGTATAAAAGCACCCACACTGAAAGCTTTCAGTGAGCCAGGCTGCCATTAGCCTGTCATGTCACAAGGCCTGAGGGGTCCACCAGACTGAAATTGGGGCCTCAGGGTGGCATTTCAGTGCCAAACTGTATTGCTGTAACTTCTTCTGTCCATGTCTTTTTCTGCACGTTCAGACAAATCACAACAAAATCTCCTTCATGATGGTCAACTGTATAATTTTAGAGTTCACCATCATCATTATCATCATCTCTCGCTCACTCTCAACTGCCCGATCTAAATAACTGGGCCGTGTTAAATTCACTGTTTTTAAGATGTCATGAAAACGTACATGCTGACATATATACACAGGCTCAGCCTACAGCAGTGTGGCTTTGTCCATTCACACAGAAGTTATAAGGGATTTGAATGCTTTCTGTATAAGCTAATATAGGACAGCCAATTAGAAAAGAGTTGATTTACCTGTGTACAAAGTCACGAGTAAAATATTAAAAATACACTCAACATTAAAAGAAAGCTGCACCCAGAAGGAGATTTAGGATTGCAATGCTATTGGGAAGGAAGATAAAGGTTACCAGGAACAGTTAGCTTTAGTTGCTTTGACTCTGAAACTGTTTTGTATGGGCGGAGCAAGAGATGTCAGCCTTGTAATTGGGACTATTAGGACTATCCAGTTTACAAGCAGATGAGAGAAATATAGTGAAATGTATCAGACATATATTAAACTTTGGGAGGATATTAAGACATACTTCATGTACATTGCGACCCAGTGGAACAAGACTTTGGGAATGTTCAGGTTCCTTAAGGATTCAAAAAAGCACAGTAACGGAAATGTAACGGAAAAATCAGCTTTAAAGAAATAAGGAGAAGCTGGAAACAAACAAATCTCCAGCTCAAATCAAAGCTCCGGGAAGATCCTGAGAGAAGTGTTTTTCTTTGGCTCCACCCCATTTTAAATCAGTTCCTAATTATATTAGTGGCTAATCTAACACATTGGGTCTTCAGTTCATCTACTGAAACTCTAATCAGCAGGAGAGCTTGCTTGGCTTTATCTACCTAAGAAATCCTGATTGGAAAATTTTCCATTAGGTGAAAAGAAATCACTCTGTTGTTGGTTTTTGTTGTCGACTGTGTAAAACTGAGTCAGTTGTGTCAGATTTACTTCATAAGTGTTTGTTTGGTTATATATATAAAACTTAAACCTGACTTTTTCTACTTCAACTAGTGGAACATAACCACATTAAGTTGAATAAGATCTGTCCAATTAATTAAAACTCATATGAGTACATATTACTCTAAGGAGCATCTTGAAAGCTACACAGCGGCATGGAACCATATGGCATGAGATTTTGAATTACATCCAGCATTTGATTTTTGGGTAATTCATGAAAATAACCCATTCCCACAATTACAAATGAGGACGGTCAATTCCAAAATCATAAACTGTTATGTAATGGTCTTGACATATACCAGCCCATCTTTACATATTACCAGCAACAATGCAACAAAAGCAACAAAACTTTTCAGCAACTACCTTTTCTCAGAAAACAAACTACATATCAGCTAGAATGCCTGAAATTCATCTTTAAACAAGGCTGGATTCCCATTCGTCCAATTCTTCATTAAATGTTTCGGCCCACCTTAAATTCTGCATCCTGCACTTGCACCAGAATCTGACTGTGGCACCAGGAAAATTCTCAACAATCTGGTGAACAGGAAACCAATTTCAGCTCCGACAGCTTTAACAAGACCCTGGACAACTTTAATTCAAAGTCTGCACATTAAACAGTTTCTCAAACGTTGGGCAATATTGAGCAGCTTCGCTCAGAGTTTAACACTGACGAGACTGAAGAGACGAACACCTCAAACCCCAACAGCAACCTATAGATAGCAGCCATGCTGCATGATTCTGTCACTGTCTACTGGTTGAAGCAGATCATCCTAAACTGAGAGTTTCCCAGTGAGTAGCAACCCTAATTTCGAGATTGAGGTAATGTAAGTAGCTGGTATAGGTAATACTAGCTATTAGCACAGGGGACTAATTAGCACAGCTAACTAAACAGTGGACCAGCTTATTTACACAGGTTCATATTATTTTTCTATCTGTGATCATTTCAATGTGCTACTTCTGTGTGATCGTCGCTTTGTCTCACTGTAAACCAGCCAATCGGAACAGAGCTCATCTAATTATTCATGAAATGACCAAAACAGGGAAAACAGCTTGTTTCCGTCTAGAACCAAATCACAGGACTTAAATGGGCATGTTAAACCACATCTTCTGTGTAGACACCAGAGAACAATTTATAATACTAAATGAATGGATCCTGTGGGCCCTTTAAAGCCTGAGTTCCATACTGGCCTTGCTCTGCGTAATGCTTTTTAATTCTGATAACAAAGCGATTTAAAGGAGCAATTTAATTTCTGATGCTGTCTCATTACTGACAGACAGTGGGGCATTATCTACTGCATCCACATGAGAGTGAATTAACTTGCACGTCCAGAGAGAAGTCTTCCTTCAGGCCGTATTGTAGTTTGAGTGAGCTGCCAGAAGCTCTGAACTGCGTTCAGTGTTTTAAAGAATGACAGAGGTCAACACTCAACAGATCTGAGTGAATTAATGAACTACTACAGTGTTTTCTCTGACACAGCCTGCATGTACTTTCTCTCTCTCTCTCTCTCTCTCTCTCTCTCTCTCTCTCTCTGTCTTAGCCTTGATGCTGTTTTCATGCCTTTCCTAATTATCCCAGGTTGGCTGTCCTTGGGTGGAGATCTCTTCAGTTTAAATACAGGCATTTTAGGCTTTTAACAAGCAAGCAAGTAAGGTTTCCCACAAGTCTGACCTCTGGAAGCACATTAAGAGGGTTGGAAGCTGGAGGGGGATTGAATATATGGCCTGGACTATATGGCAACCATTTCTTTATTTAATCAGGAATACGAATAAGAAATCAAATAAGAAGCAGTATAATATGGGACATCCCGGAGAAGCTGTAGTGGAATTCAAGACTTATTTTTTCTTCTCTCTCTCTCTCTCTCTCTCTCGCCTGGGGTTTGGGTTGGTGAGGGTGAAGCCTGTGGCAAGTGGTGACCTTGCCCATGGGTTTGAGCTTCTGCATATGCCTTTGAGCATAGTGTTTAATAAATGCGCTCCTCCTCAACACTTGTTTATATATATAAAATGGGCCTCACCGCTGTACCTGTCTGACCATATAAGGTCATCCTGTTGGGCTTTCTAGCGCTGCTGTGTTTGTAGCATCCTTTGAAAGTGAACTACGCCTCACAGAACAGATCAAAAGCAGTCTGAGCAGTTGGAAGAGTTGGAGAGGGGTCGCATCGTAGGGCTCCAAGAAACGCGATGGTCTTATTGATGTACTGTGCGCCATACCAGTCGTGCGGATACTACCATAGCACACTGTTGGCGGCAGTGGAGAGAAGAAGGGCTGCACCAGCCATATGAAGGATCTGGGAGATCTACGCAAACCACAGAGAGAGAGAACCTACAAATTTTTTTGACATGTGCGGAGCGACTCAACAACCACAATTATGGACATTCGGTGAGCAGTGATGCCATCCATGCTTTTGTCCTGGTGGAGACGACCAACGAATCCGTGTGTGGAGGCATCGTGGTCAGTGCCAAGATGAACAGTTTGTTGTCACGGGTCACATGTTTAGAAGGCCTGGTGTCACTCCACCTCCACCCCTGCAGCAAAACCTGCAGGAACTGTGTGAGAATATTCAAGCTGCCAGAAATGGATTATTGCAGGACACCATTAGGAACCTCTACAACTCCAAGCTGAGACGTCTGGCATGTTGCATTATGCCTTCTGGGTGCAGAGGGCATATGAGAGTGTTAAATATAGGTGTGTGTGTGTGTGTGTCTATGAGAGAGAGAGAGAGAGAGAGAGAGAAGGGTAGAATATATCTAAATTAAGTGAAAATGAAAATGTGTGAGCTGTAAAGCAAACGTTGATTGTTAAAACAGTCTGTTTGTGTGTAGACGCCAGCATTAAGATTAAAAAGAGAACTCAGCTGTAATGTGCTGCCCTGTTTACCTCAGATGACCCCTCTCTTCCTCCTTGGTGATGAAGCTGTTACACGGCCTGTTTGCCGTGGAGAGCAGTTATAAGATAACTTGTGTCAACTAATATAGATACGGCTGGCTGTTTACTCAGGGAGCAGAGTTTATATGCTTGTTGATTGTAAATGAACTCTGTCACCACGATACAAGATTAAAAATAATGAATAAATAAACACACAGTTCTAATAGAGTTCTCTTAGCTCTGGTTACCTGAGGACATCTCATCAATGTTTTTCACAGCTTCTGCATCACTAGAAACATACCAACTCAGATGCAAACATAGCCATTTCATGATTCTGTGGTCTAACAGTTTTTATATGCAATATTGATAATGATAAAATAGTGGTAAATATGAAAACATAGGGTTAGGGATGGTTTATTTGGTGTAAAATTAGTTTATTAATGGCTGTTTGTCAGTTCAAAAGGCAGCTATAAAATATGCTGTTCTTTCTGAACAATATGTATAAGTTAGGAAGATGACAGGTTTAATGCTGACTGATGGAGAAGACAAAGTAAGACCACTAAACAAAATCTGAGCTTAAACAGAATAAATGAATGTGGGTTCAAATTGCAGGTCACCCTTTAGAATGTTTTTATGACCTCGCCAATAACAAACTAACTTTAAAACATTTAAAGGGTGATGTTTTTTCTAAAGTGGTACCAAAATAACTTTCATTTGGGGACCACCTTGCTTTGGAACCCCCTGATTAAAATGACATTGCAGCGATATCTACTTAAGTTAGCATGCTAATCAGCTAGCCCCAGCCTATCCTGTCTCATAATACCACTTTATAGCTCTAGAGGTGATAGTAAGTCCAATTAATCTGACAAGAGTAGATGAAGAAGTAGTACTGCTGCCCCGATGGCATATTCTAACCTCCTGTCATTCGATTTGAAGGATCTGCTTCCGGTTAGATCATTTAAAGACAGGGAGTCAATAAAAGGAAGAAGGAAGGCAACAACGGCTAAAGCTCTTGGCAAGCAACCTCTGCTGCCTGCTAGAAGCAAGAGACCACGTTCAACAGCGAACAATGTAAGTGATATAAACAAATGCAAAACAAGAGTTAACGTTGGTGCTGCTTTCCACTGCTGGACATGCTCTTTGAGAGTAAGGGATGAGGTTTGATGCTGAACATTTCTGCTAGACTGAAAAGAAGTAAAAAAGTAAAGAGGAAGGACTGTGCACTTCCTTGTGTCTTACGATAGGGGTGGACAGCGCAACTTTCTGATGATTATGTTACCCGCTGTTGTTTGGTACATGAATTTAACAGATTGCATCTTCTTAAGGTCATGTAGAGCTGTAAAAACTAGCAGAATTGTAAAATCGATCCTAAAAGATATATTTTGAAGTTAGCCAGTGAAGTTCTTTTAAAACAGGAGAGGTGTGAGCTGTCTGTTTGAGCTGTTGAGTTTGTAGGGGCTGTGGGGGATGGGCTGTTTTCTTAGGAAGCCCAGTAAGAAGAGCATTACAGTGATCAACTCTGCTTCTAACAAACGCATGAATGGGTTTCTCTGTGTCGGTCTAAGATAGAAAAGGCTGAACTTTAGAGGTATTTCTCATATGATAAAAAGCTATTTTAGGGGCTGTGTTCACACACGGGAGTCTCAGATTTCACCCAAGTTGTCTACTTTACTGCTTCAGGTTTGGTATACAAAGCTTAATAACCAAGCTTCTTACAAAGTTTTAGTACCAAGAATCTGCATTTCAGTTTTTTCTTGATTTAGTTGATTTAGTTGGACACACACCTGGTATACCTGTCAGCAGAGTTGTTTTTATGAACAGTTATTACTCTGTTAAGATATTACACACTACACTACACATTCTTACAGTCAACAAGCCAATTAGACCTTGTTTATTCAGTCATTTTAAAAATACTGTGACATCAGAGCGTTTAAAAGACTGTAATCATTCATCAAAATGTAACGAGGGTGTTTTGATCATGTCACCGTGCACAAGCCGGCGCAAAGAAATAATATTAACCAATAATATCATGTGTCACCTCACTAACCCAACATCAGGAGAAAACATCCTCTTAATACAGGACCATTATAGTGACCAAACAGTGTACACCTTACACCAATTACACTGTAATTGTTCAACAGCAAGAAAATACTGGTAAATATGCTTCATGGAATAACTGCTGGTGGCCGGCACATAAATACTTCAGACTGTTGTTTACAACAAAACTGTATTTCAGGTTTTATTCCAGTGTGTTAAAAGGTTCCCAGAGAAAGCACAGACAAGGTATGAGGGTCAGTGTGACACTATTAGTCTTCTTGGTAAAATAAAGCCTCTTGTTGATTCTTGTTTTGCCCAGCTGGTGATTCTGCAGAGAATGTGCTGCCAGTTAAAGAAATTGCAGGGTCAAACTGACCACACTTCCGAGATTGAAGCTTTCTTCTGTGTGGCGTCACTGCTTTTAGATTACAACCTTAATTCAGTCGCTTACAGTTTTCCTAGAAATTTCAAATGATCTGTGTATTATATGCTATGTTCATAATACACTGTAGACCAACACTATATTCTATATTCCTACACTATACACTATATTCCTACACTATACTAAATTTCTACCCTATACGCTATATTCAAACACTATACACTCTATTGTTACACTGTATCCTATATTCTTACACTGCACTTCTTCTATATTCTTCTACTTCTTCTTCTACTTGTTCTATATTCATACACTATACACTGTATTCCTACACTATACTCTAAATGTCTACTCTATATGCTATATTCTTACACTATACTCTACGTTCTTTAATTATACTCAATATTCTTACATTATATTATACTATTCTCACACTGTATGCCACTATACACTCAATTCTTATGTTCTTATGCATTATATTTTTACATTATACTCTGTTTTCTTACTACACACCATATTCAAACATTATGAGCTTTGTTATATGCTATGTACAATATACACTCATCATCAAAAGAATAGCTGCACAAATAGCTGCACCCAGAATGAAGCTTGGTGGGTAGGTATGACATTGTAAGACATGCGAATGAATCCGTGTGTGGAGGTCAGCGCCAAGATGAACAGTTTGTTGTCACAGGTCCAGTAGGCTTGGTATCATTCCACTTTCACTGTGTTAACTGTGTGAGGATATTCAAGCTGCATGGGATGGATTATCACAGGACANCTGTGTTAACTGTGTGAGGATATTCAAGCTGCATGGGATGGATTATCGCAGGACAACATTAGGAACCTCTACAAAGTCTGGCACGTTGCATTAGCAAACATGGCGGCCCTACGTGTCAGGAACAAAGAACTTGGCACGACGCACGCAGAGCTAAAAGTCAGAGGAGTTTTATTTAACAGTCTGGTAGCTGAACACAACAGCAAAGAACAAGCGTGTATCAAAACAGGGCAATGCCAGGTCATAGATCGAGAGACAAGCAGAGGTCAAAAACCAGGAAGTCAAACAAGCCAGCAAACACAATCAGAGGGGAAATCCGAGAGAATAGTCAGGAACACAGAAGGAGAGTCGAAAACCAGCGGGGATCAGAATAAGACAGACAGAACCAAGGGAGAATCGAGAGAGCAAAAGTCGAAGACAAAGGGAAGTCAAAACCAGAAACAGCAATGAGAAAGGCAAGGGAGAGCCGCTCAGAACTGCAAACTGGGTTTGGCAAAACTTCGCAGTGTGTGTGTGTGTGAGGGGTTTATAAGCAGGTGTGTAATGGGTGGCAGGTGAAACAAATCAGTACTTGGGCGAGCCAGACCGTGAATGATTGGTTGACTGGGGACATTCATTGACGTCATTGGATAGTGCACTCTGGGAAATGGAGTCTGGGAGATCGGCGGCGTCAAGGAGACCTGGAGGCATGACACTGCACCATACCGAGAGACACTACTTCTGTATGTGTAGCTCAATAAATATTGCCCATCAGGTATTCTGACACTATATTCATTGTAATGCTGTACTTTATATTGTAACATGGGATACTATATTCCAAGACTACACGCTATGTTCTTACATTATACACTATAGACTTACACTATAAACTCTCTTCATACACTATTTGCATTGTTTTGGACTATTTACACAAGGTTCTATAACTAGAGCTATGTTTGTATATCATGCATTATATTCTTACACCACAGACTATATTCTTAAACTGTATGTTGCATTCTTAGATCGTGCTCTATTTTCCAAAACTGTAAACTATGTTATTACGTTATATACTATATTGTAACATTAAATGTTATATTTTAACACTACATGTGTATTTATACACTACACACTAAATTCTTATGCTATATACTACATTCATACACTATACACTACACTCTTATATGCTGTATGCTTTATTGTTACATTACACACTTTATTCATAGATAATATGACATTATTACACTAAATGCTACATCCTTTCATGACCAACTATATTAATAGATTATATCATATAATCTCACACTATAGTGCACACTATAATCTACACGCTATATTTATATGACATGAACTACAGGGGTTGGACAATGAAACTGAAACACCTGTCATTTTAGTGTGGGAGGTTTCATGGCTAAATTGGACCAGCCTGGTGGCCAATCTTCATTAATTGCACATTGCACCAGTAAGAGCAGAGTGTGAAGGTTCAATTAGCAGGTAAGAGCACAGTTTAACAGTTTTGCTCAAAATATTGCAATGCACACAACATTATGGGTGACATACCAGAGTTCAAAAGAGGACAAATTGTTGGTGCACGTCTTGCTGGCGCATCTGTGACCAAGACAGCAAGTCTTTGTGATGTATCAAGAGCCACGGTATCCAGGGTAATGTCAGCATACCACCAAGAAGGACGTTTTCCTCCACCAGCATCACGTAGTGACCTGGCCACTATCCTGCAAGAAGAATGGCTTAAAATCCCTCTGACCACTGTGCAGGACTTGTATATGTCATTCCCAAGACGAACTGACGCTGTATTGGCCGCAAAAGGAGGAGGAGGCCCTACACCATACTAATAAATGATTGTGGTCTAAAACCAGGTGTTTCAGTTTCATTGTCCAACCCCTGTATATTAATACACTATATTCTGACACTATAAACTTGTACACTATATGCACTATACACTATACACTATATACTGTACACCATGCTACCCTATAGTATACACTATATACCTACACTGTATCATTGCTGTCCAAAGAAAATTGCGTATTGCCATTTTTGACGTTTTTTACTTTTATGCATCATTTGAACGTAGCAGCTGCTGTTTACGATGAGTGAAAATTTCATGAGGAATGAACCAACAGAAATGGTCCAAATCTGCTAGGAAAAAAAGTCTGGTTCCACTGACCCGAGTTTTTTTAACAATCGGAAACCAATGGAGTTGAGAGGATGCCGAATCACCACGACGTATTTTTACACCCCGTGGGCTGTTCTGGATGGGAGAGAAATGAGTGAATGATTAAATTCTGTGCAACGGGCTGAGAGGTATGTTAGCTGAAGGATGCGTTCTGTTCAGTTGAAATGTGATTTGTTAATAGGACGGATTGGGAGCAGTAAAGTCAGGGCATGCTGTTAGAATACAAGCAATCAGCATGTGCTATCTGCCCTTTACTCTGCTACTGCTGCCCTACACACACACACACACCTGATGGAAAGGGCATGGCGGTAATGTAGTCTGAATATAAAACACAACTATAACACTGATGTTCATGCAGACCCACTATAACATACAATTATATATATTAGTACCTTATTAGGAACACCTTGTTTCTGCACTTTTTGTGCATTTCATTAGCACCACTTACCATGTACCATATATATATATATATATATATATATATATATATATATATATATATACACAGACACACACTGTATATTTTGAGATACATCATCATCAAAAGAATAGTTGCAGGATTCAGTATATACTGGTGAAGTATGCGGTACACAGTACACAGTATGCTATTTTAACACAAATTTCTCAAATTCTTCTTACTCCAAATCCAGTTGTGTGTTTGCTACCTGAAGTATGGATCCTTAGTTTTGCGCTGAGGCTAACAAAATCATGGAAGCCTATACGTGTAAAAATAGATTCAACACTGATACAATCAGCGACAAAGAGTCTTGTCCTTTTTGGCTCTATATAGGACCGTTTTAGGCTTCTTTAAAGAGCCATATACACTCATCACAAAAGAACAGCTGCACCCAGAACGTGACACGTGACAACAAACCGTTCATCTTGGCACTGACCACGGTGCCTCCACACACGGATATGTTGGTCATCTCTACCAAGACAAAAGTGGGACTCATCACTGAAGATGACCCGCTGCCATTCTGAGTCACTCCATGACAGTCTGGCACGAGACCATTGCAGTCTTTGTTGATGTTGACGTGGTGTTAAGGGTAGTCGTCATAACGGTCTGTGTGCATGCAGTCCTGCGTTGTGCAGCACATGAATGGCTCATGGAGGACTGCTCACTGAATGTCCACAATCGTGGTTGTCAACAATGTTAAGGCCTGTCCATGCTTACGTCACATGTGTGGCTGAGTGCGAAACTTAGATCATTTGCATGTCTCACAATGTCAAACCTACCCAACTATTCTTTTGATGATGACTGTATATTGAAGTACCTGGAAATATGTAATGTGTAAGCCTAATCTGAATCTGAACAACAGTGGTAACCAAAATGTTTTTAAAACTTCAATAACGAGATTATTTTGTTCTTTTTCTACAAAGCCAAGACATTTTTTTTCTGCTGGAGAAAAGAACAAAAGCAAACATGCACACATATAAATGCATGTAAATTCATTTATAAGGAATCAGTCATCCAGAGACAGAGGCACTCACGGGTAACTCCACATTAGCAACAGTGTTGCGGCTGTACAAAAACCTAGGCACACACATGCGCGCGCACACACATACACAGCATAATGTACAGTGTAGGTAATTGTCTTTCTCATAAATAGTGTGAGTGCTGTATTTCTGCATGGCTTCTTCCAGCCTGAACACACACACACACACACACACACACACGCAACACAAGCTGTTCCCAGGAGAGTAAGAGCGAGAGAGAGAGAGAGAGAGAGAGATAGAGAGGGAGAGGGAGGGAGAGAGAGACTGGCCTGCTGCAGATTGACAGATTGGATCTTCACTGATATCTGGTGGGGGTGCTGGAGACACACACAGTCAACACGTCCACCACCTGTGTGTTGTTGTCTACAGCACACCTGAGACATGCTGTGTGATGTCATCACCGCTGCTGTGCTGCTGCTGCTCCTGTGGTCTCAGGTCAGCGTGTGTGTTCTGTGTTCTAGGTGTGTGTTTGTGTTCTGAGCTGGAAAAGAACAGAGCAGAGCTACACCAATGCATCACCAACCAGTGTTATTCTGTTATTCAATGTTCTGCTCAGTTGTTAAATCAGTTATAACTATAATCCATATTTTATATTCATCAATAAATAAATAAGAAACTACTCATAACACCAAAATGACTCTGAATCACACCAAAATAAGACATATCAGATTCCATGATTCACTGACTCCCTTCTTAAAGGGCGGTGTCTTGCACAATGAGTGTGTGTGTATGAGTGTGTGGGTGTGTGAGAGTGTGGGGGTGGGGGTTTAGTGTTGTGCACGGTGAGATGTGTGTAGCTGCTCTCAGCTGAGCTCCGATCTGTAAGGAAGGAGTTGATAAAGGAAGATAAATGGAGGCTCTGAGTAACCTGTCAGTAATTCATCTACTGAATGAAAAGAGGAAGCCCCGCCCCCTCGCCTCACCTGTGATTTAACGCTTAGAAATATGTGCCTCTATTACTTTATTACTCTTCTATTTATATGTAATTACCCACTGATATGATTAATTACATAGTTATATGACAAAATACATTAACACCCTATATCTACAGGTCATTCTGTGGATTTAAATGCCAAGAAAAGACAAAAACATGGTGGATGTGTTTTTTTCAGTAAACTGTAGAATGTTTTTCATTACGGCCGGACTGTAACTGTGACTGACTGTGACGTCTGACAGTAAACAATATGTTTCAGGTCTAATTCAATTCCCCTGTATCTGTGTTTTGACCTACAGACAAAAAGGAGTGAAATGAAACAGAGAGAGATGGGGAAGACAGAAAGAATAAAACAGGTTAAGCCAAAGGGAGAAAGGATGTTTCTGTGTGTTTGATTATTTGTTTATCTGTGTGTTTGTGTCTGTGTGTGTGTTTCTGTGTGTTTATTTGTTAATCTGTGTGTGTGTGTGTGTGCATGTGTCTTTGTATGTGTGCGTGTTTGATTATTTGTTAATCTGTGTCTGTGTGTGTGTGCATGTGTGTTTGATTATTTGTTTATCTGTGTGTGTGTGTGCATGTGTCTGTGTGTGTGTTTCTGTGTGTTTGATTATTTGCTTATCTGTGTGTGTGTGTGTGTGCGCATGTGTCTGTGTGTGCATTTCTGTGTGTGTGTGTGTGTGCGCATGTGTCTGTGTGTGCATTTCTGTGTGTTTGATTATTTGTTTATCTGTGTGTGTATGTGTGTGTGTTTGTGTGTTTGATTATTTGTTTATCTGTGTGTGTGTGTGTGTGTGTGTGTGTGTGTGTGTGTGTGTGTGTGCATGTGTCCGTGTGTGTATTTCTGTGTGTTTGATTATTTGTTAATCTGTGTGTGTGTGTGTGTGTAGGTGTATGTGTGTGCATGTGTCTGTGTGTGTGTTTCTGTGTGTTTGATTATTTGTTTATCTGTGTGTGTGTGTGTGTGTGTGTGTGTGTGTGTGTGTGTGTGTGTGTGCACGCCTGTGTGTGTGTATGTGTGTGTGTGCGTGTGTGCGCGCGCCTGTGTGTGTGTGTATGTGTGCTGCGCCTGTGTGTGTGTGTCTGTGTGTGTGTTAATGAGAAAGATCCTCTGCATTGATGGACCTGCTTCAGGAGGAGGAGCCTGTACATTCATCATTACTGACAGAGAGAGAGAGAGAGAGAGAGAGAGAGAGAGAGAGAGAGAGAGTACGCAGACAGAAAGAGAAAAGGAAAGGAGCAAAGGAGGAAGAAAAGAGAGAAAGGAAGGATAAAAAGATAGAGAGAAATGGAGAGAGGGAGAAATTCAGGAATAGAAAGACTGAAACAACAAGTGCCACCGTGCGAGACTTACAGACACAGAGACTGTGTTGGAAACAGCCTACTATATACTGCCTCTGTACTGATTATGGCCCAGAGTAGTAAGTAGTGTTCAGCAGGTCACCAAAGGATGACGTATTGCATTGATGAGGTCAGTTCTTGCTTACGTCATGATGTCAAACCTACCCACCAAGTTTCATTTCTGTCGCTTGATTCCTTCTGTGTGCATATATTCTTTTGATGATGAGCACAGAATAATGTCCTTTACCAAAGAACCACTTTTTTACTGGCGTAGTCACAAATTAGTACCAAGCCCGTCTCAACAATTGTGTTTTATGTGCTCCATTTTCCATACAGGGGCACTTCGTAGCTCTACAATTGTGGACAGGACCCCCACAGGGCGTGTGTGGTAGTGGATCGTTCTCAGCACTGCAGTGATACTCACGTGGTGGTGGTGTGTTAGTGTGTGTTGCTGTGGTGTGAGTGGATCAGACACAGCAGTGCTGCTAGAGTGTTTACACACTGTGTCCACTCACTGTCCACTCTATCAGACACTCCTGCCTTGTTGGTCTACCATGTAGATGTAAAGTCAGAGATGATAGCTCATCTGTTGCTGCACAGTTTGTGTTCCTCTAGTCCTTCATCAGTGGTCTCAGGACACTGTCCACAGGACATGTACTGTATGATGGTAGCATGCTGGGCAGATCCTCTTCTCAAACATGTGACTCACGCAACTTGAAAGCATGTGAGTGTTCCTAGATGGACCCAGGGTTACTGGCCTTTCCCTTTGCGTGTGTTCCTGTTCAAAGCTGGCTTTTTTTTCTGAGCTACTCTTCTCCTCTCTGATTATAAGTGTAGCCCTTCTTCAGAAGTCATGTCCCCTCTTCACTACAGCACTTTCCACAAATGCCTTTCTCTGCTCACCGAAACACAGGGTCACTTTTGAATCCTGCTGTTGAAGCACAGGCTTCCTGCCATCACGCTGGATTTCAGTTTTTATACAAGCTTACAGGTTATACCAGATGGAGATGTTGACTTCTTATTTTGTATGTTGAAGGACAAATGTAGGTGCTACTCAGTGGCAGAACTACAAAGCCCAAAAGTCAGGACTGTATGGAAAATGCAAATATAAAATAAAGGCAGTGACTTCTGTAATTGACCATGTCTTGTATTTCATTGTGTACAGAAGTTATTTCACTTCTTGTCTGGTCAACTTCATTTCATTTGAAAATAGACCATACCTGCCATTCGGGCCCGCAACACATCTCAAAAAAGTTGGGTCAGAGGTGCTTTAGGGCTAGTAATGAGTAATGAATTACAATAATTCAAAAATGACAAACAGGACATGCCAATCGGTGATTGTAATTCTGATGTGGTATAAAAGCAGCTACCAAGAAAGGGCCTAGTCCTTTAGTAGCAAAGAGGAGCCATAAGAAAACAATGTTCCCCAAAGAAAAGAATTTGGATATTTCAAGGAAGGAATTGTTGCAAGCCTAAGAATAACTGTGCTCTTCGGCCCCGTAGACAACACTGCATCAAGAACTGTCATTCACCTATAAGCCATATGACCACATGGGCTTAAGATTTAACTTTTGTCAAGCATTACAATACAGTTACATCTACATGTGGCCATTGAAACTTTACTGTGACATAAGGAAGCGTTGTATTAACTGTTTCCAGAAGCGCCGTCCATTTCTCTGGGCTCAGAGGCATCTGTGATGGACCATCTTGCAGTTAAAAAGTGTATTGTGCTCAGATGAATCATTAATTCAGGTCTTTTTGTAAGAGTGCTGAAGTGCTTCAGACTGAAGATGACAAGGACCATACAGAGTGTTGACCAGCAACAAGTCCAAAGGGGTCTGTCATGGTATGGGGTTATGTCAGCACCTTTGGCATGGTAACATGAATGCCTAAAAGTACCTAGAGATTTTAGAGCAACATATGCTGCTTCAAGACAACAACCTGCGTACTTCAGTGTACACATTACAAAGGCATGGCTGCAGTAGAAGGGGGTGTGGGTGCGGGACTGGTCTGCCTGCAGTCCTGACCTGTCCCCAGTAGCGAATGTGTGGTGCAGTAAAACTCCTGAAGAACTTAAACTTTGTTTGCAGGAAGAATGGGACAAAATTACTCCTAAAGCTCTTCGTCTCTTGGTGATTCAATCCTGAAACGTCTTTTATTAGTTGTGAAAAGGCTGAAAACATCAGAAAGTGGTTAATGCTTACTGCCCCAACTTTTATTGAAGTATACTTCAGGAATCAACATTGAAGTGAGTGTTTATTTTGAAAAGAACAATAAAATTAATGAGGTAAAACATCAAATAATGTGCTGTTGCATTGTCTTCAGTGCACTACAGGCCAACATTCTCATTTAGTCATTGGTATGTTAATACACGAAATAATGTGAGGAGCACAAAACAAAGAATAAATAAATTAATAAAAAGTGGTGTCCCTGCAATTTGTTCATCGGATGTGGGTTATTGTTTGTATGCAAATTCTGTCCTATTTTTCATTATGCCTTTGAACGTATTGACCAGATGTAAGCTCGCAATAGAGCACCAGCGGAAATCAACCCAGTCATGTAATGACAATAGATAAGGTTGACCGGAGGATCTGTATTAATTAACCTGTAATACAGATAATAACAGATCATTCAGCGCAGGGGGCGTGGCTTGGTTAAGCCATCATTAGCTGTATGAGGCTTTTATAGCAGAAATACAGTGACTTATTTTCAGAACAAGGATAGGCGTGAGCCCAAGGGACTTAGACATGTGGAAATGAACACCTAGAGTGTTTGTTTGAGACCAGTTAATTTAACTCTGGGGAAATGACTCTGGGTGAATAGATGCACCATGTGCTGCTCTTATTATCGAAAATACAAAAGACAGGCCAAAAATTTCCAACACACCACAACACACCTGAACAAAAAGCATGAATAAGGCTTTTCCAGCAGTAAGTAAAAACACAGCGACTGTTTTACAGAAGTCTGATATTTTATCCTATCTGCTTTGTCATCATGAAAACTTCAGTTAGTACTGAATTTAGGACAGACGTCAATTCAAAACAACAGTTCCTAACTTCCTATAATCTTCTCTATTAACTCCAAATCATCCTAACTAGACTAAACTGCCTATATACTGTCCTAACTTTACGATAAACCCCAAAGGTGTCTTAACTTCTGTTTTAAGCATCTACTTCTATTGTTTTATGCATGTGACAGGCAGTATTGCTCACTGTAACCAAGAAGAGTCTAAGTACCTTGGCCCTTGCATACTGCTCCTACAGATCTACAGACAACGCCATTGCACTGACAGTACACACTGCCTTCACACACTTGGAGAGAAAGGGCACATATGTGAATATGCTGTTCATCGATTACAGCTCTGTATTCACTACAATCATCCCTGCCATATGTATCCCTAATCTCACAGGCTTGGGACTGAACATCCATCTCTGCAATTGTACACTGGACTTCCTGACAACCGCAGACCCCAGCTGGTGAAAGAAGGAAGCAGCTTTTCTTCCACACTGACTCAGAGCACAGGGGCTCCCCAGAGATCAGCCCCCTCCTGTTCTCCCTGTTTACAGATGACTGTGTAGCCAAACTCACATCTAACATCATCTTCAAGCTTGCTGATGACACTAGATCACAGATGGAGACGAGACAGGCTACAGAGACGAGGTCAGCGCCCTGTCAGTGTGGTCCTTTGACAGCAATCGAGGACTACAGGAAGCTGCAAAGGGGTGGTCACTCTCTCGTACATCAATGGAGCTGAAGTGGAGAGCAGTCAGTTAAGTGCCTCGGGATACACCTCACTAATGACCTCACCTGGTCCCTCCACACCAACACAACTGTGAGATTTGCCTGTCAGCGCCTCTTCTTCCTGCAAAGGCTCAGAAAGTTTGGTCTGCCTCCTGACATCCTCACCAACTTCTACAGATGCACCACAGAGAGCATCCTTGTGGGCTGCATCACTGTGTGGTATGGCAGCTGCACCTCCTGCGACCCTTAAGAGAGTGGTAAAGACAATAGAATCCATCATAGGTAACAAAGTTCCAGAGGACATCTAGCAGTCTCGATGCCTGAGGAAAATCCATAGGATCTGATTGGACCTAAGTCAAATAGTTTAAGATCCCTAACTAACATGCTTTTACGTGTTTTAAATGTTTTACGTCACTGATCAGCTCGCAAGGGCCGACGAGCCTGATAAATAATGACTAATCACATATTTGGCCTGAAAATCGACCAATACAATACTAAACATAAAATTAGATTTTCTAGTACTTAGCGTGCCCACCCTTTCTTCCATTCTATTCAAGAGAGTATTTCAAAGAAATCTGCCAGGATATTTTTTTACACCTCCAAAGTTCAGTCTTAGAAATTGGTTTAGCGGTTTCTGCTTCTCACCATCCAAATAATCCCAAACACATTCAGTGATGCTGAGGTCTGGACTCTGGTATGGTCAGTACATTCCTATGAAAAAGATTTGCAATTTTTTTTTTTCATTGAGTTAGTTTATAGGGCATCTATCATGCGCATTCACTCGACTGGCTGGTGTCACTCTGTCATTTTACACTTTTAGTTTCTAGCCACCTTCAGACAGCTTCTGAGTGTATTAATTGAGTTTATTTTTACCTCTCTCCATTTTATTTAATGTTAGTATTTTATTAGTATTGCTATTTTTCACTTTTTTCACCCCAATCATGTTATTACAATTATCTTACTGTATCCCAATTCTATTACTGCTTTTATTCATTTATTATTATACATTTTTAATTTTTTATCAGACTGACCTATTTACAGACTACAATCTTATAAATTGGTTTACTATGTTGGTTTTATTTTATTTTTCACCTCCTTATTTAAAACATAATTATTCTTTTATTTTTTCCACCTGTTATGGTTGATTGTATTATCAGTTTGATTATGTAGCCTTTTTGGTTTTGGGTTAACCAGATTAAATTCCAAGAAATTCCTAAAAAAATAAAGGTTGATAGATTGATTGATTTCACTGGTCATAATTTTATTTTTGGAGTTTACTCGAATAGATTTACATGCTTCAATTTTCATAACACGATATTTTTCTCATAATGTACCTCTGCTTTCACCCTCTGTCTTAAATGCTAAGTTAGAGCTCCTGTGTCCTTAAGCCCCGGCTCCTGATGAGCCCAGTGTGCTCTGATTGGTCAGCTTGCCCATTCAGTTCTGACTGGTCCGTCACCAGAGTGGTATACTGCTACAGGTTAGACTGGAGACAGGAGCAGGATGTTTCAGAGTGGTAAGAGATGACATTACCTTGTAACAGAGGAAATCGCTTAAATCCCTACAAGACGTTTCAGCCAGCTGTCGGATTTCTGTCGGAGATAGTTTCTCTCTCTGGCATGAACTTTGAGCTTTGCAGACCATTAACAAGCACAAACAACTACAACACTCTAAAGGAAAGAGATAAACTGGAAAAGCCTCATAAATCCCATATAAATATATATAATAACATAATTATTATAATATAAGTTCCTATTTATTATAGATTGGAAGGCCTAGTTCCAGAGTAATGGCGGATCTGTGGAGTCAGAGAAGAGAAGCAGAGACGTGCTAGGCTGAAAGGACATGGATGGAGGGATGAGTAGGTAGAAAAGATAGAAACTGAAAGAGAGAAACAGAAAGGTCAGGGAGAGGATGGAGAGCATGGTTTAATCTCCCCTAAGAGCTCATAAACTCATGAATAAATAAACGCTCTTCCTTCACATGATTAGATGTCACTCATTCCTTCAGATGGTGGAATTCTAAATGGGAGGAGTAGTCGCAGCATGCATGTGTGTGTGTGTGTGTTCGACCTGGTTGATAGCTTCTGCCTCGTATGCAGATCAGGGGGCCAAGCACCATTTGACGAGTAGCTTCCTGTCAATAAGTGAGGCTCTTGGGTTCGATTTCGGAAGAGTGCTGATGATGCAGATGCAGCTCACCTCCAAACGGCCAATCAGAATACATAACGAATGATGGATGAAGCCGGTTAACCCTTTGAAGCCGCAGTTATGGCTAGCTGGGGTTGTACACCTGACTTTGTAGGTTCACAGTGACATGATACTGATAAAATAGCTGAAATCTGCTGAAATCTCATGTGGATGTAACTTTATTAACATTGTCTTGTTTTAACATAATCTCTTAGGACCTAATATGTTTCATTTATGTGGAAATAATGTACACATTTGGATCAAGTATCACACTATTGTTCTGACTGTATTTCAGCAGTTAAACTGTACTTAATGCACTGGGTTTATCTGTTATGCTTAAGAATTGATCATCACTCTTTAAACATTCTGGATGTTATTTTTATTTATCATTTATCATTCTAGATCAACATGTATACAAATTCCTTTCTGGATAGAAATTATGGAACTTTTATCCTGAATATACATTTTATTATAACTTCTTAATCTTAATTTTGTTATTTATTTATTCTGGATATTAATTTAGCTACAATTTTATATATTATATATTAGCTACAATATTATATACCATATTAATTTTATATATTAATATAAAATTGTATATTAATATAAAATTATTAATATATTAATTTTACAATTTTACAATTTTAGCATTTATATAAAT
>CM067496.1:3400365-3439277 GCA_034552555.1 Semaprochilodus insignis | reverse complement strand
ATCTGTACAATAACCACGTGAATTTGTGTAGTTTCTTATTATTTTATTTTTGCCTAACAATAGAGATTTATTTGTTTTTTGTAATTTTTTGTATACCTCTTGCTCTGTATCTGTTTACTGTATATTTTGCTGTAACAATGCAAATTTCCCCATGTGGGATAATGTCTTATCTTAAACCAGCTTCTAAGACTGAACTTTGGAGGCGTGTCTGCAGATTTCTTTGAGAAACTGAAAGTGGGTCTCCTGTAAAGAATGGAAGCTGGAATGAAGGGGAAGAGTGGACACGATGAACACTGAAGACTGTTATATTATATTTAGTTGTCGAGGCTTCTGTGTACATTTCTTTTAAATATGTTTTCTGTTTTTTCTTGATGAACAGCACTGTGGATTAACAATACTGCAATACATTTCCTTCAGATGTATTTAAACAAGCATGGCCAAGACCGATAGAATGAAAGATTTCTTCCATCTGGCCATCAGTCTGTAACCTACTTTACTTTAGACTCATAAAATGGCTTAAAATAAGCCATTTTATGAGTCTGAAACGCCTGAAACGCCTTGTTGGAATTCCAGTCCTTTCCTCTGTTACAATGTTCCGCTGTCCTACAGTGCTATCAGCAAGTTTGGCGTTCCTTATAAGTTACCACTCTGAAACACCCTGCTCCAGGTGCCATTCCGACAGCTGATCAGTCAGAACAGAGTGGGCAAGTCGACCAATCAGAGTAAAAAGGTTTTATCAGGAGGCGGGGCTTAAAGGCACAGGAGCTCTAATAAAGCATTTCAGACAGAGGGAATGAAGCTGTTTATTTATTTTAGCAGACATTGTGAATGAGCATGATAGGTACAGTAAATAGCAGTAAAATAGCAGCTGTATACCGTGACTGAACAGTCACCTGCACCACAGGAGTCCTGTGATTACCTACGGTGCTTTTCCATTGCATAGCACTGGCTTGACTTGACTCGACTCTGTATTCTACAAACCTACAATACTAGAAGCCTATGGCAGACATTTTGGGCTGGGATTTCAGAGGTGTGCATGGGTACTCTGTGCCCTGGAAACAAGTCAAGTTGAGTCATACCGTGCAGTGGAAAGGCAGCTTTACAATAATATGCTATATTTTATATAGCATATATATATTTTTATTATAATACAGTAGTTGCCTGCATTTCTACAGAATAGCTGTAATAGTATTTATGCAGTATTTACTGTACCATGTGGGGTTGATTTATAAATATGCTAATAAAAAAAATCTGTTGATTTTTATTGTCAATGTATATCTGGCAACCAATCTGCAATGCATTTTAGTCAACATCATTTTCAAAAAAACAAAACACTAAAACCCAAATCAACGGTATAAAACACTCTGAATGGGTGTTTGTTCTATCTTAAGGTGAGTTAATTCCACAATAAAATGCTGAATATGAAGTTTTATTGTGGAAAAACTGAGGTTAAATATGTGAAATCCTGGCAGTAATTTACAATTTAGGCATTTCCAATAAAAAGACCAATGAGTGTAGATACACGATGGGTGTTTCTAGTAACCCAGCCACTGTAGATAGTGTATATGTAGAATCTTGGGGTGTTTTTCACCTATTATTTAACTGGCCTGATTGCCTGGCCAGATCGTGATAAACCTAGACCTAAGTCTACTGGAAAGAATAAGAAGTGGTGCTATTGTTATGCAATACACTACCCATAATTCTCAGCAGGGCTGACCCTGATAAGCTACTAAATTCTGTCTTGCGATTAGTGACCATACATTCAATAATACCAGGGCTAGAAGGTCATGTCGTATATAGCTCCATTGGTAATCGTGCTGAGAAGCAGGTGAACTGCAACCATTTGATCGTTGACTTTTTGTTCAAATCCCATGAAACTGTGGCTAACACGGCTAAGAACTAACATTCCGGCGCGTGCTTTACTTCTTAATACCCCTCGAATGCATTATTGTACATTTACAGGCCAAGAAGTTGACCAAGAAGATTAGATTCCCCACATATATGAGATCTAACTGCATGTGCACGGAAGCACAGCCTGCCTGAGGCTAAACACTATGCCAGGCTGGCTCCAGAGAAACAATATTCCTTCTAGCTTCGCATATAAATCAAAACCTATCATGTGGACACTACTGCTTCCGAACCATGCATTGGGCTTACGTTAGAAGCTCCTGTTCAGCATCTCATTATGGGACTGTTTGCTTCAAGACACCCCATTGTTCCTGAATGTTCATCGGCTAAAGGCTACATGCTCAAATCAAGCCTTCCGTAAGCACGACTCTTTGAATGCATGACAACATGCAAAACAACATGCATTGTATGGGAATAATCAAGCAGCTCATGAATAATATATGATGTTGCCACTGCATGTTCCGTCGTGTGAGCTTATGTCAAAGGGGATGGCGCTTTGGGGGTTAGTCCCTGAGCTCAGAAGCCTTCTGGAACAATGCTGCCATGCAAGATGCAAGATGTTCTTCACGTTCTTGCATAGAAATCGTTTGACATCAAAGGTACAGATTTACACATAATTTGATTCTTTCCTTCATTAATGCATTCATCATTATTCCTTTACATCTGCATAAGTTAATTGAGAGCACTTCACCCAGAGCACTCTAAATCATTCTCTGATTGTGTGATTGTATCTGCGCTCAGATTTGAAACAGTAGACCCCAAAGGCGGGGTCAAGGGATTAGAGCTTTCCAGGATGGACTATTCAAATCAGTCATTAATTCCACACCACTTAGCATTCAGGAATTAGGATTATTACTTATTACCCACCAAATACAAAGACAATGGAACCCTCACAGGTTGGTAGTTAATATGTAATAACATTGTAATAATAATACATTTACATGAGGTGTATTGTCTGTGAATGAAGTAAACATCAGAATCAAATACATTCCATTTAGTATTATTCAAAAATTGGACTAAAGGTTGTTTGCAGTCACATGATGCCCATGATGTGCAAAATCCAGATGAAGGGCAGGAAGTGACAAGCAGACTAGACAAGATGAAGTACTATAGGTATCAAATAGTTGCTCTCTCTCATCCACTGAGCAAAGAACAGCAAGCTAAACATCTCCTTTAACTATTGGTAATGTCTTATACAGTATAATGATCTTAACATTCCAATTTGGTTCATATAAGCAGTGGTGCTATTGTTATGAACTATACTACCCATAATTCTCAGCAGTACTGACCCTAACAGGCTATGAAATTCTGTCCTGCAATTACTGACCATACATTCAATAACAGCAAGGCTAGAAGGTTGTGTCATATATAAGTCCATTGGTAATCATGCTGAGAAACCGGTGAACTGCAACCGCACGATCTTTGACAATGTAATTAATTCATTGTAATTGCACTATATGTTGTTTGTAGTCACACAATACCCATGGTGCTCAAAATCCAGATGAAGGGCAGGAAGTGACAAGCAGACTGGGCACTGGATGGAGTACTATACACATCTAACAGTTGCTCTCTCTCATCCACTGAGCAAGAAACAGCATGTCAAACATCTCCCTTAACTCTTATATATCATTCAGCTTTTCCAGCTTCAGCTAGAGCGCGACTTCACTCAAGAGCAAAGTGCTTTAGAACCTATTTTTCTCTACTGCAGCCATATGATGATCAGAGTGCAGCAATGGCGGCCTACTAGTAGAGGACTTTAGCCTATTTGTAATGTCTTACATAGTATATTGAACTTAACATTCCAATTTGGTTCATATGTCATACTACTGGACATGTGTTTTAAGGCATACAAGTCTTAACAGTCGGGGCTCCCTTTTATGTAGGTTAACAAAGGTTTTACAAAGGTCCAGTGAAGTGCCACCATAAACACAGATCAGCACAAAAACGAGATGGAGAAGTCCCTGCAGCTCATTGCAATTGCATGACAGGTTAAGTTATTTATGTTGGCCTGTCCACACCAGATCACCAGGGCACATTCACAGATGAACTGTGCCAGGTACAATACTCTACTACTTCCGACCACACAAAGCTGAAGTCAGCTTCTTATTCGCCAGCTCCCCTTTTCCACCTTAAATAGTGGCATCAGAATGTAAATGTTGCCCCATTTAAGGTGGAACAGGAAAATCTGGGCAAGAATCTGGAGAATTGGCTGACGTCAGCCGTGTCCTGACCTAAGGTGAAGTTTTACAAGCCATTTCTGTCAATTTCCTGTATTTTTCCCCTCATGAACAACGACTTTTGGTACTCCATGAAAGTCACCTGTGATGTCTTGGTTAGACTGAGTTGAGCAAACATGAAAGGGCACAAACCAATCTTGAACCTTGCATGCCAGACTAAGAGAGGTCAAGAGGGAAATGACAGACATGAGAGGCGCAAACGTAGGCGCTAGCCCCGCCTTCCATGTCCCACCTTTTGTTCCTCACTGAGGCCAATGTACTACACCTAAGATGCGGGGTGGGGGCAGTGATAGGGAGCAGCACAATCTCTCTTTCCCTCTCGGCTCAGGTGCTCACACTGCACTTAATGAGAGCCACCTTAGGATGGATAGGTTTGGGCAGTTTGGCACCTTTGAAAGGTGCAGAGAGGAAAGAAAGAAGGGAGAGGGAGAGGGAGATAAACAGCAGGAGAAACAGAAGAATAGATAAGCTGAAAAGCTTGTGAATGAGAAGGCCTGAAAAGACAGACAAGTGGCCAGGATGTTTTAGGTTCGTTTTTGGGATGTTTGTGCTTTGTTTGGACTCCAGCATCCTTCCTCCTCCTGGGGTAGCACATGGCATGCCACAACGTTGGTTAAATTAGTGGGGCTATACTGCTAAACTGCTGCGGGCTAAAAGGGTGGACATTGAAAATGGATTGGTTTTTGTGACATCACAAAAACAGTTAATTCAAAAACGGTCTGTTTTTATGAACCGTGTAAGTGAATGATGAGGAAGTGAATGACGCAGTTTTGAACCTTTGAAAATGTTTACATACAAACCTGTTCACTTCAAAAAGGTGAAGAAACTTTGTTTACTTTATATGATTTGGACCCTTTAAATGACAAAATGACAATAACAAAAGTGGCAAAAGTGTCAAAGATGGTGTTTCAGATTAGCATAAAAATGCGCACACAACAGCAAATTTTAGCTCACCAGACAAAAAATGAATTGCCTGTGACTGAAACGTAACTTACAGGGTGTAATACCTCCACAAACACAAATGACAGCTGTGACTGGATTTGGCATGTACTGGACAAGTTTCTGGATGTAGGCCACATCAATGTCAGCCGGTCTTGCATCAAAGAATTGCGCAGTTGGGTCAGATTTGGTGGATGCCTTCCCTGGCACAATTCCAAGAATTTCCTGTAGACTGGTATTTCTGCCACTGCTGGTAGACCCGTATGACCGTACACTTCCATATACCTGCAGATTCAGCTCCTTCCCTCACACAATGGTCTTTGGCACAACCAAATACAACCACTCCTTACTGCTAATCATTAACATCTGCTTTGGAGCCATTTTCCACACATGGAACGAGACATTCACTGCACTGTCCCACCTCTTCTCCTCATCTCAATCTATGAATCCCATCACTCACCCTGCAGGTATTTATAGCCCCATCATCCTTGTACAAGGTCGGGTATGGTGGGGTTTTGGGTTGAGGTTAGGGTTGGGTTTTGACTTAAGGTTAGGATTGGGTTGGGGTTGAGGTAAGGGTTAAAGTTGGTTTTGAGTTGAGGTTAGGGTTAGGTTATGGTTTTGGGTTGAGGTAAGGGTTAGGTTTGGTTTTGGGCTAAAATTAGGGTTAGGGTTGGGTTTTGGGTTGAGGTTAGGGTTAGGGTTGGGTTTTGGGTTGAGGTAAGGGTTAAAGTTGGTTTTGAGTTGAGGTTAGGGTTAGGGTATGGTTTTGGGTTGAGGTAAGGGTTAGGGTAGGTTTTGGGCTGAAGTTAGGGTTAGGGTTGGGGTTTGGGTAGAGGTTAGGATCTAGATCACAAGCTAAACGTTCTCAGGGACATGAGGGGAAGCTTTGCTAGAAAAATAACCTGTACAAGATGTTAATATATATATAATATAATGCACTGTATTCAAATGGGATGACGGGCCTAATGCTCAATTACTGTTTCCACTTTCCTAAAGTAAGAACAGAAAACGCTTATGATAAAAGCAAGTGCCCACTGATTTCTATAATAAGTATATATTTGAGTTAATGAGTTTTCTGTTGCTTTCTAGACATAAAGAAATACATCAAAATTACTATCTGTGGTAATCTCCCGTATCATACAGTCAGGTTATGCAGCTGAAATAAGAGTCAGTAAAGTAACATTCCTTAATTAAGGATTTTATCCTCTTTCCTTGCATGAGGCAAGCCTAGTTTGCTCAAACTCGGATCGATGGCATCCCACTCTTCGGCTCTTTGTTGTTGGCTCGCCAGGCGTGGAAGATGAATTATCTGGAGATTATTTCCAACCCTGCGCACCTCGCCAGGCTCCCTTAGCAACCATCAAGCCCTCAGCATCCGCTGATGTGACAGCCTCCAGGAATTGGATGCTCGCGAATAGATTGGTGGGGAGATTGCCGGCATTTTCCACGCGACATTTCTCGTTCGCCTCAACCTGTGGCCTGGATCGAGGGATTTTAAGTCGCTGTGCTTTGCTCATTCGTCCAACTAAATAGCTTAGTGCGAGCACTATGTAGACTGATCCCTGGTGCATGTAGGAACTGATTTAAGTTGTTTTGTGGATACCAAAAGGCAGCCACATAACTCTCAATTGAACCTCAAGCCCGTTTGCTCCTCTATTTGCACCAGTGAACAAGGAAAGGTGTTTTAAGTTAGAGGTGCTGAAATTTTAAGCAGCCTATACATGATGTGAATGATGACATCATACTTAATTATTTACCCTTTTCTAGGTTTTTGGATACTTTACAACAAATAAAACATGTTATTCTCCTCTATAATGACGACCATATATACATATAACTGACACATCAGACCAGCGGTGCACATCCTCACTCTGCTAGCTCATTCTACACCAACATAATGCAAATTGAAGCAAGTGGAGACCAATTGGATTGTTGATGTGTGGTGTAGTAACTGATTGTATCATGCCTATAGTCATGCACACAGTGAAAGGGATATATAATGGTTGGTGAAGCATCATTACTGCGTTTGATGATTTGTAGGAAGTTGTAAAACAGTATTAGGCTGCTTTCAACCTTTGCGTTTTAGCAACATGCCTTTCAAAGTGGCCAGCTGCTCTGAAGGGAAGTGATTAGACCCTCTGTAATGGCAATAGAGCATGAACTCGAACAGTTAATGCTATTGCACTAATTGAAAATATTTAAATAAGAAGTTAAAATCTCTTTATTTTTATTAGCATTTTTAGCAGTCATACTCATGAAATCAGGGGGTGCTGAAGCCCCCTCAACATCCCTACTTCCAGTGTCCTGGCCAATAAAAGCACAGAAACTAGCCCTAACCCAAGATGAATGCTGTCCAGCTCATACGTAAGGAATAGTTTGGTTTGGGTCTGAAGCCTTCTTGCTTAGTTTTGTGTTAGTTGTGAGGCTAATGTAGTTCTATATTATGTATAAGCTAAACATGTAGGTATATACAGTATATACATACATGAAGTCATATATGTGCACATTACATTAAGTGTTGATTAACTAGCATGATGCTATGCATTAGTTAACATGAAGTAGTACATTACCAATGGTTAACTAATGTTAAAGAAGCATGTAACAGCACTTAAGCACAGTAATCACTAAGGCTAAAAGAGCAGTAAAATAAGCAGTGGTTTTTAGGTATGTCGTTGCCGCTGTTTAGCCATGTCACCCCAAGGAAGCTTAGCATTATTTATTGTTATCATCCAACTCCTGGTTTGACTAATCAATATTTCATTACATTAAATGAGGTGAGCTGGGGACAGAATTGACTAAATCTATGTGATGAATAATAGCAGAAGGAAGAAATATGGAGCTTTTGTTCCTGAAACTGCTTCTTTATACTATGTACATCATATATTATATGGTATTTTAAAAAACAAGTAAACGAAATGGGTTTAAACAATGTGTGCATGTATATATATAATCAGTATATGTCCTCTTTCCATTCCATCTTGTTACAAGGTCACATGTGGCTCTCATCTGGAGTAATAAGGCTATGAAGACAGGTTGAGATGCATGTCAGCAGCCTGTCACCCGTGCATAATTGGTGGATTCGCGTGTCCATCTACAATTTCCATGAAACTGATCAATGGACACTCAGAGAATCACAAAGGAGCATGACACACATGGGTATTGTGTTATATGGAAGTTCTTATAAAGGACATTTTAAGATAAGATATGCACAAATTGAGAAAATGTGTGTTAACCTACAAGCTCATCACAAAAGTCAACGTGTGAAATATACAAAACAACATTTACATTAGCCAGAAGCATTTTGGAAAGAACTGGTATGGACACTGTTGAAGTGAAAATGGCAACTTTTGAGCATCGGTGTAAGTCTATCATGTTTTGGAGATTTATGACTGGGTTCCAGAAAACATAAACAAATGTGACACAAACTGAGAAGAGAGACTGACTTCTACAGCAGAATAAGGTCCCAAAATATTTGTCAAAATCCATTATGAACTACTTCAAAAAATGTTATCTGAAGCTTTTAGAATGCCCATTAGAGGCCCCTGACATCATTGAAAAGGGGGCGGGAGGTAGTTGGGGCTGGGGGTCGATCTTAAAAAGTCAATGTGAGTGTAAATTTTACCGCTTTTAAACAGTCATGTAGGTTAAACGATGTAGTTAGCGTCACAGTTAATGACCACAGCCCCAATGTCACAGCCTTAGCTATTCATGCTGGAGCACATTCCGTCATTTCCTCAGACCAGCCTGCACCCTTTGCTCTTTCAGAGCAACATTCTCAAGCTCTTGCAATATTTGGATGTCAAAAGCTAAAGTTGAAATACAAATGCTTCCACTCTGACCACTGGGTCTGTAACCTCTGTATGGCCTTTCGGAAGCAGCCCCAGTGAACGATAGCGCCTAAAATCAGCTACACGTCGCTAAAAAGTGACGGTGCATTTAAAACTGGGCGGGCCTGGCAGTTATCTTGTCACCATTGAGTGTAAAAGGGTGAAGGTGGTTCCGTGGTAGAGGTTGTGCTGTGCGGCTAAGAGCTATGAATAAATGAAGTGGAAAGGAGTAGGAGTACACGGCGCCACATCAAATATGTAGAGCGCTAGAATCTGAATCTTTCACGCTTGTGTCACAGGGCCACATTCGCCATGCACAACGCCATTTGCACATGTCAGAGAATGCTCAGGGCGCAAACTTCTTTCCAAGTAGCTCAACAGAAAAAGCGCCATGACCCCTTCAAGAACATCGGAGGTTGCAGGTTCTTTTGTTGTGTACTGAATCCTTTCACCATGTTAGAGACTGAATAAATAAAAGTGTTGGGTGAGGCACAATCATTATAGTGACCACCTAGTTATTCTTCGATGTCCAAGGCTAACTAAATACACTCAGCATCAGCATCTAGGGTGAAATAGCTGTAGTCATGCTCAGATGGACCTTCACATTAGTACTAAGGCTAACCAACTCACAACTCCTTTATCAATGTCATTCTCTTTTGTTCTCATCTGTCTTGTTTTGGTTTCTGCATATCTTAAATGTAGTTGATCAGCCATGACACATTTCACTGGTCATGCTCTGGAGTTAACAGGCTAATGTAGCTAACAAGTAAAATGAATGAACAGTGGAATTGTTGAACAGTTGTTTGTATGTTTGTCTGGGGTCAATAAGGCATATTAGAGAAATGGCCCCAGCTGTGCATTGATATCCTGGATAAAACAACTACTACTACTACTAGTCATGTTCATCTTTGTGCTGGTCTTTTCAGCAGGGTTGCTAATGCGTCCTTCATATTAGCTCTAATGCTAACTTACACTCATTTCTCTCACATGTGCTCATAACATCTTGCTTAGAATTCCACTTGATTTGAATGTAGACAATCAGGCAGGACACATCCGATGTCCAAAGTTTGTATCTTTTGTTTTGCACTGGATCTACGAGACTGTCGAATGAATATATTCTGGGTCTTCAGAATTTTAGGGATTTGTTTGTTTGCTGTTTTGTTTCCGCATTGTAGCAGTCATCAACATCCAGGGTAAAATGACTATAATCACACCTCCAGGGTGAAGTAACCATAATCACAGGCCTTCCTGTTAATGCTAACGCTAACCCACTCACCCCTTCTCACTTATCAATATCCCATTCTCTCTCACCTGTGCTCCTCCATCTCATTTAGGATTCTTGTCTGGCTGTCTTCTTTTTAGGGAAGTGCTGTCGGAGGATTTGGAGCGATCAAAGTCATCGAGGTGTGCATTAGCAGCTTTTGATTGCGGCCATGCTGCATTGACTATGGAATGATAGGTGCTTAATCGAGGATTGCGACTGCAGGCTTGCAGACAGATCGATACGGCGGTGGGTGTCAGTGCTATTGTCTGCCAGCGGGTGGCTGGGATGAGTCACAGTAAAAGAAGGCTGCTTAAAGAGAGCACTCCTTCACCCCTCACTGAGCGGCTACTCTGGTGTTTACAGGTAAACACGAAGTAAACAATGAAACACTGGAATAACTCCCAGCAGGCCATCTCATAGAGAATAGGTGTTAGTGATATTATGCATCAGTCTCAGAATATAACCGAAGGTCAGGGGGTATACAAATGCACCAGGGAGTCGTAATGCATGGATCTGAAGGTGGCAGTTGCCCAAAGTCAATTCTGAAAAGATTTTTGGTCGCACTTTATGAAGTGTCTAAAATAACTCTGTATATATACAACCGGCTGCTTCATTAAAACAACTCTTCATCTACACTCATTGCCCATTTTATCGGCAAGTATTATGTGGGTGGTTGATCATTTTCAGCGCAGCAGTGGCTCTGAGGTGGTGGTGTGTTAGTATGTATTGCACTGGTATATGTCTTAAACACTGTGTCCACCGCTTTGAAGAACAAGGTAACACAGTATGTAGGGACACAGATGGGCTACAGTCTGTAACTGTAGGACTACAAAGTGCTCCTATATGGTAAGTGGAGCTGATAAAATGAACAATGAGTGTAAATACAACAGTGGTGGACGAAGTACACAAACCGAGTACTTGAGTGAAAGCAGAGATACTCAAGCTAAAATATTACTACGTCATGCCTGCAGGTCTCCCTGACACCGCCGATCTCCCGGCCTCCATTTCCCAGAGTGCACTCTCTGATGGCCCCAGTCATCCAATCATTCAGTTCGCCCGAGTTTTGATTTGCTTCACCTGACACCGTTTACACACCTGCATATAAACCCCTCACACACACACATACACACATTGCGAAGTTTTGCCAAACCCCTGTTTGCAACTCTAAGCGTTTCTCTCTTGCCTTTTGCTCGTATCTCTGGTTCTGACCTCCTTTGTCTTCAACTTGCTCTCTTTTGCTCTGCTTGCCTTATTGTTTTGACTTCCTGGTTTTCGACCTCTGCCTGTCTCACTGTCTATGACGCTGCATTACCCCTTTTGTTATGATTGTCTTAATTTTGCTTGTCAAACTTGTCAAACTTGTCAAATAAACCTCCTTTGGCTTTTAACCTCCTCTTGAGTAAAAGTACAACAGTATGTACCTTCAAATGTACAGTATGGAGAGTAACAGGAGCATGATTTATTATGGCTCTAATGTCCTATTATCATTTCTGGAACAAGACTCTTAATCAGCTCACCGTAGGTGAAGAGACTCTAGTGTCTCTCAGTCCACCAGTCTTTAATAGAAGGTCATTAATTAGTCTGACACTGATGTCTGTTCAAATGATCATAAGCACAGAACACTGAAGGAGAACAGTTTCTGTTAGGCAGAACTATACAATAGATTTTTGTAAACAAGCAAAGTTTAAGATTTATTTGCAACTTAGTTACAAGTTTAGTAAAAAACATAAAAACTTTAAACACAGGTTCACAAATGAGCTTTCCTTTGCTATATTGCATCTGTTTTTACACGCACATAAGCCGAAAGGAACAACAAATTTCACATAATGTAGTGGAATAAAAAGTAAGAAATTAGACTTTGAAATGTAGTGGAGTTAAAGTAAAAAGTCGTCCAGTACAAAGTACAGATACATGAAAAAGCTACTTAAGTACAGTAACCAATTTCAGTTACTTCGTTACTGTCCACCAATCAGATATACGGAGGTGCATTTAACAAAGTTTTAAATTAGAAATTTGAATTTTGATTATATATTTTTTATGTTTATTTAATATTAATTGTGATATTAATTTTGACATTACCTATATGGGTGTACCTATATCTATAGAGGAACTGGTTGTGAAGTCTAAGCATTACAGTCTTTCTGAATATAGACTTCTACTTGTCAAAAGTGCACCTTGATTTATATTTATAATTGTTTGATTTTTCAGTGCAACATGTTCACTTAGCACTCGCGGGGGATGCTGAAGCCTATCCCAGGCTTCATTGGGCAGAAGGCAGGAAACACCCTGGACAGGCTGCCAGTCCATCGCTGGGCTACTTCTCAATAATGTAAGCAAAGATACAACAACCTTGTTAGCAATTATGCTAATGATGTGCTACTCATTTTCGGTATATTTAGCTACATCACTCAGCTTCATGATCATTAAAGCAGGTTTGAACAGTTTCCTTTTCCATTGTTAAAAGCCCATATTAAAACCCTTTTTATCTCAAGGTGTTTTAAAGTTTTGAGTGCTGCCATCGCAATATAAAATACATGGGCTGTGCTTATTTATTACTATACATAAGTTTGTGCAACTTGTTTGTTCAGTTTCGCTTCTTTTGCCAAGAAAGATAGTAGGAGATAAACAGATTCCTACTAAATAGGTTACATGTCTGCAAAGTGACAAAGGAAACAGGGCTCATTTGCATTAGAAGCATGCTGAAAAGCTCCATGCCCCAAACTAAAGACATGTATGTCAAAGTTATACAGTATATACAGTATGACATTAGTGTATGGAAGCTCAAAAAAGGAAATGTATTCAGTGTTTGATTTGTATGTTTATGACCTTGATGTAGGTGTGGGTGCGTTTGGCCCGTGGCTGTGTGAATGATGAGTGGGCGGATGCAGAGATATCTGTTGTATCGCGCAGACTATTTGTTTAGAGTGTTATGTTTGTGTCTACACGCTTAAATGACTGCTCTAACTGAAAGTGAGAATGGTGGGGGAGTGGGGTGGTGGTGGGGGGCTTCTGGCATTGTACATAATGTGAAGAGTCTAACAGCCACCAGCGATGCTCCCCTGTGCAGGAGCACAGCAGTGGCTGTCAGAAATGCTTTATCCTTCACACGTCCTGCTCAATATAAGATGAGCTGACTGTGAGTCTGTGTGTGTGCATTTCTTTTTTGTTTTTTGGTTTATTTTTTACATTTTTCGAACAAAAAACTGAGAAAATTACAAACTAAGCTTTGTGACAGATGGCTGAGGAGCTGAAAATGAAGCTTAACTGATGCCTACAAAGAAGAAGAGGGCTACCAAACACATATAAGCATGGTCAAAATCTACACTGCCTGAAATGTCTTTAAGAGATGGCAGTAACAGGGAGGTCAAGACCAAGAAAGACCAAGACTTACATAGAACTGTTTGCATGCAGGCCAGAAAGAAAAAGCAAGACCCTTATATGACAGCAAAAGACCTGCAAGAAGGTTTGACCGACACCGGAGTAGTGGTGCACCATTCTGCTGTGCTTTAGCTTGTTATAACACTGTGTTATAACAGTAACACTATGTTATAACAGTAACACTGTGCTTTATTGTTCATTACCATTTGCAGAATTTCACTTCTGTTTAATCAGCATTTTAGTGTTTATCATATACACATGCACCCAACGGCCACTGTGCTACATCTCCTTGTTTCTACACTCATTGTCCGTTTTATCTCCTCAGTTTATCATATAGGAGCACTTTGTAGCCCTACAGTTAGAGACTGTAGTCCATCTGTTTCTCTGCTTACTTTGTTATCCCCATTTCACCCCGTCAATGTCAAGGCCCCCCACAGGACCACCATAGAGTAGGTATTATGTGGGTTGTGGACCATTCTCAGCACTGCAGTGACACTTGACATGGTGGTGGAGTGTTAGTGGATCAAGGACAGCTTTAATATATATATATGGTAGTTTTGACTGGAATTTAAAACCCTTAACCCGCCTCTATATTAGTCTTTGTATTTACTAAATAATAAGTGTTAATATGTAATATTTGTGGGACTAAGGGGATTAAATAACTAAGTGTGGTGTCTGACTTGGTCCACAGTACTGTAGGTCTTCACAGATTTGATACCTAGAGGGAATGTTACATATATTATACATATGATATATTTATGACCCCATATCCTGACTGTATAAAAACAAGTGTGCGCGTGTGTGTGTGTGTATGTGAGAAAGAGAGAGAGAGAGAGAGAGAGAGAGTTGCGAATGGAGGTCTGGAGTAAAGTACACTTGAATGTTTCATGAAGTGAAATCGAGGCAATGAGTGTCAGACTGGTCATAATCCACCCGGCACATTTCAGGACACCAGCTGAAAATAACGATTTCTGTCAGAAAGCCGTTAAAAGCTGCTGAGTTATGAACCAGATGTGCTGATACACACTCAGAGCACCTTCCTGCTTTAATTCACACCTTTACACGAAAATGATAGTGATGTGGGTTTAGACACACACACACACACACACACACACACGAACACACACATTCACGTACATTTTGTTTGATATTACAGAGACAAGCAGTAATGCTAATATGTACCAACCTTAATCAAGTGAACTGTAAAGATCTAAGAAAAATTCTGGACTTCAGTCAACGAATACCTTGTGTCATCATAATTCAGTGGACCTCGTTTTTTCTGCAGCCCAACCATATGTATTTGATTTTGAATATACACAGGTATAGATGCATCTCACCTGTGGGTTAATGGACCCACCCATGACTCCCTGGACCACCTTTTAACATAAAGCCGGAGCTGCCAATTAAAGACGACTTTGGCTACAAATGGCATTACAGTGAGCACAATGAAGTGTACAGCACTTACTTTAAATTCACTTCTTCCTCCTCGCTGAAAGTCTGCATATGTCTGTAGGAAGTGGGTATGATGCATTAGGCTACCCATATACATTTTGTTCTGTTCTTGCGAAATGGAAGCAGCATCTCATTTTGATAGCTACAGCGTTACACAATATGCAAGTTCTTACTCTTACAGTGCTACCCTTACATACCCTCATATTGACGTTTCACAGCAGGTTGACAGCGGGGAAAGCAGGACGTAGCGCAAATGATAATGTGGTCACAATTTTTAGCACAAATGTATAAATAAGGCCTATCCTTCAGTTTACGTATCGTCAGTGTGTGAAATACTACATGGTATTCAGAGAGTATCATGTCGGTTTGTCACTCCAGCATTGGTTGGCTGTTAACATACTCACTATAGCAGTGCAGATCCTTAAATGGCAACAAAATGTTTGGTTTTGTTCTTCTTCTGGACATGCTCTCTTCTAGTTTGGTAGGTCTTCCACACATTAACTGAAGTCTTACACATCTACTTATCTATCTCCAGTTTGAGAACAATTCACTCTTTCCTCTGAACTCTTGGGAAACTGGGCAGGTTTCCAGATTTGCCAATATGCTACAACATAACGTAAAGTCTTTTAGAGGTATCCTTGGCATAGTTACAGCTGCTAGGCTATGAAGGACCAACTGGATGACCCGATTTGCCACAGCGCCACCCTGAGGCAGATCAGTGCTGGAGCTGTATTTACTAGTTAGGAATACTGAGGCCAGCTGTGAGTGACACAGCTAAACAATCTTTTCCTGCATTTGTGTATTTGAGTGTCTGTTTTTCACCAATGCACAGTGTAACATCATTATTGGTTTATTTTCAGGGACCACCCAAGAATTTTGACGTTCAGGTGGTCCAAGACTGCCTAGGACCCCCCTGTATTTCACACCATGCTTATTGACATAAACTGAGCAAATATACGAAGGGGCAGAACTTGGACACCAAAGGTGTACTGGCTGATGGGCTGCGTTTAAGGTGGGTGTAAATTTGATTTCTTGCCCAGCTACTCCTTTAACTAGACATAAAGCAGATAAGATTATCTACAAATGAGATCTCTCTCTCTAATCAGCCTTTGTTTGCTGTGAGTATTTGATTGGAGTGGTAAGTGCACAGAGGAAGGGGGGATTGATTTGGATAAGTGGGCTCAAATATGGAACACACTGTGCTTTTTCTCTCAATATGATTGTACTGTTGGCATTAGTACAGATTGATTTGGTCTTTATATTCATTCAATATGTTTTTCTCTTCATGTTTATTTGAATTTGATTATATTTTCAGAGCTCCTGAACTGCAGCTATGATGTCATGAACTAAAGGAGCTCACCTCGCTTTCCCTCTGATCGTCCATCACTCCTGATGAGCTGCTCTATTTTGATACCGCAACCAGCGGCACTGACCCCGTATCGGTGCTTACTGATGGAGAAACATCTGTTAAGGTACAATTCAATGACCTGGATGATGAAAAACCTTCCAGGATGTTTAACTTCTGGTTTAAAGAATCTATCGTGATGAACACCACACTTAATTAATTAATAGTAGACCACTGTATATACTGAAATGATAGCTAGCTAGCACAGCTGATTGATAGATAAGATGCTGTAGCAACAGGCGCACAGCCAGAAACAGTGAACAATGCAAGGTGAACGCCCAAGAAAGGAAAAAACGAGGATGAGGCAGACAGGAGATGAGTTTCTCTTTCTTTCGAGTGCACACTGACAAATAATCCATCTGTCCAAATGAGAAATTCTTCCATTTGGAAAACTCGTACAGACTTACAGCTTGAGCACATTCCACTGAAGAATCCATGAAAGTGTTCTACCAAAGTCTTGCTACTGGCCTATTTGAACTTGAACATGGACGTGATTCATTCACAACTTCAGTTTTAGACATCAATCAATCTAATGAGTCACCAAATAATAAAAGAGCACGAACAAAAAACTACATTTCTTCATTAACAGGCTACTAGCGGTGCTCTGTGGGCGACCCTGCCAGTCTGCAGTGATAGCAGAGGAGGGTAAAGTTCAGCTCCTCACTGCTTAAATACATTTAGGGCATCATATGCCTTCAAAGAGGGAGATGACAATTATTTATTATCGCCACCAAGAATTCTTCAGTGATTTGAAGCTGAACTTAATTTTTAATCACCAGCTTCATGATCAAATTTCCCCATTCCATCTTAAATGGTACAGCAACCGCAGGTACCAGAACGTAACTGCTGCATCATTTAAGGTGGAACGGGAAATTTCGCTAGGTAGTGACCGAAACATCAGCGTATTTCTATTGTTATGAAGAAAATGAAAATAAAACGTTAGTACAGTGGTTATCTTACAATACAATGGCTTTTTAACAGAGAAAACATTTATATTTATGGGTCTCTTTGGTCGCTTGGGCAGCCATCTTGCTGATGATTCACAGGGAATTCTTAAAAACACAGCTTCTTAAAAGCACATGGAAACATGTTGATATTATACTGTGTAGCATTCGAGGCCATGTTTTACTGCGACTACCTGATGACTAAGGGGGTTTTACATGCCTAAGAACACCCTTCCCCATGATAAAACTGCAGTAACACACACCTTGAATTGCCACATTGTTTTTTAAGCTTTAGGGATTTTTGTCACGTCACATATGTCCCAGGACATTCCACAATGATCTGGAAGGCTCCTGTAGGGAAAATGGCATATCTTTCTGTCTGTCAGTACAGATGACAAAGAGATTTATCTATAGACCAACGCTTGCTGTTATAATGCACCTCCACTTTCCTCCATGCTATTGTTTTTTATGGCACTTTTATTGGCTTTATAAAAATAGAATTCTACTAGTCTGCCTGACACCGGCGTAGAGTCCTTCCACCATGCCGAGCCGAAGCGATTTAATAGATTTGATGTGCATCAGCAGTGCCTCCGTCTGGCCTGGGAGTACATGCTCATCCGAGTCAGTTCTAATGCTGAGTGACAGGTATGGCGAGAGTTTGTGGAGCGCCGCTATTTGAAGCCTGTCAGCGTGGGTAGATGTGCACTATCCATGTAATTAAGCTAAAGGCAGTTGACACTACGAATTTCAACACCCGCCCCTATTATTAAGAACTTGATGCTTCTTTCATTTGATGCCGTAAACGGACATTGACAGGTTTATCTTAAACAATGCGCTCGCTCTTCGGTTCTCCAGAGGTTCCAAAAAACAGCGGAGAGCGAGGAGGCCTTATAGTCGTCATTCCAGATTGAGGTGTTATGTCTTGCTGCTCTGGGCTGATAAAATGGAGGTGCTGTTGAATATCACGTTTGAGCTGTCTTGTCATAAGGGTTGCACAACATGTTGTTTGTTGGTTGTTCTTGGGATATTAGTAGATTTATCACATAGACTATAATATATAATATATAATATAACCACCCCTCCACCCAACTTTACAGTTGGCACAATGCAATCAGACAAGTACCGTTCTCCTAGCATCCGCCAAACCCAGACTCGTCCATTGGATTGCCAGATGGAGAGGTGTTATTCATCACTCCAGAGAAAAACGTCTCCACTGCTCTAGAGTCCAGCGGCAGCGTGCTTTACACCACTGCATTTGACGCTTTGCATCGCGCTTGGTGATGTAAGGCTTGGATGCAGCTGCTCGGCCATGGAAACCCATTCCATGAAGCTCTGTTCTTGAGCTAATCTGAAGGTCACATGATGTTTGGAGATCTGTAGCGATAGACTCTGCAGAAAGTTAGTGACCTTTGCGCACTATGCGCCTCAGCATCCTCCAGCCTACCACAGCCTATCATGGCTGGGTTGCTGTTGTTCCCAATTGCTTCCACTTTGTTATAAAACCACTGACAGTTGACTGTGGAATATTTAGTAGTGAGGAAAATTCACGACTGGACTTTTGCACAGGTGACATCCTATCACGGTACCACGCTGGAATTCACCTGAGCTCCTGGGAGCGCCCCATTCTTTCACTAATGTCTGTAGGAGCAGTCTGCATGCTTAGGTGCTTGGTTTTATACACCTGTGGCCATGGAAGTGACTGAAACACTTGAATTCGATGATTTGGAAGGGTGAGTGAATACTTTTGGCAATATAGTGCTGCAGTAGGCAAATGGGTCTTCTAACCACTTCTAATGGATACTGTGTGGTTTCCTCATCCTGACCAAGTACCGCTTCAGGTGAAGATTTTAAGGCGGTTGAGGCAGATATAACCTACCCAGTGTTTATAACTTGATTTTTAGAAGAATTATTTGGTCATAAAATGTGACAAAATGCTGCTTTTACTGATATAATCAATGCTGCTGCAAATACATTTGTCAGTATTACAAGCAATAAACAATGACAATGTAATACATCGTCATACAGCAGCAGCAACAGTATCTGTTCAGTTTCTGATATGAACCTTGTCACACACTCATGTTCAGGATACTCACAGGTCACATTACCTAAATAACACTGTGATTGGTTAGTGGGTTCATATCAGTATTGGAAAGGCAAATATTGCAGTAGAGATTAACAAGTGATAGATTGCGCACCCCTAGCTGGAAGCAGCCTGTAAACTGATATTTATGATACTTCCAGCTCCTGAAGGCTGGCGTCTTCTCTGTAGAGTGTGTTCACTCAATTCAGCAGCGCTAGTTTTGGTGAGAGAACACATGAAAACATGTTTTGTAACCGTAAGGCATCTGTTTCAGCTGTGCTGCGATTATTGCCTTACTTTGGGCAGCGCTGGGCTCTTTGAGACCAGAGATTATTGACCAGGTATTTACCTCAGCATGTCGATCAATACGTCAGATCTGTGTGTGTATGTGTGCGTGTGTGTGCGTGGGTGCGAGAACATACAGTTCTGATGTTCTCACTGGTCTCCCTGTAGGATGCATTACATTTACTTGTTTCGAATGTGTATGTTTTTCAGAGTTAATAAATCATAATAAATTTATTACATGTTTAATACAGGTTTGGTCAAAAATGTTTTTGTGTGTGTGTGTGTGTGTGTGTGTGTGTGTGTGTGTGTGTGAGCTGTGCAAAAGTCAGAGACCATCCTTGATTTATTTGCATTCATATATCAGATTCAGCAATAATCCATAAACAATTCAGTTTGGCTTCTTACCGCCTGCAAAAGTCTAAAAATGTCAGGTGATGCAACCGTTCAGCCATATACACCCACTGACAACTTCATTACGTACATCTCCTTGTGTCTACACTTATTGTCCATTTTATCAGCTCCACTTACCATATAGGTGCACCTTGTAGTTCTGCAATTACAGGCTGTAGTCCATCTGTGGTCAGGACCCCCACAGGACCACCACAGAACAGGTATTATGTGGGTGGTGGGTCATTCTCAGCAATGTAGTGACACTGACGTGGTGGTGGTGTGTTAGTGTGTATTGTAGCTGGTGTGAGTGGATCAGACACAGCAGTGCTGCTGGACAACTCAGTGTGACTGCTGGACTGAGAATAGTCCACCAACCAAAACTAAACAGCCAACAGCATCCTGTGGGCAGCGTCCTGTGACCACTGATGAAGGACTAGAAGATGACCAACTCAAACGGTGCAGCCAAAGGTGAGCTATTGTGTCTGACTTTATATCGACAAGGTGGAACCAGTAAGGTAGTAGGGTCGAATAGAGTGGACAGTGAGTGGACACAGTGTTTAAACACTCCAGCAGCACTGCTGTTTTTATTATTTAAGATACAAAATGTATATAGATATAAATGTAAATATAAATGCAGATATAAAAATGCACATTATGACATTTTTAATAGGATTTTGTAATTGTTATTTAATACATATTTAATAAATATAAATACATAAATATCACATTTTTCAGTATTTAGTGTGTCCACTCTTTACCTTTATTACAGCTCCATTCTTTTTAGGAGACTCACTTTCAGTTTCAACCACACCTCCAAAGTTGGTTGTATTCTTTGCTTCTCACCATCAAAATAATCTCAAACACGTTCAATGATGTTTAGGCCTGGACTCAGGGGTGGCCAGTCCATTGTTTTGAGAGCTGTTTATCTGATGGGGACAGTTTTGATGGTCTGCCAGGTCTTGCATGGTTATTAGGAGTCCAGTTCCCTCTAGATTTTATCTATCTTATTTTTCATGTGACTGCTGAGTATCTAGATTATGGCTGAAATATCCGTTTGGGGAAAAGAAGTGTCATTCATCCCTGTTGCCCCTATTAGAAAAAACAGTATAGACCATCACAGGCAAAACCAGCATGTGTTGGGTGTCGATGCTGTTAAACTGGTCAACCAAGTATATTTCTTACCACAAGCTAAATGATCTGCCAGTGTAGAGAGATGATTTGATCAAAAACCACAAAATATTGGAAAAGTGTATTTCCTAAAGAAAACGCAGAATGGTTGTGCAGCTTAAATAGTTCCCACTTCCTGCTAGACTATGGTTACTATGGGAGGAACAAGTCATGAATAAATGACACATAGAGGAGTGCGGGTCAGTATGGCTGTGGATTTTGGGGCTCTGCCCTGTGTGAGTACTTGCAGTTTGGTGACTGTAGGTTAAAGGAGACACTAGGGTTTGGGTGGGGGTAAACATGAATAGGACTTTATGGTGGGGCAGAAGAGGGATGGAACAAAAGACGAACAGATAAGTAGGGGTTGAACCAACATGGGATTTGTGCTTGGGGGTCTGCCCTGAGATGGTGTATCAGAAACGGTGTCTCTCGGTTGAGCAGAAGTACAGTAGATGGGCGTGCACTCTTCCATCCCATTCATTCTTAATAGGAAAAATTCTGGATAAATCCGTTATTATGCGGAAATCGTGCATCCGATCAAAAAGCTGAATACAAGCACAGCATTCCCAATTGGACAGAACATTTTTGAACTGGAACAGTGTTGATATCTTGAAAGCTGGGGAACTAGAGGCCAAAACTTGTTCACCAAGAAGAAGAAGCATATCCTGTCGGATAACATAGTGCAACCCTATCTAGAAACAAGTTCAGTACCTGCTTACAACCAGCTTCTAATGTTAGCATGCGAAATAGCAGATATATCGACCACTTGTCATTCACAGACCATGTTGCAATGACACTGTAAGAGGGTGACGAAATGCATGTTTTAGTTTACCCTGTATGCCTGCGCTCTGCTACACGGTGAAATCAAAGACCCTCAGTACATAACTTTTTTCAGTGTACACGCTTGCTGCGAGTAATGTAAACAGGCTCACATCTCTAATTCACTAATTCACTGCTGAATTCTGAACATATGAAGCTCATGTACGTTCAGAGGTCGACGTGTTAAACCCAGAAGTTGTTCGATGGCTTGGCATTTTGGCTGTTTAATCTCGGTAGGCATTAAAGGGATTTCCCATGATTCCGGGGATTTTATCCTTCAAAGATCTGCTCATATTCATACATTCGCTTTGATAAGTCGCTCCTACAGTCGGTGCACTGCAAAGTGAGGCAGCACTTGTGAGTGAAAAAAGCAGGGTTTCTCCAACAGGGACGCAGCATTAGGAAATGCCAGTCAAATACTGGGAATACTGCTGGATTATTAACTCCACAGAAGTCATTTTATATCATATGAATCATTGAAATAAGCGGAGAAGTTTTTTTTATACCTTTCAGTCCAAAAACCACATTTAACGAAACACCTTTGTTTGAATATAAATGTCTTTTATGTTTTTGCTGTATTTTTAAACATTTTTGACATCAAAACAAACTTACTTGTCTTAAGACCTGATAGGTCAAGATAAGGTTATTCACAAACTCATATTACAGAAGCAAATCTGATCTTAATTTATGGAGTTCTTAAGAGTATCTTATCAACCATCATATTTGTTACCAAGTAAACAACAATACATGCACAGCTGAAACACGAAATCAAATTAATGTTAAAATTATAAGTCAGTTATACAGACAGCTGCCATCATCAATATAAAAAAGATCAAAACTAAAGTGTGATAGACTGGAAGTTATGAATATTGTGAGAACACTGAACACTTGTAATACGGGCCCTGATGATACAGAACACAAACTGATGTATTATATGATATTATTACTGTACATCATTTGAACACAGCAGGTGCCCACTATACGTTCACAATGATCCAATTTCTGACAAACACAAAATGCTCAAAGATTAACTGGAATAAAATCTCTTTACATTAACGTACATAAAGGTTAAGAACCATTTTGCTTTCTCCTGTAATAGTTACTGTTCGGAGGTACTGTGTCTTTTGTGGACAGTTATGATGTAGCCGTGTTGTACAACAGTAATAGCTCTTCTATTCACTTACTGTACTTCTGTATAAATGAGCTTTGGTCACAGACTATTATATTTCAATATAGGAACTATATCACTTAACCTCACTGGAAAAAGAGGTGAGAGTCTGATTATGAGAGAAGGGGGAGAGAGAGAGAGAGAAAGAGAGAGATAGAGCAGAGGAAGATGTAGGATGGACAGAATGATGCAGACAGAGAGAGAAGAAGTGACAGAGAAAGACAAAAACAGAAAAGGGAAGACATGGGGAGTGAGAGAGAGAGAAAGAGAGAGAGTGTAAAAGAGAGCTTGTAGGAGATTAAAGAAGACGGAAGAAAGAGCAAGACACTTGACACAGAAGATGAGACAAATGAAGAGAAAGAGGATGAGAGCTGAGGGACATGGTAGAGAAAACAGAGAGTTGGAAAATAAGAGAAAGAGAGAGAGAAAGAATGATAGGAAAGGTTAGAAGAGAGATAGAGAAAGAAAGAGATGTTGTTAAGAAGAGAGACCAAGAGAGAGAAAGGAAAGAGAGAAGAGTGTTAGAAAGTATGAGAAACAGGTGAGAAGGGGTGACGGGGTAAAGATACAGAGAGAAGGAGAGAGAAAAATGGGGGGAGAGGGGATGGGAATTAGGAGAATGAGAAATAAAGAAAGAAAGAAAGACAGAGAGAGAGAGAGAGGAAGAGGGGATGGGAATGAGGGAGATAGCAGGAGAGAGAAAGGAGGAGAGGGAGAGTGTTAATAAGAGAAATAGAGGATGGGTGCTGGTGGAGAGAGAGAGACAGAGAGAGGGGAGGGGAATGGGAGAGCAAGATAGAGAGAGATAGGAGAGCAATAAGAAAGAGGTAGAAAAAGAAAGAAAAAGTATGGAGTCTGAGTTGGAGAGAGAGATAGAAGGGGAATGAGAGCATTAGGAAGAGAGAGGAAGGGAATGAGAGCGATAGGGAGCGAGAGAGAGGAAGGGAGTGAGAGAGAGCGAGAGAGAGAGTGAGGTGGGAAATGAGAGAGAGGTGGGGAATGAGAGCAATAGGAGGAGAGAGAGGGGGATGAGAGAGAGAGGTGGGGAATAAGAGAAAGACAGAGAGAGAGAGGAGGGGAATGAGAGCGATAGGAAGAGAGAGAGAAGAGGGGAATGAGAGCAATAGGAAGGGAGAGGGGGATGAGAGAGAGAGAGGTGGGGAATAAGAGAAAGACAGAGAGAGAGGAGGGGAATGAGAGCGATAGGAAGAGAGAGGGAAGAGGGGAATGAGAGCATAGGAAGAGAGAGGGAAGAGGGGAATGAGAGCATAGGAAGAGAGGGGGGATGAGAGAGAGAGGTGGGGAATAAGAGAAAGACAGAGCGAGAGGAGGGGAATGAAAGCGATAGGAGGAGAGGGGGATGAGAGAGAGAGGTGGGGAATAAGAGAGAAAGACAGAGAGGGAGAGGGGAATGAGAGTGATAGGAAGAGAGAGAGAGAAGGGGAAGGAGAGCAATAGGAGGAGAGAGAGGTGGGAAATGAAAGAGAGGGGTGGGGAATGAGAGCTATATGAAGAGAGAGAGGAGGGAATGAGAGAGAAAAAGGTGGGGAATAAGAGAGAAAGACAGAAAGAAAGAGAGAGAGAGAGAGAGAGAGAGAGAGAGCGAGTACTGTAAGCAGTGGGATTGATTCAGTGCTGGAGGATCATTTTTCAGCTCAGTGAGAGTGAGGGAATAAATCATGTGCGGACAGCCGGAGGTGGAGGTGTGCGGTGATGGAGAGGTGGCTAATGGCCGCTTCTCCAGCTGCCTGACCCTGCGGGTCAAAGCAATAATGAAAGCGTCCTGGCCTTTATCTCCCCAGACTGCCCTCTAGACTCATACCTCCCTCCCTCGCTCTCCCTCACTCTCTCTGTCTCTCTCTACCTCTCTCGACCTTTCCCTCTCTCTATTCCCACATGGACAGGGCCGGTCGGTGCAAGAACGGCTTAAGCATGGGTAATAGCTCAAACATGGGACCTCTGTCAACCCCTCTGTTGTTCTGTCATCTACAATCCTTCAAGCTCAGGCCCAGCCATTCTAAAGCCTATTGCCATAGACCATGCGGTCCATTCAATACATACAGACCCACAATACTACAGACCCACCACCCGCAGCTTTATCAAGCCTGTATGACTTGTCTGGTAAACTGTGCTGGATAATCCTTCCCTCTTCACTCGTTTACAGGTTGACTCTTTCAGAAACACATAGCCATTTATTATATATCAACCAAATTCAATTATTTACAGCAAATACTACTGAATTTTAATTTTAGATCATTTAAAATGAAATCATATTGTGAGTCTTGTAACTGTATTGGTATTACTGCTATAATTTCAAATTGTTTTGGGAACCCATATGGCCAATATACCCACTTTATAGAACAGATTGATGGCAATCCCAACCAAACATGCCCAGACAAGAGCAGCTCTGTGGACAAAAAGGGACCCCTGATGAAGGGTTAAAGGTTGGCTAACACAAATCCATGCTACCGTAGCCATTGTTGTGATGTTAGACAAGCTTGACAGAACACTGCAAGAAGGTTATACTGTTAGGATAGATCAGGTGTAGTCAAGTAATTGAGCTAATATTAGTGTAATGGCAAATGATTCATTGACATTTCCAGCCTAGCCAGTTTCAATTAGCCTCAACAACACAGCTGAAGTGTAGGACTATACTCTCTTTTTCAAAGCCCCCTAGTGGCCACTCTGGCAGCTGACAAAATGATATAGATGGTTCAACTGAGGGACCTCCAAAACATGGGGAAACGGCATTTTACGGCTAAACTGGACACCCAGTGTTGGGTAGCAAATCTACATGAACTGAGCCACATGAATTGAGCTGCCTCCGTAGGCAGCATTATAGTGAAGCATTTGCGTGCTACAGAGACTAAGGTTGCCCCACTCAGAAGTCAGTTGTCTTCTAAGGTGCCTTTTTCAAATTAGGTGCCTAATTTGAAGGCAACATAGCATGTGCCCTTCTCTGAGAAGGCAATCCTGTAATACTGTTCACTGGCTGTTCATCGCTTCAGTTTGATTAACATGGCAGACTGAATGGCCGTTTCTGACCATCAGCGCATCAGCAAATGTAGGTTATGTCTCATCTCCTGGATTTACTGTTATAACTGATCCCATAATTATCAGATGTGTGTTTGTAAATGGCTAGACATGGTTCCTGTGGTTAAATGTAGACAGTTCAAATGTGAAACACAACTATGACAAGCCGTGGCCAAAAGGACACCAGGCCTACAAGTAAAAACATAATTTCGACTAGTCAAAATATAATTCCGACTAGTAAGAAAAAGAATGATATGTATCTATAATTTGCTTTTAGCTAGTGAACTTTATTTTCACTAATGCAAATTTTGTTTTTACTAGTCAAAACTAAATTGCAGATCTTTTTAATGTATTAATTTGTGTTTAATGATAATTACAGATATCAACACATGTATTAACCTAGTCCTTTTTACTAGCAACTAATAAATATTACTGATCTCTATTATGAAAACATCACTCGATAGATGATTATGACTAGTCAAATTAGTGTTCTGACTAGTTATGAATTCAGTTGTAGATGTAAAACTGGCTTCTTACTAGTCAGAACTCAACATATATTCAACATATGCAAGACAGAAAATGACAACATGCCTCTTTTCTCTTTCACCTCCTCAGTGCAGATTCCTTAGACTATGCTTCATCATAAAGGTCACTCGTATGGCTATCGTTTCCTGCCATTAAGTTTGCCTAATGACATGATATGTTAATTGTGCGCGTTAAAGCATAGTTCAGTCACATGCAGCAGTCTTTTTCAGCTTTGCACTCAATAACACTGACCTCAGCATAGTGCAGATGTCTGATGGATGAGGAAAATAGTTTGCCAAATTTTATCCTCATTTAGGCTTACCCTGCTTTCATGTTGATTTATTATTTGATATAATAGTCTATTTTTCATGGTTTGCAAAATTGTATACTTGCTAATGCATGTTTAGCTTATTAGCAGGTTAAATTACTGACTAGGCCTGAAAATGGACTTTGAGTAGGTTTAGTTTTCAAAGCAGCCTACCTGAAACAACTGGCAACCTGCTGTTTATTTACACTGGCACATTCATTAGGTACACCTAACACCAGGTCAGATCTTAAATCAACCTGCTTGAAAGTATATGGTGTAAATTGACTTTACTGTGTTTTACCCTTCAGAGGTCAAATAAAATGTCACAGCCAGTGAAACTACTCGGCACACCTGTTAGCTAGTTAAATAGTTGATAATTTTCATTTTCTTGATAAAACTCATTTTCTGGTTGCTGAAATATTGTCGATGTTCCCTCACTGCCTCACTCACTAATGTATCCATATTTAATCTATTAAATAGGTCAGATTCTTCCTCTACCCTTCGTTCCTCTCCACTGCCTTCCATCTTGTGCTACACTGACTAGATACACACATAACATCTTTTTTTCCACCTGGTGTTGATCTCATAAATATGCATGAAATGCAAATATTATAACTTTTTATGTATTCATGAAACCATTGGAGAGATCTGAACATATTTTTGACTAATAAGAATTAGTTATAGATCTCTCAAACTGTATTTCAACCTCAAGAACATCGTTGAAGCTATCGGTAAAGCTTATCTCATGACCTAAATTTAATTTTAGATATCTTGTTTTTAATTATTACTTGTTCATTTTTTTGTATTCCTACATACTAATATCAAAAGTCAAAACATTATTACAGATATCTGTATCTTATATATACAAAAACACTGCATTCTGACTAGTTATAATTCTATGTTTTGATATCAATAAAATGATTTTTACTACCAAAAGAGTAGTCTAGATTTCTATAAGCGTATTTTAGAGATCAACATCTGTACATATCTCTATTGTATATTGTAGCTAGTCATAACTGCGCTTGTTGTCCAAAGAATAGCTGCACCCAGAAGGAAGTGTGGGATTGCCGTGCTACTTGAAAGGAGGATAAAATTTACCAGGAACAATAAATGATGATAAATTTAGACTGCCGAGATGTTTGGCATGATGCATTAGGAAACATGGCGACCCGACACCATACTGAGAGACACTACTTCTGTATGTGTAACTCAATAAATATTACCCATATCAGTCTTTAATCGATTTATCATCATTTATTGTTTCTGGTAACCTTTATCCTCCTTCCCAATAGCACTGCAATCCCACACCTCCTTCTGGGTGCAGCTGTTTCTTGACGATGGGTGTATAATTCATTATTGCACTATATGACACATTTTGTTTGGTGTAAAAATGTAAGCATTTTACATGATGTCATCCTCACATACACTGCTTCAAATTTCAGCACCTCCAACACTGTTTAACACTGTGTGTGCTAAATCTAGAACAGCCAAAAACAAAGTTATTAAAATTATGCTAGTGCTATACCATTATAAACCTCATAGGGGTGCTAGCAGAAGTTAGCATGGATAAAAGACAGCATGGATAGAGGAATTATGCGTACTGTTTTAGCCTGTACACCAGCAAGGTGGAGCTAAAGGGAGGTGTTTCTGATACAGTGACCCGTGATTACATGTGCTTTCATAGGCCCGAAAGTTTCACCAAGAGTTTTCTGATGAAGCAGCAAACAAATAAGGTCAGAAAGGTAAGGCTGAGTGTAAGGATGTAAAGGCCAGCCAAATGAGAGAAAGCGAGCGCGAGCCAGACAGCATGTGTTAGTGCTTCCATCGACTCCTAAACAAGCTTTGTTTCACCGCTTTTCTTTCACTGTAACCAATTTTCCAGTCATGTTAGAGCCCTGTGTGGCCTTTGTGCGTGTGGAGTTATCTCCAGCCTTTGATCTCTCCTAAAGCGCATGATCAGTGTTCTGCCTGCTCTTTCATCTTGGGTTTGAAAACTGTCCTGCGCGCTTTGTGCCACTGAAGTGTTGCTCCTAATGAAGACACTAGCGGCTAGAGAAATGAAAGTCTACCGCATTCATATTCACTCTGCATCTGAATCTGAATATGAATATAAGTCTGAGGTCAGTCTACATAGCTTTGCTTTTAGACGGGGCTTCATTCCATGAGAAACAAGATCGGCTACATAATGAAACACTAGAGCCATATCAAAGGAACTTCTATAGGATTCTGACATCAACTTTACAGCAAGCTGACAATTACTGTAGCTGACTCCAAAGTACTACACAACCCAGGTAGATTACCAAGACAGCAGTTTAGGACAGAATGCTAGTTTCTGAGTGCTGACTGGTTAGTATTACTGCTACTGAGTGCTGATTGGTTAACATTGTGACTACTGAGTGCTAATTGGTTAGTATTACTGCTACTAATTACTGATTGTTTGACATTACTGCTCCTGAGTGCTGATTGGTTGGCATTACTGCTACTGAGTACTGATTGGTTGGCATTACTGCTACTAATTACTGATTGTTTGACATTACTGCTACCGAGTGCTGATTGGTTGGCATTACTGGTACTGAGTGCTGATTGGTCTCCTTTGCTGCTACTGAGTGCTAATTTGTTAGCATTAGTGCTACTGATTACTGTTTTTACATTACAGCAACTGAGGGCTCATTGGATAGAATTACTGCTACTGAGTGCTGATTGGTTGGCATTACAGCTACTGAGTACTGATTGGTTGGCATTACAGTTACTGAGTACTGATTGGTTGGCATTACTGCTACTGAGTACTGATTGGTTAGCACTACTGCTACTGAGTGCTGCTTGGTGCTAACTGGTCGGCATTACTGCTACTCAGTGCTGATTGGTTGGCTTTACTTTCCATGCAAACTGGGTATCCTAATTTTGGGTAAGCATTCCCCGACCAATCACAAGGCTGACTTCTCTTGCCCCACCCACACACAACAGTTTCAGATCCAGAGAAACTTAGCGAGCTAAGGCTAACTCAGCATAACCAAAAGCCTGCAAGCTAGACCACCTGTCTGTAGTGGCACATTGCCCCTTCATTCCTTTATCCATACAGCAACGTTGCTCCTTTGTCCGTTCCTCTGTTTATGCTTTGTCTATCTGTCTGTCCATCTGGTCAGGTTAGCCTCATAAAAAAGCTGCATAATGATTTTAGTTCTGTATGAGTGGTGAGGCTAGGAGTGTTAAACAGAGAGCTAGCTGTCAATCAAGCTATTTGTTAGCAATACCCCCACAGTTGTATCTTAAAATTTTCATTCAAGCTTTGCTGGATGTTTAATATAACACACATGTTTAGCACATACAAACATTTGATTTAATATTTTTATTAAAAAATAATATTTATATTTTTATATTTTATACTTTCTCTGTGTTGCCTGAAACTTTAAATAAACCAACCATAATAACTGCATTCAAATTAATATCTAAACATTACAAACCTGTACTTCTTAGTGGCTAGACATTATCAGCCCTTCACCGAAGAGCCCTGAGAGATCCATACAGGTAAAAATTAAAGAACGAAACTGTAAGGCTGACAAGGCAGCGATGGGAGATTGCCACAGGACAGTACAACATGAACATTATACTATTATAAAAGCATATAATTAAAATTTTACTTCGGAGGACTTATACAGCACTGCAGAAATCTATTATATCACAGTTCTTTCTGCTAAGGATATTATATCGTATAGAGCCAGAGCAGATTGGTTACAGTTCAGTGCAGGTTATTGGGATATGTATTGTTCTCAGTTCAGCGGCCGTGATGGTCTATGGCCACGGTGTAAAGCAGAATAACCTCACCTACATCCAGTGGCAGCATCCAATTACTGAATGTGTATGTGTGTTTGTGTGTGTGCGTGTGTGGGAGGTCTAGCCTAGCTGATAGAATGCTCTGCTGGTGACCTTCCCTGCAGAGTGGGGGTAGCCAGTGTGTTGATCACAGGATTCATCCACAAATAGAATATTGTATCAGCCCCCCACAACGTTCAGCATAGCCCTCCTACACAAACTAACACACATACACACATTTAAATTATATATAAAGCCAGGACATATGGCCGTACATACATCCCATATGTAATATATATGTATGTATGAGTTTGTATGTAATAATGATATGTCCCCTATTGTTCTTGATAGAAGAAGACCTCAGTGTCACTGGTGGACTGAGAATAGTCCCCCAACCCAAACTATCCAGCCAACAGCGTCCTGTGGGCAGTGTCCTAGGACCACTGATGAAGGACAAGAAGATGACCAGCAGCAACAGATAAGCTATCATGACTGAGTTTACACATACAAGGTGGACCAACAAGGTAAGAGTGTCTAATAAAGTGGACAATGAATGGAAACAGTGTTTAAACTGAGCAGCACTCAGTCAGTGGTTGGTGTATACACACACACACACACACACACACACACACACACACACATATATATATATATATATATATATATACATATATATATATATATGTGCATGTGTGTGTGTATATGTATATATATATCTCATTAAAATGAAATGAAATTAATGAAATTCCTCATTCACATAAAGCGTTCCCCCACTGAGCTGTATTCGGCACCATGCATCCAAGAGTCTTTCTAAATATCCATATTACAGTACCAGCTACATGAGTGTGACTTTGTTCTGATTCTATATTAAACACAGCAGCAAGGCTCCAGCCTCGTTTCTTTGTGCTTTACTCCTTCCTCTCGGGTCTCCCTATCTTCCTTTAACCACGTGGTGCTAAATCAATAGCACAGCGGTATAGAATGCGTGTATGCCTGCTTACAAGAACAGCCTGCTAACAGCCCCATGTGAACTAACTCTAGCTTGGGGGAGAACAGCCTGGACTACATGTGTATGGCCGTGCTATTCGTGTAGATATCCTCAGATATCCTCAGAATGATGTAAAGACTAAAGTTTCTAACTTGTGAGGACATTAGAGTGGTTGACAAAACAATCCGGGTTTAATAGAAAACCCATTCATTTTCTTGACGTTAACGTTAGCGTTGGGTTAGCACAGCAGCTCTTAGCTGCAAAAGGACATGGAAACACCCTACATGAACTTTATCTTTACCCTAAATGTAGTTGATCAGCCCAGACATGATGTCTGAAGTTGATTTATTTGGCTTTGTGCTGGAGCCATGCAGCTAACACGAAATCGACACTTACTAGCGATTAGCATCATTCACACACTTGGCTCAAACTGTGTCAAACAGACTTGCTCATGTGTTTTCTAACATAGTGCTGTTTCCTATTTGGACTAAAACATGGAAAAAATTGACATGCTCTGATTTTGGTTTGGATTTTTTCCTGCATCTCTTTTTCCCAATGTAGTCCTTCCCAATTCCCACTGGTTAGTTGTTGTAGATCTTCTTGTAGTACATGTTGCTACCAAGCTGTGAAGGTGAAGGCGAGTACGTACACGTGAAGCACCACCACATCTTTTTTGAACTGCAGCTCTGCGTGCTTCTAGCATTGCGCCTTCTTGCTGCCAGACAGGCGGTTTCCCACCTAATTGGGATGGGGTTGGGTGCTTGGGTGGGTGGACAAAAAAAAATTAAGAGAATGATGCTGCCGTGCCCTACGACATCGTTCATGATCTCAAGGGCAAGACATGGAATGGACATTACTGGCTGCACATTGGAAAGGCTAGGGATCTTTTTGGCGTAGCCTGAAAACATAAATGCTTCTTTCATCACTGCAATATTGTTGTATAATGTTTGAAAATGCCGTTTTTTTTTTTTTTTGGCGATTGGTGCAGCTACAAATACTACAAAGACATTAGTGGTAAACGTACCCCAGCCATGACCATACACAGGGTTTTAGAAACGCTGAGGTCCAAAAAATTAGCTTGCTGAGGGGGAGTTTGCGGTATACCACCCAACCAACCGGAGGTTGCACAACGAAGGTCATGCAAGCTCTTGCTGTCAGTCATCACGGTCTTATTTACAGTCATGGTGGAGGGTGGATTTCTTGTGTGACTTCTTGTACATCACGTCTGTAAAGTACAATTCAACGGAAACACAGTGAGACTTGGTGTTAGGAGGTTAGCTAATGTAACGCTAAGCTAACGTATCATTTTGTTACTATGGTTAAGGTGGGCAGAATGGCATTGAAGCAGTCTGCTAGTAAAACTGTTATCTGTATCATGCTTCAGTGGATTAGGCTACCTGTCCAGTTTGCTGATATAATCAAAGAATCAAGACTTTGTAGAAACGACAAGATCATTTACTCCACCAACAGTAATGCAGTGCAGAGGTAAAGCACCAAAGCAGAGTTATTTTAGGCCATTATTTCACGACTTGTATTATATATGCCTTAGATAAAATTCTAAAGCCATGGACTTCAGAGACCCTGGTGGTAGGTATGGCCATGCCCCTAGCTGACTACTATGTATGTTTAATGTTGGGTTATTTAGTATAATGGTTGGAATGCCGACCTTTGACTTTTTCAGTAGTGTTGTGGGCTGCTATTCGTGCAGTTGAGTGGCTTTGGAACGCTTTTTGTCAGTCTAATAACCCTGCTGGCCATCCTAAAAATACAAGGCCGAATAGACTAATAGATAGCAATGGCTTCACTATCGATAAAACTTACTGTCTCCTTGTAATAGGAGGCATGGATATGGTACGTACCCTGCCTGCCAGATGAATTCAGAACACATGTTCTATCTTAAAATCATTATTAGGACTATAACTGACCATTAGTAAAATAATGATTGACACCACGCTCAGACAATCACTGCTTAGCCATCATCTCATAGCACATCTTCTTCTAACAAGAACATAGAATCTATTATTAAACTGTTTCTTAAAGAAGACCACACATTTATAGCTCAAAACTACCAAGCAGGTAAGGTGAGCTAACCATAGTTTGGGTCATTGACCTCCATTTTAATAAGACATCTAATGATAAATAGCCATGTAGAGCAATGTTAAGATCAGCTAGCTAGCTAGTTAACCTTGACATTCAGTGTTACAGCAATTAACTATAGTCTATTCATTCAGAATTTACCTTTTGGATACATTATGATCATATAAACACCACTTATAAGTAGTTGATGTGTTACTGGCATATTACATGTCCAGTGGGTCTAGGAAATACTGTAAATCAGATCTTTCTGCTGGACTGTTGGTGTAAGGCTAGCATTGTGTACGGTGTAGCATCTAGCTACAGTCATAGACATGGAAACACCCCATCAAGGCAGGAATACAAGCCAGTGTGGGTGCATGTGTTTAGACCTCAGGAGAGACATGATGCAAGGTGTGCATGACACTGATTAAAAGCTGCTGAGACCTGTGCTGAGGGATCTCTGAAAAATTCATGAGCGTCTCCCGTACGCGCCCAGACACGCACACATTAAATATTATTTTGGAGGAATACGGGGAGGAAGGGGAAGAGGAAGAATGATTTTTCTCATGTGTCGATGTCTCTCCGCCTGTGAGGCTGAGGAACGATGCCAGAGGAAGTGCTGTGATTAGCATGGCAGCGTGTATCCTCTGATCACTGCTGCACCAGCTACAGCATTAGCATTCATTCACTCTCTGAGGACTGACACATGCCTATCCTAACAGAGCTGAGATATGACCCAGAGACAATATCCGCTGGAAACTCCCACCTTAATCTGCTGCTCATTGGCCACTTTATGAGGATGTTCTTCATGCGTGATGTTGCTGTATGATCATGCTGAGCAGGAGAATCAAAGTTCTCTCTACCGAATGTAACAACAGCTGGCAATGAAACAACAAGCCTTTACTTCATATTACCTTTAATTGCTTTGATGACAGCGTTACTAACATGAAGGTTTGCTAAGCTGAACATCAAACCTATCAGATAAGCAGATAAGGTTCTCATGAACACACTAGTGATGGGCACATCACTCAGATGTTTCACTGAACTTCGAAAGCCTTTATAAAGCCTTTTAAAAGTCCTGAAAGGTTCCTGAAGAAAATGGTGAGAGATTCTGCAACTTCAACTTGTTAAGATGTTGCTAGGTTGTTGCTATGGTATCCCAGGTGGTTGCTGGGGTGTTGTGAGGCAGTTGCAGTAGTATCCCAAGTGGTTGCCAGGGTGTTGCTAGGTGGTTTCTATGGTATCCAAGGTGGTTGCTGGGAGGTTGTGAAGCTTGCTATGGTATTCCAGGTGGTTGCTAGGGTGTTACTAGGTGGTTGCTATGGTATCTTAGGTGGTTGCTGGGATGTTGCTAGGCAGTTGCTATAGTATTACAAATGATTGCTATTGCTATGTGTTGTTGCTGTGGTATCCCAAATGGTTGCTGAGATGTTTCCGTGCAGCCTCTATGGTATTTCCGGTGATTGCTAAGGTGTTGCTAGGCAGTTGATTACTAGGCTGCTACTAGGCTGTTAGGTCAAGTAAAATTGACCAGAACGACCATGAAAAGCACGGACAAATATGAGGATACTTTAGATGCAGCTCCAGGAAACCACCATGAGGAGAAGCTTAGCTAGATTGGTGGATCCGTATGACGTCGCCTGCGTTTCTCTAGAAGTCAGAGGTATTCCAGTGTGTGAACGTTTTCAAAAACTAATAAAAGTGGCCACCAAAACCACCAAAGCTTAATAAATACTCACATATATGTGTTAAGCTGAGACGCTTCTTATCACTTCTTGTCACTTACATATAAAACACTTGACTGTATCGGTTAATATGATTTTAAATTATTTTTTAAACTAATTTGCATTTAAATGTTTTAGTGGTAGATCTGTCATGGCTTTGTTTTCTCATTACAAACCGGCACTGTGCTGCCAAGTTCCCTTAATGGCAGCAGTGTGATCACATGACGTCTAGTATTCAAGCTGAGTACTACAAATAAAGATGCTAAAAGGAGTTTGGAGCGATGCAGTACCCTTAAAGCCCTGACATTACTTGTACCTGAATGGTCGAGTAATATTTACTGATATGCTTGCGGTTAGTTGCTGCCACTTAATCCCAGCCAGTTCTTTGTACTGATCTTTCTGCTGGACTGTTGTTGTAAAAATTCAGGTGTACTTACTTTAGTGAGTAGAACAAACTCAAAAAGACAAGCAATACGATAATACAGAATACCTAGCAAGTTAGTTGATTTCTGTTAATTAGTTCTCATTTTTCCTTCATATGTTTTTTCCTTCAAACAGACAGCACATTCAGGTGGTACATTTGGGTTAAATGCAACATTGGACGGACTTGTTTTGGGTGACCTAACCCTGAATACGTTCATTAACTCTGCTCACTTGTTTGTTTGGTTGTAAAAAGACTATTACTGGCAATTCTAACATCTACTCCAACACTGGTGTTAGAGTGCACTGTAAAAAGTGTTTTGTTTGACCTAAAGAAATTACTTTACAATCAACTGTTTGTTACAAGCAAATGAATTAGGTTGATACAACCTAAAAAAGGACTTTTTCATTTTCTTTCAATCAAAGTAATTTTTGAGTTGAGTAAAACTTATTCAATTGCTTGTAACAAACTGAAGTAATTCTTAGGTTACACTTTTTACAGTATGCTTTCTTTTTTAAACTTAAGAAATAGTGTATTTAATTCTATGTATCTCATTGAACTTCAGAAACAGGGTTAAAAACAGAGCAAGCTTAAACCACTTAGTGCACTATAAAAAGTGTTTTGTTTGTCCAACCTAAAAATATCAATCAAATTTGTTACCAACAAATGAACTAGGTTTACTCAACCTAAAAAAGGACCTTGAATGAACAATTCTTTCAAGCAAAGTCATTTTTAGAGTAAAATTTATTCAGTTGCTTGTAACAAATTTAATTAATTCATAGGTTGCACATTTTACAGTGTACTTTGCCTGAGCATTCCTTTAAAGAACCATTAAGAATGCATATGACGGTTTCATAAAAACTGGAATCAAAAATACAAGCCAACGCTGTAAAAAGTATTTTGTTGGTCGAATCTAAAAAGGAAAAAACGTTTACAAGCAAATGCGTTAGGTTTACATAACCTAAAAAGGAACAAACAATTCTTTCAAAGTCAAATCAAAGTCATTTTTTGAGTTGAGTGAAACTTATTCAATTGCTTGTAACTAATTATAGTATATTTTTAGTTTTCACTTTTTTCAGTGAAGAGTACAAACAACACTCCACCACTGCTGTCCTGTTGAGAAGCTGCAATATATTCAGTAATATGAACACTGCTAGAAGAAGTCCCACTCACTGGCCGCCTCGCAGGTATACGGCTTATCCGATCATTGGTCAGAACAGAGTAGCTTTTGGTCAGTGCTTGAACTAGGGGAGGGCGGCTCAGGCTGTCTCTAAGCATACACCAGCAGCATGAAGCTCCATGGAAGGGGGGTTTCTACTGAAGTGGATCTTTGAGATAAGTGGAGCTGATGAAATGTCTAGTCAGTATAAGAACAGGGGGTTTCTGATATAGTGGTCAGTTTGGACTACACTGACAGGAACGCATGTTAACTGACGTTTGTTATCAAGTCTGCGATTTCCTCCATTAAAACGACTTTGATAACAAGAATTGAAAGTCAGTGGAGCGCTGCGTTCATTACCCACAATGCTGTGCTTCTGCAAAAGGGTCCAAACAGTGCTCGATAAAAATAAACAGCACTGAAGGAATCCGACATCAGCGCAGACTTTTATTTTTAAACAATGCCTGTGCGGCGTCCCATTGAGCGCCTGGGGATTAAAGAATGTGCATATTGTGCTTTTGCTGATTTTTGGCCGTCGTGAAAGAGAGGAAAAAACGCTTTGAGCGTAAGAAAGAGCATCTGGTTGGTTTTTTAATAAAAAGGCTTTTTGCGCTTTGCAAACAGTGGCAACTCCTGCCTGCTCGCTCCGGCTCCCTTCAAAGGATTTGGAACACTTTTATCTTAGAGAATGGCAAATGGCATTGTAATGATACATGAAGTAAGACACCAAATTACACTTAATAATGTTTAACACGGCTTTCCAGCGAGCAATTTTACCCCCCTTTCAGACGCGGAGCGGCCTTTTCTCTCTCTATCGCTCACGTTTCCTTTCATGTACCTGCAGAACACAGCACAGGCTCTCTCTCTGACTCTCTCTCTCTCTCTCTCTGTCTGTCTGACTCTCTCACTCTCTCTTTCTCCCTAGCTGACTCTCTCTTGCTATCTCGGTCTCACTCTCTCTCTCTCTCTCTGACTCTATGTCTCTCTCTCTGTCTGACTCTCTCTCTCTTGCTAGCTTACTCTCACTCTCTCTGACTCTCTCTTTCTCTGTCTGTCTGACCCTCTCTTTCTCTCTCTCTCTCTCTCTCTCTCTCTCTCTCTCTCTGTCTGATTCTCACTCTCTCTGACCCTCTCTCTCTTTCTCTCTCTCTCTCTCTGCCTGACTCTAACGCTCTCTGACTCTCTCTGACTCTCTCTCTCTCTTTCTATCTCGCTCTCTCTCTCTGTCTGACTCTCTCACTCTCTCTAACTCTCTTGCTCTCTCTTTCTCTATCTCTCTTTCTCTCTTTATCTATCTCTTTCTTACTCTTTCACTTTCTCTGACTCTCTCTTTCTCTCTCTCTGTCTGACTCTCACTCTCTCTCTGACTCTCTCGCTCTCTCTTTCTCTATCTATATATCTCTTTTTTTACTCTTTCACTTTCTCTAGCTCAGTGTGACTCTCCCATTCTCTTTTTCTCTCTCTCTGACTCTTTCTCTCTCTGTCTGACTCTCTCACCTTCTCTTCCTCTATCTCTCTATCTATGATTCTCTCATTCTCTCTTTCTCTATCTCTCTCTCTCCCTCTCTCTCCCCCTCTCTCTCCCTCTCTCTCCCTCTCTCTC
>CM067496.1:3306804-3390578 GCA_034552555.1 Semaprochilodus insignis | reverse complement strand
AGTATATATATATATATATATATGTATATATATTTATTAAAGCAAATGTAAAAGAGCAGATTTTAACCTGTCAAAAGAATGCAAACTGAATTCATGGTATAACCATGTAAGTAATCAGATAATTATTATTAGTACATTTGAACATTTGAACATTTTATGTCCAGCAACGTTTCAACTTTTTCAACTTCAACAAATCAAGCACAGCTGTAAATCTCTCTGTTTTCCATTCTGCTGGCCTTTCAGTCTCTATTACAGTCTGCCTAAATCGTTGCTCAGTCTACTTGTAGCCATCAGGACACATAGACTCACTCTCAAACAAGTTGCTGCGTCTTACAGTTACTAGGAGGAAACAAATCTAAGTTTGGAACATAGCCACTGACATTTAGAGTTGTCAGAAGGCGCCATGATTACACTGGCTGAGGGAAAAACACAGAACACTAACTTTCTCTCTCTCTGGGAGGGGCACACTTTGAGGGAGCTGGAAGTTTTTTAACTCGCTTCCTCCTTCGGCTGCTTTCAGAACTCCAGTCTTCAGAGTTTCTAGGGATTATTGATGTAAACACACACCCAGCTTTCTGAGTCTCTGCCCCCGTCTCACCCGGAGCTCATTTAATCCCACTGTTAATGCAGGAGTTGATCTAATGGAATGATATCAGCCCCCCAAATCCAGCTCGCACGGTCTTCTGGGTTTAGCATTAGCTCAAAGCAGCCAGGCCTTATTTGCTGAGGCGCACTGATTTCATTTCCGTGTGTAAGCTAGCAGAGTGTGCGGATAAACAGTATAATGAAAATTTGTATTAGCAACATTAATGAGATATTCGCTGCTGTTGATGTCGCTCGGTTTAGCTTTTCTCCAGTAATCTTGTTTGCACAGATATTTGGCCAAACGAAGGAGTCTTTTGTCAAGGAGTGCATTTTCTTCTTTCATATATGTACGCGCTGCTGTTATACAATGTCACAGCATGAGGTCATACGACATGTACCATATATAGCAGCACGGTTGCGCAGTGGATAGCGCTGTTGCGTCACAGCAGGAAGGGCCTGGGTTCGATTCCTGGCCAGAGTTCTGTCTGTGTGGAGTTTGCATGGTACAATTCTGAGGAGAATTTCCTGTAGACTGGGATTTTTCCAGTTGGATGGTCTTCCCATATGACCAAATGCTTCGATACACCTGCAAATTCAGCTACTCCATTCACACTATGGCCTTCGGCACTCCCAAATCCAATCACTCCTTACATACATATAGACATATGAATATATTATATTAAGTTATATTAATATGTATTATATAAATGCAAATGTCTATATGTAATAATAATGTAGTATCTGTAATATATATATGGTCACAACATTTTATGACATACATACATTAAACTCAGAAAAGGTTCTGGCCTTCTCCTATAGACTTACCAGTTTGCGTATACATTTGAGATGGTTTTGTTGCTCTTGTAGGCTAACCCTTAGCTTTTCCTACACAATGAGGACTTTTTTGGCCTGAACGTATACAAAAACAAACACACCCACAGGTCATTTACCACACCACACACTCGCCTTGTATCTGCTCCTTTGAGATACAGGATCTAGCCTGCTGCATGTAGAGTCTGCAAGCGCCATTTACTTTACACAGAAGCCTTTTACTGCCTAATAAATAATTGAGCGGAGACTAATGGCCTGCTACGCACCGATTGATTTAAGTGTTTGGTTTGTGTTTTTGGTACATGGTGAATGTCCCCGGCTCCTCCTGCTTCAAAGCTTCACAGAGTTAGAGCTGCACAACATGACGTTTGTTAGTTGTTATCACGATACTGGACAACAATTAGAAACGTAACATATTAAACCATAGCTTGCTAGCATAGCTGAGGTCTTCTTAGTGCAGCACCTGGAATTTGAACTAAGCTTTTTAATTGTTGGGTTGCAGTCAAGTGAATAAATATTTGGACGTAGACAAAGTTATTGTTATTTTATCTGTCTAATGCAGCATATTGGCATTTCTATTTAATTTGCAATAATATAAGCTCAAAGCACAAGCTTCAATTTGATGACATTTACATAGACATTTATGTAAATCATGTGAACATTGTTGAAATCTATTATGTTATCTAGTATGTTAACTATTTTCATACACAGCCCTCCCCTAAATTTTTAGAGTATGACAGATGATGGTATCTACAATTAGTTCTAGCTGTATTATTAGTCACATTTGTAATATATAATGTAGATAACAGATTGATAATAATTATTATCTATAACTACTGTGTCTTATCTATCTATCCATCTATCTATGATAGGAAAAAACATGTCTACAACATAAATACAGCCATTTTACACTCATTGTTAAAAGAATAGTTGCACCCAGAAGGAGGTGTGGGATTGCAGTGCTATTGGGAAGGAAGATAAAGGTTACCAGGAACAATAAATGATGATCAGTTTAGACTGATAAGGTCAATATTTATTAAGCTACACATATGGAAGTAGTGTCTCTCAGTATGGCGTCGGGCCGCCATGTTTGCTAACGCAACATGCCAGACGTCTCAGCATGGAGTTGTAGAGGTTCCTAATGGAGTCCTGTGATAATCCATCCCATGCAGCTTGAATATTCTCGCACAGTTCCTGCAGATTTTGTGGTAGGGGTGGAGGTGGAGAGACACCAGGCCTTCTGGACATGTGACACATGACAACAGCCTGTTTATTTTGGCGCTGACAGTGCCTCCACACACAGATTTGTTGGTAAACTCCACCAAGACAAAAGCAGGACTCGTCTCTGAAGATGACCCGCTGCCATTCTGAGTCACCAGTCCATGTCAGTCTGCCATGACACCATTGCACTCTTGAAGATGAGTGCTTGTAGAATTCTTGAAAATTATTTCCAATATGTAGCAACAATATTTTTTCTACATCATGCAGCCTTAATCGGAAATGCACAGCATGACGTTTGTTAGTTGTTATCACGATACTGGACAACAATAAGAAACGTACATTTGAATCAGTGTTCAGACCCTCAGACCCTCTTCACTGTACTGTAAAAAGCTGCATATTAAACCATAGCTTGCTAGCATAGTGGAGGTCTTATTAGTGTAGCACCTGGAATTTGAACTAAGCTTATCTCTCTAATGCAGCATATTGGAGTTTCTATTCCATTTGCAATAATGTAAGCTCAAAGCACAAGCTTCAATTTGACAGCATTTACATAGACATTTGTGTAAAGCATGTGAACATTGTAGAAATAACTTTTCCAATATGTAGCAACATTATTTTTTTCTACATCATGCAGCCTTTATTGGAAGAGGGCTTTTTTTTGGAACTGTGTTGTTTTGGCTATGCATTTAGCGTTCTATAATAGATATTGATGCTGCCCGGACAGAATGATCTAGTAAAGGTCTTGAGTGATGTCCAGATATTGATGCTGCTACTGTAAGTGCTGTGCTGTGTGTTCTTTAGACTGTACTAAATGCTGAATTAATCTGGGTCTTATGAATACAGAGTCCGGAGCTAATGCTAAAATGCACCCTGGGCACTTGTATTTATCAGCAGTGTTGAAAACACTTCATGGACAGAGAGAGAGAGAGAGAGAGAGAAAGAGAGGACGTGAGGGAGAGAGAATGATTAAAAGAACCATTAGTAGCTGATAGACATTCTTTTAATTATAATCACCTCTGCTGGTAACTTTACACCCATTTAGAGTCGAGGAGAGGGTGTGTGTAAATGCACTTTCTCCATTAGCTAGCGCAAGCAGCCTCTGTGTCATTACTGCGGAATTAGAGTGGGTCCCACCCTCCTTTTAATAACACGGCCCTTCTTCAGGAGAGAGCGATTCTGGGTCCTGCGAACAAGGAGAAGGCAAGGCGAGGCCAATTCAGCACTAAAGGCAACTCAAAGTGCTTCATGTCTCTGCAAAGAAGGAAACAATACAACAAAACACTAAAAACTGGAGGTATGTCAAGCGTCAAGCATGCCCCTTTAATGAAAATCCCACCATTTCATTTCTGCATAATTAACCTGTAGTAAACTCATTCAGAGAGGTTTGGTGTGAAACGCTTCATGATAGAGTAAGTTACTGAGTCATTCACATTGGTTGTGTTATGAAACCGAATCTGAAAGCCTTTAATATCCCCCTCATAGAGAGGAATTAGATGAAATGGTTATGAATATACTGCCCAATATCTGAGGCATGTTTTCTGAAAGTTCTATAATAAGATTTTGGCCTAAAACGTATTTTATTGTAGGTACATGCAGTGCAGTGCAGTGAAATAAACCATTTCCCATCAAACCACTCTGAATTGACTTCTGAACAACGGCATTATGCAGAAATAATGAGAACCAGTAGAAATCCAGTGCTCATTTGTTTTTTAATGAAGCTAGATTTGTATATGAGTTTGGCATAAAGCAACACAGAAACAGCAGCCAATTGAAAATCCTCTAAAGGGCTTCTTTCCCCACTAAGGGGCATCCTTCCCCAATACTGGGGCGAAATGAACCCCTATAGGGGGGAGAAGCCGCCACCCTGGATGCAGAGGGGGAGGGGTGGGTATTGAATGAGTTGCTCTCTGTTTCTTACAGAGCACCAGTGTCAACCAATAAATACGATTCACTAATACTAAAACTATTCAACGTTTAAATGCAGCTGATAATACTTAATAATAGAAATGATAATCGCATCGGTATAAGCAGCTGCAAAGTACAGTCTAATCTAAATTCAGGGGCTATATGCTCAGGGCCCTGCACGCCATTTTAATGGGCTTTGGTGCCATATATTCATATATTTTCCTTTATACTTTATTATTATTTATCCATTTCTAAACTCAATAAATGACTCTCCACTCCATCAATACCCCACCAATGGTCATATTATCCTATATTCTAAAATCCTTTTCTAACATCCGTTGTATCTATTTTATGCCTCTTTCCTTTCCTGGTGTGCTACATTCAGCAAAGGAACACATAAAAATGTACACAGGTGTGACCTAAAGAGGATGTGTTCACATTTTCACATAGAGGATCAACAAAACATGGAATCTGACCAGGGGGGCTGGATTTAATAGATTTAATTTGATTTGACTGGATTCTGCCATTATTCCAAGAAAAAGTAGCATGCCAAAACCTGTCCTCCATGTGTCCCTCGTTCTCCTCCACTAACATACTGGTCTTAAACCTGAAGAATCATGTTTCCTTTTATAAATAGAAGTCTTTTGCCGTGGCATGGTGATTACATTGGTAGTTTGGTACTAAACAAAATCCATAATACTGTTAATTTTATGAATATGGCTGTAAAGTCAGCACAGTAATGACATTTATCGACAGACAGCTGTTTCAAACAAGCAGCAGTGCAAAGTGGCATATGGGGCTGGCGCTTTTTTGCAGATTTGTGTGAAAGTAGCTGTGAGCCAAGCAAAGTGTCTGGACTCACCGAGGAGATGTGACGTTATATTATGGCAGGTTAACAGCACATGTGGTTGGAGCACCAAAAAAATAATCACTGCAAAGATACTCCGCATCTAGCTCAACTCTAATCTGCTTCATTTTCAATCTAATGAAATTCTAACATGGTTTAGCTTTGACGCATCTGTGAGATTACGACTGGGTGTCGATGCAGTTGAGCAAAATCACCTTTAAGGATCCTGCCACCTGTTAGCTATCCACAGTCCCCCAATTCCATTCCATTTCCTTCAGCGGTTTTGTCCTAAGAAGCATCACAGCCCGCAAACAGTCGCCTAAACATAGTAGGTCTTTTACAGCTCCTAAAGGCCCAGCCTTAAATACTGGAAGGCTGGTTTCACAGAGCTGAGTTTCGCAAACATTCCCCACGGCTAGTTCTTGCTGGTTTGCTGAACAGGCACGTCACGCTAACAGAAAATTACACTTTAAGGCCTGTTTGAGCTGGATGAGTTTTACCAGAAGTCCGGCACTCTGTGCATGATTTGGCTGGCCGATTCATACAGGATAATGGATCTGTGTAATTTCCATGTGTAATTACCCCAAATAGCCCAAACTGAAAGACCATTGTCTGGACGTTTACGTCATCATTATGCGACAGGTGCCGTGCTTCTGAACAATAACAACATGCCACGTGACTAATAGGCATAGAGACTAAAGGGTTCATTGAACTAGAGGTTTATTCAACTATCAAACAATGCTGCCCAACAACGTAATCACTTAAATTACAGCACCTCCCCAGGTAAAATTAATCCAGCTTGAAAATGCTTTTAAAGGGGCTTAAAAGGGCTCTCTGCTTGGATCATGCTGCAACGCAGCTGTGGGGCTGCATGGACCAGGATGCATGCACGAGCAGTGCTACGTCAGGTCTACGAGGCCTTTTGGGCAGGATACCTGAGAGATGCTACATTCAACTACGTGGCTGCCTGGGTCAGATGTTTGGGTGACGCTGCATTGTAGTTATGAAGCTTCCTGGACTGGTGGGGTTCGGCTGCAAGAAAACACTACCCTTTCGCAGCAAGTGGCAATTGCAGACTTCAAGGTTTAACGTATTGGCTGCCTGTATGGTGTACTTTTGAAGTACTTTTGAAGTCTTTCTGGACTTGCTAAGTGACTATCAAGATCTTGGGGATTCAGGGATGCAGGGTATATACAGTGGATAGAATATTGAGATATATGCAATTATGCAATATATGGATTAGAATAAACAAGATGTCAGTCTATATGTGCACATATAGATAAATGAGTTAAAATGATGATGATGATGAGTAGGGTTGTAAACTTGTTTTATTTTCTTTTTTCTCTATTAGTTCTATTTCTCTATAGTTTTCTTATCTTCCTTTGGCCTTTGAGAGGAGTTGCCTCACTGCTCAACAATGGTATAAAACTCCCTTCAAAGTTTGGACCGCATTTCTAGACTGCACTCTGGACTGCATTCTGAAACTAGGACTCAGTAAACTAAGATCATATCCAGAGTGGTCTCCTTTGACATGAAAAGAAGAAATTACAACACTCGTCAGACTTGGGGCTTCCTCAGTAGTAGTAGTAGTAGTCCTGTTCAAATCACCGTCTTAATAATGTAATAACAAAACCGCACAATAGACTAAAAGCTAAAATAGACACAGAAGAGTAACAGCTTAACTGGAGCGAGATTTGAGCTGATTCCTTCCTCCTTAAACTCATGGCAACACAACTACAAAATCTGGCGCTGGCCAAATTACAATAAGAAGCAAAATCTAATATCTTGAAATTACATAACTTGTTTTCTGTTTTGTTGGGTGGCATTTTGTAAGTTTCATTTCCATGGCACTTCATCCAGTCCCTAAAACCACGCACTACAATTATGCACCATCATTTCACATTGCTGTTGTTAACAGGCGTCCAGTGACGCATTTAAGGCTTTATTTTTGGCACTAAATCCTGGGGTCTATTTGGGGTACCTCTGGGAAATTACAGAGATCCTTTATCCTGCACGAATCAGTCGGCCAAATCATGCACAAATTACATTACTAGACCTCTGGTAAAACTAATCTAGTTTGAGAAGGGCTGTAGAAGCTAATTCACTCTGGAATCATTACTAAGCAGACGGAGCAAACTATGGCAGATTCCTACTGGATCAAAATCAATTACAGCACCACCCTGAGTAAAACTAAGGCAGTGTACTTAGTTTAGTATCTTCTATAAAACAGGGTCAACAGTCTTTCGTTCACACATCTGCCTATGTTTACCTGAAATCATTTTGGCATGTCTGTGATTGACTGCTATTTGAAGACTTGGAAGCTGTCAGTCTACAGGTCCAGACTTGGTATCTGATGGTGGTATCTCTAGAAACATGAAAAATGTAAATGATCGACTGTTTATTAATGATCACATGAAACTGACTCATCCAGTTGTGCTCCATAAAACTGCATAAAAAGGTTGGGCTGAGGTTTTAGTCTCCCTGACTTGTGTAGGCAGTTTGATGTTAACTGAGTGAGTGTTAGCTTCTGTTGTTAGCCTTGTCAATTTTCTAACGGTGGTGCAAAACCAAAAAAGTAAACTTCAGATACTAAACGTGCCCTGGCTGACCACTTTGAGGGAAATTGGAAAACAGTGGCAAAACTGTCAGGCTAAAAACTCAAATGTTGTTAGTATGTCATGTGCCACTGATTTTTGATGCTATGTAGCCCTTTCAAAGCTAGTATAAGCTAGCGTGACTAAAAATTTTAAGTTGTAATATGTTAAAAACCCAATAAGATGAGAACACCATACATACATGCCAAACTACATTGATTTCCGTTTTGTATTGTGAAGAGAGAAAAGTAGCAAACCACTTACTTTAGCATTCAGCAAACATTAGCATGGCTAGAAACAAACACTTCAAAGGCTGAATTTTGCTTTGGTCTATTTTGCCTGTTTTGATAACCTAGATTTCTTAAAATCTTGAAGTCAAATCAAACATGTCAGTGATTTAGGTAGTAGGTGCTACTTGTTTAAGTAGCTCCTATTATTAACTGTGCTAGTTAGTTAGCACTAGAACGAAACTACAAATGTAAACTTCAGACACCTTAGCTGACCATATTTGTGGTACCTGAAAAACTGATTCCTGTTCCTCTAATAGTTAAAACTATGCTAGCATACTGTGCGTGACTGACTCTTCACGCTGCATAGCTGTTTCCAAGCTTGGACATGCTAGTGGCAGCAAATTATGTAGGTTATGAAGTTGTAATGTGTTTAAACCTGGAAGATTGACTCTTAAGCTGTTGATTAAGGGTTGTCAGTCTCTTCAACTTGCCACTATGGGATCTTTCTTGGTTTTCCATTGCGCCAGCTGTCCCAGGAAGGAGGGGCGTGGCGAATTAGCGCCATTATTAGAGGAAAATGGTAGAGACTGAGGTAATTATTTGAGGCCAAGAGACACAGGTGTTCACAAAGGCCACATGGCAGCTTGAAAATCAGGCAGACAGAAGTGGAGTGAGTGGCAACCCCCTCTGGCCCCCCCAAATCAGCCACAAACATTGACTAATGGGGTCCCCCAGACCCTTAACTAACTCTCTGTTCCAGTCACCCACCCCCACCCCTTATGTCAGGGTTTTGTTTTCCGCCGTTCCCTCCGTCTCTTTCTACTGATCTCCCAGCCGTGGTCAGTTTATGATGTTCCCTCGTGCTAGTGTTGAGCGAGAATGATCTAAAAAAGGAGCTTCAATTGAGGAAATAATTTGGTTAGCTTTGATTGAAAACATCCCGATTAGTGCAATAACAATAATATTCCAGGGTGAAACTCTGAGATATTTCCAGTGATATGATTCAATTACTTTCATTAGTTTGCATCAAGTCCATGTACTGCATTTGCATTTAATACTGTCAAGTGTTAATTCACCTAACAAGACGACGATCTGCAAGTAACCAAGCTTTTAATTAGCCTCGCTATGATCGCAATATGAAAAGGCTCTTTCACGTCCCACTGTTATTAATGGTTATTAACATGAGTGATTAAACTCAATAATCAAAGCACAATGTGCGCTACGGACTAGAAGTTCTGGCAAGGCACACAATTAGAGTAAATTGTATTATATAAAAATGAGTCACTGGACCGCTCACAGACATTTCAGAAAGTTTAGAAGCGTTCTGATTGAAATTTGGTGACTTGCTTGGTTGAACAATGAACTTGTGAACGTGAATAATGAGCAGAATAATGTGAAAATGCGAATAGGGGATTTTAAAGGGCACATATTTTTGTATTTAACTTTGTCTTTGGTCAAGCACACCTCAAGCTTGGGTGCTTTTTAAATATCCAGAATAGGTGTAATTCAATTTGATGTGACCACTTTTCAAACTCTAGCAACAGAGTTTTTGTACACTCACTGTCAAAAAATAGTTCCCCAGAAGGAAGTGTCAGATTACAATGCTATAGGGAAGGAAGATAAAGGTTACCAGGAACAATAAATGATGATACATTTAGACTGATATGGGCAATATTTATTGAGCTACACATACAGAAGTAGTGTCTCTCAGTATGGCATCGGGCAGCCACATTTGCTAATGCCAGACGTCTCGGCATGTAGTTGAGTTGTAGAGGTTCCTAATGGCGTCCATCCCATGTAATGATCCATCCCATGCAGCTTGAATATTCTCACTCAGCTTCTGCAGATTTTGCAGTAGGGGTGGAGGTGGAGTGACTCCAGGTCTTCTGGACATGTGACGTGTGACATCAAATCGTTCATCTTGGCGCTGACCACGGTGCCTTCATACACGGATTCACTGGTCGTCTCCATCAAGACAAAAGCAGGACTCATCACTGAAGATGACCCGCTGCCATTCTGAGTCACTCCATGATAGTCATGACATCATTGCAGTCTTTGGCGACGTTGACGTGGTGTTAAGGGGAGTCGTCATAACATGTGTGCATGTAGTCTTGTGTCGTGCAGCCGTCTGCCCATGGTGCTGGCAGTAACAGGATAACACATGGAGGACATCATAGCTTTTGGTGCAGTCAGGTACTGCGATATAGCCCGCTCTTCCTTATGTCACATGTGTGGCCGAGCATGAAACTTGGATCATTCAGCTGTCTAACCTACCCTAAACCTACCCACCAAGTTTCATTCCTTCTGAGTGCAGCTATTTGTGCAACTATTGTTTTGATGGTGAGTGTATATTACAATCAGAAAATTCTGGCTTAATAACATTCATTTTCATTACTTGCTGCAGGGCTATTATATAATAGAACATCCAGTCATATGCAAACATCCATGGTTGTGACACCACAACCACAATGAATTCAAAACAGGCTGTTTTTGCTTGCTTTACCGAGTTTGAACATTTACCCAGTACAACTGTGTTTTTTCCAGGATAGGGCCACTTTAAAATGGCCAACAAAATAGAGGAAAGAAAGAGAGAGAGAAGTTGGAAGATGGAGAGAAAGAGAGAAGAAGATGGGAGGTCAGAATGTGAACAGCGCTGGGCCCGTAGTCTGACAGCATGCAGGCGTTTGACAGGGTGAACTAGAGGCCAGATGACCTCTTATCCTGCCAGTGCTACTGCTCTTTTTCAGTCCCGCAGGATCTACACTTCCACACTACACTCCTTCGCTCAGAGTCTCTCTCTCTCCCCCCTCCCCCTACTCTATAGGCAGCAAAAGAAAAGACGAATCCAGTGGAAACAGCATCTTTTGTTGCTGTCCGTTGCTAAAAAAATACAGTCCAACTGCTTCAAAAATGTTATCACATTGAAAACATGTGCAAGGCCCTTTTACATCCAAGTCAAGCTAATTCAGTTCAATTCAGACCAACTTTGGGCATTATACTAGTGCAGCATAGTACCAAACTTACTAGACCAACAAGTGTAACCCGTACACAGTATAACAGTACATAGGAGACACAATACTGATGTGCGTTACAGCAATAAACATAGGAAGATAATCTGAAGATTATTGGACCTATTGGACTGAGCTAGCAATAGTAAGCTAAATTGTGTGTAGGTGTCTATCATCATACAGTCTACTGCTAAATGCTGCACAGAGCCTCATGTTTCCGTCATCTCTGCCCCAAAAATGCAATCCCCACCAAAACAGAGTCTAAAGAACTTTATTTAGCTGTATTTAGTTAATCTACTTTCTGAAACTATTTTGGTCTATACTGTTCGGGTGTTGTCCACCAGCTCAAATCTAGATGCTTCACTACAAACAACAGCCAGCATGTACAGCTAGCCTGTGGTTTTGCACAACTGCAGCATAATAACAGAGATGAGAACATGGATTAGAAGGACTTATGAACCATAACATTTCCTCCTAAGAAAGAAAACATCAGCAAAAACCGATTAGCGGCAACACTAATATGGTAAATGAAAATTAGCCTTATAGAAAGTCTTTCAGTCTGGTGGACATAATGTAGCGCTAGGCTATATATGGTAATGCAGTGTTTATAGGAATGACGCAAAACCCAGCACACACACAACACTGTCACAACATGGTTTACTGTGTTACAATGTTGCTAACAACATTGTCAAAAGGTGGGTCTGTTTACATACTCTCAACAATGTTGTCCCAACCTCACTAATATGTAATAACGTCATTATAGTATTAGGACTTTCTGTTAGCGATTTTGCTGGCACAAAATTCCAAAGGATATGTTTTTGATACTTGGATAAAATGTGGCTTGTAAAAATTTTACAGCACTTCTTATATTTTATGCTTTGCCATTTTTGCCAATATGTTTTTTTTTTTGCCTATATGTTAAACTAAGTAAATAAATGCAAACTGTACAAAAATAAGATGATGTCACACTTCCGGGTTCTCCCCCTACCTCCAATGCTGTGAACTACATCTCCCATAAGCCATCTCCACATTACCTCACACCCATGTGCTCCCAGTCCACCAATCACGACACACCTTCCCGATCAGCCTCTCCTGAGTTCTAATCCGTTTCACCTGTCCCTCGTTAACTTCTCCTGCTTTTATACCAGTCTGTTTGCACTTGCACTTTGCTGGGTATTCCCACGTGTTGCATTTTGTCCTGCAAATCTTGTCTTTCTGGTTTTGACTTTTGTTGGTTTGTTGGCATTTGTCGTTTGGTTCTCCCCTTAACTTGTTTGCTGGTTCATTTGGATTGTTTTGGTTTTGACTCTGGTTTGTCCCTTGGTTTCTGGCTGTTCTCTTCCCTTCGGGTATGTATGCTTTGGTTTGATTGTAGAGTTTGACTCCCTGTTTGTTTAATAAAACGTGCCTATCTTTTAGCTCTGCTTGCATTGAGGTTTGTCTGACAAACGTTAGAGCTGAAAACGAACACATCCGCCTACTCAGCCTACAGCAGTTTAGCCCACCCACTCATGCCAAAGTTATACCAGAGACAAATATAAATATAAGTGAATTATATGTGGGAAAGTTTGTCATGCTCAACATTCCGTCCAACCAACTTCAGTACCCAGGACAAGCCGGAATACCATGTTCTTTGTGAGTTATTGAGCCAGACGCTACAAACTATTTCTTTTCATATTTATGTCTGATTTTATAGGTGATTTCAAATGTGTTTTTGAAACAGTAATCTGACCTTCAGTTTCAAGCATTCTGGTCTCTCCTGAGTTAAAGAAACACGACCCTGACCCTGTATGGCTGGAAATAACTGCCCAGTGGCATTGCAAAGATAGCCGCCAGATGAACAGACTTTCCTGTAGGGACTGAACTAAAGAGGCCTGAACTACTTTTTGAGTAGTTGAATGAGGCACAATACAGGACAGCCAATCAGAACATAGAACAGTCTGAAAGGCACAGTAATAAAAAGGGCCTGTTTGATTCTAAGGGATAGAGAGAGAGAGAGAGAGAGAGAGAGAGGTTGGAAAATGGTCATGGCACATAAACCCACACACGTAAGTGGACCACAGGAAGAAAAAACAAATATAAGGAAAAAGAAGGATATGAACTCTATACATTAATTTCCCCTCTCACCGCAGGGCCTGTACCAGTTACCCCCCCACACACACACTCCCTCCTCCACTCCCCCCAACCCCCTTCACCACCTGAAAACATCTCAGATTAGCATCTTTCCAAGCTGTACACTATCTTCCCATTATTAGGTCTGCCTTAATCACCCCATTATTGGGCCTTTCTGCACCGGAGAAAGAGCTGTTTACAGTGGCAGAGCAAACTGACAGACACTGTACCTAATTTAGTGTTCAATGGGGGGTTAATTCACAGTGTGATAAGTAGTCCATTAGGTAATTCTCTCTCTCTCTTTCTATTTCCTTTCGCTTTCTCTCATATAATCGTCTCTCTTCATCAGCCTCATGCTGAGCTAGACAAAACAGAGACACCCCCAAAATAAAACATTCCACACATGTGTGTATTTGTTCAGCGCCCCGCCGGTGGCCCTCCGCCTCGTTAATTGGCCCCATTTGAGTTCCCCGCTCTAATGAATGGAAGACAAGAGACGTAAGGGGTGAAAAGAGATAGAAAGCGCTTGTGATTTAATCAGGAAGTGGGGTGAGGATGCGCGCCGAATAATGGACGTAATGATGTGTATGCAAATATACAGGGAGGTTTTCATTAGAGCGGTGACTTTGCTGTTAGCTCGCTGCTCACTGAAATGAAATTCACCCTCAAATTAACCAACACAAAGTCCATAAAGGCCATATAGGACAGCATGCTGTCATTTCTGAGCTGTTACCGCATATGATAGTCCTCTGTATGGAACGTATGGCTTGTTCATGATCGCATATGAATTCAGTTCATAGTCAATAGATTGACTTTTAGACCTTTTATAGTCTCTCTTTGTCCCTTTCCTCTTCTCTTCTCTCTGTCTCTAAATCTATCTATCTATCTATCTATCTATCTATCTATGTATTGACTTTTCTCTCTGTATGCATCTTTCTCTTGCTTTCTGACAGTCCGCTCTCTTTCATTTTCATCTTTCTTTCTTTCTTTCTTTCTTTCTTTCTTTCTCTCTAATCACCTTTTTGCCTTCTCTCACTTCTTCTCTCACTCTTGCTTTCACTCTCTTTCAAACTCTTGCTCTCTCCATTTCTTTCTTTCTTTCTGTTTCTCTTCATTTATCTATCTATACATTTGCTTTCTGTCTTTCTTAATCTCTCATACTCTCTCTCCCTGTTTTATTTGCCTCTCAATTTCTCTTCCTCTCATTTACTCTCTCTCTCTCTTTCTCTCTCTTGATTTCTCATTCTCTCTATCCCTTTGCATCTCTTTTCCTTGCTTTCTGTCTCTATTCATTTCTCCCTCCTCACTCTCTCACCTCATGTATCTATTTCTCCAGTTCTTGCTCTCATTTTCTCTCTTTTTCTCAACCTTTCACTCTCCTTTTGTCCTTCCCTTTTTCCATCTATCTTTCCTTTTCTCTTTCTCTCTAATCATCTCTTTATATCTCTTCCTCTCTTTATCTCTCTCAGTCTCTCTCAGTGCTTTTAATCTATTGTTGTCTCTCTCATTTTGTCTGTTTCTCTCTATCCTTCTCCATGGCTTTCTCTCTCTTGCTTTCTCTCTTTCCATTACTCACTCTCTCTCTTTTTCTCTCTCCCTCTCTCTCTCCATCTCTCTGTCTGTCACCTGGCAGTCATTATAGTCTAGTTGTTGTTAGAGTGGTCCTCTCTTTGCCTGTGTGTAGCAGATAATTGGGTCCATGTGGGGTGGTGGAGACGGAGGAGGGTCAATACGAGAGAAGACGCTGCAAACCTACAGACGCCGCCATCCTGCTGTATAAATAAACTATATCTGTGCTTGAAGCTCCTGCTGGCCAGGCTGAGAACTCACACCAGTGCATACTTCACGTACTGCTTTGATGAACAGAGATGTAAGATTAAAGGCAGTGTCGCTTGCGCCTCTCGCTGCTTCTTTAACTCCTCTCAATGGAGTCAAAGAAGCAGCGACCATCAGGACGTAAATATAAATCCAAATCTTGGTGGAACTTCACTGTTTTGCACGCTGCCATTGCCTATTACTATATAACAAACCAGAATTTCTGCCTCCTTCACTACAGCTTTATAGTAGTTTACGTTCACAAGCAGTTTAGTGTTCTAGAATACTAAAGCCACATCCCTTTGCATTGTGACTGGCCATTATATCTTATCATCAGCATTTCAACATTCTAGTGTGCTAAAGCCCCACCTACCCTGCTGTGATTGGGTAATAATTCATATTCATGCTCTCAAGCTAAAGAAAACCATGCTTCCTGCTCTGCAGTTGGCTAGCAGTATATGACCTCCAATGCCTTGATCGGCTACTGTACTCACAAGCAGTTTGATGTTTTAGGACACAAAATCCCCACATTCTTTGCTAGAGTTGGGTAGGAAGGAGGCTATGGGATGGAAGTTCATACTCTCAGGCAATTTGACAAATTCTAGAGCTCTGCCTTCCTGTGCTTCATCCTGCACAGTTCATCTTCACAAGCAGTAACATTCTAGAAGCCCTGCCCTCCTGTGCAGCGATTGGCTCAAAGTTCAGGATGACATCCTAGAGCCTCCTGCACTAAAACCGAGTATAATTACACTATAATTAGCTAAATGTCCAGTATGCTATTCTAGAGAACTAAAACACTCCACCCTTCTGCACAGAGACTGGCTCAAAGTGCACAGTGACAGTCTAGAGCATATAGCCCTGCCATCTTGCACAGAGACTAGCTCAAATTTCAGTATTGTATTCTAGAGCACTAAAGCCCTGCTGTCTTGCACAGAGACTGACTCAAAGTTCAGTATTGTATTCTTGAGCACTAAAATCCCACACTTTTGCAGAGAGACTGACTCAAAGTTCGTATTTTGGAGCACTAAAGTACTATTCTAGAGTACTAAAGCCCTGCCCTCTTGCACAGAAGCTGGCTCAAAGAGCACTACAACCCTGGCATCTTGCACGTTTTGGAGCACGAAAACCCCATCATTTTATACAAAGACTGGCTCAAAGTTTAGTATAACATTCTAGAACAAGCCCCATCCTCCTGGTTCATAGTTCATTATGACATTCTAGAGTGCTAAAGACTGGCTCAAAGTTAATAGGATATTCTAGAGTACCAAACCCCTGCCCTCCTGCAGCAATACTGGCTCAAATTTTAGTATAACATTCTAGAGTGCTAAAGCCCTGCCCCTGCACTAAGACTTGCTCAAAGTTCAGTTTGATTTTCTAGAGCACTGAAGCACGTCCCTCCTGCACTAAGACTGGCTCAAAGTTCAGTATGATATCCTAGAGCACTAAAGCCCTGACCCCCTCCACTAAGATGGGCTCCAAGTTCTATTTTTGTATTAGTTCTGACTTTCTAGGGCACTCTGAACAGTCGTGAAGCACACAGTGTGTTTTGCACACAGTGGGTTTGTGTTTTTTCTTTCTGGGTCTTTCACTTTTTGCCCACTTGCTCTCTTTTCGTCTGCTTCTGCTCTAAACTGATGCACTAAGGACACCTTGTGCTGTTCCGAGTGACATTCCAGAACATCTGCCTCCATGCACTGCGACTAACGAAAGATTTTGTATAACTTTCTAGAGCACTAAAGCCCCACCCCACTGCACAGAGATTGGCTCAGAGTTCAGTATATCATTCAAGAGCACTAAAGCCCCACCCCCTGCACAGTATAACATTCTAGAGCGTTAAAGTCTCGCCCTCCCGCAGAGACTGACTCAAAGCTCAGTATAATATTCTAGACTGCACTAAGGTTCAGTGTTCAGTATGACATTCTAGAGCACTTAAGCTCCGCCCTCCAGCTGTTATTACATTCTACATCCCTACCTCCTGCCCTACAATGTAAGTATGAGCAGTCGGCCAATAGAAGCGCAGGAGGGCTGGACTTTAGCGGTCTAGAAAAGCTAATTGCCTGTGAGAATGAACTAACTAGCCAGTCCTAGCGCGAGGAGGCGTGGCTTTGTTGAAATGCGGGTGAGGGGAGAAAAATCCTCCCCTCATCAATCCCCCTCCCCCTCCGCTCCGTTCCGGGTCTTCTCTGCATCCCTCCTCTCTTTTTCCCTTTTTTTTCTTTTTAGATCAATGAATCCGCGCTCGCCTCAGCGACACTCCGCGCGCGCGCACACCTCCAGCGGTCATCCAGAACTGCAGAGTGAAGCTCAGAGGCGCGCGGAAAGTCCTCTGCGCAGCTTTTTTTTCGGGGTTTTTTTTGCTTTTTGGGGGCTTTTTTCACTGCTTTTTTCCTCTTTTCCTCCTGCTCTTTTTGGGACCGTGTGGATGGAGAATGGATGCGTTTTAAACAGCTGTGAAGAGCGCAGCGCGTTTTTGTGGTTTTCTGGCTCTCGGGTTTCTCGCGCGCTCGCTCTCTTTCCGTCCTTTTCTGCTGGGAGTTGATGCGCTGAGGACTCCGCGCGCTGTGGTTTAATAGCCGGGGACCTACTACAACTACTACTACTACTGCTGCTGCCGCCGCTGCTGCTGCTGCTGCTGTTGCCGCTGTCCGGTCCCGCTATGGCACGCGCCGGTGCTGTGCGGAGTGTCGCGCGCGTCGCCCTGTGGCTTTGCTTCGTGCTGGGATGCTCGGGAGCGCAGGGTGAGTGACAACGAAAAGAGAAGCTTCATTTTCCACCTGTGCGCGTGCTGGCGCTCAGTTGCATAGACTAACCTGCGTTTTATCCGTCTGTTAAAGTTGGTGGCTATTAATGCTGTTATTGTTTTATTGTGGCGTGCGGAGTTGAGCTGTCCGTCTGGGAATGGTAGGGGGCTTGCGTTGTTGGGCTTGGGGACTTATATATTCTGTTCAGACACATTATTATCATTTTTCAAGCATCAGCTGTTTGACGAGTGCAGGTTTTTACTACATAGCATCTCTTTATTATACTGATGATATTAGTGGTATTGGTGATATTAGGGGTCCAAGCATCTAAGATGCTGGAAACCTGTTTGTCTCTGTATTATTATTATTATGCTGTATGTGTGCATTTATTTCTTTGTTTGTGTTTTATTCTTGTGTTTATTATGCCAATTAATTAATCCATTCATTATTTTTCATCTATTTCCCCTTAACTTATAGTTGGCTGTAGTATGTATTGTATGGGAACATGCGTAAAAATCTGTCCATCAATCAATTAACATCATTATCAATAAACCTGAATAATGAAAAATGCTCGTTAAGAAAAGGACCGGATTGAATGTAAGTCTGGCTAGTGAGGGTTTTCAGTGGGAACACAACAAGACAAGCCATTTCAAACTTCCCCTTTAATCCCACAGACTGTGTTGCTGAATGTAATTCCATGTGTGACATTGTTACCAAAACCACAGTGACCTGTCGTGTCATATCTGACCTACCATCAGGCCTTCATGCACTTTTGTTGACCTTGTTGGTTAATAATCTGATTTACATTATTACTTTATATATAATTGATATAATTGGTTATTTGCATGAATCCCCTCACAGTATCAGGATATGACGCCCCACCCCACCCCCACACACCCTGCACGCAAAGGGTTAAACTGAGTGAAAAGAAGTGGCCCCCGTACCCGGTGCTGTTTGAGGAAATGTGGTGCTAGTATTATTTTGGGGCTTATTTTAACCCCATTCTGGTGTGTGTATGTGTGTGAGAGAGGAAAACTAATCAATGGTGGTCTTAAAGGGGTTTCAAACCCTCCGCTTGCTGTAGCGTAGCTGGGTGGGTTTGTGTTGTTCTGGATTGTTTGCACTGGGTTCATGTTTTCAGTAAATAAACACTTGCTTCTTTCCGTTTCTGCTTCTCCTCTCCTCCTCCTCCTCCTCCTAGCTCTCATCTGGACACTTCATTATCTATTCCAGTCTGCCGCGCCGTGCCGCACCTCCTCCTGCTTCTCCCTTCTCTTTTTTTTTTGTTTTACTCTTCTGAGCGACTCAGACTGAGAAGCAGGCAGTGTAACACACCAAGAGGAAACAAACAGCATTGTTTGTTTGTTGATTTGCTTGTTTGTTTATTTATATAACCCCCCTCCATCATTAAGAACACTGCTGAAGCGAGGTTTATTCGTCTATTCATATTGAAACAGTCCTTAATAAGACAACCTTTGCAAGTCCAATCACTAATGATTCAGTTAAAAAAAAGAAAACGCATTTAATTGAAAGACTGTAATACCAGCTGAACACTGAATTATTCATTTGGAAGCTAGCTTTATTCATTTATCTGTTTACAAAAGCGCCCTCGTAAAAACTCTCGTTTATTTATTTATTTATGTATTTATTTATATACATATTTATTTCCAGCACATTTTTCTGGTAAAAAGGTCTGCTTGAGCCTTTATTTGTTTGTTTGTTTGTTTATTTGTTTCTATCCCCTCAAAAAGTACATTCAATCTTATTTATGCATTTACATAATTATTTCCTTATTCATGAATGACTTGCTTAAATACTTACTTATTTATTTGTTTGCTTGTTTGTTTGTTTATTTGTTTAAAACTAGCCCCTCAAAAAGACCTGTTGGTACTGAGTTTTATTTATTTATTTATTTATTCATTTACTTCCAAAAACATTTCCTCATAAAAGACCTGTTGGTCTGTCTATCTGTCTATCTGTCTATCTATCTATCTATCTATCTATCTATCTATCTATCTATCTATCTATTTTTCACACAGAGAGATTGGTGTTTGGTGTGTGCTGTGTATCCCTCCCTCACAGTCCCACAGGGGGCGCTGTGTTTTGCCACAGTGAGTGTGCTGAGCTCTGCGCTGCTCTGTTCACTCCGCTCCACTACCAGCAGCACAGACTCTGCAGCGTGAAGCAGTGCAGTGCTGCTGACGGCCGACTCCTCACACACATCAGCCGTGTGCGTGTTAACCTGATTCACATACAGCCATTTGTCCTTCGCAGTGCAAGCCACATTAGGAAGGTTTATCCTGCGTAGGCTGTGTCTGGCCACGTTTGACTGAGACTGACTGTAAGATGGATTGTTAAGGTGACTCCTTGGTAATTGAACAGGATGGTGGTTTTGACAGACGAGCACGGCGCACGGCCTTGTGGGATCAGTGTTGTTGGTGAACACGTGTGCTTTTCCTTGGTACTTTGGCCCGGATGCCGCTCTCTTGGTTGCTTCTTTTTCAACGTCTGCATAGTGACCAGATTTACAAAGAAGGCTTACTGAAGGAATGCTGACCCATCAGCAGATGCGTACCCAGCAAAGTTACACGAGAGAAAGAGAGAAAGAGAGAGAAAGAGAGAGAGAGAGAGAGAGAGAGAGAGAGAGAGAGAGAGAGATGAAAAAGCACAGTGCATCACAGATGAACTGTATCTTGTGACAGTTTAGTGAAAATAGCCAGTCAAAAGTCTCTGCATTAAGCTTGAACTTAGACAGGAAGTCCATTGATTTTTTAAAATGTCCACATAATTAAAGAGTTCAGTCGTTCACAGTGGTTTGGCATGAACCTGCTGAGCCAGAAAGTTGACACGTTGTTCTGTTATAGCTTTCTGATAAAAAATTTATTTTAATCCATTCATGGTGGAGGAGTACATGCAGGGTTATCGTAGGTCTAAATAGTTCCAGACGAATAGTTAGTTGTAAGGCACAATAGTTCCACTCTTTTTTTCCAGATTTATGGCTCCTTTACCGTCATCAAATTACATGCATAAACTCAGAAGACACGTGTAGATTCACCTGCGGTTTTGGATAGTGTATAAAACAGCTATATTTGTGTTATATATTTGTGTTGTAGACATGGTGACCCTGGTTCCCATCACCCCCACTGTAAAGAAATCTAAGTCTGTGAGTCTGAAAGTGTCTCTACAGTAAACCATTTCACACTGAACCTTCTCAAGGACTGAATTATTCAGAAACTGAGAAGAAAATGGTGGAATTTCTCTTTACAGAAGCATCTATGGTCCTCCATCTAAACAAATTAATGGACAGGAGCTGTCAGTTGCAGGAGCTGTCAGTTGAACATTAGATGAGGGACAGCTGCACCTTCTGCATGAGGGCCAAGGATTTCCTCCCCACTGAACGATGTGGAAACATACTGGTTTATGCACTTAACATCAAGAACCGAAAAATGTGCTTTCTAACTTGGCTATCATAGCTAGCTGAGCCGTATTAATTTTGAGAGCTTTTGAGCTGTTGAGCCATTTTGTGCCATTTGTGATTTTCACACAGAGGAATTTGTATTCCGCATTTAACCCATCCGTGAAGTGAAACACCCACATACACACACACTAGTGAATACACACACTAGGGGGCCGTGAGCACACTTGCCCGGAGCGTAAGTCAGATTTCTTATGGCTCTGGCACAGTCAGGTACTCCTGTTTCACTGTAGCAAAGTAAAACAATACACATTACACTACACTAAGAGAAGGCCAGTTTAGTAGGCTACAGCTACTTGAATCCTGCACTCTCTGACCATTTCATTAGGTGTTCCCGCTAGTCTCTGACTAGCATACCCAGGTGGTAGCTGGGCTGAATGCTTAGATATCGTCACTGTCCATAGAGAAACATGTATCTCCATTTTTGTCGGTTTTTACTTTTATGCATCATTTGAACACAGCAGCTGCCATTTACACTGTGAATGGACCAACAGTAATGACCCAAAACTGCCTGGAAAAAGTCTGGTTCCATTGACTTACGTTAAAATGAAATTAGGTTTTTGCCATTTTGGAGGTACTTGGTTTTCTCCGGACAGTGACGATATTCAACATGCAATCATTTTGTGATTTTGTGATGTCAGCTTTTTTTAGTGTCAGCTTTTAACATGTACAGTTCTTCGTGTGAGAAACTAACCCTGAAAAAACTTCAAGTCAGAATATTTGACTGCCTCAGCTATTATCATAAGCCTCTTCATTAGGCCCCTATTAAGAGGCTGCTGACAAATACATGTCAGTGGATTTCAGACGTTTCCTGAGTCAGGGCTGAGCTATTTGGAGTAAAACATCAAATTGTAATTTTTTGGAAAAACATTGCGATTCAAATTGCAAGTACTTGCTGTAAATTAGGGTTGGGGCCTGGGGTTAAAGGGTTGAAGCCACTGGAGGTTTGAATGCTTAACATAGTACACCAGATGGCCAGTTTAGTTGTGGTTCTATGGCCATGAATGCATCATATAAATGGCTGCTTCTGATTACTGCTTACTTACTTACTCTACAGGCACTTCAGAAGCTCTATGACATTAGGTAAATTTCACCACGTAAAACTTATAGGCTAGGAGAAAAGTTGGCACTCTTGAACACTGCGCTCTTTCGAACGGCGATTCGTATTTTTTCAGGCTGGCTGGCGGATGCATGAGTCAGTAGTGAACTCACTGGAGATAGCAGTTGCCATTTTGTTCCTAGATAAATCCCTTTCCCCGATGCTTTGATACCAGAAAATGCAGTGCTGAGTCTCTGTGCTTTCGCTCTGATGGGAATCCTTGGTAGCACTTCAAAATCACTTCTGTTGAAGGCTGTCTGAGTGCATGGAGAATGGCTGGTACATTAGATTTGTGTAGTGCGGCGTTATAGTGGAAAGTGTTTGGGGGAAACTGACAATGTTGAGACTAATTTTCCTCTGTTGCGCACAGTGCTGTCAAATCCACTTACACCGACTACACTCATCAACACCATCTCGAAACTGTGCGCATGTGGCTTAGCTGTTTGTCCAAGCCAAATATCCCCAGGATAATGCAAAACATGAACATTTTGACATTGTGTTCTCCAGAAAGAAAACTGCCGTAGATAAAGTAAAAGAGGCTACAGGTTAGCTGCTGCCCAGATAGATATATCGGTCCACTGGCTTGATGAGGCTGGCACCCCGCTGACTGTTTGCCACTGCTGGTCCACTTTCGCACCACCCAGAATACTGTCCTGTGTACAAGATCTAAATAGTTTGTAATCTCCTCAAACAGGTCTTAAATGTGTACAGCCTTTAATTTTAGAGCCTAACACAAAAATAACAAACGACTGAGAGGAAAAAAAAACACTAGTTCTGATATATTATGATTTCATTAAAAATGTTGCTGCCAGTACTAAAAATCCTTTACTAAACTAATTTGCAAAGAATAACAAAGTAAGAAATGAAGGAAGAATAAGTAACTCTGAGTGGAAGACTAGCAATGAAAATGGCATTCTGTCTAATACTCTACTTAACCACCAGTGGATTGCCTAGAAAGCGCTAAGCAAAACACCAGTGGACCCCCAGCTTTGCCATCAGCAGGCCAACAGTGGTGTATTATCTATGATGGTGGTTTCTGAAGTTAGCATTGGGCTGCGTCTTTGGACATGGAAATACATCACAACGCACCCTCAAAAATGCCCTATTGTCTATTAACCATCATACACTTTGCACATTTGAACACACTAGCTAATGTAATGGTAGCTACCTTTTTGGCATTCCTTAAGTTAAAGAAATCCACAAAAATCTGATGTACACAATTTTCCGCGTTCCTTGGATACAGATGCCCTGCTGAGAAAAAATGGTCCAGACAAGCTTGAAATTCATGTTTGTTTATACTGGTCTAGTGCTGGTGGTTTAGCTGACCAGCATACCTGCTTCCAAGACCTTTGCTGGTGACCAGCTGTGATTGACTGTGCAGTGATTTCTCACAGGGTGATCGGTGTCACCCTACTGTGGTCCCTGCTGAAAAAATGCTGATGAGGTGATAAGATGGTAGACTGCTGATCTGGTGCTGGTTTTAGGTAGCCACCCAGCTTGGTCATGCTGGTTGACCAGCATACCAGTTTCCAGAACACAACATACGCTGGTTTTGCTGTTGACCAGCATATTAATTACCATTACTGCTGACCAGCAAACCAGCTTCCAAAACACAACATATGTTGGTGCTTCTAGTAGTGGTTAATAAACACTAGAATTCCATAGTCATCCAAATCCTTTGTGGAAATATGTCCTCTCAACCGCCTCCGACATCATCCAGGTTTTTAGCAAAGTTGCATAGAATTTTCGATGACCCAGTATTACTTACTGTGAGCTATAAATATGAGCAAAATCAAAAGTGTAGCTTAAAAGCAATGGGCGGTATTCACAGAAAAGATTTGGATGCCTGTTAACATATAGTGTTTGTTAGCAATGTTAGCCCCAGGGCTCAAGCACCAAACTAACGACGCAAGCATGCCTTGACTTGACTGATCTGGGGTAGGTAGAAAATGATATAAATATGTTTTTTATGTCAAACCATTCTTTTAATTTCATGACCAAGTTAAGATGAGCTATGCTGTGTCACTCTACGGCTCACGGAAGCTCTTTAGTCTTGTTCTACCTTCTTTCCTGTTACCTTGATAAATGGTGTAGTGTTCCACCAAATTGTCTACAGGACGCGATACCGTCGTATTGATGCTGCTTATACTGCCTGGCCCACATGGACCCTCAAACACATTGCTATTCTTGCTGTTTTGAACTGTAGTTCTAATTATAGCACTGCTGTTAGCGGTCAATCCCTAAAGTAAACATGCTCAGGTAACGTAGCAATGCTTCTGAGGATTAATTAGCGTCTCTTTGTTTCTCCCTTGCTATAGTTTGATACATTTTTCCTCATCTAGCATCCATTGTTTCTTACAGAGACTTTGTCTGTGAATGTCCTTCAGGAGAAAGTAGGGGAAGGGGTGAGCGTCTGTTGAGAGAAAACAACTTCACTCTTCTATGGTCTATTTTCAAATGACTGTATAATGAAAATCAATGGGAATGGTTCTTGTTTTGCTAGTTTGGAAAGATTGCATCTCACAACGGAATTCCCAGGATTACACTGAGAAGAAATGTTGCGTCTTCCTGGTTCAATTCTCTGTGCCATGAGCCGGACTGTGTTTTCAATAATTGCATTTTCCACCTTAATTCACATTAGGCTGCCAGGTGGAGGCCTTGTAATTCTGATGAAAAGGCCTGTCACTGTTGCTTTGAATACAAAAGGAGACAGCTCATCAACACTGTAGTTTGTTAATGTCACATTCACACACTCAGTCTAATTAGCTTGTGGAACCGATCCTGGCTTGCACTGTTCAGATTGAAGGGCTCAGTTTAGAGAAGGCGTACAAGTCTGGGAACTTACTGCACACACCATAGCAAGTTCCATTATTTCAGCTATTGTAATGAATGCCATTTAGCGTTATGCCTGCTGTTTCCCAGCCAAGCATTTGTGGTTACAGTCAGGGCCACACATGGGCTGAGTAAGTCTAGTCGCTTTTGTTGCCACTTTATTTGAAGGCTACCTACATAGTTGCTTCATAGCACACGAACAAGCACTGAAAATCAAACCACTGAGTATTTGTGAACGGCTTATGTGAGCAATTGCTACATGAGATGCTCTGTGAAGTTAATGACAAATAGTATATGGCCAAAAGTATGTGGACACCTGTATGAGCTTTTTGCACATCACATTCCAGAAACCATGGGCATTAATGTGGAGTCGACCTGGTTTATTTGGCAAAGGCTTTGGGAGTTTGTGGTTGTTCAGTCAAAAGGAGCATTTGTAAGGTGAGGCAATTGTTGGATGAGAAGCCCTGCCTCACAAGAGATGTTCTAATTCATCCCAAAGGTGTTCAGTGGGGTTGAAGTCAGGACTCTTCGTAGGCCACTGGACTACCTCCACAGTTAACTCCCTAAACCGTGTCTTCTTATAGAGCTGGTTTTGTGCTGGAACAGTCATGCAGAAACAGGATTGGGCCTTCCCCAAAATGTCTTTGTATGCTTTACTCTTGGAACTCTAAGAAGCTTTCTCCTGACATAGGGTAAATGTCCATCAAGCTGCCGGATATGAGGCATGATTCATCAATCCAGAAATCATGTTTCCACTGCTTCAGACTCCAGGGGCGGTGTGCTTTACCCCACTCCATCCAACACTTGGCATTGCGCATAGTGATCTGAAGCATTTATGTAATTGCTTGGCCATAGAAACCTATTTCTTGAAGTTCCAGATGCACAATTCTTGTACTGATGTTGCATCCAGAGGCTGCTGTATATATATATATATATATTCACAACAGCATTATAAACAATCCAAATACTTGAGTCGAAGGATCCTCAATGCAGCATCAATTACTGTCAAATAAAGGTTTTAAATATACATTAATTGTTGCTCTGTAAATTGAATACCCAGTTCAAGTCCCCATACATGTAGCCTACACTTTTCTTGGAAATCTTAAGGTAATAAAACAATAAGAGCTGTAAACCCATATTGTTTGGTTTCTAGAGTTTCTGTAGTCAGGGCTAACCAGGAGAGATGTCAGTAATGAGTTTCAGCCACACTTGACAAGGCACTGGCTTCTTGGGCTGAAATGCACCAATCATTATCACTGTGTGAGCTAGCCGTATGATTTTAGCTTAATGGCTTTCTGGACGGTAGCCTCCGTAATGGATCTGATACCACTGTGACACATATCAAAATTTATTGAATGCAATTATCTTCAAAAGGAGTTGAGTACATACTTGTGGGTATGTTCTTTTATAAGTTATGAATCTCCTTTGGCATGCGCTCGCATTTGTAGATCTATTTTGCATTGCATGCTTGTTAACCCCTTATATGCAATCCCTTATTATTAATAATTTTAGAAAACGTACACAAGCATTTTCCCTCTTAGCATCAGCAGTTTAACTGTAGTAGGTTCTACTTTATGTATTCTACTAATGTCCACCAATAATAATGCTCCACTTAGATCAAGCTGTTAGTGCGCCCGCCAACAGCTAGCCGCCATCCAGGACCAAACAGAACTGGCCGCGAGAAAAAAATAAATAAGTAACGGCCGGAGTATTAAGTACTCTTATAGCATAATTAGCATAAAATATTTCAAGCAGTTTTCCGCAGCATCTAATCAGGCCGCGAATGACAAAATATGCCCCTCATCTGAGTGTCTAGCCTTTCATTAGCGCTTAGCGTCCACCCTCAACCCCCATCCCCGCAGCCATGTGATTGGAGAAGCGGAGGCTTGAACCATAAAGGCTGGTGCATCACTAATCTCTGTAAGTGGCCATAAATTTAGCAGCTAACGTCCCAGGCTACGAGGAAGAACGCTTGCTTTGAGGTCAGCTCTCGTAAATCCAGTGGCCGTTGTGAGGCGGCGTGGCTGTTCCGGGGTCAGTGCGCCGGCGCTGGCTGAGTCAAGCTGTAATGTTTATTTATGCCGCTAAAGTCCTTTTCTTCCATGTTCACCTCCCTGGAGGGGACCGCAGCATTTGCTGGTTTGCTCCAGCATGTTGTCTAGCATGCATGCTAGCTTGTGTCTAGTGCTCAGTGCCCATGTGAATGAAACCAAGTATGCAAAATCACTTTTTATTGATATTACATTAGCACTGTTTGTACATGAAATGGCAGGTATCGTAGCTTACCGATCCATTTGCTTCAAAAGCTGAAGGACATACATTCATGCATATACTGTATGCAGACTATTCAATAAGACATATGTAACTGCAATTAAATAAAAAAAGAGAGAGCACACAAAAATAAAACAAATAGGAAAACAATGGTAATGTAAGTGAAAGGTTGGGGGGCAAGAGACCAGTAGTTGTCAGAGGATGGACAGAAATGTTGGGGTTTGGACTAATTTGGCCAAGCGTTTAGGACACCATGCTGCATATACGTGTGCAGTAGTTAGATAAAAAGGAGGTAATGAGTTTATCACTGGGTGCAACAGCAGCGACATTATGGTAGAAGACAGGGGTTCAGAATTCAGCAGTATATAGGAAGGCCATGGTCATAAAGAGACTGCAGGATGGAGCAAGATGGTGGAGTGCCAGGAAGGTGAAGAGAACATGCACTGTATGGGGTTTGTACATGGATTCCCTGGGCATTACACGTAGCGTGAACTTTTGTTAATAAGAGAAACTTTGTCCTTGTTATCCGCAGTTCAAGCTCTCTAATCAGATCAGTGATTCTCTGGAGCTGTAGAGCATGACCTGCCCTAATCAAAGGACAGTGATACAATGATAGTACAAAATGGCCTAATTCCACTGCGTAGACCTTTGGCAGTGTCTAATTCTTGCCTTGCTCAGCTTTAGCTCGTAGTTCAGAAACAGCAGATGCCCTGCAATGACTCAAGCAGGTTATACCTGCACTTGTTGGCCCTAATGATGCTGTGCCTACACTTATATAAGCAGTATGTTGGTGTCACTGCTGTTCTCAGAACAGCCCAGCACCCAAATAATATTTGGTGAGTGGTGATCCTGGTGAATTGTACTTTTCCATAGAGCATGGCCATTGATGATCAAGTATAGGTGCTGAAGGGGCCACAAATCATGTTGTACATGGTTGATTTTTTTGAACATTAAATCTATGGGCAGTAAAACGAGCTAGAGCAATGCAAATTCAGCATTGGAGCTCTACGTTGATTCAGCATCATGACAAATTGTGCACCTGGGCTAGAGCCAGTAATTGTAAGCCTAAAGTGCATCTATGTGGGCACTATGCCTGGTAGAACAGCCAATCAGTGTATGTTACCTAATAAAAAGACACCTTACGGTACAAAATACATTTGCTGTAAGTATTATGTGTATGTAACGGGTTTGTGGGAGATGCAGTGAAGCGGCCTTGTCGAACGCTAGCTGCCCTTAGTCACGCTAACCTAAATGTCTGATCCAGGGTTTTCTGTGCAACTAACTCTGTTTGACGTTTGTCAAAACAGGCTCGGAGGAGAGCGAGGGCCTGGTCCCAGCAAACATCTGAACGGAGCATCATAAAACTGCCTTGACATGTCCATAGGCGGTGCTGCTTTACTTCCTATTAGCTCAAATTAGCAGCATGTCTCCGAATGGCCTGAAGAGCAGGAAGGCTAATTGAGAGCGACAGAGGGAGTTTTGCTCATTTGCAGGGAACGAAATGAACTTTGGGGCGGACAAAGATGCGAGCGAGTTTGCTTTGAAGTTTGCTGAATTTTGACCCCGGACGAAGGTTAATTGAAGCACTGGAAATCTTGCCGGTTAGCGGTCTGCCTCGATTCTTTTTGGCACGGCAAATTAGCTGCTCTGCTCTTTGGAGAGGGTTGAGAGGGTGGCTGGTGTGTGGAAGGAGCTTGCAGGGACTCCCGGCTAAATGGGCTCAAGTGTCCTCAAAGATGTATGAAACAACCTCTGACAAATATCTCCTGAAGTAATTTGAGAGTTTCGCGACTTAAGTGTTCACCCTACGCTTTTAGCCACAGAGGCTTCTCTGAAAGAGAGGGAAAGTGGAAGAAAATGGCCTGGACAAGTGGCAGCCTGAGGTTTAGACTGTTCATTGGTTCAGTTTGAACTCCCTACTTGGTGCATTTGTCCTATAATGGATCTATTTTAAAACACAAGAAGTGCTAGGACTTTGTTCATGACTATTCGTGACACACAGTAACTCCTTTCTATTCATATTTCTCCAACTCTTTGCACCTAAACGCCCTGTGAAGTGTAAGCTCAGTCTGTATAAATTCGGCTGGATGCTTTAGGGTCTCTGCTGGCTATTCCATTTCCAAGGCTTTCACCCATGCATATAACAGCACCTATTATCCTCTGCCTGCTCTCTTTTCTAGAAGAGAATTTGGTTTAGTTGCTGGTCAAACAAAGCCAAGCATCAAACACCTATTTCAAAAATCACCTCAGCTCTGCAAATCCGCTTGTCGAAAGTTTCTATCATGCCTTCATAACCTTTACGGTTTTGACAGTTTGCAGTAAATGCTGAAGAAATGGAAAACAGTTTGGAACTGCAGCAATGGGATTATGCCAGTGACATTCACAGAACTGTGTCCCAAATTGTGGTTACACAACACATTACCCAGTTAAATTCACAGTTATTTATGCATAAGAGATGTATGGAGTTCACTCGAGGCTACGCGATATGGACAGAATACTGTATTGCATTGTGAATCTGTGAAGTTGGATTATAATATCATTTTTAAGGCAGTTGTGAACCATTGATAATGGCTATTTTGACTGCGGTTATTTAAATTTGATGGATGAACAGGAACAACTATGTTTAATGTTAGTGCTGTGACTGCCGATTATATTAGTAGCTTGTTCGCCATTTTGACAGTCAGTCGAATAGTCAGTGTTTGTTTAAAAAAGAAAAGGCTAAACATGAAAAACTGAACAATAACAAAGATTTCCAATTACTTTATTGGCCTTAAAAACGTCTTTATTAAGGGCTAAGCGCCTGTATATGGACCCGGGCTTTAGTTTCACACTTTTATGACTAGAACTCTATCATGTTCTGTGGTTGCTGTTGTTGCATAGAGCATTTAAAGTGCATGTTATTGCAGTAAGAGCGTTTAGAAATGACTGAAAATATGTATATTGATTCTTTGTGTTCATATTTAATCCGTATTGTCATATTTTAGGCTACTTGTTTACGTTGGAGTGGAACAGTCTATGGACTGAAGATGCTGCTGTCTAGCGGTCGGAGATTTAAACACGACACAGAATGCACCACTTTCTGCATCCGTCTAGACACTTTGAAACCAATACTGATTCACAAAACATAGTATTGTAAAACTCAAGTATATCCTCATTTTCCACAGCCCGCATATGTAATGCCTGAACTCCACCTTCGTCACATGTGAGAATAAGTTGTTGCTTTTGCTTTTCTTCAAAGTGCAGTGAAAATATCAGAACTGTTTCTTGGTTTCTATGAGGGACATCAGACAAGTGAGTCATAATCCCTGATCATGCTGAGCATCTAAAGGAGGTACACCATCCAGGAACTCTATTACAGATAGTTTGATACCATTTGATCCTGATGGAGAAGCAGAATATAGTAAAACCACAGTAACAACAGCTCCCCCATATTAAGAGGGTAAATATTATTAAGGATATTACTAACCAAGTTTAATCAAGCAATCATGACAATTATGACCATTTTCATTGCTCATTTGCATATTATGTCCTCAGCAGGATTAGTATTGTGAAGGCCAATACCACGACAACAATTAACTTGAACCTGAACCCCAGTGTCCGTATTGGTAGCACACATATGGAACGAAAGAAGTGAAGATGGTGAAACTGAATTGAGCTATTCAACTATTGGCGCTTGCTTTTCTCTCCGCTGCGGGTATAACAGCCCCTCTGTGGGGGGACAATGGGCTTGTGTAAGCACACCTGCTGTTATATGTGCATATGCGTGTGCCAGGTCTTTAAATATGCTGGAGTTGCGCTTGTTGGCAGCGTTATATTGACTTGGTGAAGACGTTCCTGTTTGTGCTGTCCTAGAGCTGCGATTAGCATTTGTGTGCGCGTGTATGAGTGTATATATGGGTGTGCATGCTGGACAGATTTGTGGGAGCGATTTATAGGCCTGTGCAGATAACGACTGCATGCTGTTTGGCGTAAAAGCAGGGAATATGGAACATATCAGCCCTGGCTGCTAGTTTTTGTCTTCCAGGCCCGGAACAAATAGATTCTTCACTGTGAATGTAAAGCCCGAGCCAAAAGTGCTGAGTTGTTGAGCGTCCGAGCGGCCCGCATCCACATTAGATTTAATCCGTGCTGTGCCGCTGCCTGTTTTACATAAATTATACGCTGTAACCCTTGACTTTATGTGCGGAGTGCGTATGCCTGTATGCTTACTATTCAGGTTTACTTATTCGTCAAACTGTAAATAAATTATAGGCCTGACCCACATCTACTGCTTTGACTTTCAGTGAGTCATGCTTTCATCATGCTGCTTTATGCCAAGCATTTGGATAATTTATTATTAATATACATAGAAAAAGCAGAAAAGCATATCCTCCAGCTATATAAGATAAACAGCAAAAGCAAGAGAAAGATAGATAGATAGAGAGAGAGAGAGAGAGAGAGAGAGCAATGATGAAGATATAGAGAGAGCAGTAGGAAGACCTAGAGAAAGAAAGAGAGAGAGACAGAGAGAGAGAGAGAATGAGTGACATAGAGAGACAGAAAAAGAGGGGGATAAGAAAGTGAAAATGATGGATGGACAGAGAGAGATGGTGACAGAAATAAAGATTTTAGGAAAGAAAGAAGGATAAATGAAGATAGAGAAATGTCCAGAGAAAGACAACTGAGGAGACTGAAAAACAGAGAGAAAGAGAGAAAGAGGAGTAAGTGAAAGAGATGGAGAGAAAGAGAATGAGAGAGAGACAGACAAAGATAGTAAGAGAAATGATGGAGGGATGAAGAGAGATGGGGATAGAGACAGAGAGAGAGAAGGCGGTGAGAGAGTGAGAAAGAGAGAGATAGAGGAAAATGTGAATGAGATGATGAAGAGGTAGAGAGAGGCAGGGACAGGTGGAGCGAGGATGAGAGGGAGAGAAACAGACAAAGATAGTAAGAGAAGTGATGGAGGGATAGAAAGAGATGGTGATAGAAATAAAGATATTAAGAAAGAGAGAAGGAGAAAATGAGAGAGAGATGATGGAGAGAGACAGAGAAAGAGAGAGATTTGAGGATATTGAGAGGCTGAGACAGAAAGAGAGAGTGAGAAGTGGAGAAAGAGAGAGATGGGTGTAGTTAAAGCTGGCCTGGTGACATTTCTAAAGACAGGGATGTTCGGTCTGCTGGTTGAGTGAGGAAACAGGGCTGGTGTCCAGAGAGTTGGACACTCACTGGCTCTCCAGATTAGCTTCCAGAATGATGTGTTTGGTTTGGGGGTGTCTGACAGCTTCTCGGCTCCGCACACATCCAGAAAATCCTCACTAATTAATAGTGGATGATCAACATTCATACATTTAACACATTTGCCCAGGAGAAACAGAGGGAGAAAGAGAAAAGAAAGAGAGCAAGTAAGTAGATGGAGAGAGAGTAACAAGAGAGATAGAGGAAGGCGGGGAGCGAGAGATAGATAAGGTCACAGCAGAGCTTAATTAACATGCTTTAGTCATGCAACTCCACCATCTCATGAACTCCTCCTCCTTGCTGAAGCGTAGCGGATGGAAAATGGAGCTCCACTGATGACTTTCCTACAGAACAACATGCAGTACACAGCCTTTAGCTTGAAGGGCTGCATTTTTGGGCTCTGGAGCTTCGATGGTAATCAGTAGTGAATATCCGTAGCGTCACCCCACTGGGGGCTGGAGGTGGGCGTCGTTCAGAAAATTCGCCCTCCAAAGCACATGCTTGGCTTCATCTGTGGCAAAATCAGAATCTCCCGGCTGATTGCTTTACGCAGCGCTCACAGTACAGCTTTGCTCCGTCTACCACACCCATTAGCCTCTCTTAGCGGTGGGCTAGGGGGTAATAGCACAGTGCACGCATGGACTAAGTAGCACACGGCATTGGTCTAACTCAAGGTATGAAGGGCATATATGTATATCATGGCTGTAGTAAGGGTCCATTACAGCAGGACACTGTTTGTGACCACTCTGGGAATATATGCTGTCTAGCATTGCATTAGCGTTGAGCGGGACGTAAGCGCTTGAGCTAATATGGCATATAATGTCCACATTTTAACAGTCTAATTAGAAAGTATAAATGTAGCCGCACACAGCAATCATCGGGGTCCCAGCACTATAGTTATTAGGATATTAATTTTTAGCTTTTCTATCTTTTAGGATACATGCCCCTACATATAGTTCAAGAATGTGCTGACGAAATGTATTGTGGTGTCACTAGGCTGTGTCAGAAATTCAGTTTTTTGAAGAGAAGAAATGTTTATGGCTGGTTTAGGTTCATTTGTAGGTTGAAGAGCCTGAATACGGGTGGGGTGGTGGGTTTTCCGAAGTAGAGCAGAAAGATGTGATCTTAGCTGTTAGCACTGGAGTTCATCTAAGTTCATCCTTAGAATTCTTAATGTTCCAGAATTCTGCAGTTCACCTTTATTGATAACGCACAAATACATTAATATCCCAAAATTAAAAAACGAATACCTACCCAACAAATGAAGCTCTGAATTGTCGAATATCCAGCCCTGCCCTGTTGATGCATGTATAGCGGACAGTGGTAGCCATGATGTTTGTATTGTAGCAGAGCTTCATCCATCTATCCATTCATCTTACTATCCAACAAATCTTAGCAGATGCCATGAAAGAGGACTGAGGCAAACATATGGGCTCCAGCAGAAGTGTTTCAATGCGTCTTTGTTTGCTGTGAACCTATAAGTTAGGTAGAGCTCATGAAGTGGTCACACACAATCTACTACATCTTGGAAAAGGTTTCTTTTTCCCTTAAACATGGAATCTATCTGGGAATCTTTTCTGTTTGGAAGTGTCCTCACTGTTACAGAATTCTCAAATATAATGTGACTGTACAGCAGCGATGAGCCAGTGGTGTTACATTAGACCACCAGTACCAAATGAGTAGTGGTGTTTATAGGAAGAGAGAAAAAGAGAGAGATAGAGAGAGACAGGGAAAGAAGGAGAAAAGAGATGTGTAAGGGATTAAAAAACAGACCTCTGCACACACATCCATCGTGGAATAAAAGGCAATTGATGACATGAGATGCCCAAAAAGAGCCGCATGTTCAAAGGGTCAGCTCGCATTTCCATCACAATCGCTTCTCACACACCCATCTGTCCATGCCTGGCCTGCTCCCAGCAGGGTGTGTGTGTGACTGCTGTGTCTCTGTGCGTGACTGTTCTGTATTGTAGTGTTGAAAGGCCCCTTGGGCTCCAGAGTCCTTTAGCCAGGACGCTGATGATGTGCATGTTTGTCTGTATGTAGTTGATTTTAGGCGTCTCTATGATAAAGCTAACGCTTGCAGATAATGGCTCAGGATTCTTACTATAAGTGTATGTATAATAGCGCACTTTGCTTTGTCTTCATTTGTGATTCACTTTAGTCTGTCAGCAGTTTGTTTATCAGTGAATAATATTTAGCTTATGAAATCATATGCCTTCATGAGTCAGTGCTTGGTCCCCTATTTCACATGTATGGCATATTACATATTGATTGATATTTCAAATGGCAACAGTACTTTTATGGCACTGACCTAAATACTACTGAGTATCTAGTGATTGGTCTTAGCGTTCGTGAACCTATAAGCGTGCTTGCTTCAGATACTAGACTGCTGCTTGGCTGTCTGAATTACTTCCTATATGTATTATTATTAGTGCTCCTTTTTTAGTCTAGAATACCTGGCAGTCATTTCTATCTTGCTGGGTTAAGCCACACCCACATTTGGCCTGTCAAGAAGAAAAGAAGAAGGAGTAGGAAAAATTCATGTTCAGGAATCAGTATTGATGTCTATATATTGGTATTAACATCAGTATCTGAGTCCTAGGCGATAGAAAAGAGATGTCTGAAGCTATCAAATATGGCAAAATCTGTTTGTGAATCAACTGAGTATATATGGAAAAACATTTTCTATAGGCTGGCCAAGTTTCATTTTCTATAGGCTGGCACTTTACAAAAAGCATAAAAAACAACAAACTGCGGGATTCCAAAATGCAGCATGACATCTGCGTTCAAACAACAAGAATGACTAAATGCAGTGCTACTTGCAGGTGTCTTGAACTACAAACCACAAGCCATATATCGTCGCTGTCCAAAGAAAAACAAGTATCTCCAAAATGGCAACTTTACAGGAGAGGCCAAAAACCTCATTTAACTTTAATGTAAGTCAATGGAACCAGACATCTTTCCTAACAGTTTTGGGCCATTTCTGTCGGTCCATTCATCTTGAGATTCTCACTCAGTGTATACAGCAGCTGATGTGTTCAAATGATGCATAAAAGTAAAAATGGACAAAAGTGGAGATACATGNTGTTGTTTATTCATTACTTGTTCCTCTCATAGACTCCTATTCATTTTTAGCAACAGCTGGCTAGCAACAAGCTTAAGCTGAGCAATCTCTCTGTATATTGTTCAGGAAATATACTATTCTAGATCACATATCGTCGCTGTCCAAAGAAAAACAAGTATCTCCAAAATGGCAACTTTACAGGAGAGGCCAAAAACCTCATTTAACTTTAATGTAAGTCAATGGAACCAGACATCTTTCCTAACAGTTTTGGGCCATTTCTGTCGGTCCATTCATCTTGAGATTCTCACTCAGTGTATACAGCAGCTGATGTGTTCAAATGATGCATAAAAGTAAAAATGGACAAAAGTGGAGATACATGTTTTTCATTGGACAGCGACGATATGCACTTAGCAGTGCTTGGCCCCCTTACTCAGTTCACATTGCCGCATGATACAGCATTGATGGTGCCGTCATTGCATTTGACCACATGTGCTGGACCACGTTTGCTCTCTGTTTGTCCTCAGTAGTCCGCTCTGTCTAGGTTCTGTCCTCCTGCTCTTTGCAAAGTGCTACATGCTCTTTTTCCCCTGAATGATTAACAGCCAGTGTGGAGCAGTGGGTTAATTTCACTGCAGTGGGAGCTTAATACTGTCAAATTTAGTCATGCTCTGCTAGCAGATGAATAGCCATCTCTCTCTCTCTCTCTCTCTCGCTCTCTCTCTTTCTCTCCTTCTCTCTCTTACACTCTCTCTCTTTGGGTTGTGTGTTTTGTGTGGGTGTGAGAGTGAGCGAAGGGGGGTGGGGGTTTACATGTTGACAGCTATAATATCAATTTCCCAATTGCCAAACCAGGCAGAACGCTTGCTGAAATTGGCCTGAATGTATGCATATTCATTTGCTTCTCCTTCTTTTTTTTCTCTCTCCTTCTCCCTCATGCATGATTTTAATCCATAAAGTGTTCATTTTTCTGAGCACAGCCATATCCATAAGGGGGGTAATTGTAACTGAACGCATTGCGGCCATCTCCTAAGCAGGACCACTGATTACTTGATGAGCTTGATATAGCTATTCATTAATATACGGTGATAGCATTCAGCTGCCCATCACCACTATATGTTAATGCTGTAGAGTTAGTTCAGTGAAACGTTTTCAACATTACATTCATTTCCAAAGATGTAGCCAATCAGCAATGATATGTTTGGTATCTGAGGTTTGCTTCTTTAGCTTTTCACTGGAGCTATGGGAGTTGTAGCTAACAACAAATCGGAGCTTATGATTAGCGATTAGCACAATGCAAAGTACACACAGGACATGACTAAACGTCCAGTCACACTAGATGTTTGCAGTTCACCTTGTCTTGTGTTTTCCTTGCATGGTCATGGCTGATCTAGTTTGGCAATGGATAAAACTGGCTAACCCACAGACCATAAACAGAACCTGTAAAGTAAACACAATAAACATAGTAAACAGTAAATTAATATTAAACATGAACTTTAAAGTAAACATAATTCTGCTTATATAAGCTCAAGGATAGTGTTGCACACTTGCGGCAGTGGTGTGATTGTGTGCAGCTGCATTTAGCCAATGAGCTAACTCAGCAGTTAGCAAGCTGGTTAATTTGCCTAGCATGAACGGTGAAAACACAAAAGTAAAGTTAGTTCTACCATCAAATAGAGTCTCCTGACTGACTGACTCTCGTTTATGTGTCTGTTTATGGCCAGTATGAATGAATTGTTATAAGGGTTCTTTCCAGAACTGGATCTAGCCCAGGGCTGTGTTTAGGGTCTGGCTACTGGGCTATAGCCATGGGCCTTTCTTCTGTAGCCAAGGGTCTACAGAATAATAAATATGAAAATGAATTATGGGCTCATAGAAACACTGAATCTTTTGTGGTAAACATATCCCTGCCTAACCACTAGACTTTTGAGACCCTTTTACTTTATTTATTTATTTATTTATTTATGACGTTTTTTGTAAAGCAGCGAGCTACTAATCTTGCAGTGTCCCTGGTTTTCACTTCAGAAATCATGTGTTATTAGAATGCACATTTGTGAGTTTAAAAATAATCTTCATGCCCCTGAAAAAATGCTAACTTTAATGCTTATTGCAGTAAATTCTGTTGAAATTAATGTTGCTCGCAAAAGCTAGTGCAGACCTTAATTTGCTTATGTAGCTTCTGGCATTGCATGACATACCGCTATCTGAGAAAATGAGTACATTTGAGTCAAGGGTGGAAACTGTTCTGTCACCGGAGCTAAGTGAAATGGCTGTCGAAAGACGAATGCCTTTTAGCTGCCCTGATTTAATTTAGCCGTGTAACACGTCGTAATAGTGCGAATGCAACATGCATGGATAAATGAATTGAAATGACTCAAGGCGATCATACAAAACCCACACCGGTGAACTTAGCCAGGGGCTCGTGTGGTGGAAATGCATCTGTGCTGGCGGTGTTTTCAGATGTTTTACCCTGCTGCTTGAACCCTGGGGCTGCTAGGCTTTGTCCTCAGAGGCAGGAGGCAATGGCCCGGTTCAGAGCATTGGCTTCTTTATGTGCCCGATACACCCGGCCTATTAATGACCCCACACAGAGAACAGAAGGCTGCCACTGGTGTACCTATCAACAGCCTGGGCTTACAGAGAGAGCAGCAGGCCAATTACCAGAGCCAGATTAGGCTAGCATGGGGCAGAGAGAGAAAGAGAGAGAAAAAGAGAAAGAAAGAGAGAGAGAGAGAGAGAGAGAGAGAGAGAGAGAGAGAGAGGGAGGAATAAATGAAGGGGAGCTCAGGTTGATTATACAGCCCCCATGCAGAGCGAACAGTGGGAACACGCTGCCCACTGCTGCTGGGCTCAGGTGGCCAACACCAGGGGCAAAGAGGATCGTGTGTATGTGTGTTTGTATATTTTCAGGCATTCAGACCATTTGTTCGTTCTTAGCAGCACCAGCATTGTTGACGAAACTGCTGTTGTAATGAATCTGTCTGAATCTCTTCATATGCCCAGTACATGTGTGTCTTTAGTGATTGAATTGTGTGTTTGTGCATTCATGCAACACTGCTACCCCTCTAAAACTGTCCAGTGTGACCAAACCATCCAGAATGGCCTGTGTGACCTACGCTGAAGGACTTGGTAGATATCAGCCTGATTATGATTGCTATAATTCAGACGTTCCAGCCCACATTACAAACAGCAACCTCTTTCTGCAGCTTCCATCCAGACTCTAATCACTCATTAAACGGGTTACACCAAAGTGAACATAGTTGGTAGTCCATTAACGCAAGGTGTGATATATTTCAGCGTCGTCTAATGCAGGTTTATGATCTGACTCTGTGTACGTGGAGGAAAAATTAACGGCCTACAGATTGCGCTGTGCTTAATACAACATATGAAATTAGTACTTTCAGATATACTGCGGTCAGTTTTAGCCCATTTACAAGATTAGGAAGAAGTAAAATTTGCAGTTCTCCCCAAATGTAGTTGTGCCTGAGGTCTGCTTCTCTCAATTTGTATTGGAGTTAAGAGGCTAATGCTAGCACACAAGAACTGAAAGCTTATATCCCGCTGTTGGAACAAAAGTACATATCTCTTTTTTGTTGTTTTTCAGTTTTTGACAATGTTTTTCATTGTGTGTAAATTTTATGATGAATAGACCAAAAGAAATGAGCCAAAATACTTGTCCAAAAGTCTGGTGCCATTATGTTACACTAAAAAGTATGTTGAGGTTTTTAGTGTTTTGGATGTTGGTCAGTTGCGATGTAAGTTATTATGCTAATTACCACCAAAACCAGCCAACGCCATCACACGTTATTTATAAGACTTTCAAGACTCTGTCATTTGGCTGTCAGTGGATTGATATACTGTTATAAAAAGCTGACATACGTAGCATAGCTAAAACAGTCTTAGCCATCTTGAAAGTTGCCCACAAATTGTAAGTTGTTGAACGATATGGTTTACACTAATACTTTGTCACAGGATTCAAAACTATGATGCTATCTCATAAATGTGACAACATCCAATTTATGTTCATCATCTGTCTGATACAATGGCAAATATGTAAATTCCCACCTCAATTTTCAGTTCATATAAAAGAAAATAAACAAGTAAATATTCTGTTACATTTTAAACAGGGCTGCACATCGGAAGTGGGAACCTCTGCATGTTTGAGCTACTTAAGTGCTAATGTAAAGGTTGTTGCTAGTGCTTGGTTAGCTAGCAGGCTAACTGATGGAAAATCCATCAGCAGTGGAAATCCCAATCTCAGTAGTGGAAATCTCGGAGTTTAGAATGTTCAGTCTTTGTTTAAGATACAAAGCAAGTGTTACTAGCAATAAGCTCACCAGCTAGCATTAGCTATATGTGTGGATACTTTAACATTTATGGTGCCTTTTTGAAAAGAGCAAATCTCTGTGTTGAGTATCTAAAGAAAGCTCCCTTTTTTGGGTTGATGGGCAGAGAGTGGCCATTTTCTTTTTCTCCCAGTCCGAGGTTGGAAACTCTAAGCTACAATCTTTAGTTGAAAGGAGGTTTAAAGCATAAAGAATCAAATCTGAGATTGTGACTTTGAGTGACCTGCTGGAGTGACAGCAATCTCTCTCTCTCTCTGTCTCTCATTACCGCCCATATGAGTCTCTTTGGAGGTTGTTAATCTGGCTAAATGACCACATATAATCTGATTAGCGTTGTTGGTGCTATCAGAAAGCAGCCACTGAGAGGTTCCAGCATCCAAACGCAATCAGATTCAGGCAGTTCAACTGTGCGAGTCTCAAATCATTCACACTCGTTCACACTCATGGAAACTTCCTCTAAGAGAAACTAGCAGTTAGTAGTTTCCGTCGTCTTTCAGACTGACGAATACAGGCGAACTCAGTAGCTCTGAAAGTTTTCAAAGCAGCCGACATGTTTCTCTTAACAATCGACAATTAGCCTTGAGGGAGTGGAGGACACGGCGCTCGTCTCTCATCAGTTCAGTGCTTTTTATTTTCAGGGAGAAGAGGCAATTCACCAAACGCTCTCGGATTTTCTGATTGGCTGAGGCTAAAATGAACCAAGACTATCTCACAGAAATTTCATCACCAGCTGGGCAGCAAAAGTTTGGGCACACCGAGCTTCACACAAACATGTTTATAAAAGCTTAAATGAGAACATTGCTCTTTATCAGGTGGCCATTAGAGCTTTTAACTGTCCAGTCATTCCATAAACCTGCTTTGTAGTTGCACCATACAGTATAAATCTCTCTCTCTTTCTCTTACTCTCTGTTCTTCCTTTCTCTCTCTCTTTCTGTCTCTCTCCTATTTTCTCAATCTCTCCTTTTTTCCTGTTTTATGTCTGTTTTTCTGCCTCTTCTCTCTCCCTCTCTCTCTCCCTCTCAATACACCTCAAAGATAGATTTACTGGCATGCTTATATAGAGCACAATGTTATTACTATTTTTTTTTATTATTATTAAATTATTTATTTCTCTCTTTTTCATCTCTCCATTTCTTTTCTTCTCTTTGTCTTCTCCTGAGAGTATTATTATAATGAAGTCATTATGCCTCGGTGCCAATCAGGTCAATCTGAGCCATTGTTTCCTTCCAGTCCTCATCTGCGTGTGTGTTCAGGTGGTTCTGGCTGTTCCAGTGTTCAGTCCCCAGCTCCCCCAATACCCCCCCAACCACCTCCCACTCTGTACAGAGCGACCGGCTTCCTGCAGGCACTTTAGGGGCTGAGAGAAAGACAGGATCAGAGCGTCTCTGCAGGACAGAGCGAAAGAGAGAGACAGAATGGTCAGGGAATAGACATCTGCTCCTTTCTTTTCTTTCTCTTGACCCCTCCCTCTTCTCCTCCCTCCTACAGTGTTAACCCCCTTTGATACACAGAGGGGGAGCAGAGTCAGGTGGGCAAAAGGCAAAGTCACTTCATGCTGCGTGTGTCTGTGTGTGTGTGTGTGTGTGTGTGTGAGAGAGAGAGAGAGAGAGAGTGAGAGAAGGAGATTGCCAGTACACATGGCTTTCAAAATTAATAAATGTGTGTCCATGTCACAGAAAACTGAATGTATCTTACTATGAAAAAAGGCTGCAGCAGTTTAGCTCCGCCCATTCATGCTGAAGTTATAAGGAGGGTTTTAGCCTGGACTGCTTTTCAAACAAGGCACAATACAGCACAGCTAACCAGAACAGAGCCCATTTACATATATCAGGCACTGCAGACACACAACTGTTATACGTGGACACACTTATATAAAAGGTCTCACAAAGGTGCAGAAGGTGATGCACCAGGAGACCCAGCAAAAGAAACATGAAGCTCCTCAGAGTGAAGTTCATCCCAAGCTTAGGAGAGGGAACAATAAAATGCAAAAAGGGACATGGGCTCTTTAATATGCAAATTAGGTTTTTTCGCTAACATTACACTTTCTCATATTTAAGAATCATATAATGTCTGAACTCCATGCTGAACCAGAGGGCACCTTAGAGCTGCATTTGGTCAGTTTCTTATCCATTTATTTCACTGAAGGAAACCTAGAAAGACTACTGTAAGTCTTGAAAGTCGAGTCTATGTTGACTAATCACTGATGGTGTTGTACTTGACACATTACAGGAGCAGGAATGCTTTGCAATTAGCAACTTTCAGCATCCGACTTTCAACACCTGTTATTAAACTAATCTCCACAAGCCAGTAGAGTGTGACACGTCCTTTCCAATGAGTCCTGGATCACATGTTGCAAACTTGCATCCGACCTGGGCGCACCCTAGGCGGCCTTTCCGGGACACCAAAGAAATTTGGAGCACCATAACCAAAATGTGAAAATATGAGTAACCAACCAACAGGATTACAGTGTTATACAACTACTGCAACCACACATGACTTTTGATTGTAGTTTTTGGAAACCTGGAGATGGTGACGGTCAACATCAGACTGAATTACTGCAGATCAGATTAAACATCAGATTTGAGGAACTGCAGAGTTAGCAATGTTAGAATGAAGCAACACTTGCACCAGTCAGGAAACCAGAGGTACAGACCTCAAAATCAATAGACTCCTCACCTGTTATCTTTTGGAGGCATATATGCTGTCATTGTCAATCACAAGATCAGCAACTAGTCGCCATGAAGCTTTATAAAGGGTCATCGCAGAACAGGAAAGTCCACTAGTCGACTAGCCTGTGCAACCCCTAGCGCACACCCAGTATGAAGAGCCACTGGGAAAATAGTGGAGCTATAGCTTATAGGCTAGTAATGCTATCTGAGGTGAAAACAGATTAGCATTTGTCTGTTTGCCTGAAAGACTTTAGATTGACTTCCTTACTTGGCTTGAATTTCAAGCTGCTACTGTGTCTGCGTCTGAGTTTAAGATAGCACAGCAAGAGTAAGAACACAGTGGCACCTTTTTGGACGCCACATGTCGTCCAGCATGTGGTAGCCTGCAGCCTTAAGAGACCTTTGTGCATTGAGCACGGCTCAAGATGCAGGATGGCACTTGACAGCAAAAGCAGGACTTTACAATGGCAGCAGACAGACAAATACAGACAGCTTTAGGGATTTCACTCTCTCTCAGTCCCGTTGCTGCCAGAAGGACCATCTGCAGCGTGACCATGGAGTGTCTTCGTCTCTCACCATGGTTGCAAAACCTCACCCCCCACCAAATCCCCTCCCCAAACCCACAAATCCCTTTTCATCTGGTGCCATATCTTCTGCACTCCTCACCCCCAAAGATCTAGGAAGGAAAAAGCAATTAAAGCAATAGTTTGCACAGTTTCCCCTCATATCCCAAATGTAGTTGATTGACCACAGCATGTTCTGAGGTTTGCTTCTTTAGTTTTGGGGCTGAATAATGCAGCTAAGTAGCACATTATTAGCAAGGTGCTTAATGCTGTGTCAAGTTGTTCAGTGACCTCAGACAGACTTGATTGTGTGGTTTCTGACACTGTATGACACACTGTTAGCAATAAAGTACTTGGTACAGCTAAAGCAGTAGCTGCCATCTTATTCGAAACATTACTTATAGATAAGTGTGTCAAAACACACATATGCAGATGTGTTCTGATATTATCGAACCAATGAACACAGTTTGAGGCCTCCCCTGCCAGAGCTGCACTGGGAACTAAATTCAGTACTATAAACCAACACAGTACAAACACATACATGTCAGGAACACAGTTTCTGATTGGTCAACAAGTCAGAAACACATCCTCTGATTGGTCAACAAGTCAGGAACACAGCCTCTGATTGGTCAACAAGTCAGAAACACATCCTCTGATTGGTCAACAAGTGAGGAACACAGCCTCTGATTGGTTGACAAGTCAAGAACACATCCTGTGATTGGTCAACAAGTCAGGAACACAGTCTCTGATTGATCAACAAGTCAGGAACACAGTCTCTGATTGGTCAACAAGTCAGGAACACAGTCTCTGATTGGTCCACAAGTCAGGAACACAGCCTCTGATTGGTTGACAAGTCAAGAACACATTCTCTGATTGGTCAACAAGTCAGGAACACAGTCTCTGATTGGTCGAAGAGTCAGAAACGCAGCCTCGGATATGTCAGGAATACAGATTCTAATTGGTCCGCAGTAAGAAACACAGCCTTTAACTGATCAGCAGACTCAACCAAAGTCATCAATGGACAGCTAACGGCCATGCTAACAACTAAAATAACTCTTTTTATCATGGAAAAATGGATAAACAATCACAGTAGCGATTCTGCGTGTGATTTGCCGTTGTGGAATTACTTTATAAGAATTTTAAAAGACAGTGCAGTTCAAAGCTGGATTTCAAAGCTTCTGAAAGGGATGCTATTGCACCAGAGGCCTCATTGGAATGGCACAGCATCACCCTGTCAGGAAAAAATAAAAGTAAGTCTCTAGCTTGCAGCATTCCCGAGATGTATTCTTTTATGTATGATATCCTTTTATGTTGTATATGACATTGTCAACCTGAAAGGGTTAAGCTTGCCAACCGTAGACCGAATGAACTAACTAACTTATCCCTTCTGCACTTGGGCCATGTGGGAGAATACAGTGGGTTTAGATTTGTGCACTCAGATGGTCTTCCTTTATCTTGTATAAGGCTACATCCGAAAATAACATGCATTTCACTAACTTAATGGCCCACACCCACTGCTTATTGACCTGGTCCTCCCAATGGCCAGCCCCTGATTGTAGCTCTAAAAAGGCAGCTTTAGATTCTAAACATAGCTGAGTGTCATAAACGCATGCCATAGGTGATCAGCTACTTTTAGTTTTAGGGGAAAACTATAAAACAATATAAATTCAAACTTAGACCAAATTACCACCTTCATCAGTTTCCGCACTGCTGAAACAAATAGCATAGAACAGTACGAATTCCATTCTGATCTAAGCTGGTTTGTGCTGGTCTGGTGCTAGTTTAGCTGGTCACCCAACCTTGTTAGGCTGGTTGACCAACAAGACAGCATCCAAAATGCAACATATCCTGGTTTTGACCCAGCAATGCTGGTCTGTGTTGGTTTTTCTATCATGACGGCAATAGTCGTATTGTGCCTTATATTACATGGTCCTCATCAGGGTTGAACACTGTGAATTGTTTAACACCACCTCCCTCTTTTTGAACAAATGCATCTATCAAACTGGATCATCTGTGACGGGCGTCCCATCTACTATTGATTTGCAAGTGTAATTGCGGCTCCATGTAACGTAATCCGCGCCAAGGTAGGTAATTACGTTCAGGAGCAAATAATTCGATCTCCGTCGCCTCGGGTCGCAGGAACGTTTTGTCCTCCGTTTAATTATTTTACTGCTGTACACGGCCTGTAAATCAATCATGTCTGCACTGAGAGAACTCGAGAGGGTTCTGGTGTCAAACTGAGACGAGGGTGAAATCCATGGACTTCTGGATGACGTAGATGGTGCAGTTCAGCTTTTGCTTCGAAAAAGAATTTTCTGGGTTGTTCATTGGTTCTAAAATCTGATGGAAGATATTTTGGAGACAAAAGTCATTATATTTCAGTCAAAGATTCCGGAAAATCAAGAATCTTGTCTTGGCATGGTGAATTGTGCTAAACAGGAGCAGAAAGATGAACTAACGGGTTCTGTTTTGGTTTCAGGTTGACTCTAACCTTGCTAAAATCACTGTAACACACCACTGCAAGTGGCTTATTGCTTTATTAGAGACTCCGCCGCTCCATCCTCACTCCATTTCGGTGACAAATTAACAGCAAGCAGCTTGTTTAGACAAGCCTTCCTTAGTTCTACTCTCCTCTTCCTCAGTTCAATCTAAACCCCACTGGCTGTGAAGCTTCTGACCCCGCTGGCCATTCTCTCCTGCACCTCTATTTCCTGCGGATTGCCGAGAATTCATTTCAAAGGGCTTAACCTCAACAATGCCTTAATGAATAGAGGCCGTGTGTGAGTTGGAAGGTGGGGGGGACTTTAGGGGGTTCCACTTGCTCAGAAGCATCCTTAGAAACGTACGATAAGCCCACAGTCACAGAAAATGCCGGTCCTATCGAGAAGTTGATAGGCATCTGGATCTTTGATCCATGATTTTAGGATAACTTCCCGCCAACTGCGAAAGGCTATCGTTGCAACAAGTATTGTAGCCCAAGGTACGACACTTGGTGCAGCTACAAAAGCCATATACACTGTATACATATATCAGATTCACTTATGACTTCTCTGGCTTTAACTTTTACTGTGCCTTTAAGACCAGCTTATGTTTAAATGTAAAGATTTGGCAGACAAGCTTGATCCAGAGGCGCTTACACATTTGCCCAAGGACTTTTATTTTGTATTGTATTTTGTATGTGCTTGAGGCTAAGGGATGCAATGTCATGCTAAGGTACATTACATACCAGGGCAACTAGCATATTGCACGCTAGTTTTAGGCCAGAATGCCCCTTCAGCGTGTATTATTGCACCATTTTTTACCATCATTGTAAAGGGCATCTGGTGTTTCGGAGTAGACAAACATTGTAAATGGAGTTACGACAGCCGCAATGTTCTGTCTGTCCTCTTTTAGCCTCATTATGTCCCGTCTTTAGTCCTTTTCCTTTATTCTTCTGCTCTCCTGGCGCCCTGTTCATCTCCCTACTGCTCTCTCGCTCTTTTGTCTTAAACTCCAGACAAAAGAACAGTTGTCTTGAAAGAGCGGTTAGATTTTTTTTTTGTTCCGTGGTCTCTAGAACTCAAAGGCTAAAGCTCTGACAGGATCCATCAGATACAGGGCTATTTGTAGTGCATTTTAATGCTTTTAACCTCAATCTCAGTGCTAAAAGGCAGAGGCAGAATACACAGCGCTCCTCTTTTGACAGGGAAGTGTGAGGTCACTTGTACTTGCGCTAAAAAAGTCGAAGCTTGCCGTGGCCCTATGGTGAACCTTCCAACTGCACGGGCCTCTGTGCTTCTGATAGCTCTGACCTTCTGGGTCACTCAGTCAAATAAGCATTAAATCTCTGCCCACTCATGCAGGATCACCACACGAGGCTACGATTTGGCTAAGATGTTGAGTTAGCTTAAAGCCACAAGCACCACCCGATCTGGAGCATGGGGACTTTAAAGTGCAAACTTTAAAGGGAAGATTTGACAACTCTTGTGAAGGGGTTAGTTTGCTTGCTGGTTCTTCTGCTAGCTTCCGCATGTTAATGGGCACATCATTAGTGTGAGAAAGCTTCCTGGGGTCCTTCTGAACAGTCTGCATCCCTAGCAGAATTGCTTATTAGCCGAGATAAAAAAAGTCAAGATTCATCAGCCGTCATGAATGGGTCGGTTTTCTTGCTCATGCTCTGCCCATCAGAGAGCTACATCATTAACTTAAGAGGTTGCGCTCACCATGATGTGATGTGCCATTGTTTTTTATGAGCCCACTAATTTTGTTTTGGTCGACAGACTTGTGCGTAAGATGGGGGAAAGAAAGGAGTTTGACCCTTCATGTAGAATGTATGATGATCATTACTATACTCACAAATAATAGCATGTTTTACTGCATTTTCTAGCTACGTTAGCAAAAAGGAAAATTTAATGTTCGCTATATTTGTAGTAACATGCCTACTTGCTCCCTACAGCGGTGATGAAGTAGTCTTTAGAGCATGATTTGCTGGTTTGAGAACTAGGAAAGCCTCCTTCTGATGATGTGTCTTGAAGCTGAAAGTTAAAAAAAAAAAACCCTGTTTATGCAGCTGACAATATTGCATAGACATATTATGAGCTTATCTGCTGTTAGGACTTTTCTGGTGCTGCAGATACATGACAGCTGTGTATCTATGAAAACTGCGTAACTATGAAAATTGATGCCATGGTTCTTGAGAATGTGACCTTCAGGCAACATATACATCAAAAATAAAAGTGGACCAAATGCAGAGCCTTGAGGTACACCACAGAGAAGATCTTGCTTATCTCAGATACCTATACAAAATATTATGTTCCAGTTAAATAGGTAGAGAGGCAGTTCAGCACAGTTCCAGCCTAGTTCTCAAGCCAATTTAGAAGTATTATATGGTCTGTCGTATCAAATTCAGAAGCATAATTAAGACATCATTCACTTCTTTCACTAACACTGTAAATTCCACAAGGCTACAAGTATGTTAGGGTGGATACTTAAGGATGAGGATGAAGTTTTTTTTCTAGCTTGGTTGATTTGAATGTATTTATTAGCCTGTAGATCAGTGGCTAGCTTTGGTTGAGCACCACAAGTATTCTCAGTAAATGTATAATACATTTGCATAATCCATGTTGGGAAGTGCAGTGAGAGAACACTAGTGGATGGAATGCCCCTTTAAAAAGCTGCTCATCATGTTATTAGCGGTATACTAAAAATATAAAAGTCCAGTTGAAGCCTGCAACTATTTGCTGATAGTTTGTTTGGTTTGTTTGATTGATAACTTCAGCCTTCATGAAGGGTCAGTTGGCTCACTGGTTCTGCACCTAGCTTCTGCATATCAATTGGCCACCTTATTAGTCTGTACAGTTTAAGAAACAGAAATGTTTGCTGAAAACCTGATCTTGTGAGCATTCATATTTCTTGAGATGCGCTTGTCTGTTTTCTTCAGATGCTCTGGAAAGCTAAGCGCAGCATGCTATGCTCTTTTTTTTCCACCATTCTTTTGTCAATGCATGAAAAATGAGGCTGTTTAGCCATGTTTATAAATCAAGCTCTGGCAGAAGCGGGCCTCTAATTTGATTATATCCCGCCACCATTTATTCCACTCATGGCGGCCATGATGACACCTCTCTCTCACTAATGAATCGATCGGCGAGTGAAAAATGTCACTTTGCAGCACAGTTCGTAAAACAAGTTGAAAGCCTCTTTAAGGGCATCATTAGCTCGGAAAGCCAAATAGAGTCGCATTAAATCCATGCTCGCAGTCAGAGAGCCTCTCGCAAATCGTCTGTCATCATTTTCAGTGGAGGAACTCAAAAGAAATATTTGCTCTGGGAAATTAGCAAAGGCTAAGAGTTAGCGGCGGTTTAAAGCTAGCTGTTAAAAGTTATGTCAGGCCTCAGTGGAGGTGTGAGAGACGTACTGGTGGAACACGACGGCAGTGATTAACCTTCACGCTTCACTTTACCACCCTGCTCCATGCTCCGCTTGGCTCCTGACGACTGCCCTGGCTGCCCCGGCCAGGTGTTTGACTAGCGGCTAATAAACAGGCCTGTCTTTCCCAAGTCATTTGCCAGTAGTCTACTCCAGTGGTGCTAATTTCCATGAGCTTCCCTATGGGAATATATAGTGTAATGTTATTAGCACTAAACTAGCATTGTAGTAAAATTACTTTTAATACCAATTCCAGCCTGCAGCAGACATACAGATAACATACTCTTTATTCTATACTGAGCAGTGACTGTTCTGGAAAGGACTGGGTTTGAAGACTGTTTCTCAATAATACTGAAACAGCCTGTTAGACCCATTAGCTACCTGCTTTAGGAATTTAATGAAGGCAGAATATAGTTGAGTTATGCAGAATGTGAAGCGTAGACTGGAGAAACAGAACCTTCAACAGCACCTGACGGTGTGCAAGTGGCAGTTGCTCATTGCAGTTCTTTATTTTATAGACAAGGATTTCAGCAATAGCAGACTTTGGGTTAGAACAAGGGCTCAGCAAGCTGCACCAATTAAGGTTAGCTTAGGGTTGGGGTGCTTTACAGCAGAAATGGACAAATGCAGGCAAATGCCCTAATGACTGCTTTCATTTCAGTATTGTGGCCTTTAAGAATCATCTAACATAATGTCATTACACTTATTAGATAAGCTGTGACACTGGAGTTTATCTTTAATATTTTTAATTTCTTTAATAAAGCCTGTCTAATACGAGAATAATCAAAGGACGTTGCTATTGCTCTAAGTTATTGTGGAGTACTCTCTGATTAGGTACTCAACAAGCCCTTCCAAGTTCCAGTGCTGTCCTATTCATATTTCCTCAACATGAAAATAATCAAGTGATATCCAGTTACCCAGTAATATCTGATGTATTTATATCTTATATTATCTTATATGTTTAGTAAGTAATATCTGGAATTGCGTTCATGGACATGTGTTGCTTTTGAATAGATTTCCTTAGTAAATCACATTCTGATTAAATATTTTATTAGACAAGATCAAGAATCTACCTAGCAAAAGGCAGTATTTAATGTTTTCTGTCATAATTTTAACTGATCTCCTCATTGCAAATGGTGTTGCAAAACCAATGTTAGCATTCATGCTAAAAGCAAAATCTTTAAGCACATCCTCAGTAGCAACATGTATACTTTTAGCATACCCTTGTCAACTGAACCCCACTTTGTCCCCTTTGGAAAACTCCTTATACCATCCCTCATCTGGTACTTTATTCAGCTAACTTGATAGTTAGTGAACTATAGGCTACAAAGGTAGCAACAACAGAGACAAAGAACCACACCTAAACCAGACAAATTAAGCAAATGGAGTGTACTCTGAATTCTCGAAGTATTACCAAGATCATGTAGTTAGCTAATTAGCTCACATGAGCTAATTAGCTAACCTAGCTGAGGCAACGTGTGCTAAACATGATAACTATTAATAAACATGTGCTTTTCATTGTCCCCTTTATGACACTGATGATTGTAGGACTGTCGAAACATAAAGCCATGTGAACATAGGTATGCCTAAGTACCCTGGGAGTACCCTGGGAGTACACCTCCCTCCAGGATCTGGCTTAGGAATCTGTGGGTTGGTGGCAAAATCCATTCCTCTACTTCCTAGACCCAGTGAAAACCTGAAGAAAAAAAAAACCCACCTCACCCATGTTCCCTTTTATTCTTTTTTTTGTTTGTTTGTTTTTCGTTTTTGGTTGTCTGCTAATCAGGGTTCCTGACCGTGCTAGCATTTAGGATGTGGAGGCGCAAAGCCTCATTAGCTAAGGCTGCATGTGTTTAACCTGACTCACTAATTGGAGCCATAAGGAGATGTTTACCTTGTGCCACAGCATCGATCGCTGGGACTTGAGGACAGTCTAAACTTTGTTTGTTCTTTGTAGCTGTGCTAAATTTCCATGCGGAGCAAGCATCACCTGCTAACTGCCAGAGAGCTAATCATCGCTAAGTTTTCGGGATAGAGTAAACACCGTCGTGTGTGTTGTCAGTAAACAGCACTTAGAACATGTTTTAATTTTGGGCATGCTCCACTTGAGAGGAGTAGCAGGAATAAATGGCCATTAGCCCAAAATGGCATTAAAGCAGGGCGCTAAATGATAGATGGAGAGGCCTGCTCTCATTGATTGAATTCAGTCGCTTAGCATGTGTGAGAGCTAGCACTGTGGGAATTAAACCACGCCGGTTACAGGAGATAATAGTTGGCAGATCTGAAGCCTCCCACAGCATGACAGATCCACCAGCGCCGACAATTAGAAGAAGAACGTGGACCTCCAAGAGGCGGACAAGGATGTTTTCACAAGTGCAAAACTTCTGACGCAAGGGTTTCATCTTTCACTTTGTCTGTCAATTATGGATGTCTGGCGTCTGGACTACTGATGCAAAGCCAATCAGCTCGACATCTATGGAGCATCAAAGGAAGGTTGAAGTCTTGTAAATTAAGTGTGCGTGTTTCGAAAGCAGAGAAACTTGAGGTTGTTCTCTAATGTCGAAGAACTTCTAACCAGTAATTCCATCAGTTTAGATTAGGGGGAAGGCAACGTATTGTCGGTTAATTCTTAGCCTGAAACTGACCTTCACAGTACCGATACACAATATACATTAGGCAAATGAGCCCTCAATGCCATCCGCACAAACCGAGTAAAAAATATCTTGCTATAAGATTATAAAGACTATATATATTATTTATAATATAAGATAATATAATATACATTTTAACCATGTCACCATATAGAATCTACTAACGGCAGCATTTAATGATTTCTGTCATAACTGTAATTGAACTTCTCAGTGCAAATTACATTATAAAACATTAGCATTGTTAGCATTCATGCTGGCAGTGAAATCTTTAAGCACAGCCTCAGTAACAACAGGTACACTTTTAGCATACCCTTATCAACTTTCCACACCCAGTTGGAGAATCCGTTATACCATCCCAAATCTGGGACTTTGTTCTGCTAACTTGGTAGTTAGTGAATTGTAGGCTGCACAACTAGCAACAACAAAAACAAAGGACCACACTTAAACCAGACAAATTAAGGAAATTAGGTGTATTTTTATAGTACACTCTGAATTCTCAAAAAAAGAAAGTCTGGATCACCAAGTTTGTTTAGTTAGCTAATTAGCTAACCTAGCTGAGGAGAAGTGTGTTCTTATTAAAAAATCTAGATTCACTATGGTGTTTTTAATATGTCACAGGATGATTGATATGGGAATATGTAATAATATAAAAGGCTAAAATTACTTATAGTTTTTACTGACTTTTACTTAAAATTACTTAAGTTTTTCATAAGTTCTGCATAATTCAGCTGTTGTAAACAGTGTTGTTTACAGTGGTTTAATGTGAAATGGCTCATTGTAGAGACATTTATACTCAGATTTCTTTATAGTGGTGGTGAATGGAAACAGGGTAATCATGTCTACAGCACAAATATAACTATTTCATGGACAACAACTTCAATCAAAACCATCGTAAGTTAGCATCTCATGTGCCACACAACTTAATTATAGCCAGTTTGTGTAACTCCAATCACCACCATGGACAACTCTGACTATGTACGTTTCTCTGGAATGACTTTGTTTCCATCTGAACCTGGCAACCTTAGCCTTAACCTTTTGATGATTTCACTTGCACAGAGATCTTTTATTTGCAGTGCAGGTGGTTTATTACTTAGAAGCTTGCATTTAGGGTTTACAGTAATCGGTTTGCGTCACTGTGTGCATTAGCATCACGTATGTCCATGCACTTTGTTATTAGCTTCATTTGGGATTGCTTACATAATCATAGTCAGTCTGTGGGAAGGGGAAGAGCCGGGGGCAGCAGCATACACGCGCGCCCACATGGACTCATGCACCCACACACCAGTCGGCCAGTATTTCTCCCTGTTGTTGTGAGGGGTCAGTAGCAGGCAGGGCTGCTGGCAAGCCTCAGGCTAGTGTAACCTGCCAACACTAGCACAGCTCAATTCACACACTCCATGGATACACCCAGTCTCCTATGAGAGTCGAGCCTAAGCACACACATGTTCCACACATGCAGCTGCTTCCACTACATATATATATATACACAAAGCTGAATGCTTTAATACCTTGTTGGAGCATTGGGGTTTTGTTTTAACAGCTTTAAGAAGAATGACAACATTTATTTTGATCCGGAGTCGTATTCATTTTTGGCGAAGATCCTGTACTGACGACGGGAACGTCGAGCCACTCTGTAAAGTCTTCTCCAGCACATCCCAAAGACTTCGAAAAGCTGTTAAGGTCAGAAGTCTGTGGTGGCCAATTCATGTGTGATAATGATTCCTCATGTTCCCGGAACCACTCTTTCAGAGCCCAATGAATCTCAGGACGAATTATCATAGGACACCATTAGGAACCTCTACAACTCCATGCTGAGATGTCTGGGATGTTGCGTTAGCAAACATGGTGGCCCGACGCCATACTGAGAGACACTACTTCTGTATGTGTAGCTCAATAAATATTACTCATATCAGTCTAAATTTATCATCATTTATTGTTCCTGGTGACCTTTATCTTCCTTCCCAAAAGCAATCCGACACTTGATGATGGGTGTATCTAATCAAATGCTCTTACATGTTTGCCTTAATCCAAACAGCAATAGGAACAGCTTTGGAAGGCTTTTATGGATTCGCTCCCTTTAGTGTCTGTCTGGTGTCTGATTTAGTCAGGCATCAGTTCTCTTTAGGCCTTGGCATGAGAGGGCCTTTTTTTTATCTCTCTTTCTTTCTTCTATCTCTTTCTCTCTTGCTCTTTCTCTCTCTGTGTCAGATTGGTATGCTGTATCACGGTTTGTGTGGCATTTACTCTGCAGCTCTTGCCTCAGCACGCACTGTCCACTTCCCTTGACATCTGCTGCAGGAGGTGGAACAGAGGCTGACCGTTGGGGATTTTTCAGAATTAAACCCCATACAGCCCGCATACAGATCACACCCCACCCCACGCTTGCACTCCCCCTCCTCCACCATGCCCTTTCTTCTGGCTCTGAACAGCTAGCAGTTAACAACTAGCAGCTAAACCCCCATTTTCGCCTACCTGCAGGGCTGCTGATAGACTGCCATTTAAACCCTGCATAGAGGTCACTCTTTCTTAGGGATCCAGAATCTGCGTCCTTGGTCGTATCCTGTGGTCAGCTTGCTCCGGGACAAACCCCTCATCAGCAGAGGCAGGTACTTTCAGGGCGAATGGAGTGGCTGAGGCTGGACCCTAACAGCAGTGGCGGACCCGCCTCTGACCAACACACCACCCTACTCAACACATGAAGTGTGCTCAACATATAGCAGCACATGGACGACTAAAGCTATCTGCTCAAATTCTCAGCCCAGTTTCATATGCCCTGTCAGAAAACCTAGTTCTGGCTAATTGTGGCAGGTAGATTTGCTTCACCCTCCTCCAGAGACACTGTGTGCCTTTGCCATGTGGTGATGGTTTGGGTGAAAGCTGGTTAAGAGAGGGGGAAAACGCTTCTGCTTGTAGTAAGAAAGCCGGCCCCCCAAAACTAACCGTTCTAATTTAGCCCAGTAGTTGAATGTGAGTAGATACAGCATATCAGAGTTAATAAAAATATTAGATTATCAAACTAATCTATCGATTAGCCAACACTTTCAGCAGAAACATCAGTGCTATCACAATAAGTGTCCCATATAATTGTACTGCTATACGTACATGTACTTTATTCAGTTGAACACAAACATATTTATTTGATGCTTCAGTTCCTATTAGTGAAATTCACTCATCTTTGGGTCAGCCAGGTACAGCGATAAGGTCCGTCCTTGCTTACGTCACATGCACAGCTGAGCGTGAAACTTGAATCATTTGCATGTCTTACAGTGTCAAACCTACCCACCAAGTTTCAGTTCTGTCGGTTGATTGCCTCTGGGTGCAACTATTCGTGCAGAGTGTACTACTAGTACTATTACTACTATACTATACAATTACTCTCAATCAAAAAAAAAAAAAAAACTGACTGACAATTGGTGGAGGGTCATGAGGGTATTATAATAATAATAATAATAAGAAGAAGAAGAAGAATTGTTATTATTGTTATTATTTATTTTATTTTTAAAATTTATTTTATTTACTTAATTTATTTATTATTAAAAGGGGAACTTCTCCTTTGGTTGATATTGGATAACAAAACCATAACACAACAAGAGCAATGTGAATAAAGAGCAAAGATTTGACAATAAATACAAAGGTGAATATAAACAGTATAATTGGTCAGAAGTATTTAGATTAACCTGTGATAATCACTGAATACTGCGACTGTTGTATGTGACTATATTTTTCTATGTTTTAAAATATTTTTTCCACTTTTTATCAGAATTATTGTTCAGATGTGTGTAGGGGATGTTTGTTTTGAATTTGGTATCCACAGTTTGCTTCTAAACATACAGAATATATAGAATATACAGGAGCTGCTGCCCCACAGGGATCCCTGAATCTCAATGGGCTTCTGAAGGGTCAATTTACCACCTGCTGCAGGCCAGGCCTGACTCACTGAGCCGTCTGGGCAGAGCACGGGGGAGACGGGCTTGTGCTGTTTTTATATGATCGCTTTAATCACGGTCGTTATTAGTGTTTTGCTGAAGGAGAACAGCCATATGCTGTGTGGTAGACTGAAGGTTGCTCTTGAGAGGAAAAGCCTAGCCTTTTATTGTTACGCGATTATTGTTTCTGTGTTGTGGCCCTGCAGTATAACATACTTAATCATTTTCCAGCCATAGCCGGGTCCCAGTGGTGAAATAGCTAGTCTGGGCCCTTAAGCAATGTTTCATAACTCCAGTTCTGCGGGGCTTTGAGCTGAATGTTACTGTGTTTTGCCTAACGCTGCTTACTGAGCTCATCACACATTCATCAAGGCCGTCATGAGTTCACTCAGGTGTGCTAAAGCAGGGAAACGGTAAGCAACGGTGTCTAGCCTCTGGCACTTGTGTAGAGTAGGAACCATGCTACTGCATCTAAGGATTCTTACCAGATCCGATCCCATGGACCATGTAGGCTTTAAGCTCAGGTCTCATGTTGATCCTATAAGAACTAATATCTCCTCTGCTATCCAGTCTTTGTTGTCTTTAAAATGTGCACCCAGTAGAGTTGGTGAGGATCCATGTCCTCATAAGTCATAGTACAGTGGTTCAGCATGTGGAATTGGAGCTTTCCGTAAATCATATTTCCTATTTTTGCTTAAAAGAAGCTCCATGCTGCCTTTAATGTTGAATCCACAGTCTCTGTGCAACACAAATCACATCGCTTTGTCACAGTTGTCATTGATTTGATTCATTTGTATAACATTTAAATGCACCTGATGTGTGAACTATGTGTAAACGATACCACCACTAATTGTATCTGAACTTTTGACCTTCAATCAATCAAGATGGCATCAACACGCTTGCAGGAGAACAGTCGTTTTTGCAATTCCATCCAGTTGTTTAGCTTATTTCTCCCACTAGCGATGGTCCCCAACCCCATGTCTCAGGTGGTACCACTCAATGTTCCTCGTTTCCTCTTAGCAGTGATTTTTGTAGCTTCTGCTTACTACTGCCCTTTCATTCACCTCAGTCATTGCACATGATTGATTTTAAGCCTGGTTTCTCACTGGTGGGCTTACATTGCATTACTTATTTACAGAATTCTTTGATTTTACACCCAAGGATGAAAATATCAGCACTTCAACCAGTCTGCTGGATCCACTGATTGGAGGTCTTTAGAAGGTTTTGCAGAAGGGTAGAGAGCTGAACAGTGATGGATGAACGCATGGAGGGAAGCGAGTGGTGCCTTTGGCATTTTGGCATTTCACTGCCTTTGGACTGGGTGTCTTTTGTGTACCCTTTAAAGGCTGAGGGCGTCTAGTCTGCTCTGTTCGATTTAATGTGAATGGGAAATAAAAATGCACTTTTTCTTCTGCACAAAGTCAAACCGGGAGGGTCTCTGAACTAGTTGAGTTTTTTCAGTTGATAACAGGTGGGGCCGATGGGAGATGACACATGATATTATTGGTTAATGCCTTTGCATTTACCATTGTTTTGTCTAGTGTGGTAGTTTAATTGGTTAGGTTGGCAGTTTTAGGCTGCAGTTTAAACAGCTGGTGTTATTTTATAGTAGTGTTAACGATTAGTAGTAGACTTACATGCATGCATTTCATGTAGCTGCTAACGCACTCAAACATTTGGTTTAATAACTCTTCTTTTGGAAATGCTCCTTTCTAGTTTGCTATATGATCTTTAGACACATTAACAGAGATCATACATGCCAGATTTATTAATGTTATTTGAAATATTTAATATTTCCTTAAATTTAGGCATCTCTGATTCCTTAACGGACAGCATAATACGCTTATATTCAGGGACCTGCCAGAATTTCGATTTTGAGACATTCAGGGGGTCCAATAAGTAATTATGAGGTTCCAAGCCCCCAGAACACCCTGTACTTCGCACCTTTTTTTGTTTCCCCAGGGTGAAATAGAGGCGAGATGAAAGATGATATCATTGGCTAATGTTATCACACATAATAAGAGCTCACCAAGCCACCATGCTGTGCTCAGAGATTACTGGAAACAAGACTTTCAAAGAATATGAAATGATGAATCCTGCTTAATATGACAAGAGGCGTTAGGTCAGTCTTTATGGTGGAAAAAATGGCACTTTCGATTTCAGGTTGATTTTAATAACATGATTTCTCAGCAGTGCTATACACAGTCAAGTCACGTTATTATGACCACCAGCTAATATCCAGAGTAACCGCCTTGCACAGCAAGGACAGCACTTAGAAGGTCTGGGAGTGACTTAATAAGGTCCTGGTAGGTTGTCACAGGTATCAGGAGTCATGCTGACTGCAGTGCATCCCACAGCTGCTGGAGGGTGCATGGAGGATTATCCATAGAGTGGGCACAACGATCAAGGTGTGTCCCACAGATGCTCAATTGCGTTGAGCAATTCCGGGAATGGAATTAGGGGGTCTGGGTAGTACTTGTAAGTCTTAGTCATGCTCACATATTTCTAGCTGTGTGGCATGTCGCATTGTCTTGCTGGAAGATCCCATCCGCCCCAGGGAAGACAGTCAGCATGTTTGGGTGTACGTGTTCTGCAAGGATGGATTCATACCCAAATCGTTTGAAAGTGCCTTCCGCATGGATGAGTGGGCCCAGAGAATGGCATGAAAACGTGACTTCCTTCATGAGCTACTTCGACTTGACTGTGTATTTATTTGAATACATTTTTAAGAAAGCCAAAAATGTATTGATTGCTAATTCTACTACATATAACCCCATACATAAACTACATAAATGAATTATAGCAATTTATAGCAATATACTTCTCTCTTCAGAGGCTTTGTAATGTTACTCTGATAAAACAAATCCGTGATAAGCATTTCCATAATGATTTGTGAATTAGTGAATTGCATTCTGACTGTGAGTCATATTGCATCCGTCAATAAAAGTAGCACTCAGCTTATTTTAAACAGTGATAGGAAAAGTGAAGCTCACGGAAAGCTCCTGTTCTGCATTCTTACCCATTATTCTATGACCAGTGTGGACATGCACACTCACCAGCTGCTCTGAAGGCAGATTGTAATGAATTAAAGGGGATATTTTTTAAGCTTTCCCTTACTTAAAGCGTCCACCCACACTCTCATGTACATAGAGCTGGCACGCTGCTGGTGATGCTAACATTGTAGACTTCTGCTTTTATTTGTTTTGATGTTTTTAAGGATTCTAAATGACTGATGGGCACTTTTAAGCATGCTCAATTGCGTGTGCCTGTCCTGCCGTAAAGTAATTGTGTCACTCCGTGTTCCGCATGAGGTCTTCAGGCTTGTAGAAACAGCCAAAGGCTCATTATTATGACTGGCGCTCAGTAACACATAAGCATTCCTCCGAACGATTCCCGAGCCCTATCCCAGAAATCTAATTGCCTTTGAAAATGTAATTACTCCCTCAAAAATGCTTTGCAGTTTGCGGTTTACTCTCGGAGGCTATTGGAGAAAATGGAGCCAGTGGCCATTGAGTTTAGAGATGGCACATTGTTCTGAAGGTTTGGAGTCAGCTCATGTCCATTGTGGTTTTGTATTGCGGTTCTGTGGTAGATTAAAGGCCATTCGCTTCGTTTTCCAGCACTCATCGGGAGTGCTGCAAACCAACTTCAAATGGGCACCTAGAAAACTTTGTGCATGTTCCATTATTGAACTCAGCTCGAGCATATCCCTATAATCTCTGCTCGGCTTCCAAAATTACATAGTTCTCTAAATGACATACCAAATAAGCAGGATGTTACAGCTGAAATACCACAGATTATAGAATTCATCAAATGGTATATGATAATAGGAGCCGTCACTGCCAGTTGTACTTGTAATAGAGTAGTCTACTAAGTATTGTGACAGTTAATTAAGTAATAAAAGTCTTTTAAAATAGACCAAACATCAACACTAGTACTAGTACTTTGGCATAGTTTTAGGCTGTAGTTATATAAAATAAATAAGTTAAATAAATAGTAGACTTCATGCAACATCATTTTAGTATGCTGAAGTGTTAGTCTGCTTAAGCATGTGTTTAGCACTTAGTAGCATTTTGTCTATTTACAACATTCTATGAGAAATGTACACAGGACAAAGCACCTCAGTTTTGAACAGTTCACAAAATACCCCCAGTTATTTGGGGTGTCTGCTAACTCACATGCTATTGCAGCACTGATGCTAACAAAAATGTTTGGTTAAACAGTTGTTCTCCTGAAAATGCTCCTTTCTAGTTCCAGACGAGGTCTTACACATCATCTTTGGTTTGAGAAATAAGTAACAGATTGAGAAATTGGACACATCTTACAGCATCTTTCCTTGAATTTAGATGTCTGGGATTTTAGATGTCTCAGACAACACAATGTCATAATCTTGCCAGAATTTAGATTTTGAGACATTCAGCAGGTGCAGGAGTTTAAATAGAGGGTCCCAGAGACCCCCCTGGACTTGTACTGGACAGAAATGTTGGTTACCACCTGGTGCAATAGTGGTGATTTTTCAAAAATACTTTTCATTTTGCGTTAATTTAGGGAAAACATGCTTAGAGCTGGGTTTCCTTTTATGGGCATGATGCAAAGATTGCACAAAAATACCCTGTAATAAATACACACATAGCTGGGTGAGAAAGAACAGTAGCAGGATATAAAATAATCACGACTGATCCCTCAACAAGGTGAAATTAATGTATTGCTATTTTCTTAATTAAGCAATCTAGTCAAACAGAGGAAGTGTGATGAATAAGATGTGCAGAAAACTTTTGAGTCACATAATTGCAGTGGTATGGAGGAGCATGGAGGAGCATGGCCTCTAAGGCAGTTGGCCAGCTTTGAGAACATTGTGGATAATCTTAATAACGGAGCAAATGTGAATATTATACTTTAAATTAAAATAATACATGTGGTGCTGAGGTGAATTCTGTAGCTTCCAGGATGTTAACAATAGAAAGCCAGCTTAGAGGCCACTTCTCGACTACCCAGCAGGCATTGTTTATTTTGTTTTGCGTGTGTTTGAGTGATAAATCCCTGAGTGTACAGTGGTTTAAACTCTTCCATGTCCTTTGTCTTTGATAAGAGAGGATCACACTGAGCTCCTGAGCCTCTCCTGTATTACTGGAGTGTCCTGACTGGAGTGCAGCTTAAAAATAACAAATACAGACATTTTTGTAAGGTAAGTAGTAATTATGGAACCACTCAAACGATTGACTCCCTCAGATAGTATGTGTAGGACAGTATGAAGGACACAAGCATTGGGTTGTGGAGCAACAGAACTGTGTTCTCTGCTCTGATGGAACTTCATCTAATGCCTTTGGGATGAGTTGGAGTGATCCAGAACTAATCATCCAACATCAGTACCTGACCTCACGAACGGCTGAATGCGGTGGAATCCTCACTGGGGTAAAGGAAGGAAGAAATTTCCTATTAGTCAGTGGAAAACCCTCAGGGCTTTCTAAGCCTTCAGAAGGCCTGGTTTAGTAATGCTCTTATTTTGTTAGTTGGAAACAAACCAATAGTACAAAATAGAAATCAATTTATGAGTAAATATTTTAATAAAAAACGATGCCCCCTGGGGATGTTGAAACATCTTTTGGGGTATTGAATTATGGCACATCTGTACATCGTGTGCAATACGATACAACAAATATTCATCCACTACATAGTGCTTCTAGGATGAGGCTTCGGTTTAGGGATGGGTTTTGAGGCAGCCGTAGGTTTGGTTTAAATAGGGGGTTTATGATGATGGTTTAAGTCATAAATGAAGTTTTATGGGTTAAATATTGGGTTAGGGTCATAACAGGGTTTGGGTCAGCTGTAGTGCTGGTATGAAATGTTAGGGGTTAGGTTTAAGGGTTAGGGTAAATAGTAGTGGTCAAATCAACATGTAGTATAGCTAAGGTCAGTGTGGGGAACTGATTTGTGCACAGTGTGAAGGATTTGGGATTAGGGGTTAGGTTTAGGCCTGGGTTTGCAGAAGCCGTAGAAAGAACCAGTGGCGCTTATGCACAGCAAATATTTAAGGGCCCAAAAAAAAAAAAAAAAAAACCAAAAACAAATAAAAAACAGGGTTAAAGAAGAGAAAGAATTGTCACTCTACGCCTTCCGTAATCCTAAAGTGTACCTCTGTCAGTTTAGCACTATATGTTACTACAAGTCCCTTATGGGAGCTAGCAGAGATTAGCATGATCATAGTGTTGGTTTGTTTTTTTAGATATTGTTTTGACATGAACGGCTGAGCTCTGAAAGTCATCGTTCACCATCGATTCTAGCAGAAGAACGACTGGATGAGCTGGTGTCTACATACTTTTGGACAGGTGGTGTAGTTTTCAACAGCCAACAAGATCTCAGCATGTGTGGAACTTCTTCAAGTCTGTTAGAAAAGCATCTCAGGTGGCTCCTTATGAACCTGCTTGAGAGAATGCCAAAGCATGTAAAACTGGATGGGCTAGATTTAGATGTCGGTGTCCAAACTTTTAAGTGGTACTGTAGTTAGCAAACTAGCCCACTGCTACAAACGATTCAGATGACCTACACTTGGTACACAAGTCATATCTCCGTGGGTTTAAACTAGGAGCTAGTTGCCATGGGCATAAATGTGACCTGTCAATACCCTTGGATAGGGTATACTTTGTATAATAAGGCTAATATGTGCTGTGCGAGTGGGATGGCCGAGTCAGAGCCATGCTTTTTTCCATAATTAGCAGTTATATTATCATATCCCCGACATTCTGAGAAAGAGGTCATGCATGTGCAAGCAAAGTCACGTCCCTCTGCATGAGCAACAAAAGGACAATGCGAAAATTAGCCTGAGGGTGCGTGTAAACTATCAATCAGCACGTGCACGACATCCGGAGGCCACTGCATACAAAGCCACAGAGATGCTAATGTGCTAATACGTGGAGAGTTTTGAGGATGAGAGGCAGAGAGAGAGAGAGAGAGGGAGAGTGTGAGACAGAGAGAGACAAAATATTATGTCTACACGTCGTGCACATCTTCCTCATTAAGAACAAGGACAAATGTAAAGTCCTTAGAAGACGGGCGTCTCATTTTAAAACATGCATGCTGGAATGCTGCTAATGCTAAAGCTACACTCATATACCATGTACGGAACACCCACTCATCATCCTACAGATCATTTTCTTCTCCACAGTTAGCCACTAAATCACTCCATCTCAGTAAACGAGTGAGGGACGGCCAGCAAGGTACCTATCCATCTGAAGAAAAACATTAGCTTCTAAAATATTAGCCCGCAATTAGCGGCAAACTTCGCATTTAAATCTTCCCGAAAAGCCCAATTAATCCTGAAATGCACTCATATGTCTGCAAAGTAGATAAGAAGACAGCGCAGCAGGACCGGGAAGGATAAGGAACATCACAGGAGGGAGGAGTGTGTGTGTGTGAAGGAGTCAGATCATTAATTATGAATAATTTATCCCACGTTTGTCAGGATTTACGGCGCATGGGTGACACATGTTTTACTTTTGCCTCAGAGACGACCATGAAGTCCATTGGTTGTGTTGCTAATGATAAGCTTCTTATTGGCTATGTCTTCCAAATGGCACTCCATTAATAAAAATGGAAATATTACTGTTGCACAGATTATTTAGATCTATTAGTTAATATAACAACTTGCAGTTTAGCATAAAACCTTGTCCATGAAAGTAGGGATATAATCCAGGCTACAATTGCTGCTAGCACTGTTTTCTGCTATGTAACATGCCTTTATCCACTTGGTAGGATGTGACGTATCAACCTGAAATCCAAGACCAAGCCTCTACATGCCATAGTGCTGTGTTCCTTGTTGTTTGAATAGGCTGAATAGTCCAAAAACGATAAAATATCTGCAGTTGATACAGAAAGTTCTGAAAGAAATGGAAAAAACCCCCCCAAAATTTGGCTTTTGTCTGTAGGCTCTAAATAGCTAGCTAGCCTAGCTAACATTAGTCATCACTGGCAAAAGCCAAACAGGGCCTTTGCGGCTAACCCTGATATAGACGTATCGGTTTTGTGGGGTGTTTCTTGCTGTTGACCACATTTTCATGTTTCAGTTAGGCTTTTGATCAGACAAGACATGGACTAACAAAGATGGCTACCTAGATAAGGCTAGAATGAAAAAACAACCGAACAACAGCTGAAACATGAGGATGTGGATTCGTAGCAAGAAACACCATATAAAACTCATAGCCTGTCTCAAGGGTCTCCGTAATAATCCTGTTTGACTTTCACCCATGGGTGCTAACGTTAGTGAGATTTACTGTCCTTTTTTCATCACAAGGAAAGCGCTAGAATGACAACTGCGTCTATTCACATACATTCAAACAAGAAGGAAGGCAGTACTGCGGCATGTTGGAAAGACAACAGCCTCAGCCAGCGTAGTAGAGGTTTGGACCAGGACGCCTTAACAGGCGAATATGAGCTGAAAGAATTTTGACCCCTTTTAACACTTGAACGTGCCTTACCAATAAAGGAAGTGATCTTGAAAATGTTTTCAGGTTCTGCCATCGTGTTTGCATTTGTGATCTAAAGAAACGTAAATTAAACCTGGCTATTATGTCACATGTGGCGTCAGACTTGACAAGCGGATAGATGTCAGTATGTGTTAGAAGCCACACCAGCAAAGTCTATTTGACATGACTAAAGCCTCAGGGAATCTAGATCCATGTTTTCTTTCTAATTAGCTCTTTCCTTTTGAGGGCACACAATGTACATACATAAAACCTGCCATATGAATAATTTATTTAATGGCGGGGAGTATGGCTCTGATTGGTGGCAAAATGTACATTAGCATTCCCCCCTCCAATTACATTGCTGACATGGGTGGTCCTGCCCACACAGCATAAACAAAATGCATAGACTCTATGTGTGTTAGAGTCAGAGAAACTACTCTTACTACTCTAAGGAGTTACTGTAACTCATTTACAGTGCTAAATATCATAGTTACAAGTTTCACTTTCTTGTTAGCTACATTAGCCTTGTAGGTCCACTGCAAATCTGAAGATGCAAACTTCAGGACATCAAACATTTACATTTACATTTAAGGCATTTAGCAGACGCTCTTATCCAGAGCGACTTACAACCGTGCTTAGCGTTCTGTCGGATAATGTTTCCCAGCTAGTATAAGTAAGTTAGGAGTCTAAAACTCACCCTGAGCGCAGACACTGTCCGAACAAGGGCCAGTGCTGCTACCTAGAGAGAAGAAAGGCCATGGTGAGTATAAGTGCAAAACAAAAGTATTTCAACATACACAACTATAAGTGCTCACTCATTTAGGTGCTTTACAAAGAGATGGGTCTTCAGCCTGCGCTTGAAGACTGCGAGAGACTCAGCTGTTCGGACAGCCAGTGGGAGTTCATTCCACCATCTGGGAGCCAGGACAGAGAAGAGTCTGGACGCTTGTCTTCCATGCGTTTTCAGGGATGGCGGGTCGAACCAAGCTGTACTTGAAGCATGAAGGGCTCGAGGTACAGATGGACTCTTAACCATTGCCATAAGGTAGGGAGGGGCTGGTCCGTTCTTGGCTTTGTAGGCGAGCGTCAGAGTTTTGAATCTGATGCGGGCAGCTACAGGAAGCCAGTGAACGGAGCGCAGCAGTGGAGTCATGTGGGTGAACTTGGGAAGATTGAAGATGAGTCGAGCTGCTGCATTCTGGACCAGTTGCAAGGGCCTGATGGCCTGTACAGGAAGACCAGCCAGGAGCGAGTTGCAGTAGTCTAGCCTTGAAATGACCAGAGACTGGACAAGCAGCTGGGTGGCCTCCTGAGAGAGGAAGGGTCGAAACCTGGCTTAGCTGAATGGCCGCTGTTGGGGAAGAGGAAAAAAGCTGTCTAAATCTGATTCTGATCATAGTAATATGAAAAATCATTGATGTTGTTGCTAACACCTTTGTTTCTAACAGTGTAAACTGAAGCCCATGTTGCTGAGAAAATGAGAATAACATTGTCTGTCATTTCTGGCATAATTGGTGTCCTCCGTTTTGATCGTGATTGCTGTTATATTGTTTTTCACTCGCTCTCTCCTTAATGGTCAGGAGCACTGAAGGCTAACAGCCCAGCTGCTGTAACTGGTAGAGATGTTCGAGGTTACAGCAGTCCATCAGAAGAAGTGCTGAAGCTGCATTAGTGTTTCTGTGCTTAGCAGCATGCTGATGCAGAGCCTCAAGCTAGTGTTGCTAACTTTGCAGAGAACAGTGATGTAGTTCATCTATTCTGAATATTTGGTGCATTAATAATACGTCCAAATCTGACATAAAAGATGTATTGGATATGTATTTCTCAAAGAATCATAACTATATCAAATCCAGTGGCTTCCATAAAAGTCATAGCTGGATGAAAATGAAATGATGATCAAATTTGAGATTTTTAAGCATTAGGTCACAAGAACTCTATAATTTTGTCTAGAATCATGATAACATCCAATGAATGATTTCCTATAGAATCATGATCAAATAAAATCATTTATCAAAGAAGAATAGTTGAACTGAATCGGAAATGTGATGAAATTTGAGATTTCGTGAAGAATTGAACAATCTTCTAAAAAATCACAGTTAAATCCTAATAATCCAGTCAGATCATAACGAAATGTAGGTTATGAATCATAATCAAAGAATCACAATCAAACTGTATAATGAAATCAAATAAGAATCAGACATGACTTATCAGACATGAGATTTAATGAATCATTGACTCATTTCCAAAAAAAACCCAAACACCTCAATTGAATCAAATAATTTCTAAAAGAATCACAGTTGATAGAGTCAGACTTCAATTGAATCAAACATGGTGAAATTTTTGATTCACATGAAGCATCGAGTCATTTCCTAAAGAATCATAATAATGGAATGCAATCAAATCATGAAGGAATCTGAGATTTAATGATGCATCGAGTCGTCTGCTGAGGAATCGTTGCGGAGTGGAGAGTTTTGTACCTCTAGGAGAATGTGTGGTGGGAAGGGTGTGTTCGAGTGGTGGGTGATGGGTTGAGGTCTGCGTCAGTGTGTGTATGTGTGTGTGTGACGCTGCGACACAGTGAGAGCTTATTAAGATGCACGGCAGCATTCCCCTCCGGCTGCCTGCTTTTTAGCACTTTCACTGAGCTCCTGAATTATGATGGAATATTCTGGATTCGGGATGGAGCTCCGTAATGTGTGAAGGGCAAAGTATTGCTGCTCAGAGCAGACTGAGAGCAACTGGAACACGGGGAACAGCGCGTGTGAATGTGTGTATGTGTGAGTATGGGTTTCAGGAGGAAACTGTCCTGACTTTGTAAAGTGCTTTTAGCGAAAGTTCCATGTTTCATTTTTCACAACTGGAAACGCAGGACCATTTCTTTTTGGTCACTGAGGTTGAGATCAGGGTAAGACATGTTAAAGACATATACGTACTGAGGTATATAACACATAAGGGACATTTTTATTGGATATGGTTTATTATATAACACCAATGCAACATTTGACATTGTATACAGTGTGTTCTATAATATCGTTGCTGTCCAATGAAAAACATGTATCTCCATTTTTGTCAATTTTGACTTTTATGCATCATTTGAAAACAGCAGCTGCCGTTTACACTGTGTGAGAATTGCATGATGAATGGACCAACATAAATGGCCCAAACCTGCTTGGAAAGACGTCTGGTTCCATTGACTTACATTAAAATTGAATGAGGTTTTAGGCCTCTCCTGTAAAGTTGCCATTTTGGAGATACTTGTTTTTCTTTGGACAGCGTCGATATACATTATCCAAAAGAAATGTTGTGTCTGTATTATATATGTAATATGTAGGTCTTTCGGTCATGTTCTACAGTCGTGCAGTCATGACCCTTTTCATAAGTTAGCTCTAATAGCACATTTTCATTTTTAGGCCAAGCTAAGATACACCAGCAGACTGCTGTATGCGTGTGAGTAGTTTTAAATAGGCTAATGTAATGACTGTAGACCTACTTCTTACTTCTTACTCACAGGTCTCAGACAAGTTGTAATGAAGAATGCCAGATGCCTTCCAAAATGAAACAAAATGAAAGAGAAATTTTGAAAGTGAAAAATGAAAGTATTTTTTGAAGAATTGACTAATCTGAATTATTATTATACCTTATTCTCTTTCCTCTCACTTCACCATATCATGGCTATGCTGGCATTAAATCCAGTCCAAAACTGCAAGCAGTGAAGGCCACTTTGCACAAGTGCAAGTACTCTCACATGTGTGGAAATGGCAACATGGCCACTCATGCGTGCCAAAAGTACATGGACTACAGTCTGTAATCGTAGAACTACAAAGAGGTTGGTGGAGCTGATAAAATGGACAATGAGTGTAGATACTCAAGGAGGTGGTTTTAATGTTACGGCTGATTTGGTGCATTCCCATGTTTTTATGCAGCGAGAGCCTCTATTACGAACGCTGACAGATCTCTGGAAAACAATCTAGCAGGAGACAATCCTATCTGGGTCCCTCATGGCTGTCAAAAATGAAATGAACTGTTGCCGAACAAGCCGAAGCTAAAAAGTGAGCAGGAAAACCACTGTCGAGTGTGGGGCTAATTTTATCACGTGCACAGAGTTCTCATTGCGTATGCGAGTGTTTTTCCTTATGCAGGTATTTCTCTTTTCGCGCACGTGAGAGGGTTTGATTGCGTATAGTATCGTTTCCTCGTGTGCAAGAGTACTTTTCCTCACCAAAGTGTTTTTCCCCACTCTTGATTTTTGAACTGGATTTGAGGCCATACATATAAATCATTAAAAACTGACAATGCGACAAGCAATTTTCACTTTTATGTTGTCATGTCGCAGGATAGTTAAGGGCAAATGTAAGTCGAGTTGCAAGTTAGTAAGGGTAAACAGGAGTCAAATCTCGAGTCAGTTAAGTGCAAAGCCATGCCGGGTCTTGAGTCAGCTAGAGGGGTGAATCCCAATTGTGTTGTGAGTCGGTTAAGGGCAAATCTGAGTCAAGTTGGCAGTCAGAGCAAGGTCAAAAGTCAAGAAGTGAGTCAGTTAAAGACAAATCCATGTCAAGTCAAGAGTCAGTTAAGGGTGAATCTAAGTCAAGTTGCTTGTCAGCTAAAGGCCAATCTGAGTTTAATCATTAGTCAGTTCTGAGCAAAGCCATGTCGTATCACAAGTAATTCAGACCACATCAGAATTCAATTGTGAGTTGGTTTAGAATAAAGCCATGTTGAATCTTGAACCAACTGAGGGTGAATCCATGTCAAGTTGTGACTCAGTTAAGGGCAAATCCATGTGGAGTCACAAGTCAATCAAGGCTGACTCAGAGTCGAGTTGCAAGAGATGCATCATTTGTCAGTCAGGGCAAAACTGAGACAAGCCACAAGTCAGTTAAGGCCAAGGTCATGTTGAGTCCCAAGTCATTTAGGAGTCAGTCGGGTCACTTGAATCATTGTGCCCGTTAGTTTATTTCATTCTTATTTCTCTCTAGGATCAATCTGGACAAAAATACGTGTCCGCAAATATTTTACATTCATTCTGTAATGGCCTTAATGCGTCTTCTTTCCAGGCCAGGCTTGTAAACAGCTCTTGTGTGGATATGGGTCTGAAGGCTTGCTTTTGACTCAACTGCATTAATGCTCCCTGACTCTTTTCAAGTTGTTTTGCAGCTCACCGGCAGGGCTATTTGGCGCATCACCACTCTGGTGGACGCACTTTCACTTTTCAGTCGGGCATCAATTCCCCTGCCCTCATATCATGGGCTCCTCAGCAGATACAATGCGACTGACATATGTGTGCGCATTTCGGTGCTCATTTCCTTTACCGCCGCTGCTTTTCTCTGGGATTTGAAGACGCTGTTCCATTTCTCTGAACCCTGTTGTGCACTCCACTTCAAACAGGAAACTGTCTGAGCTCACGACTGTGACAGCTGATTAGAAAGTTGCTGACTCATATTTTGAAGGACGACCTGCATGACTCAGACACGGTGTTAGTGTGCTTTTTGCTCTCACCGTTCTCCATATAGATGCGTTTACAGGCCAAAAAAAGAGCTTTCTTTCGGTCCCTGAATGGCCGAATTAGAATAATTTCTCCATCTGTGGTAAATGTGCTTTTCTAGGGCTGCTTTTCATAAATTACCATGTCTCATTCCCAGAACGGGGGAAAAAAGCTTAATTATGCATGTTTATGTAAATTAATGCACGAGAGAGCGGTAGTGTGTGTGGAAAAGACGGTAATTGATATAACATAGAGTATGTAATGTCATCTCAAGGAGATAAAAACACAGCACCGCGCACACCTACGTCACACCTTTATACGGATCCACCTTTTTCTTGGAGAAAGTAATTCCGTTCCTGTAATGGACTCCATCAACAGTGGACAAGTGGACAAATGAACCATTTCCATCCATCAGCGTTTGGAAGGAATCTGAAGGAGTTTTGTCTTCTTGGAGTAGAAACGATCCCGTGATGTGATGCGATAATGGAATATGTGCGTATGTTTATTCCCGTGCAGAGACCGGGATGGCATATGTTTCTCCTGTGGGCATCTTGGTGCAGCTGTCGTCAATGTCATTCTAAGTTTATACAAATTAATACGACACGACTCATTTAGCACCCGCTCTCTTCTTCGTGTGTTTACATGGCCGTGGTGCGGCTTCTGTAAACTTGCCGAGGCCCTTTCACGTGCCGGTCTACCTGCACTAAATAATGCTGCTTCATCTATTACGTCCCGCACTGCCTCTTTCAGTCAGCTTGCCACAGATGCCCAGTCAGCTTAATACACCTCCAAAGCTGTTTTGTTGTAAGCGTCATGCTCATATAGGGATCCAAGCAGGTTTTCTCACTGGGAAAATGAATGGCAGTATTCTAGAAGGTAGAGAAGGGTGACACAGCTGAAATCTAATGTTGCGATACTTAAAAAAACATTTTACCGCTGCATATCAAAGCATGCTCTCACAAACTGTGAACACAATGATCTTTATTCAGTATTTGTACATACTGTGCACTAAATGCGGTTCAACAGGACTTTATAATGAAATGCAGTTGGACTTTGTTCTCACCATAGTCAGTACTGGTGATATACGTAATATGCACAGAAAAGCGTATTGTTTTATCTTGTGATATAATTTCTATCTATCTATCTATCTATCTATCTATCTATCTATCTATCTATCTATCTGTATAGATTTAGGCATAAAGTTAAAGATGATACATTTTTAAATATTTCGACCAACAGAACTTTTTTTATTTCCATCTTTTAAAGTTTTATCTATCTATCTATCTATCTATCTATCTATCTATCTATCTATCTATCTAGATAGATAGAGGCATAAACTTAAAGATGATAAACTTAAAGATGATTTCTTTAATATTTCAACCAACATAACTTCTTTTTTTTCCATCTTTTAAAGTTTTAAAATAATAAAAATGGTCTATAAAAAGGTAATAAAGGTAATGGTAATAAAAAGGGTCTATAATGAAAGTTTAAGCACCCTGCATGTCAGTACATATGTGTGTGTGTGTGTGCGTGTGTGTGCGTGTGTGTGCGTGTGTGTGCGTGTGTGTGCGTGTGTGCGCGTGTGTGCGCGTGTGTGCGCGTGTGTGTGTGTGTGTGTGTGTGTTTATAGTGTTTAAGGAGTGGGTGTGAGCACCAATACGTAATACCACGGATGATAAGATGGATGTGCACAGAAGTTGGGGTGAAAAATAGCCCCTGATCTGAAATGTATGTTTTCCCCCTTAAATATTGCTGTTTCCTCTGAGTTATGAGTTTATGGAGGTGTCCGTATGCGAATACTGCTCCACTCAAGTTAACACATTACATTGCAACCTCATCAAAATCCTCCAAGTAAACCACCAAGCATCGTCAAATCTGCTAATTCAGTTGCTTTGGTAGCAGTAGCCTACAGTCTGAGCTGTGAAGCTGTTGATGAAGTCGTCGTTTACACTGTATCAACAGGCTCAGTTCTCCACTTCCGACACGTGTTTGTTGTTTTGATCATCAAAACATATAAGAGATGTTCTTGTGTCCAGGAGTGTAGTTTATCTCCCCGCGCAGTTAAACAGGTTTCATAAACACTGTATTACACAATGATGTGCATTTCTGTCAGATTCCGTTTACTTTGTCTCTCTCCGGCCCGGTTTAACCCCTGCTTATATAAGCCCGAACTTCATGATGAAACAGCACCCGCACTTCAGAAAGCAGCAGAAGTAGGCCGAGCTCCAGCGGGAGGAGTCTCAGTGAGTAAACACTGCTCTCTGTCTCGAAAAGCAAGCGGCGTGTTGGTCAGGAGGAATGACCTGAGAGGAGAGGCCGGCCGCCTTGCATCATCAGCCACGCGAGAACTCATTTCACACACCATTCGTTCTGCGTGTGTGATAGTTTTACGCCCACCTGTGTGTGCCTGGTGGGAGAAAGCTTTCAGGCTTGGTCCAGTGAAGGCCAACGGCAGTGTCCAGTCATCCACAAGCCGTCACTTACAGATGTCATGTTCCTTACCCGTCTGGACCTGGTGTTGTTCTGTTGATATATCTTCCGTTCATGTTACATAACTAATGACATACTTAACTCTTGGCATTATACAATCACATAACTATATCACATGATAAATATGTCATGAATTAATCACATGGGGAAAGACGTTAAAATACACAGGTATGCACTAGGAGATTTATATCTCCTGATATCTATCTGTTTGTCTGTCAGTCAGTCTTTCTATATCTATATACACCTATATATATATATAAAACTATATATATATATGTCTGTCTGTCTGTCTGTCTGTCTGTCTGTCTGTCTGTCAATCATTTAGCTGACGCTCTTATCCAGAGTGACTTATAAGGTTATTTGTATTACAGGTAGGTCAGTGCAGTGTTAGGAGTCTTGCCCAAGGACTCTTATTGGTGTAGCTCAGTATTTGCTACCTAGACTGGGATTCGACCCCCTGTCTCCCACATGGGGTGGTAGCTCTCTGGTGGGTAGTGGTGTTAACCACTGAGCCACACCAACCACTTATCAGTTGGTTGGTCTTTCTATATCTATATACTTATATATATCTATCTGTCTATCTATGTGTCTCTGTCAGTCTGTCAATCAAGCAATCAGTTGGTTGGTCTTTCTATACCTATATATATATATATCTGTCAAACTATTTATCTGTCAGTCTATCTATCTATCTATCTATCTATCTATCTATATATCTGTTTGTCTATTTATACAGTATAATACATACATTGCACATCAGGCTCTGCATTACTAATGCTTTTGGCTAAAATTACCAAACAAAAGGCCAAACCATAAATAACTGTTGTACGTTACACTAAACAAGACACCTATCAGTTCAACCCATTATATAATATCCGCCCTTCTGCAGCGTGGATTGAAAGTTCCAAATCTGTACCTTTCACTCAATTCTCTCTGTTCATTTCAACGAGCCACGAGCGAGAAATAATGAATCTGAAATTGCACTGTGCTTTTGTTATTACAGGCAATAAGATTCTAAAGGTTAAAGCAAGCGGAGCTTCAGAACGCAGGAGTCATCTTCAGTTTAACGACTGCCGCCTCTCTTGTGGAGAGCCTGTGTTGAGTGTCTGGGTCACAGTTTTGTTATTCAGGAAACGCAGAGTGCACCTTTAATCAGAGCTCCAGAGCAAAGCCCTCTAATAGGCCTCCCGTGAAGCCTGAAGAGAGATCAATCCTGGCTTTGATATATTCCGCCTCAACATTCATCCGTGTACTCTGATTCAGCCGTGCACAGCGACGCTTTGCGTTCACTTAGCATGTGCCGAAGCTGCCTTAGAAATTATTTATAGCTTTCATGAAACAAAGCCTTTAACCTGTAAATGCACACTTCATTCCATGACCTCAATCCTCCTCCTCCGCATAGTCTGTTTTTTTTTTTTTTTTTTTTTTTTTAGATAAGTGTCAAACAAAACGTCAGCATGTTATCACTGTTATATAAAAATCTCCACCATTTAAAAACGTCGGCTGCTGTTTATTTGTTCACCTGTAGACGTGCCCCTGTTTTAACCTGTTTTTGTGCTCTTGGCTCAGTAATGTATGTAAGCCCATTTCTGCCACTTAAAGAAAAAAGGCCATATATTAAGTCATAATTATGAGATGCTAAGTCATAATTATGAGATTGGAAGTCTTAATTATGAGATGCTAAGTCATAATTATGAGATGGTAAGTCTTAATTATGAGATGGTAAGTCATAACTATGAGATAGTAAGTCATAATTATGAGATGGTATGTCATAATTCAGATGGTAAGTCGTAATTATGAAATTGGTAAGTCATAATTGAGATGGTAAGTCATAATTGAGATGGTAAGTCATAATTATGAGATGGTAAGTCGTAATTATGAGATGGTAAGTCATAATTATGAGATGGTAAGTCATAATTATGAGATGGTAAGTCATAATTATGAGATACTGTATAGTCTTTTTTTCTTTAAGTGGTGGAAATGGTCTTGAACAGTAATGCTGCGTCTTCCAGCTGTAATTCTAAGTCATAATAGTGCTGCTAGAATTTTAGTATTTCCTCCACAGTGTTCATAGCCTACATTTACGTTAACACCACAAGGTCTTGTTCTACGTTGGTTCGGGAAAAGAAGGTCCTGTGAGAAAAGCAGACTTACTGTTGATCTGATGCGACTAAACAAAGCCGGCACTGCGTAACTCAGGCCTTCCAGAAAGGTCGTCAGAAGTTCGTATTTACTGTGAAACCAGGCAGCCTTCTTTCCTACCTTACTTTTATTGTCCTCTGAGCAGCGGTTGTAAAACAAATGTCAAAGTAACCCGCAAATCCCTGAAAACTAAATGCCAGAGTGCCTGTGGGAGGCTGTGACGAATGGTAGTGAAGGGAAACGAGCGCTGGCTAATGGTAGCACAGAGACGCTAACGCAGCACAGCTTCTGAATGGAGGAAAACTGTCTGCACCCCACGAGCCCCATTACATCACACTACAGCTAATGAGTCATCTGCTAATGTATTTAAAACACAGAGAGAGAGAGAGAGAGAGAGAGAGAGAGAGAGAGAGAGAGAGAAAATGAGCAGGATAGATGACAGGGAGAGAGAAATTGAAAGAATGAAAGAGAAAGAGAGAAAATGAGAGAGGGAAACAGATAAACTGAAGGACAACAAAAGGAGAGATACGGAAGGAGGGAAAAATGAGATGAAGGAGAAAGCGAGAGAATGGTGGAGAAATTAGGCAAAAAGAGGCAAGAGAGAAATAGGGAATAAAGAAGAAAGATAGAAAGATAAAGATGATTGGGGTAAGGAAAAGAGGTTAGAGAAAGTGGGAGATAAAGGAGAGACAGAGAGGAAGGGGGAGAGAGAGAAAAAGGCAAAGATGGAGAGAGAGAGAGAGAGAATGATATAGATGGTTTGACAACTTTCACTTAGTGTTAGCCCAGCTTAGACTCCCTCCTCTCTCCTCCCCTCTCTTTATTTCCCCTTTCTCTCTCTTTCTGATCTCTCTTTCTTTTGCCCCTTCCCATCTCTTACTATCTCCCTTTCTCTCTCCATCCTACTCATTCATTCTCACTCTTTCCCCTTCCTCTTTCTCCTCTCTCTTTTTCCCGTTCCCTCCCTCTTCTTTTCCCTTACTCTCTCTCTCTCTGTCTCTCCAAATCTATCTCTCCCTTTTTCTCTCCCCCTTCCCCTCTCTCTCTCTCTCTCTCTCTCCCTCCTCCCTCTCTCTCTGTGTAGCCATGGGGGGCTGATTAAAAGTGGTGCTCGTGGGGTCCGGGCCAGATTATTGCTGGATCCGGGACCAGCGCACGGGACAAAGGGGCAGAGTCCAACAGCCTAGAGAACACACAGCACAGCAGGGGGCTCACACACACATACACTACAGCCTGGGCAAGAGAGCGAGTGAAAGAGAGAGGGGGAGGAGGGCGGAGTTCTGACTTTTTAAAGCCTTTAAATGAACCATTATTCAGAAAAACAGGTCCTGGAGAGATGGAAACAGGGAGACAGGAAGATAGAGGGCAGGAGAGAAAAAGAGAGGTAGTGGAGAAGAGAGAGAAAGACTGAGAGAGATGAAAATGGTGAGACGAGAGAGAGAGAGAGAGAGAGAGAGAGAGAGAGGTTTAGAGAGAAAACACAGAGAGAAATGCTGGGAGAGAGAGAGAGAGACATAGAGATGGAAAGAGTGAGTGACAGAGAGAGGGAGAAGAAGAACAAGAAGTGTAATTACTCTGCCACTACAGCTCGTGCGCCCTGGCTCTCCAAGCTCAGTGCGTTTGAGGGCCGAACCTAAAGGCAGCGGTCATTTGCATTCTGCGGGCTTCCACTGCATCCCGAGAGCCGAGAGAGCTCGATTAAAATGTGCAGGCACACGGGCAGGGGTGCTCAGATTAAGAAGAGAAGGAGAGGAGGAGGAGGAGAAGGAGGGGCGGTGCGGTGTGAGAGAGAGAGAAAGAGAGAGGGAGACAGAGAGAGAGAGAGAGAGAGAGAGAGAGCATCAGCTGCTAATGGAATTTCAAGCAGATGTGGTTTATTGCTCTTGCGTAGCATCCAGAAAGGCATTTTTATGCTAGCCGCACGCTAAAAAATCATCCGCCTCTGTCGCTGCTTTTCTCCCACCCACGTGGCCGTATCGATCCGATCGGCAGGGCTGCAGCATTTCCAGGGGACTGCTCTCTAAGCACTGCTGTCTCAGCCTCGCAGTTATCCCATCCAGGAGGAACGCTTAGCTCGGGCAAAGATTCCATTCACCTGCAGACTGCAATTAGAGGCAGGAGATAACAGGAGACACGAGAGGAGGAATATGAAGTATTACCAACCTCCAATGTCTCTCTTTCTTCATTTCTCCCTCTCTTTCTCTCTTTCCTGACGGAGAGCAGAGTAGCTGATTGCAATCAATAATCAATCAGAGAAAAGCTGACACTCCTCGGCTGTCGGCTGGCGGCAAAGTAGCTCCTTGTATCAAGGGTGTCCAGCTCTGGTTGTGGAAGGCCTTCTGGTGCTTTCATAAACTCATGAAGTTCCATGTTTTGCACCGAGCAGTAGTACTTGAATCTCTCTCTCTCTCTCTCTCTCTCTCTCTCTCCGCAAATCTATCTCTCTCTCTTTCTCTCTCTCTCTCTCTCTCTCTCTCTCTGCAAATCTATCTCTCTCTCTCTTCAAGAGTGGTTGCATTTAAATAGTGGACAAAACTGCAAATTGTGGTAAACTTAGAAATATGAGTTTGCGATGCCTCCAAGCTGGGAAGGTAAAAGGCTAGCCTATGCTGATGCCAAGACATGTGAAGCTCCACCCCAACTTTGCAAAACTGGTGCTAACACCACATCACAGCTCAGAGGACAGCTCAACACGCTTGCAGGAGACCACTAACTTCCAAATCTGTTACATCAGGTAACAAACTCCTGTGTTAGCAGGCATCACACTGTGTAATGGGTGGCAGGAAGGAGACCACATAGACATATACACGCAGATGCTGCTTTGGGCACTTGGCCCGTTACTGTGATGCGTCAGCGCATAAGTTCCCTGGATAAATAGCACTATGACATTTACATTTCCCAACCCATTTCATTTTTATATTCAAGTGTTTATGATCTATGTGGAATACAAATAAAGGAAGTAAAGGAAGTTCAGCATTAGGCTTACATCACCTGGAATGTTGACTTGGTAGAAAAGAAGTTATGGCTGCGTTTCACCGCCTACTCGATTCCATCAAAGTGTGAGGAAGGTTTAGTAGCCAGCTATCTATAGTCATAATCATATGTCAGTTGCTCAGCTGATTTGAGTTCTGTGTCATAAATCTCTTTTTTATGATTCCTTATGAAGTCTCAGCATTCATTAGCCATTAAATACATTACATATACATTAGCTATTAATAGTCTGACTCTGGTGCCCAGCTAGTTAGCTCTCAACATAATGTTATAGTGGCCAAATACAACCAAAAACAGCTGTTCAGTCTTACCTGTGACAGGTGTTTCCCCGAGATCTGATGTGGGTTGTGCGCCAGTTTGTACAGCCCCATGACTCGCATATTTTAGTCCAGTCCTCTGACAGGCTTGACCAATATGGCAATAACATTGATGCACAACCGAGGGGACAATGTATTGTCTATGTGTATATGTCTATGGAGGACCATGCCCACCCAGAGACAGCACTCCCTGGATTCCTGGCCACAGATATTCTGTCCATTGAGTCTCTATTTCTGAGTTTATTGACAAAGTTGGGAGTAAGAATTGTAAAGACATGCTCCATGTTACCAGAGTTAAATCATCCAACCATGTTAGGAGATCTCAAACAGCCTTGCTTATGTGGATTCTGACATCGTAGGACATGCTATAAATATGGACAGTTGTATGTTGCATTGCTGAAAGTGACAGCATCAGTAATCAGTAACAGTATCAACTCAGTCTGACTGTAGTCTGCACAGTGCTAATTGAAGACTATAAGTTTCCAGCTCCAGACATCATATCATTAGCGATTGCTCAAATACGGAGTAAGGTGGAAAATTGGCTAAATTTGATTTTTCCGTCAAGCCATTCCTTTTTAGAGCACTAGGAGGATCAGAGAGGATGCAGGTTAGTCATGTTCTTTGAGACTCTTCCTCCAGACCACTTGGAGATGCCACTGCGTCCTGCTTGTCCGCTAACGAGCGGATTCTGATTAAAAGCAAAGTGACAGAGCTGATTGCGGATCAGAGGAGAGAGGCAGAGCCTGCGGCGAGGTGTGAGATTTCTCACAGCGTGCGACTCCTAATGAGGCGGCTTCATCAGCATCATCAGCTCCACTCGTCACCTTCTATCTCCCTCACGCACACCCAGCGTCGACTGAACTGTGCTGATTCACGCATATAATTGCACGAGCGGCGCTTTGCATAGCAATCAGCATGGTAGAGGTGATAACCTGTTGTGGTTGATTTAAATGGCTATGACCCTAGTGCTCTGATCGTTTAGAGCGCAGAGGAACTGAATGGTACGCTGCAGAATCTCAGCACACTGTAGGACGGTGTTTCTAAGCTCCAGGCCTTGAGGCCCTGCATGCGGCTCCATGTTTTTGCTCTAACCTAGTGGGATAGAAGAGAAATGTGGAACCAAGCCCCAGTCATTGGGTGGAGATACTGGTGTAGGGAACTGAGTGAAAGGTGATTGTTTCCATGCTTGACGACTCAGGAGCAACATTCATGTTCTCTTTACCCCACTGCTGGTGGAAAAGCCTTGTCTAGAACTCACCAACCCTCCTACCGGTGATCTACTTGCCTGCACAGTTTAGTTCTTGCCTCCGTCCAACATGCGTCCCTCTTGGATCTGATCCAACCAATCTAGAACTTCTGAAGAAGTTAATCGGCTGGAGTAGATATGTGGGGTGGTGGGTGGAACTAGGCTCTGAAGGAGAGTACATCTCAAGGACCAGAGTTTGGTGACTGCATTTTACAGGTAGGCCAATGTAGTGTTAATAGACTTGCCCATGGACTCTTATTGGTGTAGCACAGCATAGTTACCCAGACTGGGTGGTAACACATGGGGTGGTAGCTCCCTGGCAGGTAGTGGTGTTATCTGCTGAGCCACACTAACCACAATGCTGCTATACAAGTTAATATATGTAGTCTTATTCATTAGATCCCTCATGGACTCCTGTCATTACCTTCATGATTAGCGAGCCCTGTCTGAGCTTCCTTGCAAACTGAATGAAACGTCTTATATGTGTTCAACATAATTGGTAGTCCACCAGATCTTTCCCTGGGTGCTCTAACTGACCTTTAACAATAGTCACTGACCTATCATGTATGGACTACCTTTCCTCTGATCCTAGTGCGTCTAATTAGCCAGTCTTGTAATCTTGTCCTACATGTATCCTACATCCAGTGTGGCTAAGAGGGGGATGAGCTGTCCTTTTAGTGGTTTCAGTGGTCCTGCTTCAAGCTCTTAGGGATTATTTTTCCTGACAGTGTTCCTCTTGTGATGCTCCTGATGGGACCTGCATTCTGGGAAAATGCCTGGGACAGTGTCCATTGTAGAAAGGTGCTATCAAGATGAATGTACATGTGATTTCAACCAAATCACAACTCAAGATATACTTGACAATGCACTTGCAAGATGTAATCAGACCTATTCCTGTGGTTTTGGCCAATGACCATAACTTCTGTGGTTTGGACGGTTTTGTTTCCCTGTTCAGTGGTTCTGGCAAGGGAATAGCAAGGGATCAGCATGAAAGAGATTGCCTTTAAAGTTACAGTGCGGTGTACTAACAAGATGTGGTCTTCTCAACGTAAAGTTAAATGGCTCTTAACATTCAAGGCTGGATCAGAGAGTGCTTTGTTCACCTCTGGCATCTTTGCAAGTCTTGCTCGAATTGCCTTAGATCCAGCTGCCAGCTCTGATAGCCAGACACTTTCTTTCCTCCTCTGCTTCTTCCCCTTCCATGGCACCTTTTCTAAAGGAGTGGGAGAGGAAGAGAGACCGAGATGCTTGCCAGCTCTCAAAATGATGTCTCGATGGGTGTGTCCCCCATGCTGGTGTGTGAGGAAGAGGAAGAGAAAGGGAGAAATAGGACAAGAGAGAAAGAACAAGAAAGAGAATGGAAAAGAGAAAGGCTTGAAAAGCACAAACCTATTAGCACTCAGCTTTTCCCCTAGGCTAGGGGGCTCTTCCATGGAATACAAATGCCTGTGTCTGCAGCAAGCCAGCCAGCCAGCCAGCCACCTTTTAAGATGCTGGGCACCTCATGGACTTGGTTTGTAAGTCACACACTTGGTTCACTTATGTTTAGCAAGCTGTAGATTCTCCACTAGGGGGAGTTGGTAGCACTGAAGTAGCATTTATGCATCTTACTGAAAGGGAAGAAATTGACACGAACCCACACCAGTAGGTGTATTATGAATGCATGTTCATTTGCAGTCACAAATTATGTGGGAAAAGGCTCTTGTGGTGCTATGGAATAGTGCATCCAAAGTGCTTTCTTGCATCCATGGTTTTGCTTGCTAGGTACATTCTCAGATGGTGTAGAAGATGACTGCTAAAACTGTCAGTTTAGGGGAACCTATTATACTTTCACGGTTTTCCCTTTCCTCTAGTGTGTTAAGTAGTTTTTTTTTTTTTTACATGTAAACAGTCAACAAGTAAACAGTAAACAGGAAGCACCTTTCTCAGCTGCCCAAAACGCCTTTTTAGATTTCTAGCCCCTTGCTCTGTTACAAGGTGATGTCATCACATAACACAATCCTTATTACCCGCCTACTAGCAAGCTTAGCACACCCTCAAACAGCACACAGAGAGCACTAAACTAGTAAAAACCAGTTCCACTCTGAAGCGACCTGCTCCAGTCTAGCTTGTGAAGGTGGATCAGGTCTTCCAGTTTGTTCTACCTGATTTCAAAATCCGACTCTGGCTCCAACTGGTATAGCAGAGCCAACGCCATTGTAAGAACAGCAACTGCTGTGTAGGGGCAGAACTTGTAGCTGTAGGCTGCCCTGTTGACCAGTTAGAACAGAATGGATGAGCTGACCTATCAGAGCACACTAGGCTCCTCAGGCCGAGGGGCTTAAGGACACCAGAGCTCTAGCAGAGCATTTCAGATGGAAAACTGAAGCATGTAAATCTATGCCAGTAGACCCCAAAAATAAAATCATGAACACCATTGAAAATGAACATAATAGCACCCCCATATTTCGTGGCTGTAACGAGTATAGATGGTACTACGTGGTTCAAAAAGTTGAGTGCGCTTGATATTAGCTTACTCCATTACGCTGAGAAGCCACATGAATGCGGACACCGGAGATCCGTGATCAGCAATGTCATCTCCTGAGCCCGTCATTATCATGCTTCTCCATTTGGGCTATGCATCAGAGGAAGACGTTCGCCTGACTAATTAAAGAGCTATTTATCAAGAACAGGTACAGCACCCCCCTCCTCCCCCCAACTGCGTTAACTTACAGTAATTGGATGATGTTTTCTTTAATGCAGCTCTGGCAGGCACTAGAGTTACAGCGATGGAGTGCTTAATGGCATGTGTTTTCTTTCAGGCTTTTAATACAGGGATGGGGTTTCTTGAAGTGCCCTGTGACACTATGATCTCCTGAATGCTGAAGACGCAAGACATGTCTTTATGCTGTAGACGTGCACCCAGTTCGAGCAGGCCTTCAGAGATGTTATCGACTTTCTTAACCACTTTCCCCTTTTAATTCTTATTTTGGTGCATGACAGATAATGGCAAAAATGGATGTTCCATTATTTATAACGGAGCAGGGATGGAAAGTTCTGCCATCACAGTAGTAAGAAAAACATTTCTTCAAGAATTTGGTTTTCCCAGATGTTGGTCTTGATTTTTTCAGAAACCCGGGTGCTGAATGCTTGTAGTTGATGACTGCAGGACTGCCACACCTGTTCAAATACAACTCTTAAACACATACACTGTAAAAAGTGCAACCTAAAAACAATACTTCAGTTTGTTACAAGCAATTGAATGAAGCTGTAGTTTTACTCAACTCAAAAAATGACTTTGATTGAAAGAATTGTTTGTTCAAGGTCATTTTTTAGGTTATATAAATAAATTTGCTTGTAACAAATTGAAGTCATTTATTTAAATTGAGCCAATGAAACACTTTTTACAGTGTACTGTTAGAGACATTTGCTAACGTTGGAAACATTTTTCTTCATTCATTTGAACAGATGTTAGTGGAACCGGAACCATTGGTGCATTCCTATTGTTCAATTCATCATGAAATTTCAATACAGTTTCATGGTCAGCTGGTATTTATGGATTAGGTCAAAAAATTGACATGAGGTTATAATCCTGAAAACAGCGATATGTAATTACATAATTGGGTTGAGTCATTGGAGCGAAGCTTTTGATTTGCATTGCCTTGACAAGTTTGAATCTGCATTTCCAACTTTCTTGTTTATTTCAGTGTTAAATGACTAAATATGTCATATGGTTGATATTTCAGAAAGGTTTTCTCTGCTTGGCTGTTAGCATTAGTATTAGCATCAACTCAGTTTTTATTAAATCTAATCAGGCTGACTGCCTGATAGTATTGGCATTATTTCAGATCAGTGCCGGTCTGAAACCCTGTGGCATTGTTTTTAAATGGAGGGGAAAAGCGAAGCTGAGCTCAAACAAGATTGAGGGGTCTGAGATTGAATGTAAATGAATAGCACAAGGACTGGCTCCGAGTGAAATGCAATATACAATTCAGGATGCGTATGACTCTGAATGAAATCGCAGCCTTGAACCTAGTTGAAGGTTGCAGCTCCTGATCTCTTGAACAAATAGCACCCCATTTGAAAACAAAACGTGTAAACAGTGAATTTAAATCCGTCTACAAAATTCAGAAGCTCTTTTTTTTTTTTGTCGTCCTTTTTTTGTTGTTGTTTTTTTGAACATGCCATTCAAAACACCTACCTGCAGAGCGTCAGATGACTTCAAAAAATATAGCGGGCTGCGCTTTTCAAAGGGGCTCGAAACAACCTGAAATGGGAAACTGATGCGCTCTAGGAAACCGGTGCGCTCTGAGGGAAAAATGGGAGCGCCGGTCCATTGCCAAGAAACCTGATTGAAAGCGTCCTGCTCTCCCTCAGGTCCTGGCGGCACATGAAAAAGACCTGTGTGAAGCCATGCAGGAGCACCAGCCGTCGGGTTGCGCGTCCACGCTTTCCCGCTAATGAGGCTTTTCATCAGCGCCACTGGCCACTCGGACTTGCGCTAATGGAGGCCTTAATCCAATCAAACGCTCTGATCGCGGCTGCATCCGCAAAAGGATTACCGGTCCCTACCGTATGCTCGTTGCGCTACAAGATGGTATTAGTTTCACCCATAATTGGAGGGTTTTTTTTGGTCTGTGTGATATTTTTTTCCCTTCTTTTCTTTTTATTAATTCAACATGGAGCTGATTTTGCAATTGTTTTTAAATTGGGAAATTCTGAACCCATTTGTGCCAGCATATGTGGACCATCTGCAAAGTTAGAAAGCAAA
>CM067496.1:3251090-3302346 GCA_034552555.1 Semaprochilodus insignis | reverse complement strand
GGATGGGGGGGTGGTATGACTGATGAAACAAGCTGCTTTATTTGATTTTCAAGCAGAAAAGATGGCCAAGCAAATGGGGCAATCATTCCATTAGATCCCAGAAGAATACCTGTGTGGGTTCTCTAATGCATTTGTAAATGACCACTAGTCGTGCTCTTTGATTTATGGCTCTGCTTTAAAGCTTAACTCTCAAAGGCAACTGGGAGAATATTTTGGCCCTGAACTTTTTTACTGTGCTGGTTCTATAATGACTTAAAGGGCAAAAGGAAGTGAGATTAATAATAAAAGAGGCCAACGTCTTCACTCGAGCTGTGATACTCACTGGGCTTAAGATGTCGGTATGAACGCAAAGCTTTCTGAATGAAAACCTGCTATTGAAACTATTCCAAGGAGACTGCATGTTCTAAACCTCCAGTCTAGACTGTGTTTTGTTTGCAAAGCTTTCTGAGTGATTTTTTTCTTTTTCTTAAGACCTTATTTTGTCTTGATAACAGCATTTGCTCAAGGTGGCACAGCAGATCAAATATAGCTCAGAGTCATCTGAATATGTAAAGATAAAACTTACTAAATATATATATATATATAAATAATATATCGTCACTGTCCAAAGAAAAACATGTATCTCCATTTGTTTTAATTTTGACTTTTATGCATCATTTGAACATAGCAGCTGCTGTTTGCTCTGTGACTTAACATCATTTACAAGTAACCTATAAGCAGAAGCTAAACAGAAACAGTGCTACATTTAAGTGTGATCTCTGTATAGGATGTGTCTTATCTGACCATCAAAATATGTCATTTTATCATTTGCGTCATATGGGTCAATTAGAACTTAGATTAAGAACGTGAAGTAAGACTCGCGATTCCAGAGCAGTGTCATTTTCGCATTGTCAGATTTCTTTTCTTTACAGTGTAAGGACCATTGTTAATGAGCTTACATTTAGTGTGTGCCAAGAACTGACATAGAGCATTTCTGTGAACTGCCATGACTGCTATGAGAGCTAAACAGCAACCTATGAATTCTGGCATCAAGTGGGAATCATCGAGGTCCAAGCACCACATCCCGTCCTCAGAGACAATGGAAAACACCAATATCCACCATTAAATATCATATCTAGAATTTATTTGGACAAGCAGGGCAAAGACCAAAATAATTCCATAGTGTTCGGCAGATATTTCAGTCTCCAAATGCACAAGAATGCATTTCATAATGTATAAAATCTCCAAAAATCACATTTTTCTCATAAAAAAGATATGGCTGGACAGGAGGTTTCTGTACTTGCTGACTTTTTAACTGCTCATGGGTTTTCATATCGGCATGTCTTGCTAACTCTGTTTCTCCATTCACATTTAGACTGCATAATATAACAAAGGAGTCTCTGTTTTGTACAACACGTCTTCTTTCCTGAAGGCAAGATGATTTATAGAAAAATTAGTCTGAAAGCGCAATCCTTCAGTAGACTGTGTGGTGGTCGGCTGTTGCTGAATTTAATTTAGTAGAAAAGCCAAAAAGCTCAAGAAAGAGGTTTTTAGAACATTCTGATTGTGTATCTTCTATAGTTTTAGAAACATAATCCGTTGTTTGTTAACAGCTTCATTTTAACATGTCATTTTTCTTTTACCTTTTAAGATGCATTCAAAGCAAAACGCCAGTTACTTACGGAAAAAAAGAGAAAGAAGACCAAATGGTTGATCAAAGCAAGTTAGAAAACTTTGAGAGCAATGCAAAAGCTGCCAGTCCTTTGAACAATTGTACCATGTTAACTTGAATACCTTTACCTGTGTGTGTGAATGAACTGAAATAACTGATAAATTGTTCTTTTTCAATCACTCACTCGGTTGGTGTGGTGGCTCAGTGGATAAGGGAGCTACCACACCTTCTGGGAGATGGGGGTTCGATTCCTGGTGTGGGTTACTGTGCTGTGCAACACCAATAAGAGTCCTTGGGCAAGACTCCTAACACTACATTGGCCTACCTGTAATATGAATACCCTTGTAAGTCGCTCTGGATAAGAGCGTCAGCTAAATGCCGTAAATGTAAACATCAAAGCAGAATGAATTATGCTCGTCAAGTGTATCTGAGATAACAGAATGATATTACTGTAATATTTATTACTATATCTGTTAACTTATGCCTAAAGATAAAACAGAACCCTTATGGAATGCAGTCAAAATTTCACATGCATTATTCTCAGTTTTCTCCTTCCTGATTTGGAAATGTCATACTTTGGTTTCTCACTAAACCATCTTCATAATCCAAAAACGAATATGTTAGTAAGGGGGTCCACCATGTGAAGGGTTTCTGGAGGCCGCCGCACAATTTAGCCAGAAAAGTCTGTAGTAATTCTGCAAAGTCTACTAATTTGCCTGGATTAGGCACACTGTGTCACTCTGAATAATCCCCCTGAGGCTTTGGCCTGGCCATTCCAGGCCATATGGCCAGAAGGAAGTGTTATAGAGTCAGCAGTTCTCACCAGTTCTCACCTTAGCTAACATTAACGCCAGAGCGAAGCGGATCTCATATCAGTAGAATGTTTCCTGCCTGGGCTGACAGTGCAGCTTCTCTCACCTCCATCAACAGATGTTGAGCCTCTGGCACCGGATATCTGATGAGATTTTACTCCCGCTGAGTTAAAAGTAGAAATGTGGACTTCTGTCAGACCCTCTTGCCGAGTCTGAATCGACTTCGAATTTGACGTGTTGTACAAACACTCTGAATTTACTGTGAAAGGAGTGCGACCTCGGATGACCTGCAGGAGAAGCATTTGCATTAGCAAGAATGCAAGGTCAGAATTAAAGACTAGATATTATAGAGTGCTAAATATTACAGTGTATAACAGAAGCAGAGATGTTCACAGGTCCCTGTGATGAGTCTTGAGGAATTAGTAAAGGCAGAACCGAGGCTCTGGACACGGTAAATGCAGTGCTTATAGGTAAAAGACATTTTCTATGTATTGGGCCATATGTTGGGCCAGAACTGACAGGCAGATGCATGTAATTAATACACACACACAGGCACACACACACACACACACACACACACACACATATATATATATATATATATATATATATATATATATATATATATGATAATGTTTTTCCACATGGGGAAAAATATTAAATATTATGATGGGGTCAAAGCACAACCAGTATTCCTAAATTTTCCTCCACACATTGCATGCAATTGCACATTTATGCCAGAGGGGTCATCTGTCACCATCTACAAATGTTACATAGCACAACTCGTAACTAAAGCATTGCATTTAGCCATTATTAGCATCCTAAATTACTATCACTAGTCAGTATTGTTAGGTAATCACTGCGTTTGTTAGTGCAATTCATATTAATGCTTCTTTACATTTCTATTCATATTCCCAATTCAGTCACTTGTTGAAGAGTCATTCGAATTCAGATGATTTCCTTCCCCGCTGCTGTGAATGACCCAGCTAGCACAGGCCAATAAATGACCACCATCTGCATAGCTGAGCTGAATGGCATTTGTTAATGGCTCGATTTTCTGGAACGGAGCACCAGCCCACCCGGGATTCTTGAAGCGTTATTCCAGAGAATGCCTTTGTCCTTCACCTGTCACATTGCTGTAGCAATTAGAGCCACCTAGGGACTGATGGGTATCACATTGGATCATGTAGGAAATTCAATCAGTGGCCCCTGAAAAATGACATCCAGTCAATCACATTGGTCCAATTCTCCGGCAGTCCCCTTGGAGCCTAATTGAATTGGCATGTCGAGCATTCGCAGCGTATGATACATGCAACGACTAGATATTGAATGTTGGCCGCAATGCATTATTCCGCCGACACCTGCTTTCGGAACACTCCCTGGCCCTAACGAGGGAGAGTCACAACGTTATTGGGCGCGTCGGAGCGGCATGCTTGGGTCTGCAGTTGTGCTTATTGCTTGGTGGCATGTGGCTAAATCGAATTAATGGCCCCCCGTGGAAGAGGTGTCTTTCGCAGGGCTCGGTGACGACATCCATCAAGCCGTGTCCTTGCACTAATTTGAGGGGACATTCAAAGACAAGCGTTCATTCATAAAGAAGCCGGGGAGCTTTTGATGTTGACAGAGAAAATGTGAAAGTGGCTAGTTCAAATATATTTAGGATGGAGTGAGAGAGAGAGAGAGAGAGAGAGAGAGAGAGAGAGAGAGACTGGGGTGGGTGAGAGGCGAGAGAGATCAAAAGGGAAAGAATGTTTGATTGTAGAAGGTCAAGGTCCTACAATGAAAAGAGCTTCTTCCTTATAGGCAGGCGGTGTTGCGCCGCATCTTTATCCCCATGCACATATTCCTCACAAAGGCGCGTCTGTGTAAATCCGAATCCCGCTCATAACTGGATCGACAAAGAGATCTTATTTGCTCTTAGAGTGGGAAGAAATCTGGAAAGAGGAAAGCTTTATTTAAAAGGATTTCAGATGCCAGTCACGACGTTACATGACCGCTAATGCGTCTCGCTAACTCAACTCAGTTCCTTTCTGAAGAAGAAGAGAAATAATAATCCCGGGGTTCACGTTATAGGATTATAGGTGTGGGGCTGGGTGTGTGCATGGGAGTTAGCACAGGGATTACCCTCTCCTACGAGCAGAAGAAGGATCTACAGGAGAATTAGCACTGGGAACACTGCTGGGAAGCCTAGTGAGAGGCAAGGGGTCACGACTGTTGAGGTTAACCTTCTACCCAAGGAGATTAGCACCCACACAAGTGGCTCACTGTGGACAGAACGACTGTGAAGTTGGATTATAAAAGCATGTGTGTGGTCTTTCTTGGTCTTTTACAAGTTGTCCCGAAGCCAGGACCTGTTTCCAAGCAGGGACCCTCTTGAGAATGGAGGTTCCTTGATGGTTCTTTGCTTGGGTGCAGAGTTCTTTAGGAAAATATTCAACAGTTGCAGAACGTTTACATTATGTGGAGGTTCTTCATTGTTTAGAAAAGTTTCTTCACACTTACTAAAGTTTGGTAGCCTCTGTCTCCAGGCATTTCCGTTAAACCATATTCCATCAACTTTACCGAAGAACAACAAAAAAGAACTGATGGGCCTCTAAAAGATGTTGAAGTTGCATGTTGTAGATAGATTTGGATAGATGGATAGAATTTGGAAAAGGGTTAAAGAAACCTCCTTTGAAAGGTTCTGTTGGGACCCAAGAGTGACTCTCAAATAGCATCACTCCAAAGAAGAGCCTTTTTGGCACATTACTTTTAAGAGTGAAAGGTACAAGATTGTGTTCTCTTGACACGGGCATGAGGATCTCTTCAAAAGCCCTCAGGAACAACAGATGGATTTTGGTATCCCGCCACCACAGGGACGCTTGCAGTTTATTGAGATATGCACTTACGGCTCTACATAGCTAAGCTTCCAATCTTGCAGCCTATCCAAGTGTCAGTTTGAGTCTATCAGCTGAGGCTTGATTCACAAGTGAAGCGACTGCCTGCTAGACAAAAAAGGGGCAATGTAATAGCCACGCAACTCAGGTAGGTCACCCGGTCCGTGAAACCTGCAGCGGGCAAATCTGCCGCTCCACGTTAAGGATTAGCGGAACGTGCTGGGTGAGATAAAATAGGATTGGGCCAGCGGGACCGTGTACATTGAAGGACAAAAAATAGCACCTCTGGCCCCGGCACTGCCCCCAGAAAATCCATTCCAGGAACTATTTATTCCATGTCGCGGTCTTGATGAAATAATAATACCTTTGATTATAGAAGGTATTATTACAGTCATTTATAGAGTGCTTTTCAGTCTTTTTAAAAGTCACTGCCAGACTGGGATAAAAGAGCCGGATGCCCAGCGGGATTACAGCATGTCAGAGCTGGAGAAAGCCGAAAGTAATTCTGTGCCCGTTGTTCGGGGGCATGTGTATGCGTGTCAGTCAAGCTGTCTTCAGCAGGACAGGTCAGAGATCAAAGATTACCACTTTTTTATTTACTAGCCGACTTCCGCTGATGACTTGGCCTAAAGTCTGCCGAATGATACACTGCGAAAGCATGAAAGATGATTGAGCAGCTGTAATCCCCTTTATGTCAAACACTGCGCGCTTGCTAGATGACAGGGCATGCACATTTAATCAAAAGCACAGAAGATCCTACACGGTTTAGATCAATAACTTTGTCCAGGTCGAATTATGCTTCTAAGTCGGTGTACCTGAGAACATGTGCCGACATGGTGTATAGGTGTTTGCCGACAAGTGTCTGCCAACATGCTTGAACGCAGGGCTGAGTGATATGACCATTGTGCAGAGTACAGCCAATGAAATGCAATTAGCATCTAACCAGAAGTGCAAAATACAGTATTATGCAGGAAAGTAACAACGGCAAGCGATGCCAAGGTTACAATACGTACAGTTATCGAGAGTGGAGCGGTAGAAAAATACAGATTTTAGTATAAATGTAATATACATATGTACAGAGTGAGTGGAGAGCATACAGTGTTGGTTGTATGTGCTGTGAGAGCACATATGTAAAAAAATGTGCAGAGTAAAGATACATGAGAGTGAGTTTATATAGAGTATGTACAGTAACAGTGCAAATATGAATAGTAGAACTCTACTACTATAAAGTAGTAGTAGAGTTCAGTGCAATGTTCAAATATTTTTTCTGTAACAAAGTAATTAAATGTAGTTACTGACCCTTATCTGAATTTCATGTAGGGTTGCTACAATTAATTGACATTATACGCAACAAGCCTGGATCATCCCATGGGTTTTATGGCATGTGTCCAAATATTTTGCAGATGTGCCGTAAATGTTGAAATGTTGAAAAGGTAAAAAAGCAGAAGCCCGTTGTCAGGATAAAGTTGCATTGTCCTTGTCAGGTAATCAGGTACGTTTCAGCTGGCTGATTTCAATTTGTCGTCTTTCAGTGTGGGGTAAACATGTTGCTTGTTAAGAGCGCACGCATGTTTTATATAGGTGAGTTGCATTTGGTGTTAACCTGTGCTCTCATTGATGTGTAAGTAATCTTGCTATTGCTTTGCCTCATAGCCGTGACATGCCCAGCACTGTGTTTAGCATGCTACCGTTGGGGTGCTACATTGCCTCTGTGTAACCTGCTATAATATCATAAGCCCCAGGGAGGGGGCCCACCAAACATTTGTGCCCAGGACCCGATAACCTGATGATCCGGCCCTGCTAAACACTGACGGATCCTAAAGAACAGAATGCCTGACCTCATCTGAACAAGCCAGACTTGTTGCTAAGAGTGTAGGCAGGGACAGCGACATGCTTTTATTAATGTGTGAGTGGCTATTGCATCCTAGGGTCTACTGGACTCGAAGTTAGAACCATTTGCACACAGGAATTTATCCTCTGCATCTGCCCAATTCATGCAGTGAATACACACACACAAGGGACACTGAGTACACTTGCCTGGAGTGGTGGGCAACCCTATCCAAGGCACCCAGGGAGTATTTGGGGGTCAGGTGCCTTGCTCAAGGGCACTTCGGTTGTGTCCTGTCGGTTCAGTGGATTGAACCGACAGCCTTTCGGTCACAAGGCTGGTTTGCTAACCTCCAACCCGCGACTGCCCTAAGTACATGCCAGTGTGGCTAACATGGAAGCACTGTATATCAGGGCATAGTGAGTAGTTTGCACTAGTTCTGGTTCAGCTGGAGTATTGTTTGGGTCTCTTCTCACCCCTAAAGCTACTGGACAGTCAGTCAGCATTTGCTTATGCATAGCTCTGCAGATTCATACAGCATGTAGTTGAGATCATGGAGGCACCACAATCATGGCTGCCTTCTGCAAATCTCTGCAAATGACACTTACCCATAAACCCCTTCTCTACATCTCAACATATGCTTGCATGCATCTTTGCAAAATAATAAATGAGCCTTCAGTTTGATCATGTATCCACACATTAGTTCTAAATATCAGTTTCTTGTCTGGACATCATTGTCATACCGGTGTTCCTACAGTCACACACTCCTGACCATGTGTTCTCTTCATGTGATATGCCAAAACTCTCCATCCCAAGGCTGTTCTTTCTGTGTCTGGCTTTTGTCAGCATGATTTCAGAGCTGTCACCAGCGTGATTGTTACAAATACTTTTGGCGATGCATTCCGGAAATGACTGCCATATTTTTTTTCTTCACTCAGGCGGATTATCTGCTTAGAGAGAACAGCAAAGACATTTCATTTAGGCTCTTTAAAAGCCTAGGCTTGAGCTTCCCCGATTGTTCCATCGCAGCCAGTCACAATCACAATGACCACTCAACAAAGATAGCAGGTCAAAGACGCAGTCACCTTCTCAAGACCTCATTTTGAGTTAGAATATAATCCAGCACTGCCTTAATCTGGAATTGGTTTGGAAGTGCTTTACGTGTCCAGCTATGGGCTCTAACAAGGCATTGTTGAGAAATCTCAGATTATGTTGCCGTAAACAGTGCTCATGCCTCTTGACCAAGGACAGGCAATATGATAAATTGGGATAAGATTTTCTGATTATATCATGGATAACGTCAGAACTTGAAGAACATTCCAAAGACATTAAAATTAGGTTTAGGTTGAGTAGCTGTCTAAGGCTTTGGCCAATTTGCATCACATGTTTGGATGCAGATGATGCCAGTTGGCCAATACGGTACAAGAGTACAAATATTATTCTACTCAGTATATGATAATCGCTACTTTTTTTTGCTGTTGTATTGTGTCTGTTCCAAGTTCTAAAACTTACAAATGTGCATTATGACTGTTTTTGATATTTGTGTATCCATAATAGTGATCAAATGAATATAAAATTAACCACAAGGAAGTAAAAAGCAAAAAATCTGGATTCTGAACCGTTGGTACGTTGGATGCTGTTGAGGACTCATTGTCTTCTACAGGAGGTCGTTCTCTTCAGTAATGCCAACAAGCTGTTGGAGCAATAGCTTATCACTGAGTGTGTTTACATGCACTTAATAATCTGATAACTGCAGAAAATCAGATTTTGTCAGTAATCTGTTCACTGTGTTCACATCCACTTGGGTAATCAGATAACGGGAAACTCTGGGTCTGCATGAGTCAGATAATAATCGGATTTGGGCTTCGCAAACAGCCAAGTATACTCACTGTATAAGACGTGATGTAAACATAGTACAGTTTCAGGTAGCTGGTTTAAGATCCAAAAGTGTTGTTGAGGTTAAATGCCGCTTATTTCCTGTGCTGTTCTCTGTGTTCATACATGCCCAGAGAAAGATGATGAAATCCAGCTCTCTTTATTTTTAGGCCATATGAAATCACAATATGCTGTTTACATGAGCACTTGAATAATCAGATACAGTAACTACAGGAATCAGATTATGATCAGATTATTAGGTACACGTAAATCTACTAATTGTTTCTGGACCTATCTTACACCAGCTGTACTACTTAGCCACGTTAGCAAATATGCTAGCTGCATGATCTCTGCCATGTCCTTCACGTGCTTAACGTGTCCTTGACTACATCAGTTTTAGGCTCTTCTGTTTTAGAGTTTTAGTGTGCTATGTAATATACCTACTCACAAATACAAGCCTGTTACGACATGAAATCTACTCTTCTCTTTATTGTATTTTGGCCTGTGTATTTTCCCACCCTCCCGTGATGGAGCATAGTAAATACCCAAAGAGGGATAACAGTATTTGAATGCTGACACCTCCAGCGGTTCACCAAGTCCCAGAGTGCACAAGCACATCCTTATAGTGAATCCCTATTCTCATCTGTTGAGCTCTGCCACCAGTTTCATGTGGTTTGGCTGAGGAAAGAGAAGGTGAGCACGCACCTTTGCATAAATCCCCATTTATTGCCTCGGAGCTGTCTCAGATGCCACTTCTTGTAGTGAAATCTTTTAATATGATCAGTTTCCAGACTTGAGGAGTAGCACACTGTACACTCAGTGTCTGACTCAGCAAGTGCTATGGCGGCTAAAAGGCTGAGTGCTGTTGAGTAGGCCTCATGAAGGTCTAGCCCAGCGTTCAAGTCTCGGCGGACTGAAAGCTATAAACTCATTGATTTACCATCGATCTGTTTTCCCGCTTAGCACTTAGCCTGCTAGCATCATCAGGGTCGGCAAGAAGGGCCTGGGCAGGCAGGACCCAGGAGTGCTCATGGCCTTACCTCAGCAATTGATAGCACAAACACACTGAACAGAATATATTTACACATCACACAGCCTGTGAAAGGATGTGTTCTCATATGTTAAAGCGCTTTTGTCCATATTTGCCTCCATTAGCTTCATTTACTCACTCACACAACCTGGTTTCAGCCTGCATCGGTGTGTCTTTCTTGTGTTCTGCTTTGATTCATCAGTCTATTGATTTTCTCATGGATGCCATGAAGAATGGTCAAGAGGGCTCTGGATCTTGGTCTGAACTGGAGCGTGTCTTGAATGAGTCAATCATTTCCTCCTGGCAAATCACCATAAACGTATTACAGGGCTGAATTTTACTGCTGCATTCTGCATCTAGCTCTGGTACATATGATGCATACCCAATCGGATTGGTTCCACTCAGTTCCATATTGTACTCCAGGCGCCTCGCTGTGTATGTATGTATCACAAATAGCTTTTTATGACTGCAATTTAGGGACGCCCAGTGAATCATATTTTAGCTTAAGAGATTTCAGCCATTAACTAATTGTGAAAGGTTACAATTAATGCATTACGCTAAGCAGACCCGCTGCAGGGAGAATGAAGCATGCCTGCCTAATAAACACTTAAGAACCCTACAGACATTTCTACTGAGTGTCCAGAGAGCATTTAGTGCAAGCAGTTTGATGAATGGCTTGCTGCAGTTGCAGTGCGGTTTTGCAGCAGCTGTATGAATTGAAATGTACAGTCGATATTAATTACAGTTAATACTCACAATCGCAGTGCCACTCTAGGAATGTATCGATTCCTTCTCGAGAGTCGAGACCTTCGCATAATGCATCTCTTGCGCGAATACATTCCCAATACTTTTAACCCAAGAGTAGATTTTTACAGACATGATTAGCCATATTCAACCGCTGAGCACGAGTTGACCTCCAATATATAAATCTATTAGAGTAGGCAGGTATTATAGACCATTAGAGAAGGCAGGCAGTGTTTAATCAGGTATCCATTTAATTTTTTAAATTTTATTTTTTTTTATCCAATTAAGTTATGAGACTGCGGAGGTTCCTTATTAAGCCCCAATCATAATGGACCTACGTGGCTTTAGTAATAGCCCATAAAACTTGAGGTGAAGTTCAGGGAACGTTATGAAGAGCCAATAGATCCCTCAACTAGCCAGCCAGCTAGCCGCTCTGTATTATACACACTTCATTGTTGAGCTCGCCCGACAGCTAGCCACTTCAGTCTTATTGACATCCGTGAGCCAGCTAAGCTCAGCTAAGCTAACCTCTCTATTCTTATATCCATCCCATCACTAAACTAGCCACCTAGCTAGCCACTCTAGTCTTAAATCCATCTTATTTCTGCCACGTAACCTCCTTGCAATTCATCTGGGCAGTGGCAGGTTAGCCAGTTTGCCCGTTGACCCCACGCTCAGCCAGAGGGGAAGTGGCCATTAATATTCAAGCTGACGCCTCTGCGAGCTGACGGAAGCGGAGCTAGCGAACTGTGGTGTTACCAAGGGCAACGTATCACGGCAACCTCCACCATCCCCACTCCCTCCCGCCATCGCTCTCAACATCACACTCCACTGACCTGGGATACCACTCTCCCTCTACCTCTCTATATCTCTCGCCCATCGAATCCGAAGCATTAACCTCTACATGCATGTACGCCCACCCCCTGTAAACACAGGAAGTGTAATATTATAGCTCTCTGTGTGGTCATTCTGTTATGTATTTACCATAACACTCAGTAATATAGGGCTGTTCAAGGCTACAGTATTATCCATTACACACGGCAGGTACGCAGATTAAGCACATTAGCTGTTTACGCCCAAGCGATCAATATATATCATAAGGCCTGCTTTGGGGAAATGTGCAGAGCCAATGAGCTCAGAAATGAATGTGAGGATTTTGATCATCTAATTATATCATTTCATTATAGAGTGCAACACCTGAAAACAAATGTGATGCAATATCTGCAACGTATCGGCCTTTACTGCCTTGATTTATGAGCACGTAAACATGAAATGATACTGCCTGTCAATAATATAGATGTCAGAACATATTGCCCTGGGTCAAGTATCGAGAAGTAATTCATCATTCGGTATGGAGCGTGGAGTAGTATCAGTCTGCAAGGTCAGTTCCTCTGCGTTGTAAATAAAGTCCTCGAGCTCGAGGGGGTGTTTTATCCACCGTTATAGACACTAATGCAAAAGGCCGATACATATATTAAAGAGGAATTACACTGACATTTCAAGAGGTCTGCAAGTTTAAATAGTTACGTTTAATGGCTTCCGGTCATGTTGTAAACAATCGCTGAGTCTTCTACCCTGCAATAAGTACAGCATTTCTAATGCAGCAAGGGTTCAAGCTAACGGCCTTAGCCCATCAAGCTCACAACAGTTCAGCCTCAGCTGGTAACACTTTATAATAAGACAGTATAGTAAAAACTATTCCTTAGCAATTAATAGCAATTAATCATTAACTAATAATAGAAATGGATGGATGGATGGATNAGCTCACGAAAGTTCAGCCTCAGCTGGTAACACTTTATATTAAGGGTCTATTAACAGGACTTAAGACAGTATAGTAAAAACTATTCCTTAGCAATTAATAGCAATTAATCATTAACTAATAATAGAAATGGATGGATGGATGGATTGATAGATTGATAGATAGATAGGTAGGTAGGTAGGTAGGTAGGTAGGTAGGTAGGTAGGTAGTTAGATAGGTAGGTCGATAGGTAGGTAGGTAGATAGGTAGTTAGATAGGTAGGTCGATAGGTAGGTAGGTAGGTAGATAGGTAGGTAGTTAGATAGGTAGGTAGATAGGCAGGTAGTTAGATAGGTAGGTCGATAGGTAGGTCGATAGGTAGGTAGGTCGATAGGTAGGTAGGTAGGTAGGTAGGTAGGTAGATAGGTAGTTAGATAGGTAAGTCGATAGATAGGTAGGTAGGTAGATAGGTAGGTAGTTAGATAGGTAGGTAGATAGGCAGGTAGGTAGATAGGTAGTTAGATAGGTAGGTCGATAGGTAGGTAGGTAGGTAGATAGGTAGTATAGAGGTATATAGAGGCTAAAACAAAATAGACATAAGGACTATAAACCAAAATAGTAGGCACTAATGAACAGTTTACTGAAGTTTATGATCATTTTGTATAAAATATTAATTAAAGTTTTAAATAAGTTCCTTAACACACTTTACATAAGAGTTATAAAGCAGTTCTTCAAGGACATGTGCAGACAACTTTACAAACTAGACATAAAGTTTATAAAGAACATTATAAAAGAATCAAGGCTTAACTAATATGTTCAAAAAGAGTACTGCATGCATATATATGTATATATAGGGTAGGAATATTCCAGGATCAGTATTGACATTGGAATTATATATCATTAATTAATGATTAATTGCAACAGTACTTAACTATTTAGTAATGTTCCTAAGTCCTAAGTACCATTAATAGATGCCCCCATATTGTAAAGTGTTACCCTTCAGCTTGTTTTAACAAGGTAGCCAGTACAGAAGAGGGTAAAACTGAACTGCGGAGCCAGTGGGAGGCTGAACCATAGAACAGATTTACTCACATTTATGATGACAATGCTCAGACTGAAGATAAATGATAACTCACCGGCGTATGTGCCACTCTAGCGTGGTGAGTAGCTTACTGTAATGTAGAAATACAGTGCTGTGCCTCTTTGATAGTTGTGGTGCTCAGGGAGCTCGCTAACAGTGCTAATGTGGCTGAGAGGGGAAAATGAAACTGGTGGACTTTTTCTCCTCTAAAATGGAGTGCAATAAGTGCTAGTTTCTTTCGTCAATCCATTTAGGGGTGTTGAACAGAAAGATCCGCTCCGTTTCTGCTTCACAAAGCTCGTTATAGGCGGATCAGACTTTTTGCGGAATACGCTTCACCCAGCGAACTCAGCTGAATGAGTAACACCGAGTGAGTAAAATTCACAGATGGACTTTCAAACACATTATTTCCAGCAGGATCTGCGGCACCGACGTCTGATCAGCTCGGCCTCTGAGATCCTTGTACCGGTATATGGAGTTACGCAGGGCAGACGCGCAGTTCATATATTTTTAGCCTAATCGAATGAGCTATTCATCTATGTTGGAGGGAACTACCAAACACACCAACTGCTTTCCTATTGGCCATGCTGACCTAATAACACTCGATGTGATGACGCAGTGACTGTGAGAAAGGTCTATTAGCAAACACAAACACAGCTCACAACACATGTAAAGTAGGAGCCAGTGGTGAAGTCCCATTGGCTTCTATTGTAAGTGTGCATTTGGATGGAAAACACTGGAGTCTTGCTCAATCTTCACATTTATGGATGAAGTTTTTCTGCCTTTTTTGGGGGGTGGGGTGCGGTGGGGATGGGGGTGGGGGAAGACCCTTTTGGCCCTCCACCTCTGCTTTAACACACTCAGCACAGCTCAGCAGCCCACATTTCAATGTCTAAGTCAGCCTCATTCATAATTCATGAATGAAAGTGTTATTAAAAGGAGCAGTGGCAATGTGTCTGATGTTATTGATTTTCCCACTGAACGTATTTACACTACTAATAAGGGTTTGGCTAGGAAACTGTGCCCGGCTCCTCCTCAGTCACATCAAAAGCACATCCTTTTATCAAAGCACAGTCATTTTGCATGTAATACCCAGGTTGCTTGTTGGTTTGAACGCTTTCATCCGTTGCCATTACATTCTGCATATATTTTGCAATGCTGGTTATGAGCTACATTAGAGAGACTAAAGACTAAAGTGACTACAAAGGAAAGAATTCGTGGTCTGGGATCTTGAATGAAACCAGTAAAAACACCTAGCCTGACATGGGAGTTGCGGAAACTGAGGTGTCCCAGGACTGGGAGGACCTGCTACACTGGCCGCTGCTAATCAAGCAAACGATGACTTCCACACAGATATTTACTTTAGATGCATCTGCTGTGTAATTAGCAGCATTTACAGTTGTGGGATATACTGGACATTATTGGCCGGTGTCCAGAAAGCGAATGCATTAGAGCGTATTTGTTTGTGTGTGCATGGACACCATTAATTCTCAGCATGACAGCTGTCGTCAGCTGACAGACATGAGACGCCTCGGCCGGTTGTAATTTATGCGTCTCCTCGGGGTGGGTAATTGTGAAGTCGGACACGCTTTGACCTGTGACCAATCCTGCCGGCATCCGCAGGCTGCCAGAAGCCAGCAACGGGTGGCTGGACAATAGCTCCAACAGATTGGGCCTTTATGAGGGCCGCCTAGGGAGGGGTGCGCGCCAGGCAGGGACAGTTGGCGAACGGGGCTCTTTTTTTTTGTAGGTCATCAGTCAGTGGTGCATCCAAAAACAAACACAGGAAATTAAGCGAGGTGACAAGAGCTGAGGTCAAGCTGCCTCTTGACCTACTTAACCTTTAGGCTGTTCTAGTGTGAGTGAACAGAGACGTGGTTATTTATGGCTCGAGTAGCTAAATAGTTTCACCTGAAACTCCTAGCTAACACCTAGATAACCACTTTAACCTTATATCTACCTCACTGGTGAGCTAGCAGCCCTATTAGTGTTTATTGTTATATCTTTTATCTGACCTGTTCTGAGCTAGTTAGCTAGTTAATCACTGTTATATCCAAGTAATTGCAGTGCTACGTAAGTCTTTTATCCACCTCCATGATGAGCTAGCTCCCTTCTTAGCCACCTAGTTGTCCACACAAGTCTTATTGCTGAACAAAATCTAGCCATTCTGTTAGCTCTGGTCTTATATCTTATATCTGGTGAGGTCTGAACTAAGATAGCCACTGAGTTAACTAATCACTAAATGTTAATGCTGAACTAAAATGATGTACTCTGGTCTTAAGTCCCTGGTCTTATATCTGTTCTGGTCTGAGCTAGCCTAATTACCCAGTACCTGGTACCTATACCTGAGCTAAGAACCTTCCTAAGCACTTTGGCTTTATTGTTACACCTTACATCTGATCGAACCACTTGTATACCCAAGTAATGGCTGAGCTGTCCACTCTAGATATGATGAACAGTAGCCACCCTATTCTCATCATCCTGGTCTTATATGTTATGTCTGCTCTGGTCTGGTTGAAGCTACTCATATAGTAGACCACTCATATACGCTAAATCAATGAGCTAACCACACTGGTCTTATTGCTGAGCCAAACCTAGCCATTTTGGTCTTATATCCCTGGTCTTATGTGTTACATCTTGCAACTGGTGTGGTCTGAGCTGAGCTAACTAAATGAACCACTTGTATACCTCCTTCACCACAAAACTAGTCACTCTGGTCCTATGTCTTCTAATTACTGGGCTAGTTTACCTAATCACTGGTCTTATACATTATCTCTGTTCTCATTTCTAAACTAGCAACCTAGTTAGGCACTCTGGCCTTATACCCCTCATCACAAAGTTAGCAACCCAGCTAGCCTCTCTGGCCTTACATCCAACACCTTGCTGAGCTGCACGGTTAGCCTATCTACCTCCCTCACAAACAAAAGAACATGAGCTAACCATTCTGGTCTTACATTCAACACCTCACTGAGCTAGTCACCTAGCCCACCATTCTAGTTTCATCTAGCTCAAATACAAAGAAACATATAATTAAACAAAGCTGTCAAGGTGAAGTTAGGCGAGCTCTTGACGTGCTAAACACACTGAGAGTGGACAGCATAGAGACTCGTTTTCTATGCCTTGAGTAGTTATACCATAGAAAGTCCTTGAGATAACTTGTGGCTTTCTCTTTTATTTCCTCAATAAAACTGCTAAACCTGCTTTTTTCTTTATCCTGAGTCATGCTATTTTCCGGAGCCCTACGTGTAAAGAGTAGATCATGGTCACTCTCATGGCATTTCAGAAGGCAGCGACATGCAATATCATATATTTGAATTCAGACTATAAAAGAGAGGAGTGTGCTGAGAGCTCACAATAGAACGGTGGCCCTTGGATTAGCCCCTTGTGTCTGAATGTGTGAGTATCAATACTGATATAGAAGCACCTGATCTGTCAAGTCTTTTTGCTCTCTAGGGATGAAAAAAGCAGAAATCCCCTCCGTCAGCGTTAAATCTCCCCCAAAGGGAGATATGACTGCAGAATATGTGTAAGCCTGAGTCGTGTATGTGCACAACTTAAGACCATCAATGATCTTACAGGAATAGCTGGGGAATATTTTACCCTGCTTGAAGAAACAGCCTAGCAATGGATGTTAATATGCTGGTCAGCAGCAAATCCAGCGTATGTTGTGTTTTGGTGATGGCATTCTGGTCAACCAGACTGTGACTGTGCTGGGTGACCAGCTAAACCATGACCAGACCAGTACTATACCAGTATACCACATGCCTAAATCGGCATTCGCTACGTTGAGTTGTTAAGGAACATCAAATAGGGTTTATTGTGATCTACAAAGATGGACAAAAGTATATAGCATGGCTACGCCCTTTTTGAAGCCTTTTCATAGATATACATTGTGTCATATAGTCTCAGAAATGACATAAGCTAGCCTATTTGGGATGACAAATTTGACACAGTGTTTGATGATTAGCGTACAGAATACACAGTGCTAATTGCTGAGGTAGCTAAGGCTTTCATTTCATGTTAGCAGAGACCAGTCGCTGGTTGAAATACACAGTCAAGTCACATTATTATGACCTACTTTCAACACCAGCAGCAGCACATAACTCATGAGGGATGTCACATGCTATGACCTGGCTTGGTGGATATATATGGTGTGTGATAGGCTGTCTGCACACATATGCCTCATTGCTGTCATAGGTAAAAGGGGCGATACATGTTGATTGTCTTCTTTGGAGGGGATGGCATCTTCCAGCAAGACAATGCAACATGTCACACGGCTAGAAATGTCCGATTGGTCATGCTCTTTCAATTGGTTGGAAGAGCATGACCAAGACTTCCAAGTACTACCCTGGCCACCAAGTTCCCCAGACTTGAACCCAACTGAGCATCTGTGAGACCACCTTGATCGTAGTGTTCGCTCGATGGATCCTCCCCCACACACCCTACAGCAGATATGGGATGCACTGCAGTCAGCATGGCTCTAGATACCTGTGACAACCTACAAGGACCTTACTGAGTCACTCCCAGCCCGTCTAACTGCTGTCTCCCAGCTCGTCTAACTGCTGTCTCCCAGCCCGTCTAACTGCTACACACGGCGGTTACTCTGGATATTAGCTGATGGTCATAATAACATGACTTGCCTGTGCAGCTGTATTGCTAGACTAGAAGCAAACTTTGAACAACACACATCTTGGCTGACAGATTAAGCGGAAATTTGTGTCAATAGTATTTTTAGGCAAACTGGGGCTTCAGCAAAAGCTAGGCTAGCAGCACCGCTATCGGTTGTGGTGAAGCAGCCAAGCCGTCTACATCCATGCACAGCCAGCTTTGACAGAACACGTAGCATATGCACTGTTGTGCAGAGATCAAGGCTGCCTCTGCAGACGTTCTTCCTCTTTATCTTGTCTCGTTTGATCCAGAGGGAGGGCGCACTTGCTGTGTTTTGGGGCGGCGTTATGCTTTAATCATTAATGGCGGTTATGGGGACCTCTCAGCGAAGAGTGTGAGTCTGTGATGTAGGACCGCTGTGCATTCCTTATTTAAACACCCCACAGGAATGAGTCACACGCTCACATTGCAAAAAAGTAGAGTTTGACATTTGAAAAGTGAACTTGTCAAGAAAAAGGCAATCTCTCTTAATATGAAGTATGCGTATATCCCTGGCACGAATGACAAGAAGGATTAAGTATGTAATCGGCTATTAATGTTTTAGGTGACCTCGTATAGTTGAAATGCTTAAGGCATCTAAAAATCATTACACAACATAGTTTTTCACTTCGTGAGTGATTTTCGGCTCTTTTGGATTTACTTGGAGTGCTTATACCAAGCGCGGCTAACGTTCTTAAAGGGTGTGCAATAAAACATTGAGCTTGGCTAAGGTCTTGATCTGACGATGATGCTATGCTAAATCCAGCACATCATGTAAATCATGAATAAACTATGTAAATGGATTTAAATAGATACAGGAAAACAGTGTAAGAGCTCAAATGCCATGCCGCAGTACCTCAAGCTATAGCCTAAAACTCAAATATTCAGCCTGCAGTTGTGACCCTCGACGGAATTAGCATCAGTCCTCTCCTCTCCATTTTGCCGCCACTGGCCCGCCCCCACTCCTATTCTTAGGCCAGTAAGGTCAGTTTAGGCTCAGCCGTCTCGCTGGCCCACTAGCAGAGAGTGAGGAGAGTACAGAAATTGAAAAATCAATGTGGCATGGCAAAGATGGCCCAGAGGTTTTGGGGAGCAGCCTGGAAAACGGCAGTAAGCCAGCGCTAGCCAAGGGCCGTCGTTCTCTAATGTGTTATTCAACAGTGAAGGAGAGCATCGTTTGTAAAGCTAAAAAACAGTGGCTATGGGCTGTTTCAGATCTGGGCTGAGCAAAATAGGAGGTTGTTTTGTTCACTTCAGACGAAGTCGGTCAGCATTTTTGCCTGCTATGACTGAGGCTCTAGCCTCAACAGCCAATGCTAGGTCCAATGCTAAGTCTTTGGACCACTGCTGTTGAAAAACCATGTGTGGTTCCCTGAAGAACATTTCAAATCCTGGTTTGTCTGTAAATGAGGGCAAAGAACCTTTTTAAGAACATAATCGAATATAAAGATGATCCACATAATCAGTGATTGAATACCAGTTAAAGGGCTCCCTTGATGTGCACTTTCACATTTTATACAGATTCTTTCAAATTAAAAACTAAAATTAATTTAAAAATACATTTTGCTGACTTTCTACACTTCTACAAAGTGACAAATGGCTTTTTCTAGTGTTGAAGAACAACTTCTGGGTCTCTAAAGAGGGTTTCAATCCTGGTTCTGTGAACGAACGTGTAGAGCCTTTTTTACAATCTCCACATGACTGAATACCAATTAAATTATTTTCTTTAGACCTTGAGCATACAGAACCTTTCTAATTCATGGTTAAGGTTCTTTACCTTTTGAACTGATTTAAACTATTTATTAAAATAACAAAAAATATACTTCTGCAGGTAAAATGCTGGAAGGGATCTTCGGCTATTGATTGAAGTGGATTGAAACCATTTTGGTAAATGTAAAGTGCCGGTGTAAAGAATATTAAAGAACTTCCGTATAATGCACAGGTTCTAAACATGCTTAAAGGTAATGGTTCCTTAATGGTTCTTGGCCTGAATGTTTGGTTCAAGGAAAACCTTTGGTTGGGATTGAGCCTTTATGTTATGCAGAGATTCTTTAAACCTGTAACTGGTTCTTCACATTGGCACACCTCATTTAGAAAAATGGTTCTTTAAAGAAATCTCCAGTGGAAAGTTCTTTAGGAAACCAACCGTGCTGACCTTCTGCCGTGTGGAACCTTTGGTGTTGAAATACCGAAAGCTTCCTATTTCTTTATATGAATTTCATTTTCAAATGGATGGTTCTTTAAAGAAACTATTATCTGGTGCAAATGTAACGCAGGTTCTGCTGCAAATCTATGCATTCTAAAACATAATGTTCCTTTACCATAAAGGCTTTACAGAGATTACGACAGACATGCTAAGTAGCACTTTATATTTAGGGCTGTAATCAGGTGCGTCTATTTGTGAGATAATTTGGTGTGTTTTTGCTTAATGGTTGTTAATCTGTGTTTAAGATTATACAGTAACAGCATCTTTAAAAATGGCATGAATGCTTTAATGCTTTTTCACTGAAGGTCCACACAGCCTCCACTGATATAAATAAAACCATCAGTTTTGTGCCTTCTTCCTGTACTTGCATTTACAGGTGTCAACACAACAATCAAATGAAGCTGCTATTTTAGTCCCAAACTTTTCACACTTTGTTTGCAAAAGCAACAAAGGGGGGATTAATACTAATATTGTAATTATAATACTGTATTTATTTTTCACAATATTTTAAAACTCACTGGTAAATCAATTGTATGATGTGGTTACAAACAACCAACATAACTTTTAATGAAACACATGGATAATTTGATTCATCAAAACATCCACAGAAACTCATCTAGTACTCCGATTGGACACCATGGCATGGTTTTAACTACTGGTCATCTATAACTAGCTGGTTAAATGAATGCTTCTCATATCTTAATCCTAATTCCATTATTTTATAATCCATTCTAATGCTGTAACTGAAGGACACAGCCAATAGCTTGTTGAGAAACTTCATCCTGGTAAACTTAAGTGACTGTGAGTTATAAGCCTGGTACATAAGAGGCGTATAAGGCATATTCTCCACATCAAGCACAATCAACTCAAACAGCACAAAGCCGACCAAGCTCTATTACAACCAGCCTGGAAATTACAGGAAATCAATGGAAAGCTAATGGCAATCTAGCAAAATGACATGCCAACCTATACAGATCTTTAACCAAAGAGCCGAACAATCATAACAACCATATAGACAAACTAGTATATTCAAAATAAATGTAAATAGAGCAGTTATAAGCTAGCCAGGCTGGTAGCGTGAAAATACTAAAGCATACAATTATTAAACCTCTTCAGCGAACCTAACCAAAACTGTTCCCCTGGTTAAACACAAATTAAGTCCAATAATCATTTTAAGTTTGTTTACCCTGAGTCCTCTCGTTAGCCTCTCCGCACTATTAGCAGGTTATGTTATTTAAGGGGGACCAGACGTCCTTGTTTTCTGGGAACTGTCCCCGTTTTAGCTGGCCTGTCCCCGACTGGAGCTGTAAATGTCCCAGATTCTAGTTGTGATTTAAAAACTCACTGGAAAGTCTTATAATAGGCAGACAGGTTTCTTAAGACAGACAGACACGCTTCTTTTGGCCAGCAGAGGGGGCTGCTGCTGCTATCCACTAACCACTTCTACCACTTTCGGTCCTAGTTTTAGAGAATACTGCTATGTAAAACTCAGCAAGGACCTCGCAAGTGTCAAGTGAGTCCAGAACATTAGCAAACAAACATGTTTTCAAGACAAAAGGAGCACAGGGATTAAAAGCAGGGGTGGGGTTTTTGAATACCTTGAAAAACTGCTGTACTGTGAAAATCCTGCCGTGTTTATTATGAATGCGCAGCCACAGAACAGGCCGTCTGGACCTGCAACACCGTAGCCCTTATGTCTCCCAGACATAAACACATTTTCAATTGACCACTAGCTGCACATTATCCTTGAATTTACAATGCTTTAGCTCAGCAGCCTCGCTGTACATCTGGCCTCTGGAGCTACCCATAATTCTGTGGCTCGTGTATTACTATTCTGTTCAGTTTTATGTTCCATATTCTCCCCGGAGTCTTTCCCCGCTCCTCATGCAGGCCCAATCGTATCGATTAGCTGTGACTGTTCAGTCCATATACATTAATGGTGAAGCGCAGCATGCTCAGAGCACGGGTCGAAGAGAAGCTAAATAATGAATCAGGGTCTCTGGCTGTGATGTTTAGCATGGTGACCTGATAGATATTGGGTCCGGTCGATAGCACAGTACCTTTCTGGCATGGGTATATCTCAGACTCAATCCCGTTCAATAGCATTGATTGGCAGCTGGGCTTTTCCTGTAGGCTGCTTCATTAGCTGAGCTGATTGCCTCACTCCAGGATTAAGCCATGCTTAAGCCCACCAAGCCCACCTCTCTCTATAGATCTAGATGGTTCTTCCTGCCAAACCTTGGAATCTCATATGCCTGCCTGACAGGCTTTTGAAATATCGTAATATACAAACTTTACTGAAGGTGCCAGAATTCTTAGAAGCAATGACGTTAAAGAACCACTTCTCTGAAGAACATCCTTGGTTGGGCTGTGAACCTCTATGTTCTGTGGACATCAAATTTTCTCCCCATGTCTTGCATGTCTCATTTACAACAGTGATTATTCAAAGAGCCCTGATAAAAAGGGTTCTTCAGGATTTTCAGTGAAACCCTCGTCGGCCAAGAACGTCATGACTACTTAGTTATTCCTTTTAATTAGTTTGACCTCGGCCTTATGGTGTTGTCAATTGAGCCTTTTTTGTGGCCAGCTCTAAATAAAATGAACCTCCATCTTCAAATGGGATCGTTCAACCTAATTTATAGGTCCATCCATCTAGTTTCTCACTCATCCATCCACCCATCCATCCATTCTTTAGACTATCCATCCGTCCATCCATCACATCAAATCCCTCTGTGGTATTGACCATTAAAGCCAGAGAGAGGATAGTGGTTGGAATAAGTAATTAAAGGAACATGTAATGGCAAATCCAATCGTTCCAGGAGGAAGTGTGTATGTGTGTACGTTTATTTTTTATTTTTGTATTATATTTATTTATTTTATATATATATTTATATATCCTAATCTATCCTTATCCTAATTAATATCCTAATCCTGATCTTAACCTCAGAAAGTAAAGTTATTTATATATATAGTTTTATAGCAGTTTCTATTAAACCATATAATCCCAAACACATTCAGTGACGTTAAAGCCTGCTCTCTGGTGTGGTCAGTCCATTGTTCTTAAAAGACCAGCTTCTTCACAGCTACAAGAGCCGGAGTGGAGCTCCTCTCTCTCAAAGATAAAAGCTTTAAGTGCTGTTTATCTGCTGGTGCCAGTTTTGTTGCTATACCAGGTCTTCCAGGTGGTTGTTAGGGACCTATTTTCTCTGTAATTTTGCTTGTTTTTCTTTGACTTTCTGCTTCATTATATTAAATGATTAATTTATAATTATCTAATGCCCTCAGAGAAATCCCCTGAAATATGAGTCACTGGTAGGCTAATTGGCAAATTTCAGTTTGAATTTAAATACATGAACGGTAGTCTCATATTAATTATTTTACACAGTGGAATACTTGTGTACAATATATACGGGACATATTATTAATATTATTATTACATACAGGTACTTATATATCATCGTTGTCCAGTATCTCACAACTTAGTTATACAAATTAATACGAAGGGATTTTATTCAAGGCATTTCATTTTGTCCTTTCATTATGAAATTTTCACACAATGTAAAGAGCATCTTCTAAATTCAAGTTATGCAGAAAACTAAAAAACACGCATATAGAATCTGTAATATTTATTTATTTATTCCTTTATTTATTTATTTATTTATTTGTTTATTTATTACATATATATTTATTTATATATATGTATATGGTTGGTCCCCTGTCCCAACCATGCCAAAAACTAATGCATGGTGAGTCTAAGGTGGTCAGTGTACCAAGGGAAATCTCCAGCTTTTAGACAGGATAAAATGACCCCATCAATTACCGTGTACCCCGGTCAGGTGATGCATGCTAATGCATCACAAATCAAGGTCACATTGATTTAAATCGCTCAATTTCTCTTCTTACTGTAAGCACTCTATCAGAAAACGAGGCAGAGAGTGAGAGCGAGCGAGAGAGAGAGAGAAATGAGTTTTTAGGATGATTTGTGTAGACAGAGTTGAAATGAAGCACATTTTTCCACAATTCAGCCAAGTGATGGATGGAATTATTCTCTTCTTGTCTTATTTCCCTCTTCTTGATCTTGTGCAGTGCCTCACAGTCATGCTTATTGTGTGTGAGGGTGCGCTATAATTGCATATTTTAACCTGCGGCTGTGGAGTGCGTGCTTTTGTCTCTGACTCCTCGCTGATGGATCTTGTGCCTTTTTGATGTGTGGAGGAAAGCGATGGGAGAAAGACAGAAAGCTGCTTCTCAGCCTGCGCTCAGTCACTTTGAGTCACTTTCCGCTCGGAGCCTCAAACTGAGACAGGGCCTGATTGTTTTTAAACTCTGATCTCCGAGATCAGTGATAAAAGTGCACCAGCGTGAGCTACTCCACTGTATCTTCACTGCTCGGCTCTACTTAACATGTGACTGGGACGCTTTGAACGTACCATGATTTGTGCCATCAGATGCCGGGTGCTTGTTAGAAGGAAAATGTCAGTGGTTTTCAATTTAGTCACTATCTGCTGCATCTGAAACGAGCAACTGATGACCACAAGTAGGTGCTGAAGCAACTGCTCAGAGGCTTCTGCCATACAGCACTCTGCAAAAAGTCAGACCTTTTATTTAGTCAGAAGGACAACCAACTGGAAAGAATTCTAACAGCCACCTGGAAGACCTGGTAGACCACCAGAACTGCCATATCTGATAAACGGCACTCAAAGCTTTGGCTCCATCCACAGGTGTTTCTGTCCATCCTTCCACTGTGAGAAGACAAGTCAACACTATGGGTCTGAAAGGATGTGTATCATCCCAAGTCTAGACCTCAACATCGCAGAATGTGTTTGGGATTACTTGGATGGTTGGAAGCAGAAAATTCCACTTTCAGTCTTTTAAGACTGAACTTTGAACCACTATGACTTCAGTATTTACTGTTACTGATGATGATGATGATGATGATGATGATGATGATGATGATGATGATGATGATGATGATGATGGTGGTGGTGGTGGTGGTGGTGGTGGTGGTGGTGGTGGTCTATACTAATGCACTCACTGTTCTGACTATAACAGAAGAACACTGGAAGTCTTTATACTTCAGAGAAAGGATGTTTAGTCCACACTTATTCACCTACCATCATGCTAACTGAATCAGGTCGCTGCACTTTCATTGCATCACAGAATGAGTGAGTGAGAGAGAGCGATAGACATCGAGGGAGAGAGAGAGAGAGAGAGAGAGAGAGAGAGAGAGGTAAAGTGATAAAGGATTATTGATTTTAATCTGTGCCAACATGTCTCAGCCTGATGACCAAAGAATAGCCAGGAATGATTAAGTTCTCGTATTACCCCCTATATTAATTTAGATTAGAGGGCTTTCTTATTTTCCTTCTTTTCTTCTTTCCCTTTCATCTTCTTCCTCTTTCTCACCCCCATGCTAAGTTCTTGCATCAGTACTTGCGTCACCTTCTTCTTCTTCTTCTTCTTCTTTTTCTTCTTCTCCTTCTTTTTCTTCTTCTTCTTCTTCTTCTTCTTCTTCTTCTTCTTCTTCTCCTTCTTTTTCTTCTTCTTCTTCTCTTCTTGTTCCTCTACTTTCCTTGTTCAACTGAAAACAGCATATTTTCAGTTAATTCTAATACTCTTAACTCTCTGGTGAAAAACGTCTGCTTACATAGACTTACATTATAAGTATGCTTTTTCCTTCTCCTGTAAATGTATCATTTTGAAAGTATGGCGTTTTGTTCCGACAGCAGTGATATGTTAATGTATTTTACAGTGAGCTCCAAATGGCTGTGTTTGACGTAGAACTGCCACTGAAGTCTTCAAGTGCACCAGCATTAGTTTAGTGCAAACATACCATTAGAAACCCCATAGGGCAGGGCTTCCCAACCTGTGTGCTGCAGAAGTATATTAATGTGCGTATATTAATGTACACATGTACAAAGAAAACGGCGCAGGATAATTAAACATCTTCAGTTTGAGACAACATAGTCGCTGGAGGTTTCTTGAGGCCACTGGTGGGAAGGCTACCTTGTTCAAATTTGGACATATCAGAGTTTTTCTTTAACCGAATGTCTTGGAGAAATTGTATTCTGGTGGGCCTGCATGCTTTGTGCTTGTTATCAGGTGAGCCTTGGGATGGAAAAGGTTGAGACCCCCTGCTATAGGGCCTCGGTCAGAACCAAGCATTATATTGTTGTTTATGGCCCAAACTAATGGCCTAGCTGCCATTGATGCCTGGCTGACCAAGCCCACATCTGTAAATCACCTCCTAGAGCAGGGGTTGCCACTCGCTAGCCACACGAATGACCACAAAAGCTTTCATGGTCCACGAGAGGATTTGACTGACCAGATAATTCTGACTCGCCTAATGAGATAGCTGATGATGTTTGCTGGATGTCAGGCAGAACGTTTGGGTTTGAGTTCTAGTACAATTGGCAAATGGCTCTTATTCTAATAAATATGACATTTTATTATTGCAATAATCAGCAATGATTTAAACATATTTTAACAATTTCTTGCGGTACCTTTTGGCAGTACCCTCACGGACCACTGGGCGGCTGCTGCCCACAGGTTAAAAAGCAGCACTATAGAGCTCCTAATCCAGCTCAACATGACCTTCAGCAAAATCAGAACTGTAAACCCTGCAGGGTGGTAAATAAGAAGTGGCAGGGGGAGCTGGACACCCTGGCCAGAGAGGTCCGGTGTTGTTTGGTCCTTTTGGTGATCGTCTCTCGTTAGCACGAGTGGCCGGTGTAAGTATGTATGACAGTTAACATCAGAGACGGATCTGGAAACGCTTCATTATGGCTCTCCCAGGGGCTTCCTGTCATTCGGCCTGTCAGATGCTAAAGGTCTCTGGTAATCAGCCCCAGAGCCCCTGCTTATAGGGGTTAAAATATGTGCGGGGCTGGACACCCCCCCCGCTTTGGTTCGAGGAGAGCCGTGACACGGGGGCATCCCAGCATGCTTTGCTCTCTTTAGTGAATCCCTGAGGGGGTTGGAGGTGTCATCTTCGCTACAGAAACAGCTCTGACAAGCTCTGAATGAGCAACCCCGCTGAGCTGATCTAATATGGCTGCACTCGCTTCCTCTCTCTCTCTCTCTCTCTCTCCTTTCTCTCTCTCTCACTCTCTCTCTCTCTCTCCCTTTCACTGTCTTTCTTTTTATTCCTCTATCTTTCTTCTCTTTAGCTCACTCTCTCTCTCTTATATCTTTTATATTTTCCATCATCTCTCTCTTTTACCTCTTTCTTTCTCTCATTCAATCTCTCTTTATCCTTTAATCTCTCCTCCCTCACTCTTTCTTTATTTCTCTATATATTCCTTAGCTCTCAGCTTACTCTCTTTCTCTTTGGCTCTTTTTGTCTCTTTTTCATTTTCTTCCCCCTCTCTCTCCCACTTAATCTCTCTCTCTCTCTCTCTCTCTCTCTCTCAATATCTCTCTTTAACTTTGCCTCCTTTCTCTCTCTTTCCCTTTTCTATTCTGTCTTTCACTCCTCACTCACTCTTTTCCTTCTCTCTGCATTTCTCCCTGACTCTCTCCCGGCATGCATTCTCCCCTCTCTTTCCCTCTCTCACTCTCTCTCTCTCTTCCTCTCCCTCTCTTCCTCTCTCTCCATAAATGATGGGAGTATAAACCTGCCACGGGGAGTCTGAACACAATTGCTCCTGCGCTGTCACTCCGGTAATTAATATGTATTAGTCGACTTTGTAATTTGGTGTGGTTTGTTTTCAGCAGACGGATATAAATCATGGAGAGGAAGGGTGGTGGGGGTGGGGGTGTGAGCGGGACTCATGCTTTGAGAAAGTAGCTGTCGAGTCCATCTCTTTGATAAGGACACATGCTAATTTCAGCAGCTCCTCGTACTTGGAGAGTATTGAGATAGATTATTGGCGGCGCCGCATCCTTCAATGCAATCGCTGACAGCGTAGCGACGTTTCATTAGGGGCTTATCGTCCTCCGGCGGGATTCGAAAGGTTCAGCCGGCGCACGTGGCCCCCGCAATTTACTGATACTGTCATCAGCTCACTTTTACAGGTGGCTGCTTAGAAGCGCTGCAGTGCTCTCAGAACCCCCTCTCTAGCGTGGAGCACTTACTTTAGAGGAGCGTTCGTCTGGTCTTCCGATGATTCGCCCTTGCTGGAGACGCTCCTGGGGCTGAACCGCATTTCACTATGGAAATATCAGCGTGCCAGAGTTTGTAGACACTTGCTCATCCAGCGTTTCTTCAGAAATGAAGGGTATTATTAATATGGTTTTATTACACGTTTGCTGCAGTAACAGCCTCTACTCTTCTGGATGTTTGAACATTGCTGTGAGGATTTGACTGCATTCAGCCAGAGGGTTATCAGGGAGCTCAGATATTGATGTTATTCTGGGTCACTTCAGTTCATACCAAAGGTATTGGATGGAGCTCAATCACTACAGGGAGCACAGCTCCACAGCCCAATGCTGGGTGGCTTTATGTCCCTCTCTCTGGCACTTGGCATTTGGCAAGTACACCCTAGGCTCATGTGTGGCTTCTCCAGAGCAACCCATTCTATTGGTCAGTGCTTTTCTCTGGAGATTATATAAGATGGGAGAGCATAATTGACCACCTGTACCAGCAACGGGGGCACCTACTCACTATTTAGGGGTCTTTGGACATACAGTGATTTAAATCATTGTGTGATGCTAACATGCTAGGTCAGAGATGCCCAATGGCAGGGAGTTTCATGAAATGCCTTCAGGAGCATCTGAACATTACAGCCAGGTATGTTGGACCATGATTGTGCCCCCCATTTTTGTTTTAATATTATTCAATAGTAATAATGCCTAATTTGAATACCGAATTAAGTAAAATACTAAGATAACTTCGATACATAGCATTAAAATAACCATGCCTACTGAATACCAGGTTATTGCTTCTTCTGCTGCACTTTTAACTCCTTCCCCATTGCTCAGTTAATGTATATTCATAATGTAGATCACCTGAGACCTTTTCCCCATTCTTTAAATATTAGCCCAGACATGCTATTTTAACCCTGAGTGGTGGGCTTTGAGGTAAGCCACCCACCCCCCTGCTGATTTATCTTATATCAGTGCAGAGACGGTAATAGGAGTTAAAACCTGCTTTCTGTAATGTATTCAATTCTCCAGAGTAATTGCACTTTAGTCAAATGAGTGCCTATGGGGGTAGTACAAAGGCCTTAGGTCCTTTGTACCTGCTCAGTGCATAAAGCACTGGCGCATGTGGTATGAATTAGCAATCAAAGTATAATGGTTGCATAGTGGAACGTGGGTTTATTTAAGGATTCGTGCTTTTGCTAAATGCAGAAGCTGGTTATTCAGCATGTGAGTGTTTTTTATAGGTGACTACGGCAGCACAGCCAAGATGGAAATGCTCGATTCTACTAGAGCCTGTCCGATGGTGCTTCTATTACTGATACCAGTTAAAGGAGACATACAATTACATCATTCAAATATTTCACGAATGTTATGGGCGTATACGAAATATAGGGCTCCATCACATTGTGCAAACATCCTGGCCCAACCCCGAATAACCACGCCCACTCACCTTGCTGTAATTCTCACTACGTTTCTGTGCTAGTGACTGATTCAGCCCACTCTTTTCCTTTAATGGTTAATATCTCTCTTTGGGCACATTGGAGTACGGACGTAGCTAAGCTAATAGGCTAAAGCGAGTGAATGAGCCAACATCCAAACCATCTAAACTGTCTCAACACACAGTTGTTGAGTTGATGTTGCATCCAGAGGCAGTTTGGATCCCTACACTGCTATGATTTTACATGCCACTCCCTGTGACTTTTGCATTGTCTACCGCTCGCTTGTTGAGCTGTTGTTCCTCCTAGATGCTTCTGTTTCACCATAATAGCACTTACAGTTGACTGGAGCAGATCTAGATGACTATCTGCATGATTGTATATACCTGTTAGCAATAGGTGTGGCCGAAACCTGTACAACACCTGTAGGTAAATATTAAGAGGAATGTCCACGTACGTTTTGGCCATGTGTGGACATGTGGAGTCTAAATATAGGTCAACATTTCGGTCGAGGCCTAGATTCCACAATACAGTAACATTTGGGGTTGTTTTCTTGTGCTTTGAAACCTGTCCGTCCTTATCACCCCATGGCTGCAGGCTGGATGATTGTGATACAGTGTGAGTTAGTCTCTGTTATGGCTATCAGAGCAAAACACACCGGATCAACCAGTGTTATCATCTCCCCCAGCTCTGTATGGGTGTGAAGGTGAGTATTTCCTCGGTAGTACGATTAAGAGAAGCCCCTCATGAGGATGCGTTGGCACCGAGACTTTCTCCAGCTTACTGTGTATGGATTTTTCATCAGTGGCCAGCCGTTCGTCTGTTCCTCAGGAAAGAAAGGGTAGAGGCAGCACCTGGTTAGTCATGTCAGGCCCTGAAGAGGGCGTATCTTTATTTCATCACCAAAAAGAAACAAGCTCGCAAGGAAAAGCCTTGAAGTGCTTCTGAAAAATGACTATTGACTTTATGCCGATGCTGGTGCTTATTCGTTATGCTGGTGTGCACGTGCAGTACAGAAGTAGCTTGCCGTTGGAGGCGCGGCATGACTTAGTAATGATGCGGAGAGGTATAATAAGCAAGCTGTGCTTGTGTACATGTCTGCGGTGTTGGTGTGTGTGTGTGTGTGTGTGTGTGTGTGTGTGTGTGTGTGTGTGTGCAGTTGTTTTCAGTGCAAAGCCCCATCTGAGGTACAGGTTTATGGCACAGCTGGTGTCTCCAGACCAGATGGGACAGTCCCGTCCTGAGCGCCACCTGCCCCATGGGAGCCTACAATGATCTGACCCCACTCAGCAGGCTCATCATGTTGGGCCAAAAGCCCACAACCACCCCTGTGCTTCATCACAGCTTGACAGTCTTAAATCAGCCCAACTTAACTGCAAGGACCTGGATTTAAAGCAATACATATATGTAATCAGTCTGAAGTTTCATATACTGTTTTAACTAAAGCTGCTAATGCTAATGTAGTAGCTAACAAGACAAACAAAGCAAAACAAGGCAGGTTTATTATATGGAATATGCAATTCAAAGTGATATATACTGTATGTGTATATATACTGTATGTGTGTGTGTGTGTGTGTATTGTCCATTTTATCAGCTCCACTTAGTATATACAAGTTTTACTTGTACCACAATTCTACATATAGCCTACAGACTGTAGTCTATTTGTTTCCCTTGTAAGTGGACATGATAAACTGGACAGTGAGTGGACAGTGAGTGTATATAAATGATTAAAATGAAGGGGAAAGCATGGAAAGAAGAAGTGTCTGTAGTCTGGACTTTAAAATGGACACATTTGGGGCATATCTGAGATCTTCTATAGGCTGTTCTGGCTATTGAATAAGGTTTATTTAAAAATGAATGATTACCGGTGAAGCCAGAGGGCAGCTCTTCAACAGAATGCAATGCAACACTTGACTTCCCGTGATTCTGCCCATGTGGAATACTGATGAAATAATAAGTCAAAGTTGTTTCCTTACTCTCAGTTTAAATCTGTTCTTCAAAAAGAAAACGGCAGTAGGTTGTAATGGCCGGGGCTTCTCCTGGCTGCAAGTGTGGGTAAGCCGTGGAGTGAAGTGTGGATGTGCTGTAACGTTGAATGTTATAAATACGATTTTCACCAACACATTCGCACATTCATTTTTGGCAGTCAGCGGAAGCCCCGCTCGTAAATGAGTAGGCCCAGGAAGACGTTATTAGGTTAAACTCCGAGGTGTTGATGTGTGGTGGGAGCTGCGCTGTTTCGGGGCTGGGCTAATTCGATAAAAGTGCTTCACATAATCAGGCCCGTGCAACCCTGTATCTGCGCTGAGGTCTAAGCGCCAGCACTGGTGCCAGGAAGCGCGTGGCCGACTGCCAAGGTGAACCCAGATTCTCTGCCACGGTTTTGTTTCGTCAAAGGACTTAACAAAATAAGAGGAGGAGTAGAGACCGCTGGGTTGGAGCCAGATTTCGCGCCGTGTCTGGCTCCTCCATAGACAGGCAACTTAGGGGTAGATGACATGCGGTTGAGGACACGACAGTGGCACATAAGGACACACGAGGAGTTCCTCAGAATCACCCGGCAGAGGCCTGAAGACCAGAATCAGCCCCCAGCTTTGTGTTTTTGGCAGCATTTGATTTGTAGTAATTGAGCTCGGAGCCCTTCAGAAACAGATTCTTCTTGGCTGCTTTAGTACGATTATTAATATTATTATTATTATTTGAATAGGGTTTATTCAAAACTGAATGATTAGAGGTGAAGCCAGAGGGCAGCTCTTCAACAGAATGCAATGCGACATTTGACTTCCCATGATTCTGTCCAAGGGGAAGCCTATTCCTGACTCTCTTTCAGGAACGGCGCTGATGAAATAATCAAGCATACTGGTTCTGGTCCCAGCAGTAAGAGAGATGGAGCCTTTTACCGCCACATTGGGTTGGATCCTAACAACAGATTCGTCAAATCTTGTTTCCCTTGTCGTTCGTCCTCATAGGGTTCTGCAGGGGGTTTGGCCATGAAGCAACAGCAGACCTTGAATGCCCCTGACTTTAAACTAGACCATTTTGGACGGCTGACTCACGCAGAGCTGGACCCTGGTGTGGCCAGACGGCGGGTCTGTCTACTGGCCCTTTTGATGTTCCCTCCAGACCCACCAACCTTCTGTTCTGTCCATGTAGCGCAGATATAATCCTCACCGCGGGCCGTTGGTTGAAACCTTCGCCGCAGTAGCCACTCAGAGCTTCTCACTGGAGCTCGCCCAATCACAGCTTGAACTTTGGTTGGATCCTGCCTTTGCCAAAGGACAGTGATAAGCACGGCTAATTGTCTGATAATGAGTAATGAAAAACTCTGTGGGACAGAAGCTAACAGGCTTACAGGCGTAATGCAAGATTTTGTGAAGGGTAGGTTGTGGGGGTTAGCTATATTAAGGTACTATGACTTAACCGATGGCTAACGGGATCCATGTTTAATTCCAGTTTGAAACTTAAATGCTGACCACTAAGAATTCCGAATGGAGTTATCTCCATTCACAGACAAATTCGGAACGAATGGTCAACCTAATCCATCTCAAATAATGGTTTACACAGTCCACACTACGATTCTCACTTCAACAGCTTTTACATATCTACTGTCAGAACCCTGAACTGGGTACCATGAAATATGTACGAGGCTAGCCAGACAGTTGATGCCGCATATCCGTTTCCAGTGTCCTCCACAACTGAATTTGTTAAATTGTTAAGAGGATCAACACTTGCTCGCACACCCACAGAGGGTCCTATTAAAGTGTCACGTCCCAGTGGTTTCATCAAGCCTCTGACTGCTTGTCTCCTCCATCCTGATCTTTATCCTGACACGCTGACTGGCTTGAATTATGTCGCAATGACATTGCCTGACTTTGTCTCGGCCTAACGCCCGCCACGCATTTCTGCCGTAATCTGACTAAAAGCAGCCGATACGTTTGACACGTTCAGCATAACCTACATTTTATTCATAAGCCATCTACAAACATCCTTAACCACCTTCAGGAAATTATATTTCAGCACAACTGTGGAGAGTTTTAGCTTGAGTAGTTACAGCTGCTGCTGCTGCTGCTGTTGTTGTTGATTTTAAGATGGATATGAGTGTAGGGGTGGAGGAGTGTGTGAATCAGAGTGTTTTACCTTAGTTGCCTGCGGGGAGAGTTGTTGAAATGAGGAGCTCCTGCCTGCCATGATTTCAGACCACCTGCAGTTTCAGCTTCCCTCCATTCTTTGCACAATATACACTGCACCAATCCACACTAGCCGGTTCAGAACATCGAGCCCAATCCAACAGGTTTCTGATTGTTAAAGCCAAAACCCGCCCGATCCAACCACCAATCATGTCCGACTGCACCTGCAAAATCTAGTATGACTCTTGCCCCCTCCTGTCTGCGAAACCTAGCACCAATAGTTCTATATCTTAATATTTTGCTGCTTGTGATTACTAATGTATTTTTCTCTGCAACACAATTTCAGCTCATTCGTTGCTCACCTGCTTGCTTCTAAACCCCCGCCCCCCACACCTCAAAGACCAATCCAAACCATCGAGACCAGCCCACACCACCCAACCCAACTCCTACAACGCATCCCACATCACCGAACCAAGCCAACACAAAGCACCTTATTAACACCCACACAAATAAGTTGACCCAACCCAATGGGCACCACCTATCTCACCCAACACAATCTACCTCACATACACTGCACGAGATACACTATCCCCCAAACCATTCCAAATCAACACTATAAACCAAAACCACATCAAGCTACATTGTTAAAACAATCCACCCCATCAAACCATTGCCAAATCATTCTACCCACCAAAACCAAATCAACGCACATCGTTCAGCCTTCCCCATACCACCAAACCATTCCCAAATCAACCTACCCACCAAAACGAAATCAACCCAGGTGGTTCAAATCAACCCACACCATCAACCATGCCTAAATCATTCTACCAACCAATACCAAGCCAACCCACATTGTTCAAACCAAACCACACCATCAAGCCTAACCCAGTCCACAACACCCAACACCTCCAACCATGTGTGGTTAACAGATATAAACTCTAAAATGACAGGAGCGCAGAAGCATGTTTCAATATTTGTGTGTAAGAGAGAGAGAGAGAGAGAGATAGGCAGGCAGACAGATAGAGAGACAGACAGAGTGAATGTAGAATACTGATATGGAGTGAGATAGGCAGATGGAAATGAGTCTCATCTCACCGTTTGACACTTAGTACACAATCAGCAAGAATCGGTTCCTGCATTCTAGGGCATGCATGTTAAGATGCAAATGCACCTATGAGCTCAGCTATCTCAAACTCTCGAGCCAGAAGACGCAAAACATGTTATGATGTGACTGCATGCAGTTCGCGGACTATGGGGTTATGCACGTGATGCGCTGCTGTCACTAATTGTAATGTTAAAATCAGGCACGTTTTGTGCTGCACGTGTGTCCATCTGGCACTGAATGTGTGCTGTCAGCATCTTCAGCAATCAGAGGTGTCAGAAGAAGAACATGAACGGTATGAACGGCGTACAGGAGAAAAGGCAGTCTTTCGCCAGAGTGCGGAGAGGGAACCAGCGAGGGGCCGCACCCAGAGGACGCTTGAAAGGGAATGTGTAAGGAATGCACAGCAGGTTAATAGGAGGAGGGGTCCACGGTGATGAAGTTGTCTAGATAAGCTGAAGGCTAAGGGGCAGGGACGGAGTGACAGAACGTGCGCGCACAGCAGAGTGGCAGCGCGCTGAGCACGGAGATCGATAAGGGAGCGGAACGGAGCCGTAACCATGGCGACACAGCCCATAATGAAGAGATAAAAGAGATGAGATGATATCAAAGGGCAGATGCCGCGAAGAGGCTGATGACTTCATAACAAGCGCGTGCAGACACGCCAGGACTAGAAAGGTCGTTCGAAGCGCCGTCCGTCCGGGGCGCGGTTTAAAGGCGGTCAGAATCCTCCGGAGCAGGGATTAGAAAGCAGGTGGCTCCTCCCTGATGGTTCTGTAGATCGCTTTGCTTTGGTTCTTGCTGCGTTTCCGTGTTCTGGCTGGCTGTGACTCCATAAGTGTTCATGAATATTTCGTGTAGTTGTAACCAAATGCTTGGTTGCGTTTCATAAACGATGACGTGAAAGGTGCTGGAGTTCCCTTAATCCAGTGTATCCCTAGTGATTTCCTGACTTCGGTAGATAGCCCTCAGGCTTGACCCTAAAGTGACCCTAGACCTTGGGCAAGCAAAGGGCGATGGAACTGAGAACACAAGAGCAGACGCTCCTAACAACATCTTTGACTGATGTGATAGAAGGTGAGGTTCTACTTAAAGGTCGGAAGGCTCTATAGCAATGTAAGGGTCTCTCCTGGAACCTTTACGTCATGCGGAGTTTGAGAAGGTTCTTCTTTACCGTTACACGACATCAAATGAAACTCTCCCAGTCACAACAGCCACTTTTTGCCTTTAATCTTTCAGCACCTATTTAGGATTGTGTTCCCGAGTTGGGGGCTTATGCCCATCCGTGTCCAATCAGAGTTCTCCAAAAAGCAGTGCTGCTCACAATGACCGGTGTATGTCTTTGTAGCTGTTTTTTTGGTCTGGGCCAGCGAGACAGAGGGGCTTCTGTGCAAACACAAGGCCCGCCCAAACCACCGGGCCTTTGAACTAGTTTTTTCTTTACTGTCGTGGTTCCATCTCTGATCACTGAATGGTTGCAGAGAGGTTTGCTGACAATACCTTCTTTACAGTGGTGGTGAATGGATACCATTATATACATATACTGTATGTATATTTTACCTTCCCAAATCATAATACAATGTCTCAGACCTCAGCAGGGACATGGGAACTGGAGGTGCTGAGGGTTGGCTGCAGCACCCACCCACCCCTCCTCGATTTCAGGGCCGTTTTTTTTTTTTTTTTTTTTCCCTAAATCTGCAGAAGCTGCATTGTATAAGTGAACACCGCTTTGGGGGTCTCTCAAACACTCAAAAGTTGAGGTGCAAAGAAAGGAACAGCACTACTGGCTCCCAAAGCAGCCTTGTATTGCTATTTAAAGTTAATGGTGCATTTCATGGCTCAGTCTCACCTCATGGTTGTAGGCGTGACACAGTGGGTATGGCACCACACATCAACATTCAACTGCTTGCCTACATTTTCAGCACATCCAGCACTTTCCCACATCCCTGGGCATCAGGCAACGTGTGCGGCACTGTTTCACATAATAACTCTTTCTGTGAGGGAGCCTTTTGGAGCATGAAACTCTTCAGAATTCTGGTTCCAGTCACCACCACTGTTGAAAGCTTCGCGCAGAACTGCATGTGAGAATGGTCTCAGAAGCATCTCGGCAGTAAGACCTCCATATGCTTCAAAATGAGGCATTTACTCAATTGTGAGCTGCTTCTCATTAGGTCAAATTTTGGGATTATGCCACCATTCTGTCGAGCTGATTGAAAGTGGCAGCATTTGCTAGCAAAGAGGCTGAAGCATGGATGCATATTCTTTCCCAGCAACTGTTGAAAAAGCTTAATAGAAAGCTGGGAAAAATCCCATTTTGCCAACGTGCTTACGTTAGATCATTTGACCCAAACTATCCTATCTGATATAGTTTAAAATGACCGAAAATAAATGTACATATTTTGACCCAAAACCTGAGAAACATGCTAGGGTTTCCCGTCAGGTCCAATGGGATTTTTACCATTGTTCCTTAAGCTCGTCAAGGCTAGCCTATAAATGCTCTGTGTGCCATTGTGCTCCTTGGTAGCAATGGAGTTACGAAGTTGGACAAGTATGTAGAAAGCTCAAAAAATCCCAGCTAATGAAAACGGCAGCAGCTTTGCCACCAAGCTAACATTAGCAGCTAACTTCCTGCACACGTATTAGCTGAAACAAATGAAGCTAAACGTATGTGATTTGACCCATAATCTGAGAAGCTTGCCACAGTTTCCCATCAAGTTGAATGGGATTTTTACCAAGTGTCACACAAGCCATTGCGTTCCATGGTGGCAACTATTATAAAGTTGGACAAGCTTATTGGCAGCTTTCCATAAGTTGTCCAACTTCATAACAGTTGCCACTTTGGAATGCAATGGTGCACAGATTGCTACGCTGGACAAGCTTGAGAGACCCTTGGTATAAATCACAGCTAACGAAAACTGCAGGAGGTTTGCCACCATGCTAACATTAGCACCTAACAGAACACAACCTTCTGCACAGACCCAGTTAAAATAAATGAAGCTAATTATACATGTTTTGGCCCAAAATCTGAGTTGCTCTCTACAGTATCTCAGTAGGCTGAGTGAGACTTTTGCCAGCCTGTCGCAACAGTAGCTAGGAAAGAATGCGTTTGTGGGTGGAGCATGAATAAGCCAATTGGATAAACCAGCCTTAATGCACAATTGCTTTAACAGTCTCTCTCTCTCGTTTTCTCTCTCTCTTTCCCTCTGTCTGACGGCTTGTCAGCGGCTCGCTCGTTTCCCATGCTGCCTCAGACGCCCTGTCAGCGAATCGCATTTAAAATCCACCCCAATGCCGGGGGAAACTGAGAGGCAGTTTTTTTTTTCAATTATGCTCTTTTTCCTGCTTCCCGGTGTCAAAGAAAGGACGCCGGGCACCCTGTCTGTCTCTCTCTCCCTCTCTCTCTCTCTCTTCCCTCACCTCCTCTTCTTCCTCCTGGCGCTTTGGCCCTTTTTGTCTAAAACACGGTTTCTATTTTAACTCGCCGTCCCGCAGAGCAGGAGCTGACGTCCGTAGGGAGGCTCTGCAGAGAGGAGACATAAAGGCATTTTTTTCTTCTCTTTTGGACGTCCTGAAAAGTGGCTTCCTGGGAGTCGTTTTTCGGGGGGTGACACCGCTAAAGTTGTGAAATTCATCCTCCTCTTCTCTCTTCTCCTGCCACAGAAGCACAGCAGCCCTTCTGTAACGTGAGCAAAGCGCTAAAAAAGCCTTTGTCACACTGAAGCGATGAAGTATCTCCACACAGCAGGTTAAGACAAAAGGAGCGGTTGAAATTCCCCAGCATTCCCCAGCTGCGCATTAGCATTTGAATCGGCACCTTCTGCTGCGTTCCTGCACTCTCGCTTTACCGAGCGCATGCTGCTGAGCCGCCGCTGTCCATGTGACCGGGAGAAGGGAGAGCGATGGAGGCCAGGCTGATGAAGGTTATCCAGGCCCCGTTCTGCAGCGTCATTGTTCTAATCAGCTGGCCTACTCTTCGCAACTGAAGAGTTCAGCCACGTAAGACAGAGGAAAGGAGATTGCATTCTGCAAATTTCATGTGCAGAGAGGAACGGCATCTATTATTCAAGCTTTCCAAATAATTCAGTCGGTGAGATGTAAACATCCAGACTCATCCAGAGCGGTTTGAGGTGAAATGGTTCAAACATGCTGACTCTGATGTCCTCACAGTGGTGGTGAATGGATCCAGGGATCACCATGTCTACAACACAGTCATAGCTATTTTATTTGCAACCAGTAGACCTGCACATGGACAGACAGTACAAGTATCGATAAAACCTTGTCTCAAAACGATGTCTCAGCATCAGGCAGCGTATTTGTAGCCAATAACTTTTGCCAATGGAGCTTTTAGAGGTGGATATGTGGTTCCCATCACTACTACTCTGAACAGTTCTGACTTCGTAGGTTTCTCTAGAGACTGCTGATGGAGGCTGTCAAAGCATCATATACAGCTCTGGAAATAAATAAGAGTCCACTCCAGTTTCTTCTTAAATCAGCATCTCCACATGTACAGCAGGTTCTTAGTGAGGAACAGAAGGTTCGGTTCTAGCTTTACTGGCAGATACAGTGAGCGTCTGGTTCATAAGAACAAGGTCAATCGGCAAACACACAGGACAACACAGCTACAGACTGGCAGAGGGCCAAAACCACTCTCTACTGACCGTGTTGAGCGCCACCTCATTCCAATGTCACTTAATCAATGTAAGATGACCTCAAGTGACCTACAGAAAGACTGGTGAGCGGTGGCTGGGGTGAAATGCACAGTGAGCATGGTTCAAAAAACAGGCTTCCGGAGGGTCATTAGAGATTTTCTAAATAAACAGATCTAAATACAATATTTGATCTGGAATTTGGGAGACGTGTTTCCAGTAGTGGATAGAATAAAACAGAACTGCCCATTTTGGTCAAACACAAACCCAGAAACTGTAAAACTAGAGAAACTGATCATTTTGAGGTGGTCTCTTCAATTTTTCCAGAGCTGTATGTTCCTAACATTTTCTGATAGACACACTTGCCAGGTTCTTGTCAGAATTCTCCTGTTCCATCCTAAATGGTCCTCAGGTTACATCCTGGTGGCACCATTTAATGTGGAATGGGAAAATTCCAGCAAGAATCTTCATCCTCATAGTTTTAATGCTGGTAGTATTTTTGAAGATACTGAGATTTAAGTGATCAAAATGTCTCGCCTGCAGTTTTCTAAACGGAGCTACTAATAAAGGTGCACTGTGGTGGGACATTTCAAGAAGAATTCTTCTTCCTTCTACGTCTTTCAGCTGGTACTACCTAATTTAAGCTGCCACTTCAATGTGAAAACACAAAGCTGCTATAGAGACATGGCAGCTCTACATGGCAGCTCTACATGACATCTGTTAGAAGATGATCTTCTCCTATGTAGATATGAAAGCTCATGCTATGCAACACATGGATTTGTAGTTATAGGTAATTATACACTCATCAAAAAACTTAGTTTTGTATATTATGTTCTATTTCTGCTAATAGATGCCCCTAAGAAATGTGCTAAAGCTTGGACAGAATTGCATCTTCATGCTTCATAATAACTGCTTCTACAGTTTTAGCTATTCCTGTTACATTTATAGATATAGTATATAGTGTCAGAAATCACATATGCAAGCGATTACTTTACAATCAACACAGTTTGAGGCGAGGTTTAGGCGACTATTAGATTCTCTTACTTGTTAGCAACATTTGCCTCATAGTTCCAACTATAGTACAAGCAAACCGGCAGACACACTGTGGCCAATCAACTACATATGGAGTAATTTGGCCAAAATGTTGCTTTAAAGAGATAAACAAACTGCTCCATTAGAGCTACGAGCCGGATGCCTGCTGCCCACTCTTCATCTCCTGGCTCTAATATTCTGTTCAGACTCTCCTGGAGGTCTTGATTAGCTAAATTATGTGTTGTTTTGAGGCTGGAAATAAACTCCTCGCAGAGTGGTAGATGGAGGAGCATGGCTTGGCACCCCTGAACTGCATTAAAAGATCCAAGATAGTTTTTGGGCCTGTCGGTGCACACCAAATAGCCCATTATTTATTCACACCAACCGCTGGTTGTTTGATCATGAGCAGTTAGACTCGTGCGTGCCTAGACAGACCCGAGGATGATGCAAAAGAAGCAAAAGTAAAATTTAGGAACAAAGAGAGAGGGAGGCTATTCTAGGACCTAACGCGGCTGTACTCCAGGGATACTTCAGGCTTACAAGCGTTTTTGTCATGCTCATATCCGGAGCGCATTAGCGTTGAGTAACTCAGTGAATGCTCTCAGGTGTGATGACGGCTGCAGAATGTAACAATTCGACAGTTGTAGGAAAATTTTTTTTTTCCTTTTTCATAATAGATAATTTGCCCTCTGTGACCTGTTCTGATGGACTAGTAGAAACAGGCCAAAAATACATACATTAACATGCATGAACCTGAAGAGCAAAGATGCTGGAATAGGAAATATTAAATGGCATGGTGTCGTTTATTTCCCATTACATTAATGCCTCATAATGTGCTATAATGTGTTCAGTTAGGCGATAAGACTAATACTGGAAAAAGTGGCCCAACTCAAATTTGTTACAAGCAAATGAGCAGCTCTTTTAATCAAAGTCATTTTTTGGAGTTGAGTAAAGCTTAATCAACTGCTTGTAACAAACCAGAGATATTTTTTGGTTGCACTATTTATATTATGCTACCAAAAACACACGGATTTGTAGTTATAGGTAATTATACACTCATCATAAACTTAGTTTTATATATTATATCGTATTTCTGCTAATTTACAGTGTTTGTAAAAATGATGACAATGTTTAGAAATGATGACGGAATTCCAGGTGGTTACTAATGTGCTGCTAGGCCATTGCTGTCGCATCCCAGGACAAGGTTAAGATGTTACTAGGCCGCTGGTGTGTCACTTAGGCACTCTATGAGGAACACCTACTTGTATCTACACTCATTATCCATCTGATCAGCTCCACTTACCATATAGTAGCACTTTGTAGTTGTACAGTTACAGACTGTAGTCCACCTGTTTTTCTGTATACTGTGTTACTCAGTTCTTCAGGACCCCCACAGAGCAGCTATTACGTTCACAGCTCCGCAGTGACACTGACGTAGTGGTCAGACATCATTGCTGCCAACATGCCACCACCGCATTAGTGTCACTGTAGTGCTGAGAATGATCCATCATTCCTCCACCATACCTGCTCTGTGGTGGTCCACTGGGGCTGGGTCCATTAAAGAACAGGGAAACAGCGTGTCCAGAGAAACAGATGGACTACAGTCTGTAATTGTAGAACTACAAAGTGCTCTTGTGTGATACATGAAGCTGATAAAATCGACAACGAGTGCCGATACAAGGAGATCTTCCTAATGAAGTGAGTGTATGGACTCCTTATAGACTAGGTATAAAGGAGCAGTGTGACAGGGTTTAGGGGAGTTAAGGTTAGTCCCTGGGTTAGGTTTAGCTAGCATTTGTGAGGCATGAAGTTTTCTTACCAAAGCAAGAATAAACAACAAAGAAATCATCCGACTTCACTTCAGTCCTCCCTTGTATCTTCAGTGGCTCTGAGGCGGAGAAGCATGTATATGGACGGCTGGCTTTGATTTGACTTGTATAGCTGCTAAACATCATTTAATCAGGAATCCTCGCCCTGAGCGATGTCTTTTATCTTTAAAGTGTCTGACGGAACCGGGCTAATGCTTCTTGTCGGAATCTCAAGGTGCAAAGGGTTTTGTAGAACGGAATACAAATACTGCTACAATGCCTGATTGTGCAACAAGACTGTTAATGTTAGTGTGTACGTGGAAGTCTCTCATCTGCCAAGTTCAACTAAACAATGTGTTGAAAGGCCCTGTATCGTTGAAGGCTGAATTTTAAGACTGTAGTAAGTGCAGCATATTCATGTGGTGTATAGAAGTCTAAAAATGCAGTTGTTAAAACAGCCTGTTTATAATTCATGGCTGTGATGTCATAACCAAAATGAATGGATTTTAGAGCATCACTGACTACACAAGTAGCCAGAACAGGGATCATTGGTATCCCAGGTGGTTGGTAAGGTGTTGCTGGAGTATTGCTATAGTATTCCAGGAGGTTGCTAATCTGTTGCAAGACTATTGCTGCGCCATCCCAGGTGGTTGCTAAAGTTCATGTAGAACTGTTTAGGTGTAAATGCCTGCACAACATTAGGGAGCAATAAAATGTAAAAAAACTGTCAGACATGGGTCTTTCTAAATGCACAGATGCCCCCACGCTTACTCCCCTTCTCCTCTCTCTCTGGTCTCCAGGATCAGAGTCCCCGCGGAGCTTTGTGGAGCTGCGTTTTGTGCTAGAGCCCCAGGACATGGTGACGGTGCGAGGGGGCATTCTGCAGCTGGACTGCCAGGCGCGGTCAGACCAGGGCCTCCCCATCATCTCCTGGAAGAAGGACGGCGTCCTGCTGAGCTCAGTGGTGGACGAGCGCAGGCAGCAGCTGGCCAACGGCTCGCTCCTGGTGCAGAATGTGGTGCACTCTCGGCACCACCGGCCTGATGAGGGGTCCTATCAGTGCCTGGCCACGCTGGAGGGTGTTGGAGCAATCGTTAGCCGCACAGCTAAGGTTACAGTCTCTGGTAAGCACGCGATTGTGGCTTCTCTTGTCTCTATTTTTAGGTTTCATTTGCTTGCATTCTGAAGCAGAATTGAAGGGGAATTAAGGGTTAATTAGGATAATTTGCTGAAAAACTGATTCAGATAATTTCCCCCCTTTCCTCCCAAATATAGTTCATCAGCCAAGTCATGTTTGGTGTCTGAAGTTTGCTTGTTTGGTTTCACACTGAGGAGGTTAATGGAGCTTACAAATAATGAAAGCTTACGCCCCACCGCTTAGCATTGTGCAATCTGCATGCCTAAATCATCACACACTTGACTCAAACAGCATGGAGCTGTTAAATCATCTCAAATAGGCTTGCCTATGTGGTTTCTATGGAAGTCCATATCTGCAAGGTATAGGATAAAATCACTGTTTATGGAAGCAGCATATTAACATAATTAATATCTATAGTAATACCCAACTAAATGGATATTTATTATCTTAAGTTCCAACTGATATCATGATATACCACATACATTCTTCATGCATCACGATATTACCTATACCATTACTATATTGCCATCTTTAATATATGTCTCTTCTGCACAGTTTAAAAGCTCTAGTTTCCCTTTCAATTTAGTGAATATTTGTGATGGACAGATTAATAGAATTGCAAGCTAACAAAGCTGTTTTGTCCTCCTGTTAAATTCCATTTTGGAGTTTTTAAAGGTGACTGCATAATTCCATGACTGCTGTTTTGCAGTTTGATAGTTTCACTTCTAAATAAAAGTATTAGACTAAAATAAGGAAACCTTCTACGAGTAGCCGTGTCTACATTTTTAACTGAAATACATTTTAATTGTATTTTGGGAATACATAAAACCCAGAGATAATTAAGTGAAAGTGTGAAAGCATAAGAAAAGAATATGTAAAGCTAGAGAAAATCATTGTGAGAAAACAAGTATTTGTTTTGAGATTCTAAGTCAGTATTATGAGAAAAAAAGTCAAGAGTTGTATAAAATCATTTAGAGACCAAGTCATTGTTTTAAGATTCAGAGTCAAATTTTTGAGATAATAATTCCTAATTTCAACATACACAAATACAAATAATTTCAACATATAGAATCATTATTTTAAAAAAATCATTATTTTGACATAGTAAGTAAAAAGTCATCATTTTGAGTTACTAAATCAATGGTTTAACATGCTGCTGTCAGAAACAAAGAATGAGTAAAAACAGGCAAATGTGTTTCTCCTCTACCTGGTGGGAACAGGCTTCTCTGGGATGCTGACACTGTTTAATAGACCATTAGTGATTTAAAAAAATTGATCTGCAACCTTTGGATAGAGCAAAATTGTGTACATTTGTTGGATTTGGTTAAACTGTTGCTTAACTTTGTTTAGTCCATTTCATTTGGTGTTTTGAGTTTCTTGCCACATTATGTTTGCTTCCGAGATTAACTCAGTTGCAGTAAAGTACCATCTGTAGCTGAAGTCTTCAAGCCACAAATTCACTGGTGCTTTAATAATTAGCCCCGGAAGAATGGCTACACTTTTGAGGATTTTGATTTTAATGATACCATCTCAGCAAATCTAATGAACCTCCAACGCACTGTCATACTGTAGTGAGTCGGCTTCTTCCAGAGCCTCTTGAGTGTAAAGACGGAGCTCTGGGATGCCTCAACCCACAGAAACACTTTGAATTGGAAGTGCTAACACAGCAAAATACATGCACTTCCACAAAAAGCCTCCTGACCTCACATAAAAGGGGAAGTCATGCTGAGGGACTATGGCAAGACAAAGCAGCTTGGTTAACCATCTAATGATGAAGAGTGAATAAAAAAACGGATTGTGGAACTCTCTTTGGTGCCCCAGATCAGGGCTAACAGGGCTAATTACTAGCATAAGAGAGTTCAGCTAGGCAAAGCTAATTTACTGTGGCGACTTCGAGGAGATAAAAGAATAAATTCAACACCCTCTTGCTTTCTCTCTTTCTCTCTCATGCATGCTCTCTATCCCCTCAGTTCCATGCCTAGAAGTCCCTTGCACTGCATATAAATTCCCTATGTTAACAGTCCTGACTCAACTTGTGCAGAGTTTTGCCCAATCACCCAATGATGGTACCAGCTATTACATTAGGGAGGGGTACATGTGGGCTCCTGAAGAGCACAACTGTCTAAGTGTTGTGATACTCCAAGTCCAATCCCTGGTCATTGCCTTGCTCTTTCAGAGTGGATGGATGGCCTTCACCCAGTGGCAATGCTGAATGTAGCAACTGCGACAGAATAACAGAATATAACTGGCAATTAATGTTCTCCTCCAAGCGTGTTGAGCTGTCCAAAAGATGTCACTTTAGTGCTACTTTGAAAGGTTGTGGTGGAGATTCATGTATCATAGAGGAAGCACATACTCTTCTTTTCACTCCCAGCTTTGTAGCTTCTTTAGATAGGAGGAGGACTAGCTAGCGAGTGGAGATGACCATGACAAAATTGGGGAAAAGGGTACATAAGGGTTGTACAAGACTTCTGATGGCACTTGTGGCTGCTTTCACCGTTCACTGGTGGTTCTAGGCCAGCCTAAAACTACTCCTCCTGGAATCTTTGAGCTCTGGCACAATTATAGTGGTATAGTGGTAATCATAGTGGTAGTGATACTGATTTTAGGAAGCTACAAATTCAGATAGTATTGGACACCATCATTTAGCATTGTAATTAATTAAAAAATTACATCTACTCCCAGTAAACTTAAATAAATGCCCCCAACCTCAGACACCAGAAGGTCTTAAATAATCTGAATGTTGTAGTGTTGGGGTGGAGCTTCTTGGAATATTTAGTCTTTTCAGTTTTCTTAGAGTGTAGAGTGTTATTTGGATGATGGTCTCTATATATTAATGGTTCGATTTAGATACATTTTATGTTTTGTTACTTCAACCATGTTAACCAGTTCTGTATTGCTGTATGTTCGGTAAGAAACTGATGTTTGTTGGCTCTTTTTAAAAAAATATGACTACAAATAAAGGATTTTTCTTAAGGTTGAGGTTTTGTTTATCATAGTTACAAACAGATTTTAGTTTTGATGACTTTATTGGTGATATTTTCATCGATACTAATAATTCATTAATATTGACTGATTTTATCACCAATCAGTGTATCGATCAGGCCCTAGATACAGTACATTAGTTACATGCTCAATGCCTAGTCTAGGTAGCTCCTACATTCAGCACTGCAACCTTGCATTTACCGATTGCATATACAAGGAACTCCGTGGGTCTTCATGTTAGGACCATGTTTTAGAAGGCTGTGGGTTTCTTGCTCACCCCTTGGAAACCCCCAAAAACCGTTATTCCTTCTGGAGACAAAGCTACATCTGGTCCCTGATCCACAGCATGCTTCTGCCTTCCTATCACCACACCAACTGTGAGCTGGACTAACACTAAAGAGGCCACTGCTCAGGGCAGCAGCCGTCTGCAGACGCCATCTTGGCTCTCGGGAGTGCAGTAGACTTAGCAATAGGAAAAAAAAGTGACCCCGGTGCCAACTGGAAAGATAAGTGTCCAGTCGGCATCGGGTCAAGGCCAGGGTATGAAATTGAGTAGGTATGAGTCCAGACGTCTGGGGGTTATTAATCCGCAAAAGGGATTGCCTATCAAAAAAAAAGAGCGAGAGGAGTGGATGCCGTGCTTATGGGTTTATGTGGTTGGAATGAAGAGGCTAAGATAGCACTAATGCTTTTCCATCTGAAGGATGGGGGGGGGAGGGAAGGGCGCTCCCTACTTTAAACCGAGAGTCTGACCTCTTGCCATAGCCACGGATGTGGTTATCACGGGGCATTAAACCGAAAGTGACATTCATTGGCTTCTTTAAAGCCTTGCCAATTGGCAGTCCGTTGGAGTCCATGTTTCTAAGCGGATGATCTGGAGCACTCTGGCAAGACCAGATTGAAATGGCAGTCGGGCGCTTTTTGGTGAAAAAATTCTCGGATTTGAGGGTTTTTTTTTCTTCACACTTTCGGTTACCAGACGGAGCTGCCGGCCACGGTAATCTGTCTGTGGCGAAATGGAGAAAGAGCGAGAGAGACACGTTGAGGAGGCAACGGTGAAAGAGAGGATGAAAGAAAAAGTCATTTTACAGCCAGAACATAGTAACCTTCAAAGGGGACGCCAGACATTCTTAGCTCCAAACCACACAAGTGGGCCGTTTTTAATTCCAGCTCCCTCCGAGCTCATGTCTTCACACATTAAAGTCCTTTTTAGAGCATGTGGAACCATGCTGAAGGCTGCAGATAATGCTTCTCTTAAATGGTCCCCTCCGTAATGAAAAAAGAAAGTCCACAGGGTAATTTCAACCAGTTCCTTAGCCATTCTTTAAATGATGGGTAACAAAGAGCAGCCACGATAACATTTGCTGCAACAGTCCTGGCAGTTTTAGACCCTTGTGTGGCAAATGTATGTGTGGTTGTAGATGTTGCTGTACAGTTTGGCCAGCCCAGTTATGTATACCAGTTAACCACATCTACAGACCGGAGTCAGACCCTACAGGCTGAGTCTCGATAGTACATTAAGGCTGTCCTGATTACTGGATTAAACATAGGGTGGCCACACGTCTGGTTTTAGGCTGGACAGTCCGGTTTTTGAACTCACAGTCCTCCGACTGGCGCAATACCTGGTCGGACGCCTATTAGTCATCTTTTCAGGATGAGCTATTTAAAATGTTCATTCGCCAACAATATTATGTGTGCCATTGCCTCACGCCCGTGTCAAAAGACTTGCCTTGCATTTCATTGGTTTACCAAGGTCATGTGATGTTGAGTTGCCTACCGGCTAACCGCAGGTCAACCCTCTAAATTCTAGTCAATTCGTAAGCTTCCGTCTGACTTATGTCATCCATTCCACTCAATTAGGTGAATAAAGTAATCATGTATGTGTTATGTAGGTTAGATTATGATTTTAATTCTGTTCTAGTATCATGCCAAAACCAACCACCACCCTCCCACCCTTTATGATGTCCTCCTTTTGGGTGTGGGATGTGCTCCTTTTTTGGGTTATGAAAGTGGCTGCCCTAATTAAACATGATTTCTTATTTTAGCATCTTCCTACTTGATGATGAATTTAGAATGCCTTTGCATTGGAGGTCTAATTCCTTTGTTCTGGTGTCATTTTTCGGAGACTTCGGCTTTGCTCCAAGTTCTATGTCTGAAAGCACTGCAAAGCTTGACTATGAGTCAAGTGTCAGGTCGACAAACGGCATAGACAACATCAAACGATGGCTTTTTAACAGGCCGGGGTTTAGTCATAAGCTCTAACGCGGAGTTAAGAGAAGGTCATTGGTTAGTCACAAAGTCCTTCAGCTCAAAGAACCTCACTGGCCAAACAGAACAACACTTCTTGAACTAAAAGGTCAGAAAACATGGCCTAGAAGGTCGTACCATTGACTCATCAGCGTCTGTACCCTTTAGCAAGCCAGTTTAATCCCACCTCGCTCAAGGGGAATGGGCTGAAGGGCTGGGTAAAGTAAGCTGCTTTCCTCAGAAGCATCAGCGAAACAGCAATAATAGCTCCAGGTGTGAAGGACCGGTGTTTGATTTGATTCCCTGTGCTGCTGTAAGAGATAATGGAAGCTGATATTTTTAGCATGTTAGCTTAGCAGTAGAGGCCGCTTTCTTCTTCAGCAGAAAGAAACTAAAGCGGAGGTGCACTTGACCTCACCTTGGCAGTCGGCGGGTGGTGGAGTTTGTTAGTTCTCTCTCAGCTTCTAATTTGTCAAGAAGACACGCATACAGACACATTTTCTCTTACTCAGGAAACGAAGCCACGGCTGAGAGGACAAGCAAATCAGATTACAAGTACATTTTGCATTCCGCGCTTTACCTACGCGCCAGCGTAATCCGGTTAGGATCATGAAAAGGTCTCTAGACATCCTGTAAATGTGGAAGCTCTTTTCATTTGTGAGCGCTCAAATGAAAAGCAGCTAGCATTTTGGTTCTTGCTAACTGGCTTAATTAGCAGCCGCAATGCTCGGAGGTGATACACGTACAGACGGGTGACAAAGCAGAGCAGAGCAGAAACACCTGAATAAGTGAGTGAGGACACGTAACAAGCCTGTAACTATACAATGAAGCAATTATCATCCTTGTGGCATGTTTATTAAGTACGCCTCCTTACACACACTTACACTCTGTTCTTCAATGGTCAGGACCTCCACAGGGCCAGCAGGTATCATCTGGGAGGTGGATCATTCTCAGTACTGCAGTGACACTGACGCGGTGGTGGTGTGTTAGTGTGTGTTGTGCTGGTGTGAGTGGATCTGACACAGCAGTGCTGCTGGAGTGTTTAAACACCTCAGTGTCACTGCTGCACTCAGAATAGCCCACCAACCAAAACCCTAACACCTAGCCAACAGCATGTAGTGGGCAGCATCCTAGGAACACTGGTGAAAGACTAGAGGATGACCAAAACAAACTGTCCAGCAACACATGAGTTATCGTCTCTTACTTTACATCTACATGGTGGACGAAGAGTGGACAGTAAATGGACACAAGGTTTAAACACTCCAGCAGCACTGCTGTGTCCACCACCAGCTTCAAAACAGAAGCTGTTGGAATAGTCCAGTACTGTTTCCCAGACTTGTAGATTCTACGCCCAGGTGGACTGAAGCTGTTCTGGCAGCTTGTGGTGGTCTGTCCCCTCGCTAAGACGCCTGATGTTGGTTTTTGGTTTTATATATGAAGTCTAGTGACAAATTCATTTGGAAACGGGTCCAGCCAAGTTCTCTTGTCTTTTCAGTCAAACAGCAGTTTCACATGAACACTCAATCAATCCCAATTAGCTTTAATTAACGGTAATTTAGAGGGAAAGGCAGTGTGGGTGTTGCAGCAGTAACTACCCAATCAAAGTCTTCATAATCAAACCCTTGAGCCGAGTGAGTGAGCAGAAACCGAAAAGGGGTAATTACGACTAGCGCCTCCTAGGGATTTGCTAGGGCTACCAATTACGAGAATGAGATCTGCAGGATTTTCTCCTTTCGCTAAGACCCTCTGGGTTCAACTTGCACTAAAGGAGATAACGTAGCTCAGACACTGCAAAAAAAAAAAGTTGTTTGTTTATTTGTTTGTGTTTATATCTTGGCATGAAATAGCATGAAATAATTCACAGCTTTGATCTGAATCGCACCCCCACCTTGGCAGCACAAATGCTGCTTTTGTGGCCTGTAAGACTAAATAAGATTGAGTCATTAGTTCTGCTATTATGTTGTCCATAATTAATCTGTGAGTAATACTTTATAATTAGTACGGCCTCACGCTACACATACTCTGTGTTGTATAAATAAGAGTAAAATTAAACATATGTGTGCCCAATTATCTTCACAGTGTTAGTCTCCTGCTGTGATTAATTAGACTGTGATTAATCCAGGTTTAGATACCCAGACTGTGATTAATCCAGGTTTAGATAC
>CM067496.1:3235849-3250701 GCA_034552555.1 Semaprochilodus insignis | reverse complement strand
GAGAGAGAGAGAGAGAGAGAGAGAGAGAGAGAGAGAGAGAGAGAGAGAGAGAGAGATGGTCAAGCACACAGAGAGATGAGAGAAAGCAGCTGACAGTGACAGAGCTGGACAGCGGGAGAGTGACAGAAGCAGAGAAATGGACACAAAGCAGAGGGACAGGGAGATGGAGTGATGGGGAGGTGTCTAGGGTACAGAGTGTGAAGGAGGGCAAGTGCAGACTTGCCTATGGTGTGAGAAAAAGAAAGAGAGAGAGAGAGAGAGAGAGTACAGTATACTTCAGTAACCAAGAACCCAATACCCCCTGAGGGCCCACATCATGGAAATCCATGTTTTTGTGTGTTAGTGTGTTCCTTTAATAAGCCAAAATGGCCCATTTTCAATGCATCATGCTTGTGATGTCACAACCATTAACACATTTCTGTATGACAGCCCAGCAGTTTACCTACTCACTCATGCTGAGGTGACGTCTTTGAGTGTTTTATGTAGTGTAAGGTGTTTAAACGTGGTACTGTTCATGGCTGCTGGAAGGCAAATAGATCATTGCAGCCCTACATTGGATCCACACATCTGAAAGGCCCAAATTGAACAGTGTATTGCATATATTTCAGCTAGGGCTCAGTACAGGACAGCCAATCAGAACAGAGTCATTTGCATATATCAGTCTTAAAGGTGTAGTAACACAGCCTGTTTTGACCTGGATGGATAAAAAGAGTGTTGGAAAATAAGCTTGTAAAAATGAACCAAATGTTATAAATGGACTGGAATGAACAGCCCTTCAGCCCTTCACTCCTGCACATGAACTGTGAAGACGGGACATCAATCCGAACCCCTTTTAAAGAGGAGCAAACAGCATGAGTGATGAGACAGACAGTGTAACCTGCCTTAAAGTTCTCTCTGACTGTGCCCACGAAAAGCTGGATTGCTGTTATCAATGGGAAGACGGAGAGGAAAACGGCGCTGTGTGTAGTTCTATAGAAAGCACCGTAAAGACGTTTTTCGTTGTGAAGGCGTAGAAACAGGCTCTCTGCGTGCTCACCTCTCCATACCCTCCTGTCCTCTGTTTTTCTCTTTCTGCACTGAAGTGGCTCAGATGTAGCTGTGCAGCCCTGGCAGTAAAAGGCAAACAAATGGCATGTTCTCCTGCTGAACCTGGGGAGGGCTTGTGAAGCGATTTGAGTGATGTCGATTGCAAGACCATCTCAGGTCACAGTAACCTCTGGACCACTGAGAGCGTATTTCTGCCATGAAGCGGCTGGTCTGAAGTTTGGGGGCATCTTGCCTTGTTTTAAAGTTCACTGAGTGTGCCAATCCTCAGCTTCAGAAATGTTCTTCATAGGTATGCTGAACACGTTTCACCTCTCAGTGTTGATTCGACAGTTTCCTTTTCTAGTCTGTTGCTAAAAGCACTTGTTGAAAATCTTCTGGTGGTTCAAACACCTGAAAGTGTGCATGCTAAATAATTCCTAGTGGTTACTGAGTGATTAATATTGGTACCTTAATAATTCATACTTGGGACTGAGTAATTCATAGAAGTCATTCAAAGTTTCACTGTGGGTGCTGAGTAACTGTGTGATTATGGAATAATTCATACTGCTTCCTGAATATTTCTTAGTGGTTACTGAATAATTCACACTGGTTATAGAATCATTTATAATAGCCATGCAGTAATAGTGGTTACTAAAGAAGTCATACTGGTTACTGAATAATTGATAGTATTTATTGAACAATTTGTTTTTACCACTTACTTAATAATTCATAGTATTTACTGAATAATTTATAGTAGCTACTTTGTAGTTAACAATGAAAATTATAATAGTCATAATTACTGAAAAAGTCATACTGGTTATTGACTAATTCATAGTATTTACTGAACATGTCATAGTAATTAACAAGTCATTCAGAGTAGTTCCTGAAACTTTTCCTGTAGTTATTGGATCATTCGTAGTAGCTACTCAGTAATTAATAGTGGCTACTGAAAAAAAAACCCTATTGGTTACTAAATAATTCATAGTAGTTACAGAGTAATTAACAGTAATTACTAAATAATTAATGGTAGATTTTAAAAAGATTTTAAAAAGAGCTACGTGTCATCAAACTTTTGACAAGCACCGTAAGCACACATGCACACACTAGCCGTGTATCTGGGACAGCTGAGCTCTTCTCCATACTGCATTCAGTGGTCCCGTTCCCCTTCCTGTGGTTTGTGTGGCCCAGTGGGGGGGACTATTGGCGGTGCTTTAAATCTTTCCCTCTGCCACTTTTTTTATACTTCCATCATCTCCAGATCCTGTTTTTGCCTGCTGTGAATGACAGCGCATCACTGGTGACTGTCTCTGCTGCCTCGTCTCCGCATGCCGCTTGCCTGTGTGTTACCCCTGTGTTTCAGACTGCAGACAAGACCGTCTGTCTCCGTCTGACTGGGACTTTCACTCTCAGACAGACAGACCCTCGACTGCATGAATATTTCAGGGGTATAAGGGTGTGTATGAATGTGTATATGTATTTCTGGCTGTGTATTTAGCTTTATGTGGGGAACAGATGTCCCTAGGTTCATAAAGCAGGACACTGTGAGGACGTTTGGTGTATGAATTTAATCGTGCTATACATTTCTGTCTAAACAAATGGGGTAAAGCCATTCTCTCTGTCTCTCTCTCTCTCTCTCTCTCTCTATTACACAACATACTGTACAAAACTCAAAATGTACGCATAATTAAATTAAATTAAAAGCATGTCAATTCAGGGTGGTTTGGTGTGAAATGCTCTGTTCTAGAGAAACTTATAGAGAAACTTACTCAGAGTCAGAATCGTGATGGCGATATAGTGGTGCATGAAACTAAAACTTATCAGATTTTCTTTCATCAGAGTCCTAAAAGCAGATAAGGAGAACCAAATTAAACAAATGAGACAAAAATATTAGACTTGGTCGATGGTTTATTGAGGAAAATGATCCCGTATTACGTATATGTCAGAGGCAAATGTATGTGAACCTTTGCTCTCAGTATCTAATCAAAAACTGATGATGTTTTAGGTCAAATTTATGCAGAAATATAGAAAATTCTGAAGAGTTCACAAACGTTCAAGCACCACTGTAGAAACCAGACCTCCACCTCTATAAACGCTCCTTCACAGAACGTTATTACTGAAATGGTTAGATATGAGACTTCGTTTTGGTCTAAAATGTACTGTAATCAGTTTATGTTAATCCTTTTATGGTGGAGGGATACATGAAGGATGCTGTAAGGCAAAATAGTCCCAAAATAAAACTTTTTTTTTTCCAGATTTTCTGCTATTTTTACAACATGTGTAGGTTGTCTGGTGTAAGGAAACCTGAGTTGCTCTGAACCATTTCACATCAAATAACTCTGTATGACTTTCTTTATATTTCAACCACTGAATTATACAGTACAAACATTTTGAATCATTGGTAGTTCCCTTAAAATGACCAAGAACCACCTATACTTTTACAGGAACTGGCCATTTGACTGGCATGGTAAGCCATTATTTTAGCATGATGTGTTGGAACGGCCATGGCGTTGCAAAACAAAGTATAACTTTGGATAACTTGATTCAAATCTGGCGACTGTATCTCATTTAGAAAGGCTGTTGTCATGTGGAGGGGGGGGGAACGGATTAATAGCCAGCAGTTGTTTTAGCATTGTTGTGTTGCGTTGCTTAGCACTCCCCATTGTTGACAGCCATCGTTTCCCATCATAAACAGCTAGTGTTAAGCATGATGTTTGCCATCACGGATAGCCTGCATTTCCCTCTGCTGAGGCAGCATCTGAGGCTCAAACTAGTCATCTCCTTGTGTTTGGCTTTTTTAGAGAGGAACTAAATGTTCCAGAAGGGCCCTTAGACTCCAAGACATGCCTTAAAAGAATTGACTTGGTGCTAAATTAATTCCACCGAGGAAAGCGCATCGAGTCTGCCATGATCAAGTCCAAAACACGTTTGATAACTCTTCCATCTATCCCAGACATCGGAGCATCCAAAAGCCAAAAGCAATATAAAATAACTGTTGGCACAGCGCTCTCACCAGCGTTGCTCGGTGTTTGTGAAGCTTTTACCATCCTTAGTGGGTGTAAACATGCATCTTCAAGTTGTAACTCACAGACGCGCACAGATCAGACGTGGTCCGGGCCTAGCTCAGCAGCCTGCAAGCGTTCTCTTTGTTCCCAAGCTGGGACCCGCAGAGAAAGAGAAAGTGATAGAGCAGCGAAGAAGCTCGTAAATATGGAAGACTCTTCTCTTGATTTGAAGATTGCTTGTTTGAAACGTCTCCCTCTCTCCCTCTCTTTCCCCCATCTCTCTCTCTCTCTCTTTGCTCTTAAAATGAAAATTTAATGTTGATTCCGAAAAGTGTTTGCACTCCTTAAAATTCCAAAGCCGGCAGGTTTTTCACAGAGAGGGCGATGTTTAGAGCCCCTCCTTTTCTGCGTCTAACTCACATACTCAGAGTAACATGTATTCCTTCTGTAGATAAATGCTGCTATGCTACATTTAAGCCAGTGCTCAACTTCAGGGAAAGAAGCTAACTTTGCTAACAAAGAATTAGCATGAACAACTAAGATTTACCTGGTAGAAAAAACAGCATAAGTTCTGTTTTGGATACTGGTATGCTGGTTGGCAGCAACGGAAGTTGATAAGCTGATCACTTCCCAAACCAGCATATGTTGTGTTTTGGATACTGGTATGCTGGTCCACCAGCTAAACCAGCACCAGACCAGTATAAACCAGCATAGGTCGTCCTAAACCAGAATGAAATGCTTTCCGTCTCATTCTGCCTTACTCTAGAATACTGGTGTGCTACGTTTAGCCTGACCCTAACAATAAATAACTGTGAAAGTGCTAAAGTCCAAAATATTACTAATGCTAACAGTGCATGAACATAAATAACTGCGAATTACCATTATGAAAATTTCATTCTAATTCTAATCGGAGGCTATAGCTCCGTTCACAAGCTTTGTTAGCTGGTATGTTACTGTAAATGTTGGGCTACTCCTAACCCAACAGGAACAGCCAAACATGCTAATGGTTCTAGCAGTGAACGAACAGGAACAAACTACCACTGTTTTGTTCACCCAACACATGTTACAGTTAACATGATGCTAATTAGCGGCTAGTTTCTGTTCATTAGCTAAATTAGCATGTCTGAAGCTAATTTGGCCTATTTTTATTTTTCTAATTGTGGAAAACATCGTTTTTGTTTCCTAGATAATCACCAATTGTCCCCAAAATGTCAAAGGGTTTTTTTTGGCTTCATACTGGAGTTACAAGAGCTAAATACATGGCTACAGACACACACACACTCTCTCATCCTCTCTCTCAGGAGATTGTGGAGGCCTCAACATGGAACCATGTCTGATGTAGCTGCTCGGTCCAATTATCCTGTGTTTTGACATGGTCTGCTGCAGTTTGCCTATGGAGCTGCGTGCTACAGTAAAGAATCAACAAGCCCACTGACTTCAGATCAGAATGAAAGAGCAGGCTGAGTCATATAGTAGGCTGCTAATAGGAACATGGCTCTTCTGGAGCCGTCACCGTCCTTGTCCTTGGCTCAGTGTGTGATGTGCTGTCTGTAATCAACGTGGGTTCACTGCTCTGCTCAGTTTGGGTTGCTTTGCTGGTAGAACCTTTGAGATGATCTGCAAATTTGCAGGGCTGTGATATATCTAGTCTCACAGAGCCAGACGTGACGAGAATGTCTAGGGACGACCACGAGGAATCCAATACCTTGTGAAGGTGGAGGTCAAGGCAGTGGTCAACGCTATCAGACAGACAGCAAGCTTGTCAGTAGCCTGTAGGTGCTATGTAAGTTCCACAAAAAACTCTAAGGGTTTCTAATAAAGTGGCCAGTGAGTTGAAGCACAAGGTGGGTGTTTCTAATAAAGTGGCCAGTGAGTTGAAGCACAAGGTGGATGTTTCTAATAAAGTGGCCAGTAAGTTGAAGCACAAGGTGGGTGTTTCTAATAAAGTGGCCAGTTAGTGGATGTACAACGTAGGTATATCCAATAAAGTGGCTAGTAAGTGGATGCACAAGGTTGGTGTTTCTAATAAAGTGGCCAGTGAGTTTGAGTACAAGGTGGGTGTTTCTAATAAAGTGGCCAGTGAGTTGAAGTACAAAGTGGGTGTTTCTAATAAAGTGGCCACTGAGTGGACGTACAACATAGGTATGTCTAATAAAGTGGCTAGTAACTGGATGTACAAGGTAGGGGTTTCTAATAAAGTGGCCAGTTAGTGGATGTACAAGGTGGATAGTTCCAATAAAGTGGCCAGTGAGTGGAGGTACATCCCTGTCATTCAGATACCTGTCATTCAGCTCAGTGCCAATTTCCTGACTGACATGAAGGTAACAGCTGTAAGCAAACAGTTGAAAGAGACTGTTATAATAGCTAAATCAAGTTAATTACCCATAATCTACCACCTGCCTTTGCTACTCACCCCATGACCTTAAACACTTCCTGCAAACCCACTCCATTGTTCATCTTTCGGAAGGTCACAGGCTTCCTAATCAATTACCCAGCACCGGAGTGCTCACCTCATGTTCTCGGTGGAGAGATCGCTCCACCTGTAATGGCTTTTAACCAGGTCAGGCTTTGTGTACTGATAGTCTTTCCTCAGACAGCTCGCCATGTGAATCTGTAATCGGTTAACATACAGACTATTTTCTGGATTAACGCTTCTGTTATGCTGCAGGTCAAATTGACCCATTTCAAAACTATTTTCGGTATTTTTTGCAGAATGAAACCTTTTCTGCTGGCCCCCCGTTTCTATTACACACGCAACGTTGTGTCAGTTGGACCCAGCAGTGAGAATGGAGGATACGATGGGTACAGATCTCAACATTTTCTCTCTTTCTTGTTAAAACATTCATTTATTCATCCTTCTGGGTCACCCCAGCACTCATTGGGCAGAAGGCAGGAAACACCCTGGACAGGCCACCAGTCCATTGCAGGGCAGAGACCCAGACATACACATCCACACCTAGGGGGCAATATAGCATTCCCAGTTCACCTGACAGCATGTCTTTGGAGCGTGAATGACCCAGGGAGAACATACAAACTCCACACAGAAAGGACTCCAGCTGCACTCCAACAACTGTCCCAATTCCCATCTTTGGAATTGCGTTTCCAAACTTGGCTTAGTTTGCTTTTTCTTTGCCTTGCGTTTGTATGTCTTTTGGTCCATTTGTCATCAAAAGTAATGACTCGGTTCTCATCTTTGTAGGCGCTGTTTGCCTACGCAATCATTTCCATAACCAGATTTCCGGCTAATGAGCATTAAATGAATACGGGCTGTTTGTTTGCTTGCGTTTTCCCCCCAACAGTACACTGGATGGTTGGGGTTTTAATCAGAAGCACATACATGTATGTGCCCGCACTCGTGCGCGATAAGGGAATGCAGATGCGGGAGTGTGTAAATATTCAATTATGCGCTGATTGTATTTGTGCCATCACCACGAATGCATCTGCTTATGGCTGTAATTAAAGCAGGTCTAGGCTCCTTTAATTAGAGGTTGGTAGGGGGGTTGCATTGCAACGAGCCCAGAGAGCAAAGGGGTGTAGGTGGTTAAATCTGTAATGAGAAATTTCAGAACAAAGTGGCAGCCCCGCCAATGAGTTCTCAGATAGCACTTCAAATAACGCTATTAGAATTCAGAGGCCCCTCTGAAGGAAGGGACGGCGGGGCCACTTTAAAAGCTCCAAATGGTTGGTTTACATTTTTATTGCCTGTAAACGCTCGAGTCAAAAACCCTCCTAATCTGACTTACAATGGGCTATCATAGCGGCTCTGAGCACGCGGAGCATATGAAACACGTTGTCTTTCAGAACCTGCGTTCATATGTTATTGACTTGATGTGAGCAAAAAATGAAACTAAGCGATGGGAACCAGCTGAATTCCGAAGGCCACCTGAATTCTGCTTTTACCTGTTCAATGCAGAAAGTAATGATTCACTGACATTTTGAAAAGCTTTTGTGCCTATTGCTGCTTTATATCGACCGCTGCTGGAGTTACAGTCCGTGGGTTTGGACTGCACAGGACTATGAAACATAGTGTTCTGTCCAATGTGATCTTATGCTGATTCGGCTGCTGGCTGGATGGCTGTATATGCCAGATGGTTAATTAAATATGACTTCACTCTGTTCAGGTGCTTGTTCGTAGATACGCCTGAATATATTCTGGTTTTTGTTTGCTGTACTAAAAAGCACATAGATCTAATAGAAGTACATCCGCTGTGTGCAGCATGTTTTGACTGTTATTTATAGATTAGTGTTTTTCACTCGTGTAAAAGGTCAAAGGTTGTGTTATACGTGCGTAGTCTAGAATCCCTAGTTCACCAGTTGTAAAGCCTAGCCTTCTTGTAGCAAGTTTTCAGCTTAGCTAATACCCTCATACCAAGAGGATGGTGGACCACTGTTGCCAACCTTAACTGCAAAGTTGGCGGCTTGCTGTCTTTCTGCTCAGCGGTTTCTGGGCAGAGGTGGTTAAGCAGAGTATTAGACAAAATGCTGTTTTTCATCGCATGTTTTCCACTCTCAGTCCAATTTCCTTCTTTTACTTTTGCTTCTTACTTTCATTATCCTGTGTCAGCAAGTGAATAATCATTATTTTATATATTATTAATTTAAGAATCATTATTTTATATATTGTTTTATCAATATTTCATTATAGCATAGGTGACTGGGTTGGCCTATAGAGTAATTGAGACTGTGTTAGCCTTCCCTGATACCACTAACTGTGTTTTTCTAGCTAGTCATGTGTTAGTCTAACTATGAGTGATGACTGTATAAGCCTAGATTAGACTGATGACTGTGTTAGCCTTTCTAATATATTTTGAATGTGCTAACCTAGCTTTACTAATGACTGTGTTAGACTAGCTAATGCTGGTGACTGTGTTTGCTTACCTGTTACTCGTGATTGTGTTAGCCTAGATAGTACTGCTAACTGGGTTAGCCTAGGTAGTACTGGTGACTGGGTTAGCCTATATAATACCAATGACTGGCTTAGCCTAGATAGTACTGGTGACTGGGTTAGCATAGATAGTGCCAATGACTGGGTTAGCCTTGGTAGTACTGGTGACTAGTTAGCTTTGGTAGTACTGGTGACTAGCCTAGATAGTACCGATGACTGGGTTAGCCTAGGTAGTACTGGTGAATGGGTTGGCCTAGATAGTACCGATGACTGGGTTTGCCTTGGTAGTACTGGTGACTGGGTTAGCCTAGATAGTACCAATGACTGGGTTAGCCTTGGTAGTACTGGTGATTGGGTTAGCCTAGATAGTACCAATGACTGGGTTTGCCTTGGTGGTACTGGTGACTGGGTTAGCCTAGGTAGTACTGGTGATTGGGTTAGCCTAGGTAGTACTGGTGATTGGGTTAGCCTAGGTAGTACTGGTGATTGGGTTAGCCAGGTATTTTAGAGTTTCCAGTGTCATATACTAGACCTGCAGTCACAATCTTAAACCCACCCTTAGTTAAATTCATTGCAGACCGATAACTCATGTTTAGATCTTTGTAGAGTTCTGTATGATGAATGCCACACTTATAGTTAAGGCAATCTGTGTCATAAAGATAGTCTGGCTACTTCGTCATGCAGTTTAGCTATTGCAGCTAATCACATCAGCTGCAGCTAAAACAGGCTAAACACTCATTGGGTTAACATAAGCTGGAATTGGTTAAGGGATCATGCTGTGAGCTCTTTTTCACCAGCTTGATGTAATCATGTTTAGGTCCTATCTAAAAACTTGTTTGGCAACTCTTCACCAGACTTTCTGCACCATGGTAGCAGTTAGCACGTTTATACAAATCGTGAAGGACCTACTGGCAGCTGGAGGGCAAAATGGCATACTTCAGGATACACTGGAATCACTCATGTCAGAAACACATGCTGGCAGATACAGTAGAATATCTCCAAGCAATATTTTATTTAAGCTTATGACAGCACTAATATCAGGAAATGATAACGCTAAGCCCATACTGACACATTCTGTCCCAGCTTTCTGATTGGGCTTGTAAAGTCTTTGCTGAACCATGTTGAAAGACCTGCCAAAACATGTTTAGCTTGCATAAACGTTGTCAAGGCTTCCAGAAGCACATCTACTTGTTCCCGTGTCATTTTGAGACAGCTGATGTTAGCGGGTGATGGTTACGTGCACGTTTTCATGTTTGTGGCAAAGACAAAGTAAATTGGCGCTGAAGAAGAGCTACGGCGAGATCTGTCACGAAATAAGTGAATCTTCTCATCCTAATTCAAAGCATTTCTGCCTCTCCGTCTCTTTCTCTCTTTCTTTTTGTCTGCCCCCCCATGCATTGTGTTGCTGAACAAGGCAAATGTCGGCGTTGGCTGGAATTTACGAGTGTTGGGTAATGATTAGAGAGAAGGAGTGAGCAAGTGTGAGGGAGATAAAGAAAAGGAGGCAAGGAGATTTACATCTCTCAGCCCTGAGCGACCTAGCACCTCTACTAATGCCCTTCATCACCGCCTCTGCCTTAAGCAGCCATTCCGTTATGCTAATCGTTTTTGTCTCTGTTCAGCAGAAAGGGTGGAATCTGCTGAGCCAGGCTGAGAGAGAGAGAGAGAGACTGAGAGATAGAGAGAGACAGATAAAGTTCTTCTGCTCTCTGAACTCCTAGAACGCTGCTGTCAAACCTGCTAGCTGTAATGTACATATCATTTGGAGAATATAGATGAACTATCCCTGAGCCAAGGTTGAGGTCTACCATAGTGGAGCTTAATTTTAAGTCAAAACTGAAATGAACCTGAGCATATTCTGCACAAATCCATCATGACCCAACCCACAGCACTGAGAAGCATACTTTAAAGCTCTGTCTGAACCTAACTGTAGCTTAACACAATTTCTGACCAAATGCAGTCAAACAAATTCTGACCTGACTGTAGCAAAATAAAATTCTGCCTGAATATGATGGTAGCCCAAATAACCTTTGGTCAGAACCTGATTGTAGCCCAACAAAATTGTCTCTGAGCCCAATTGTAGCCCAACAAAATTTCATTCTAACCCAACAAAATTCTGTATGAATTTGACTGTGGCCCAACAAAATTCTGTCTGATCTCGACTGTATCCAAACAGAATTTAGTCCAAATTTAGTCCAACTGTAGCCCGGCAATTTCTTTTTACACCCAACCACAGCTTGACAAATTTCTGAATCTGAACCAATTGCAGCCCAACTAAATTCTGTCTAAACCAACTGTAGTCCATTAAAATTCTGTCTGAACTGACAGTATCTCAAAAGAGGCAAAAGTCTGAATCCGATTGTAGTCCAACAAAATTCCACTGAACCGACTTAATTTCCAAAAAAATTCTGACTCTAACTATGGCTGGACTGTAGTCCGAAAAAATACTTTCTGAACCGATTGTACCAAAAAGAATTCTTTGTGAACCGACTGTCGCTCAACACAATTCGGTCTGAACCAACTATAGCTCAACAGAATTTGGTCTGAACCAACTACAGCTCTATAGAATTATGTCTGAATCTGACTTTAGCTCAGCAAACTTCTGTCTGAATCTGCCTGTAGCTGGATGCCAAAGCTAATGCGCGTAGCTACTTTCTGTGAGGTCTGGCCACATTTCAAGCATGTTTGTACAGCCTGTTTCAGACGGTATATCACTGACTTCATTTAGCTCAGCTTTTTAAAGCTGTCTCTGTATGGCAGTGTCTGTTTCTGCACAAGTTATCATTCTGTCTGCGCAACTCGCCCGTCCTCATTAAAAGTAAAGTCTGCGGCTGGTTTCAGTATTCACATACTGTATATTCATATTAGTTTTCTCCCTCTGTGTCTTGACTGCCTTTCTGACTATTTATCTACCTCTCTCTCCTTCTCCCTCTCTCTGTCCTCTCCATCACTTTGTTTTTGAGCTGCAGAAAGAGCACAAGCAGCTCCCAATGCCCAACGCTCCATTTTTCTTTCTCTGTGCTAATTTGATTTAGGACCACTTTTAGTCCATTTGCATGTGGACACATACTAAATCAGGACAGCGTAATGAAGTTGTGTGAGCACACAACTGAATTTCCTCCCACACGCCCATGAGGGCTCACCTTGCATGAGCAAGAGATGCAGAGATTTCCATTACACCAGGTGAAACATTAAGACAAATGCATTTTATTTGGTGGTAGTAGGTGTGAAGTGTTATGTGGTGAAGCGAGGCGGGGGCTATTAGACGAGCCCAACATTTTCACATTGATACACTGTGCCTAAAAACATGGCCATATGTTGATATGTTCAGCGTGGGCTTGAAATAAGGTAGGAAACTACTTGCCTACAGATGGCAGAAGAAAAAAGAGGTTCGTATTTATTCTCACTGTTTAGCCATGCAATTCTGAAAAGCTGTGGTGTTAGAAATACACTGAGCATGCGCAAAAACTGTGGTATGGGGATACATAACACATAAATAAATCAACACTATGGCACATGAAATTAGTAGCTAGGTCGTTGCCACACACCCTTTACATTGTCAAGCTAACACGTTTGCTAATTAGTCATTAGTAACACATTTGCTTGTTAGCCATCATGACTTAACATATTCCTTCAGCTGTAGATAGTCCATGAAACTATTAGCCAGTTTGTTTATGTGCACGCTATACACTGTTAACACATTTGCTAATTAGCCATTTCTATGTGTTCACAAGTTAGCACATTAGCTTATTAGCAAAACAACTTTTATGCATTGGTTTACATGCACTCTACCCACTCTTAATATGACAAATTTGCTAATTAGCCATCTCAATAAGCTACTGAGCGTATACATTGCCTCATAAAACCATCATACCTTATTAACCAGGCCTCTAGAATCCACTATATTGTTTGGTCAAATCCGGTTAAGCTTACATTATTCAGTGTTAAAATTGTGGGCTGTTGAATTATTAGTCAAACATTTTCATGTTTCACTTTATTAGAACACATAACATTATAAAAGTACAGTATAGGAAAGCTGTGCTTTATAGTGTCCCAGTAGCCACAAGCTAATATATTAGCCAGGCTAACACACTAGGATAACATGCTGGTATATGATATATGATATTGAGATGACATGACATGATATTGCACAATACTATACACAATGATCTAATGATCGATACCATACAATATGCTACATCACTAAAATTAGCCATTTCCATATGTTTAGCTAACACTTTTGACTTCTTAGCCTTTTGTTTACGTTTCCTTTTGATCAGACCACTAGACCTCATTAGAGCTCCCAACCAGACCATTTGATGAGATCTACTCTAGTCAGTGTCCATGTCTGTCTTCTAGTGAATTCTGTACTTCGTTAACATGTTTGCTGATTAGCCTGTATCTCTATATATAGGTACAACATTGCTTATTAACTGTTACAACTTTTAGCTGTTTTGTCTTTAATAAGAGCTCACTGGAGCTGCCATCCATGCTGTTTGATGCTGTAGATGTGTCAACACTCTAGTTATAAGAAGGATTGGCAGATAGCATGCTAACAAAAAAGATCCTTAATAAAGGAAAACAGGAGCTGGGAGACGTCTTCTATGATGGATGCTTATGTGATCGGAAGGAGAGATGTGTGACGGACGTTTCACTAGCACTGTGATTGACAGTAGAGACAACAGAGTGTGGATAGATGAAAAAATAATTCAAGCTAACCGACACAGAGCCTGCTAGCATAGCAATACATAGCACAGCACAAGTTTATTGCACAAGATGTCATTAGGAAATTTATTAGGAATAACTTAATATTGCAATATGGCCTAAACTCTGCAGTATTTGCCCTTAACCTTGAGACCACCTTGACCCTACTTTCATGACTGTATAATGAATTAATCTCGCTAGTGAGTCGCTGGTGAGTGACAAGCATGGCCTAATATTGCAATGATACTAATGTCTTGCTAATAATATTCATATATACAGTGTCCACAGAGTGAGCAAAGACTGGTTTCATTGTTTGCAGATTACTTTTAGCATCCAGGATCTTTATCTTGGCAATCTTGAAACGCTGTAGTAAAAGGCCTGAACTGTTATCAGTTATTTTTTAATGACTACAAAGGAGTAGAGATTTGGCAGTGTGGTCTTCAAGACTAAGGTTAGATGTTTCTGGTCCAATGTGTCTAGTCTGGATCAGTATGATTGAGTCTTTGTGTTGACGTCATAGAAAATCTGCTGTTTTGTTGAAGATATTTTCTCAGGGTGAATTTCTTCCAGTTATCAATGTTTTTCACCTTGAAAGTTGCCAAGAGAGTGGCTGCACTGTCTCAATAATGACCACCATTATAGTGGAACCTTAATCATTATTTATCGAATGGTTCAAATGTCCTCCTTCTCCTCTAATCTGTGAGTGGTCTTTTACCTCCATGTAAGATGTTTTCGAGGAGTTTGTAATGACGCCGCCTCCAGCCCGCCCAACAATGTCGTCTTTACTGATGTTGTCCTTGGGTTTTGTCTGCGTCTCACTGTTTTCTTCTGTGTGAGATTGAGAGATTGTCAGGTTCAGTTTTTTGGTCACGATTAGACTCATCAGGCACTTTAACAGCTACCTTGGGTTTAATACCTATTGTCCATTTTATCAGCTCTATTTACCATATAGGAGCACTTTGTAGTTCTACAGTTGCTGACTCTGGTCCATCTGATTCTCTGTTACCCTGTTCTTCAGTGGTCTGGACCCCCACAGGACCATCACAGAGCAGGTATTATTTGGGTGGTGGATCATTCCTGTTGTCTGAAGTGGTTGCCTGCCGCTCTCGGCTACACAGTGAAGTTTTATACTTTGCAATAAAGTCATACTGTGTTCAGCAAGTCTGCAACACCTGAATGGAGACCTGAAAAGAGTTGGGTGACTATTGATTTCAAGTGTTAGCTTTGTTAGCCTC
>CM067496.1:3223719-3235478 GCA_034552555.1 Semaprochilodus insignis | reverse complement strand
ATAGACAGAGAGAGAGAGAGAGAGAGAGATTTAATACATATATATATATATAAAATAGATTTTGTGCATTCAAACTATGTGTGGGATCGGGTGGGGTGTATGTGTGTGTGTGTGTGTGTGTGTGTGTGTGTGCGTGCTTTCTGGCTCAGGCGTATCTTGCTGGAGCGAGTGTGCGTGCGTGATTGTTTCCTCTGCGGCCTGTAGATTAAACACAGAGTGAGTGAGATTAATCAGAGCTGCAGTGTGCGGCGTGTGTGGCGTGGTGTGATGCGGCAGAGCAAACAGTGGCAGCTGTTCACCATCAGAACAGGGAGAAAAGAGGCAGGAAAGCGGCTGAAATGCATGACAAAGAGAATCCTCCTAGATAAGAGCAGCGTGATGACTGCAAATCATCTCCGGTCTAAGGCTGCGGCTGCTGAAGGTACCGCTGATCGATATGTCATGTATACCAATGTAATATCAGGCAGTGACACTGACCATATTCCGATTGCTGATGTGTAAAACATGAACAAAACCAGCGACATTCATCATGGACTTTGTTTCTGTGAGCAGGACAATGAAATGAAGAAAAATCGGATGTATTTCACACGTTACTTAGATATTGCATGTTTTGGCAGAACATTGAAATTGAGACACATTTCTTAAAAACAGCACTTTTAAACTGTAATGAATCCTCAAAACTTTACTAAATATAATTCTGCCACTCTCTATCCACTCTCCACTTACTCAGCTTAAAACATTAACTGAAGTGGTTGTTTAAATGCACCTGTATTTATACTGCTGTGTATACTACTGGACAGTTCCAGACAGTTCTCCAAAGTTCTTGAAAATTCTCCAAAGTTCTAGAAAATTCTCCAAAGTTCTAGAAAATTCCAGACGATTCTGCAAACTTCCTGAGAGTTCTCACACTTCCAAAAGCTACTTAAGTTCTACTCAGCACTGAATGTGTTGCAAATGTTCTGGAAAATAGATAACTTTTCCAAACATGATTGTCCTGACCACAAAAGCGAAGTTTATGGGGACCAGCAGCCCCCTTTATGTACAGTTTGGGCCTAAGGAATTAAGAAAACACTTAGTACCCAGAAACATGAAAGAAATATAAATTTATAATGTAGTGTTATTGATTCATTTGGGTTCATACAAAGGACAATTAATGAAAACATGAACAATAGACTCTCACAGATTCTGAAATACCAACTAGGAAGCCTTAAAAATGGCTGTGTTTACATGCAAAGATTTTCTCCAATAAGACTGAATTAATTCTGGATTAAGACTGAGGTGTTTATAGATTAGGACTGAAGTGTTTATGTGCAGAATTTATCTCTGAACACTCGGATCCCCCTACAAGTCATCAGGTCCAAAATCCTGCACATGCATACCACTTAGTGTAGATGTTAACATGACACTGAGCATCATGTGAGTCCAGTCAGAGAGAGCCGAGCAGCAGTATGAGCTACCAGATATGAGCTTTCAGGTGGCACACTTAAGTGTTTTTACAATGATGGCAGAATCAGGAAAAAGAACTTACAAATGCACTTATTAAACAGGGGTTAGAGGAAGATGTCCTGTCATGCAACATTCTGAAACACATAAATTGGATGCCAATCCCACCGCTTTTACCCTTCTGCCTCTAAGCTTTGTAATATGCCTATTTGAAACTTCCAAATGTTTTGAATTTGCTCTATAGTTGGTGAAAACACATTGTCTTTGATTGGCTTATATACTTGTATAAACAGCTTATTATTGTGAGCTCTATGGGCGTCTATTCTGTTAACTGTATTCACCTCGTCACCCCTGCAGACCTTTTTCTGGCTCCCGCCATGTTGAACTTTATGACGCAAATGCGGATGTGCAGTACTTAAACTGTCTGATTGGGAATGTAACTTGTTGTTGACAATAATGACTATTATTCTTCTGTTTATTAGTTCATTTACAGGATTACCCACCTCGTTCAATCAAAGAGAAACTGTATTCCGGAAATGCATAGTGCCAGCAGTAAAGTTTGGTGGAGGAGGAATAATGATGGGCTGTTTTTCAGGGTTTTTCAGGGTTTGGGCCTCTTAGCTCCAGTGAACCGTTATGTTAATGCCACAGGACACAAACATATTTTACACAGTTATATGATTCCACTTTGTGGAAGTGGTTTGGGGAAGACCTTTTCCTGTTCCTGGCATGACAGCAAGCTGTGTCCCAATTTGGAGGCCGGATTTGAAGACAGATTGCGCGATAGAGCCACGACTAGGCCATCCCGTTTTAAAGGATCTTTCATATCAGGCTGCGAAAAAGCATCCTTCTTCACCAGCCAGCATATCCCAAAGTTCATTGCGCGTGTTGCTAAATGACAAAAGCAGCGTGATGCTACGGTAAGGGCAGGAACACTGGTGTTCTGACACAAACAGGGAATCCACCGTAGAGGAGTCAGTCTCATTTCAGTTCAGCCTTTGCAGTCTACGCAGCCTTCAAAAGGACACGGCTTTGTAGACCGCATCCTTCGAAGGATGCAGCCCCTGAATCGGGACACAGCTTGTGCTCCCTGTGCACAAAGCGAGCTCCATAAAGATATGGTTTGATGCCCAGCACAGAGCTCTGACCCGAACCCCACTGAACACCTTTGGGTAGAAACAGAATGTCAATTGCAAGCCAGGCCTTCTCATCCAACTTCAGTGCCTGACCCCACAAAAGTTCTTTTGGCTGTATGGACTCAAATGGAAAGTCTTCCCAGGAGACTGAAGGCTGTAATAGTCGTTATGGGAAGGCAACTCCTTAATAATGTCCATGGTTTTGGAATGGGATGTGCAACAAACTCATATAGGTGTGATGTTCAGCTGTCTACATACGTTTGGCCACATAGTGTATTGTATTATTGAGGTGTAACATCATTGGCAAGTCTTCGGTTCATTTTCATTTGTCTTTATCTTTATTGTTTGTGTTGTTTTATTGTCCTCCTTTGTTGAAGACATTAATGATACACATTGTGGACTGACTGAGGCTGTAATTAATTCTTTGTGGGGTCTTTGTTACCACAGTAATGTTCATGCCTGCCCTCTCTTTCCCTCAACAACAGCAGAGAACACATTGCTTCTGATTGATTCAGCTTTAGCTGTATTTGTGTGTGTGTGTGTGTGTGTGTGTATGTATATGTGTGAGTGTGTGTGAGTGTGTGTGAGTGTGTGTGAGTGTGTGCGTTGTTGTTGTGGTCCTCCCTGAGGGTTTTAAAACAGACTAGGTACTAGGGGGTCTCTGATGGTGACTGGCTGAGCGAGCTGGGGGGCTGCATTGATCAGTGCATGTGAGCGTGAGGTTGCTATAATAGGGCTGCAGTCCAGCTGTCTGTCCAGCATCCTGTGTCCCCAGACATCATGCTTTTACTGTTTGTTATATTATTTTTTGTCTATTGTATTTGTTTCTATTCTTTCATTTTATTTTGTACTGTTTACTGACTCTTTCTCCTGGCAAGTAATTATTTTATTTTCTCTTGAAGCAGAAAAGAAAACTATCATTTAAAGACCTCTGAAAGCACCATAATGCTAACTTTACAGGAGAGGGCAAAAGCATTCCTAACTTTTAATGTAAGTCAGTGTAACCAGACTTTTATCACATCATTTTGTGCCATTTAATTTGGTCCATTTATCACAAGCAAGTGTGGAATTGGGAAGAAAGATAAACATTGCCAGGAACTATAAATGATGATACATTTTGACTGATATGTACAATATTTATTGAGCTACACATACAGAAGTAGTGTGTCTCAGTATGGCGTCAGGCCTCCATGTTTGCTAATGCAACATGCTAGACATCTCGGCATGGAGTTGTAGATGTTCCTAAACGTGTCCTGTGCTGATCCATCCCATGCAGCTTAAATATTTTCACGCAGTTCCTGCAGATTTAGCACTAGCGGTGGAGGTGGAGTGACACCAGGCCTTCTGAGTGTGTGATAACGTCTGCAATCGTGGCTGTTGGGTCAGTCAGGTACAGCGATACGGCCTGACGCTGTTTATGTCACATGCGTGGCCAAGTGTGAAACTTGAATCATTCGCTTGTCTCAAAATGTTAAACCTACCCACCAAGTTTCATTCCAGTGGATTGATTCCTTCTGGCCACAACTAATATTTGACACTGAGTGTATATGTATATGTGTATGTATGTCCCAGCTGAATCAGGATTACTGGAGAGAACCTTTTGGTAAGATTTGCCTCGTTCTGAATGTTTACGTGTAGACTGTCTAACCCTTTCTCAGTGAGCTCTCATCTCTGCCTCTGATCATCATCTCAAAGTTCTCTCAAATGGCATCTGCTCAAGTGGCCGTCACCCCTCCGCTCTCTCTCTCTCTCTCTCTCTCTTTCTCTCGCTCTCTCTCTCTCCGAATCTTTTCTGAATAAGTGCACTACTGCCACCACACTTTCTCAAGTCTGCCCTTTCAATAGCCTGTCTATAGGCTGCGTTCCTTTTCATACTAGACCTTACACCCTCCCTTCAACTCTTCTCTTTGTAATATAGAACGCATTAATGTGGTATTATTACACCTCTTGTATTATCCATATACTTTGTTTTCTGTTACCAGTTTCTCTTTAAACCATGTGAACCTGTTTGACCTGAGTGTATCATGGATAAACGTTATTAAGGTTTTTGGCGGTGCCGTGCTATAGTACTATTAATATGGGCAGCGTTCCATTGTATACTACCAGTTTCACTCTACACCCTCACCTGTCCCCTTTACATGGCAGTATAATGTTAGCTATTTGAGGTCTAGCTGAGGCTGTACAGATCAATCACGATATAAGTATTTATTTAGTATTTATATGGGCTGTATTCTGTTTCACCCTAGGCCCTATGCCCACCACATGGTAATGCAGATTAGATTAATGTAGGCTTATTAGGCCGGACCTATGGATTCATGGATGGAAGAATGTGGGTGGTGCCGTGATAATGTATATTTATGATGTATTAATATAGGCAGTGTTCCATTTCATGTTATAAGTTACACACAAGACCCTACACTGTCCCCGGAATCCTTCACTTGTAAGTGTAGATTAGATTAATGCAGGGCTATTAGGTGAGGTCTAGCTAAGGCTGTATAGATGAATATAATTTAGCTTTATTTGGCGGGATGTCATGATAAAGTATTAATTATATAGGCAGTGTCTCATTCGACAAAGTCCTTTCACCCTAGAACCTACGTCCTTCACTTCTTAATGTAGATAGGGTTAATGTAGGCCTCCTAGACTGAACCAAAAGCTTTACTCATTTGAGACATTTGTGGGGTGTCAGGATATAGCATTATTATTTATATGGGCAGTGTCCCATTCCACAACACCAGTTTGACACTAGATCCTACATTCTCACCTGAATCCTTCACTTGGTAGTATAGATTAGATGAAAGCAGGGTTATTAGGTGAAGTCAAGCTAAGGCTGTATAGACATAGATGTATTTTTGAGGCTGGTGTCCCCATGGTATATCATTTATATGGGCAGTGTTCCATTTCACAACACCAGTTTCACCCTAGACCCTATACTCTCCACAAGTTCAAGTGTATTAGAATAGTGTAGGCCTATTAGGCTGGGCCTAAGGCTTCAAAATATTATTATTAATATGGGCTTTATATTTGTTTCATTTCATCCCACCTGTTTTACATTAGACCCTAGGCCCTCACTAGATTGAAGATTAGATGAATGTAGGCCTATTAGGTCGGGCCCATCCGAAGAGTTCATAGATCGAAGATTTTTGCTGTAATATAATATTATTTATATGGGCAGCATTCCAATTTCATACTCCAGTGCTATGGCCCTTACTCCCTCATTTGTTCCCTTCACTTGCTAAAATAGATTAGGTTAGAGGACTAATGAGGGCTCGTGTGCGGCTGCAGATTGGAATGCTTTTTTTCCCCCTCTTTTATTTTTTCGTGAATGCTACATGCCCTCCGTGGATCCTGGGATATAATTGGAGGCAGTTAGGGGTATAATGTTGACAATAATCACACCAATAACAACCAGCGTCTCTGACTCGGGCCACAGACTTCATTTGCACAAGCTGGAAAATAATTGGAGTTCCCTAGTGGGCCTGCTTAATGCTAGACTGCATCCACGGCCCAGACCCAAAGCTTGGCTTCTGCATGTTCATTTGCATACTCCGTATTGGGCTGGAGATATGTGTGTATGTGTGTGTGTGGTCCCCTAGTGTGCCTGCTGTCTACGCAGAGGGTGAGAGAAGTGTAAAAATGGAAATGTTTGATGTCGAATTGAAATGGTTCATGTGTCCTTCAGAGACTGAGAACTTGTCCTTCAGTTTGTTTGTGATGGTTGCCAATTGGGTTCAGTGGGTCTCTGTAGGCATACACACACACACACACACACACACACACACACACATTTAAACGTTTGTGTTTCATTAAATTAGGCCTGTCTAAATTAATGTGTTAATAATGCATTAATAATGCATTATTAATGCATTAATAACATTTTTATATGTTAATAACATGTTTATTATGCAGTAATAAACATTAATAGCGTAATAACAATGTCACAATGTGTTAAGAATGCACGAAGAGGATAAATCATTTCACATTTTTCTGCTTTTTTACATTTTGTATTATTTTCCTGAAGAAAAACACTGTGACTGACATCACAACAGTCAAAAGAAAGCTTTGTTTTCAAACACTTCCCTAAAAATTATTCCATTAAAATGGTTTTTGGCTTGAATGTATTGTTCTTCAAGAGTCCTACTCATGGCAGGTTTGGTTACATTTACATGTTCGGATTAAACTCTTCTGTTTGAAAAAGGGAAGAAGAATCGCAATTGTTTTCTCATAAGTTGGCTATTTTAAATAGAAACCACAACTATCCGTCAGATTAACTGATATCACCTCCTATCTTCTCTCAGGTCCTCTTCGGGTGGTGGTCCCCACTGAGTCCGTCTCCTCGTTCATGGGTGATACGGCTCTGCTACGCTGTGAGGTAACCGGAGAGCCAATGCCGGTGGTCCGCTGGCAGAAGAACCGCGTAGACCTTCCCGTGGCCTTTGACCTGGACAGCCGGGTGGTGGTGCTTCCATCTGGCTCATTGCAGGTCAGCAGGGTCCAGCCACCGGACTCTGCCACATACCGCTGCCTGGCAGAAAACCCGGGCAGCGCCCGCACGGGTACTGATGCTGACCTGAGGGTTTTACCTGGTGAGTCTCGTGTTAAGATGAACCTTATTTTAAAACATATCAGAGTTCTTGTTTGCCATGTCTTTGTTTTCAAAGCACACTGTGAATCTCTTTTAGGCTACATTTTAGACTTAGCAGGTTTATTTGGAAGAAACAGTAACAGACGTGTAAATATTAGTGACAAGTGTCATAGCAGTACCAGTAGCAACAGTGCTATTGGTTAAAATAGTAGCACTAGTACAATTAGTAGTAACAGTGCTATTGGTTATAACAGCAATATTACTAGTTTTAGTAGTAGTAACAGTGATATCATAGCAGTACTACTAGTATTAGTAACAGTACTATTGGTTATAAAATTATTACTAGTAGTACTAGTAGTTGTAATTACAGTGCTTTTGGTTATCATAGCAGTACTACTGGTAGTAGTAGTAACAGTGATAAAGCCTATAATAGCAGTATTACTAGAGGTAGTAACAGTACTATTGGTTATAATATCAGTACTTGTAATAGCAGTAGTAATTACCATGCTTTTGGTTATTATAGCAGTACTACTAGTAGTAATAGTAGTAGTAAGTAACGGTTCCAGTAATAGTAGTAATGGTTATGATAGAGATACTAGTAGTAGTAACAGTGCTTTTGATTCTAATGATAGGTACTAATAGTAACAGTACTATTGGTTATAATAGCAGTACTCGTAGTAGTAATTTTAATAGTAGTTCTAGAAGTAGTAGTAGCAGTACAGTTGGTTATAGAAGTAGGAGTAGTAGTAACAACAGTAGTAGTTGCTGTATTACAAATAGTGGTACTACTAACAGTAGTACTGGTTAGAAGTAACAGTGGTGAACCATGGCTATTAGAACTAGGCCTTCAGTTCAGGCTAAGATAACGCAGATTTCTGCTAGAACTCTTTTGGGATTGTAGTAGCATGTCAGTGGTAAAGTAATAGCTATTCTCAGATGTTAGTGGTAAAGTAATAGCAATTCTCAGATGTTAGTGGTAAAGTAATAGCAATTCATGCTAAAGTAATAGCAATTTTGTCTGTTCTAGATGAAGCATAGACATGTGGAACAAGACATTCTGTGTTTGAAGCCTCTAATGTATGTAACTCATGAGATCCTAACCAGTAGGAGAGCTTTCTTGGCAGGACCTACCTGGAAACCACCAGAAAAAAAGGACTCAGGATCATTTTTCCACAGGACATGAAGAGTTTAACCAAACAAAACTTATAAAACAACTAAATAAGCACTTGTCGAGTTACATGCACCACAAATGATGATTCTACTAAATAAGAATGAACTAAAACATTCATCACAGAACTTCTCTGAAGCTCTAGGAGGTCCTACGGGATCCAGACTGAGTAGAAATAACAGTAGTAGGGGTCATAATAGAAGTCAAACTAGTAGTGCTAGCCCCAGTAGAAGTTTTAGGCAAAGCTTCTCAGAGTATGGAGAAACATCTGAGCTGTCATGACTGCAGGTTAAGCATATGCATGCCGACACTGTTCTATCAGTCCTGGGTGATTGAGACAAATGTCTCCTATCACGGCACGTCTTCCTATATTTGTGCAGGTTTGCATGAGCCAGATGCATTTCATCAATCTCCTGCTAGTTAGAAGCTGCTTAAAGATCGCATTTCACATCTGTCGCTCGCGTGAAGCCCATTTTTATCTGTTTGAGCACAAAGCAGGCCTCAGCGGTTCCTACTTATAAAGATAAGAGTCACTCCAGTGATTTTCTCTTCTGGCAGTTGGTGCTTATTTAAATGTAGCTCAACTGTATTTTCATCACGATAGCACATCTGGATCAGCTCGTGGCCTGTTTGCTAATATAAGGCTAGCTATCTTTGCCTGAGCTGAGCAACACAAATAAAGGACTAATAATCGAATCACGAATCAAGATGTGGGTTCAAAGCAAGAAACACCCTATAAAACCCATATCCTGTATCAAGGCTGTCCGCACAGGGCCAGTTTGGCTTTTGGCAGCTGGTGGGTGCTAGCATTAGCTAGGAAAGCTGGTTGCGGTTAGAGCTGGTTACGGTCAGACGCGTTGCTTTCCTTATTCCTTTAAGAATACTGCAGGCATTTTCCTCTTTTCTTTCCCATCGCAAGGAAAGTGGAAGAATGAGAATTTCATAGTTGATTTGGACTCTATTCCAATCTATTCAAACAACAAGGCACAGCTCTGCAGCATGCTGGAAAGACCCTCAACCTGTGCAGTAGAGGCTTGGACTCAGACATCTCAACAAGCAGATTGAATTTGAAAGAACTGAAACCCTTTTAAAACCTCATTATTGTCTCACCGAAGAAGAAGGTGATCTGGGATCTGAAGAAACGATTGGAACTGGAAATGGATGCGTGGCATCAGACTTAACAAGCAGATTGGATTTGAAAGATTTTAAACCCTTTTAAAACCTTATTGTTGTCTCACCAAAGAAGGAAGTGATCATAAAAAGCGTCACAGGTTCCACTGTTGTTGTCTGCTTTTGGGATCTGCAGAAGCGATTGGACCTCGGGGGTTAAATGGATGCGTGGCATCAGACTTAGCAAGCAGATTGGATTTGAAAGCCTTTAAATCCTTTGAAAACCTCATTACTGTCTTACCAAAGAAGGAAGTGATCATAAAAACCTTCACAGGTTCCCCTGGTGTGGTCTGCTTTTGAGTTCTGAAGAAGTGATTGGACCTGGAAATGGACACATGGTGTCAGACATGACAAGCAGATTGGATTTAAAAGATTTGAAAATTTTTAAACTCTTTTAAAACCTTATTATTGTTTCACCAAAGAAGGTAGTGATCATGAAACGCTTCACAGGTTCCATCGCTGTTGTTTGCTTTTGGGATCTGAAGAAGTGATTGGACCTTAGAGCTAAATGGATGCATGGCATCAGACTTAAGCGAATAGCTATTGCATTATTAGTCTTTGTAGTGCTGTGTTCTGGGGGTCTTCTGGTCAATCATTATGCCGATGTAACAAATCCAAGACAAGGAAACCAATTTAGTCTAAATGAAGCAGATACAAGACCACATTACAGATTCATCAAGGCTTTTTCATGCATTGCCAGGTGTATCCCAGACACAGTATGCAGCAATGTAATCGCTATACTAGCATTTTGTCTGTATCGTGCAGCCCTAGAGTTCAGGCTAAGAAAGCCACGGTTGGGGTTTTGCTGCTCGGGTTTTTAAAGCTGAATAAATAAGTGTTATTAGGATGTGATGGCGCTTGCAGATCTCTTAGCTGTAACTAATGCTGCGACAGCTGGTGGGGGTTCCTTTGATTCTTCACGCCGTGAACAAGAATGCATTAAGCTGCTCACCTCTCAGCCACGTGCACTCACACCCCCATCACAGCACCGCTCTGCGTCGGAGGATTTCAGATTCGCTGCCACCTGCAAACAGAGTTTCAGTCTGACTGAACACTAAGAACCTCACATGCTTAACTGCGACATACATTAATGTAGTAAGATATTTTAAAAGCCACTTTACTCTGTTCTTATTGGTCCATTCATCATGAACCTCTTTCTGCAGGCCCCCTAGTGCAGGTCATTTCGCCAATGCAGACTGACCTGGACATGTTGATTTACTCTGATCATATATAAGACTGTATAGTCTTTCACCAGATTAATTAAGACACTGTTGTCTCTCCGTGGAAGAAGTTCTGTGACTCTGTATTGAGCTGCTAGTGAGCAATGAGGGGAGTGAAAGACACCATGCCTGATGCAGCTTTCTTGATATCAGCCATGTACAACTGTACACAATACAACACACTGCATTTATAAGACACAGTAAGACACTTCTCCAAGCTCTAACCTGCTGGCTCGCTACACAGACGATCAGGTTTTGTAAGTGAAGCACATTTCTATCAAAACTTGTTCCATCAAAGTTATTAAAGGAAAAATGCAAAAACTAGGACCCTCCAAAACTGGGGAAGTAGTATTGTACAGCTGCTGTGAAAGCAGTGACATTTACACACCATGTAAAGTGCAGCAGGAGTTTTCATCTGATTCATAAAGGAAAGAAAAGAAGATAGAAAAAGATGGAAGTTACAAAAGAAGTTAATAAAAAAGTTTTTATTTGATAACCAGAGCCAGAGAGAGAAAGAGAAACAGAGAGAAAGAGAGAGAGAGAGAAATGGAGAGAGAGAAACAAAGGGAGAAACAAAATGGTGAAACAGAGAGAGAGAGAGAGATTGAAACAGAGAGAGAGAGAGAGAGAAGGAGAAATGGAGAGAGGGAGTAAAAAAGAAATAGAAATAGAGAGAGAGATAGAGAAGAAATAGAAATAGAGAGAGAGAGAAATGAAGAGAGAAATGGAGAGAGAGAAACAAAGGGAGAAACAAAATGGGGAGACAGAGAGAGAGAGAGAGAGAGATTGAAACAGAGAGAGAGAGAGAGAGAGAGAGAGAGAAAAGGAGAAATGGAGAGAGGGAGTAAAAAAGAAATAGAAATAGAGACAGAGATAGAGAAGAAATAGAAATAGAGAGAGAGAAATGAAGAGAGAAACAGAGAGGGAGAAAGAAAGACATTTGTGAGATAGAAAAAGAAATGGAAAGCGAGAAACAGAAAAATTGAAACAGAGAACGAGACGAGGAGAAAGACAGGAACAAAGTTGTGAGATAGAAA
>CM067496.1:3192552-3205354 GCA_034552555.1 Semaprochilodus insignis | reverse complement strand
GTAGAGGGCAAGATGGATTCAATCAAGTATCAAAAAATCCTAGGAGAAAACGCCTTGCTTGGTTTCTGTCATACCTCACTGATAGGTAACGATTTGTCTGTCTTGGCAGCTTCAGGTCAGACTGTCTCTTACGGTGTCCCCCAGGGTTCAGTTCTTGGCCCGTTTCATTTATCATCTATTTGCTTCCACTTGGTGATATCATTGGGCAACATGGTCTTAGAGTTTCACTGCTATGCGGATGATATACAAATGCACGTCTGCACCAAGCCCTGTGATTCACTGCCTCCTCATGAATCAGTTGCCTGGTGGGTATTAAATTGGATGGCAAAGAATTTTCTAACATTAAATAATAATACGTTTGAAGTCCTTCTTATCTCATCCTCTTCCACCCTTAAGAATCCTCTTCCACCCTTCTATCCTCCCAGGTTATTATGACCCAGGTTCATAACCTTCTGACTCTACACTTTCTCTGGAGGCTCATATTTCCAACACAACTGAAATGGCCTTCTTCCACCTCAAAAACATTGTCAGACTGCATCCCTTCCTTCCTGACTTTGTAGCCCTTTTACCTTTATACATTCCTTCATTACATCCAGACTGGATTATTGCAGTTCAGTCCTATATGGGCTCCCCAAAAGCAGTCTGCCGATGCAGGACTTTGCTTGTATAAACTCCCTAGAAAAGCACTGACCAGTAGAATGGGACACTTTGGACAAGCTGCACATGAGCCTATGGTCACCATGCCCAAAGCCTAGCATCAGCAAGAGTGGTATAAAGCCCCCCAGCATTGGGCTGTGGAGTGCTGCAACTGTGATCTCTGGAGTGATGGAGCTCCATCCAACACCTATGGGAAGAACTGATAAAGAACTAATTATCCAACGTCAGTACCGGACCTCACTAATGCTGTTGTGAATGTTGAATGCAATCAACTCTTGCACAGTAATGTTCCGACTTATAAGGGTATGTGTTTCTAATAAAGTGTCCAGTGAGTGGGCTGTAGGTGTTCATGTTGGGTCATGGAAAGGTATTGTAATAAAGCTAGAGCGGCGTCTGGTGTGTTTGAAGTGGAAGCGGGTGATTAGAACTGGTTTTGCCTGTTGGCTCCGATGTGCACCGAGAAACATTCCGTATCCGTTAAATTGCGTCCAGACGGAGTCACTGTGGTGCCCCTGCCCAAGAAGTCAGACTAATGTCCACAACACGTTTATCAAGCAGCTCGGCTGTGTTAATGCTGCTGGCTGTGATCTGGATAATGAATGTTTGTTGTTTATGATAATAATGACTTCACTGATGCTCATTAGGTCCTTTAAACAGCCTAATTAATTTAGCTAAGAAAATGTCAAAGGCTCCCCCATCCCTCTCTCTCTCCCTCTCTCTATCTCTCTTTCTCTCTCTCACTCTTTCCTTCTCTCTCCCTCTCTCTCTTTCTCTTTCTTTCTCTTTCTCTCTCCCTCTCTCTATCTCTCCCTCCTTCACTTTCTCCTTCTCTCTCTCCTCTCTCTTTCTCTCTCACTATCTCTCTCTCTTTCTCTCTCACTATCTCTCTCTCTTTTTCTCTCTCCTTCTCTCCCCTTCTCTCACTATCTCTCTCCCTCTCTCTCCTTCTCTCTCTCTCTTTCTCTCTCTTTCTCCCTCTCTCTGCTCTCTCTCGCTCTCTCTGTTCTCTCTCCCTCTCTTTCTCTCTCTCTCTTTCTGTCCCCCCTCTCTCTTTTACTGTCTTCCTAAGCTCTTTCTTTCTCTCTCTCTCTCTTTTTCTCTGCTCTCTCTCGCTCTCTCTGTTCTCTCTCCCTCTCTTTCTCTCTCTCTCTTTCTGTCCCCCCTCTCTCCCTGTGTCTTTCTTTTCCCTCTCTTTTTCTCTCAGTTGTTCTTGTCATTTCTGTTTTATTTCCACTTTTCACTCTTCCCTTTTTCTCTCTCTCATTCATTTCCATGCATTCTAATTCCACATTTTCTCTCTCCGTTCTCAGTCTACTCTCTCTTTCTCTTTTTGTCCTCCTTCAATCCACTCTTTGTTCCTTCTTTCTTTCAATTCCTCTCTCTCTCTCTCTCTCTCTCTCTCTCTCTCTCTCTCTGTCTCTCTCTTTCCTCTTTCCTTCCTGGTCTTCACTGCTGTTTGATGTATGGATTGTGTGTTTTGTGTAAGTCTGTATCGATCAGTTGCGGTTGGTGTTTTCTTACTGAGGGAAACTGTTTGTCTGGCTCTTTGATTGTTCCTCGCTGCTCAGCCACTCATTAGCCGGCAGACAGCGCTGGTCTAATAGCGTCTTAGACGCCGCAGTCCTGCGTGAAACAGCACGGGGGGCCAATGATGATTAATTACAAAAAGCCAGATAAATTTATTGTCTTTCTGGTTTGGCAAACATTCAGAGGCGGCAGGCGCCTCCCGGCAGCAGGCCTTCGAGAGCCTCTTCCTCACTCGGCACAGTTTCGTACGGCTGCTGGACGTCAGCGGTTTGATCGATGCTGATGTTGATGCGCTTAAAAAACAAGGGTCAGTGCGTTTCTGTCTGCTGGCTGGTTTTGTTTGTTTTCGTGCCACAGATGACACGGCTGAGGCTGTAATTGTAAAGCTGCGAATGTTTGACATCTTCTGAAACCTCGGCCACGGCTTGTTGTGACAACATGGTGCGGTCGGTGACAGGGCTTTTGGCATGCGGTCAAAACAAAAGGACCTAGGAGCGAGCGAGCGGCAGCACGACGATGGGGCTTCACACATTGCTTGTATTTGTGTTTATCCAACAGACAACATTGATTGCATCAAAGTGCTTATCGGTGAGTCTGTCTGCTCATCTGCAAGGCTGGCAACGTCCCCAGGCAGTTATTCCCCCTCAAACAGGACCAGGCTCTGATCTATTTCAGTGAGGAGGGAGCTGTTTCCCCAAGCTGATAGCTTAGCTATCATCTAAAACACAAATTTACAATATTTGCATAAGCAATTTGCAGCTTTTGGCCCAAATTTAGCTGGTGGCTTTTTTTCTTTGTCAGCGTCTTTAGCGACAAGATGACTGAAGATCTTTTTTGCAACCATCTAAAAGTTGGCCCTGTCATCAGGAGGTCCCAAGCTGTGCCCTTCCTGAGTCATCCTGTTAGTGCCAGCATTATTGGAAGATGGCTGCACTATGGAGGACTATATGCACAAAGACCGTTGCGATGACTGCCCTTAACACCACGTCAATGTCGCCGAAGACTGCAATGGTGTTATGCCAGACTGTCATGGAGTGACATAGGACAGTGGGTCATCTTTAGTGACGAGTCCCGTTTTTGTCTTGGTGGAGACGACCAATGAATCCGTGTTTGGAAGCACCGTGGTCAGCACCAAGAGGAACGGTTTGTTGTCACATCACACATCCAGAAGGCCTGGTGTCACTCCACCTCCACCCCTACCGCACCATCTGCAGGAACTGTGTGAGAATATTCAAACTGCATGGGATGGATTATCACAGCACACCATTAGGAACCTCTGCAACTCCATGTCGAGACATCTGGCACGTTGCGTTAGCAAACACGGCGACCCAACACAATACTGAGAGACACTACTTCTGTATGTGTAGCCCAATAAATATTGCCCATGTTTATCTTCCTTCCAAATGGTACTGCAGTTCGACACTTCCTTCTGGGTGCTATTCTTTTTGGTGATGCGTGTACAAAAAGAATTTGATAACGTTCGGTGGAGACAAATATTTGCATTAAGCCTCTTTATCTGTATCTCAGTGTAATGCTTTTGTATTCAGGAACTCTTTTAGTCTGCTAGACTAGGGACCTTCTAAGAAGAAGAAATCGGCCCAACAAGAAATCCATTGTTTCAGTCTTAATCAGAGATTAGTGGTAATCAAAGGGACTATACAAATGGGCGAAGCTGACAGGTCTACCCAAAACGGCGGAGATTCGGAAGCTCTTCAAATGCACGTGTGGTAAAAATGGGGGCTCGTCTGGGACCGTATCTAACCAGAAATGGGACGCCACACACATATGCTTTTTGTGTGGACACTGGCAGTCTCGCAAACTGTTATTTATCAGCTTTTATTGTGTGTTTTGGAGCGAATGTGGTGACGAAGAAACAGTTACGGTGCTTTTGTGTGGGTGGCTTGTTCTCTCTCTTTGGTGTTGCACTACGTTCTATCAGCTGAGAACACATTGCCACCTCGAGCGCTGAATAGACTAATCTCGCGCTATTATGTTGTGCATTATCGCGCAATGACTTGCGTTGAAATCTAATACAGACAAGAGTCCATTTTGTACAGCTGCGTTTTGGATCATCATAATAAAATGTCACATTCATTCAGCCACTTGAGGCCAAAACGCATATTGCAATCACCAAGCCAAGCTAACTGCTCGCCTTTAACAGAAAATCATTCAGTGCCAACATTCATCTGCATTCATAAAGTACGCCACAGTGGCCCGTGAAGGATAGAAATGGTTTCTGTTCGATCAGGCCTGAAGTAAAACCCGAGCTTGACTTTTACACTGACTGGAAAGTGCTGGAGGTCAGTTCAGGTCAGAAGTGATGGCAGTGTAGTAACAGCGGGGTTATGGCAGAACATCACACTCAGTTGGAAATGTCACAAGCTTTTAGCAGCCAGTGCTGTATTATTGACCACTGAGTCACACCAAACGGGATCATGAAGTAGGAGTAAGAGCAATTTATTAGGTACACCTACCATGTTTCTACACTCATCGTTCAGTTTATCAGCTATAGGAGCAACTATAGGTGTTAGCTCCCTTTTACTCCCTTCGTCAATGTTCAGGACCCCCACAGGACCACTGCAGAGCAGATACTATTTGGGGAGTGGATCATTCCCAGGACTTCAGTGTCACTGACACGGTGGTGATGTGTTACCCTACGATGACACTGACACTAGCAGGTGACCAGTCATTTCCTAATGGATTACGAGATTAGTAGACCGTTGGGTCCATCAAATTCTTCAGACCGATCGTAGACATGAGGGTCCGAGGTTCCACACTTCTGTCGTTTGAACACTTTGTTCCTACCAGCATTTCATTCCTGTTCTCACCACATTTGAAGAACAATGAAGCATGGAAGAATGTAGCAGAGATTGTTGGTGTCTCTAGGGAGTTAGGTCACTCGATAGCTAGCTAGGTTAGCCAGCATGCTAACTGATCTGTAAGTTTCCATACAAATAAGTGCTTTAAAAACCAGCTAGCTTTCACTGACCTTGTACACACCCACACACGAACAATGCAAACAGCCTCAGACACATCCACAAGAGACAAACGACGTAAGTGACTTGTCGCCTGCTAGTATGAATGTAGGGTTAGAGTGTGTTGCACTGGTGTGAGTGGATCAGACACTCTATTAGACACTCTATTAGACACTCCTACCTTATTGGTCCACAGAGACAACAGCTTGTCTGTTGATGTTGCTGTTGGACAGGTTGTTCTGGTCATCCTCTAGTCCTCTATGGTCATCAGTGTACATTGTACCACATGTTCAGTTTATTCTAAAGTGTTAATAGAATACAGGGCCAAATTATGTAACTTTGTTCAGTAATTTTTTTTACTTTTAATACACTATTTCAAAACACCAGCTGCTCTTAATATCATTTGGATATTTTGTGGTGAACAAACCAATATACATTCTAAAGTCTAAACAGAGGATTTTTTAGGGACAAGTTTGATTGTTTCGGTGCTCTGGGGCTTTCTCACCAGCTCACAAAGCCATAAAATGATGTCCCTTCCAGTTGTTTATGTGGGAGTGATAATCAGTAACTGCGGCAGAAACAGACCAATGACATCACCCATAACAGTAGTTACAGTTGGCTAACTGATAGGACCTGCCTGTTCACTACAGGTAGGCTTCATGTTACAAATGCAGTTCAATACAGGACTGTATATGTGTATTACTAAGTTTGATAAGCCACATTATGTGTGAATTCACATGGGATCGGAGGACGTACTGGCTTGTGATATTTCTGAACTGGTAAAGAATTTACCACTAATATTTATGGCTGGTCATGGCTTTAATATGTTTTTATGAGGATCACTCGACTGGGAGTCTTGGAGGCTCAGGTATGATGGGTAATGTAGGGCAGAAGGCCTATTCTAAGGTATTATGATGACTGCTCTCATGTCAAATGCTCAATTCTGGAGAAAGAACTGAGTCAGTTCACTAGAGTGGTGATAGAAACCAGATGTCTGAAAGTATTAACTGAACAGCAGTCATTGCTGGTATCGGCCGACAGCTAGATGTTCCCCCAGCCCCTTTGTACACTGCGTAGTCTCTACTGTCCTGTTGTACAGAAGGCTTTTTTATGGCTGGTCTATGTCTATTGTGTTTATTGTTATTTGGCACTGTTGGCTGCTGCCATAGCGCTGTGCCTTACAATACTCTGCTCCTCACGTCAACACATTTGTAGTGAGAAGAAATGACAGTAAAGCAGACTTTGACTTTGACTTGCAAGCAGTCATGAATACGTTGCCTGATGCTTGCGCCAGTGTTTTTCGCTAGCTCTTAGCAAAGTTTTTGGTCTAAACTACGTTTCTTGGCGGAGGGGGGGCATGCCGGTGGTTGCAAGGCAAAATAGTCCCTGAAGAAAATGTATGTCAAAATGTGTGTTGTAGTCAATCGAATCCTTGGTTCCGCTTGGTTCCATTCACCATCACTATAAAGAAGGTCAGTGACTTTCTCTACAATCAAACCACTCTGAGTCTAGTGGTAGTATGAGGACAAACTGAGTCAGGGAGGGGAAAGAACGTTCTGCTTGGACCTAGAAGATCGGATCCCACCTTGTAGACAATGGTAGGACTGGCATGGATTGGAGGAAATGGTGGGGATTGTGAAGACCTCCTCATGAGAAACGGAAGACAGAGTTAGGAATTTTTAGGATGTTAGATATATTAGAAGGATGATGAGTTTCAGGCACGCTCTGCACCCAAATTGACGGCTATTCCATAACTCCATTGATTGAATTATGTAGAAATTAGGAAACAGTAGTGGAATTGCCCTCCGGTGTCCCTTTGTGGCTGATAGTGCTGCTTTATACGTTCGAGGAAATGGCACGGGAGCAGGATTTGAATATCTTATTAAACACGTAGGCACTTGAAAGCAAAGCCCAAACCACACATTACTTTGTGTTTTAGGGTAGCGAGTGCATATTTGAGTTCTGTTTAGAAAAACGAGGTCACCAGATATACAACCCGCCTTGTTAGGTAGAAATCCAGCATTACGGAAACAAAGTGCATATTAAATGAACGCGATTGTTATTCTGACGGCGTTCGCCCACAAACCGGAATAATTAGCCTGCGTTTTTGCGGAGTAATTCCTAATCCGCTGCGGAATAGTGGCTTGCCGTCCCCTCTCAAGTTTATTAATAATGCATCATTGTTTGAGAATACAAATTGAAATCCGACTTCACTCGGAACGAGCGGCGCGTCCCCCCGTATGCGCCCGGCTTTGCTGTGTTTACGCAGCCTTGTGTGCTGGTGATGGGGTCCAACAGCCCACTTAGAGGGGGCTTGTATCCAAACACACCCGCTGCAGCACAGTCACAGTGGGAGTTTGGAGGCCACGGGCCGCTGAAAATGTCACCAGCGGTGCGACAGGCTGTCACCGACGGACCCTGGAGACCTTCACGGTGGGGGGACAGTATTAGTGCGCACGCACACACCAGATGTTTATTCAAATGAGCGGTGTGGGGATTTCCATTTGAATGGGGATGCTAGAGAGCCATTAAGATCAGCTTATATGAAATGGCCACGCGCTCGCTGTTTTTGATTATGCAAATCGCCGTTTCTAGTGATGTACATGTGCTCACCTGCGCCATGTCATGCTGAACCATTTCCATGCACCTCTTTGTCCCGCGTTTGCTTTGGGATTCGGTCCGGCTGATTTTGAACAGCATAAAAGCCGTGCAGGGACGCGTGAAGCGGTTACGGGTTTGCACAAGAAGGGAGGATGGACAGTCATCTAGACCTGCGGTACTTAGTCATTCTGGCCCAAAACTAGCCTTAAATATCTCAGTGCTTTATGCTGTATTGTGTAGCACAATATTGCATCTCTCAGGCTCATCAGTTTGACAGGATTCATCATTTTGCATGTGTCTGTTCCACTGTGATACCCAGCATGCATGACACAAGAACATTATCCAGTCAGTGTATCTAGAGTCTCACATTTCCATAGTGTTTGTGGTTTTCCAGAAAGGTTCAAGATGCATCATCAAAAGGTTTTCCTAGCCTGTAAACCAGACGAACCATACTCTAGACACTACTGTACCCCTACAGTGGGATGCAAGTACGCTCTTAAAAAGATGGTTCTTTAAGGGTTCTTTTGTTAAGATGATGGTTCTGTACAGAGCCATTCATTGGCATGCCTAAACGGTTCTTTGGACGGTGATATGACTCTTGAGGGAGGATGTGTTGTTGACGGTTCTAAGTAAAACCCTTTTTTAAAAATGGTTCCATATTGCATCAAAAAGAGTTCTTCTATTGCGATGATGTCAAGCTTGGAACAATAGAAGAACACTTTGTGGAGCTTTATAGAACCACATTCTCCACCATGAGTCTGAAGAACCATTTCAACATGCAGAGAACCATTCAAACATGCAAATGTTTCTTTGCACTCAGAACCTTTGACTCAAAACCATCTTAATCATGATGAACCCTGAGGAGCCATTGTAGGCATGTTCACGATAAACCGTTTCTTTTGCTTTTCATTTTGGTTCACCTTTAAAAGTCAACCATGTCAATTATGAAAGAAGTATCGTAATGCACAGATCTAAAGCTGACATTTGGCGGACATGTGGTAGATGGATGACGGCAAACCGGACATTCCTTTGTTTTCAGTGTAGTTAAAAAATTCTGCCATCATAAGTGGCATCAATCTGCAAACGGAGCAGCCAACCTGTCAATTTTCCCAACTTTTGTTGTTTGGCAGCAGAGGAATAAACCATCATTTTTTGAACAGGGTGCCATGGAAACCAATTCATCTTCACCAGTACCGTCATCAACATACCAATATTTGTGTAGCTTCATGCTGCTGTCAGCCTTGTACCGGTGTGAAAGGCATTAGAGCATTTGAAAGCATTAGAGTTAAACCATACAGTACACAAAGTTGCGTGCTATCAGCTGTGATGTGGCCACTGGCTGCACGTTCACCACAATCGTGATGTTGTGCATGATCACAAGTGTTGTGTTGCTTTTGTACGATAAATGAAAGTCAAGTAGTCCCGGTCCGTTGCTTCAGTTGTTTTTAATATTGCCAATTTCTTCTGACAAATAAAAGTAGTTCCAGCAGATTAGAATCAAGTGATTGCTGTTACTGCTTTGCAAGTGCATAGAATGTGCAGCTGTGACAAAGAAAAACATGCTTGTATCAGACATAACAGAACACGTCCAACACCTGTCAAAGATTATAGTGGATTCTAATAATATCCAATAATATAGGCACTAATTATAAAGCCAGAATTTTAAGGAATATATATGTAGAAGATCCTCAAAAGTCCTTAAAGATCACAGTGTGTAGGTTTAGTAGTCTTTCCACGGCTGTTTACGAAAGTTCCTACTGTATTAAGTGTATTTTTGATTACACAAGTAATCAAATCAAATCATATCATGGTGGAAAATGAAATTTTGTGAAGTGTTGGTTCTCTTCCTAAAGAGCATAATCACTTGTGAGATCTGAGATGTATGCAACTAGTAGTCTATATAAAGTGCTGTATAATACATCAGAATTTATGCTGTCATTCCGAACAATTGCAGTCCACTACAGGAAGCATAGGGGGCGATAAGGCTCCTGTTATTTAGATACAAATGAAGAAATATCATGGAATGATGTGGGAAGCAAAGTGGGAGGAGCTGAAGAAGGCATGAATGTTGGATTCGTCAAATAACCAATTAAACGCCAATAAGTTGATGAATTATAGGAATGATTGAGGCCAACGCTCGTCATGTGCCTCCTGTGTTGCACTTCTTCAAACTGTTCTCCCAGTAAAGTTTCTAACAACAGCACAAGACGATAATGCACCCCGCCTTTGTACGACTTAAACGAATTGACTTATCGTTTAATTATTTAAAGTGTGGCATCGGGTACTTGATGCCATGTCCGCGGCGTTTGAACCCTGGTAATTGGCGGTTTAGCGTCTAGCCCCGGGTGAAAGAGGAGGGGACTGCAGTTTAATGGAAATCGTTAGTGCTTAATTAGTGCAATACACCACTGATAAAGCAGCAGCATAGCTAATGACATATTGATGCTGGCGTGTAGTAAACACACACACACGGCCCCAACGGTAACGATTAAAGAGCACGGGGTGACCAAGGCCTACTCTCGCGGCGTTCCGGCCTAAAGCTACCTTTTAAGGCTGCATGTTATTTGTTAGGTATGTAATGTGTTGCATAGCTTTGCATTGATCATCAAACATTTTAAACAGCCCTGAGGAATACATCCCAAATTGCTTGCATCATCCGAAGGTGGGTTAAAATGGTCGGTTCAGTTGATCAGTGAGGTCATATATGCATATATTATTTCTATCATTAACGTTTATAAGCTCCAGATGATCAGATTTCAGAACCGGGACTAGCGTTTATCCTATAACAGTGCGTTTTTTCTAGCCGCTGGTCTGATTACATAGAGGAACTAGTGTAAGTCATGTAGAGCAGGTTGTGCTGGAGGTCTGCTAGCCTTGATCATGACGTCTGACGAGAACACTCAGAGCCCCCACTCACTATCCGCTCGCTCCATCTGCAGATATCGATCCTCTTGAGCTCAGCCCGGTGTGCCAGGGGCCCGAACGAGGAAAGGATAAACGCTTCCACCTTTCATCTGCTCTGATGAGGGTTTAGTAGGGCCAGGGAGAGAGACAGAGAGAGAAAGAGGGGGAAGGGGGAAGGAGGGAGGGGTTGGAAAGTGTTTAAAAGCTTAAGAACCTCAGCTGGAGCATGGACCCCCGCTGTGTGTGCGTGTGTGTGCGTGTGTGTGCATGTGTGTGTGCATGTGTGTGTGCATGTGTGTGTGTGTGTGTGTGTGCGTCTATGTGTGTGTGTTGTTAAGATGGGGTTTAATTGAATTGTGTGAGTAGAGTGAGTAAAGTCTTCTCTCGCTCTCTCTCTTTCTCACTCTTTCTTTCTACCTCTCTATCTATCTATCTATCTATCTATCTATCTATCTATCTATCTATCTATCTGTCTTATTCCCTCACTTTCTCTCTCTCCCTCTCTCACTCACTTTCTCCCTCTCTCTCTCTCTCTCTCTCTCTGTCTCTCTCTCTCTCTGTCTCTCTTTGCTTTTTCCACTGGTCTGTTGTTGTTCTCTGCTTAATTGTCCAGTTGTGACAGATGTGGTCAGACTGTGCTCCTCCATCACCATCAATCTGAGAAAGAGAAAGGGAGAGAGAGAAAGAGAGAGAGAGAGAGAGATGAGATCCACACTTAGGACATTTACCTGTCTCTGCTGTCTGTCACTCTGCTGCCATTGGAACAGAGGTGACAGTGATTGATGCGGGCAGTCTGCAGGTGACCGTTTCACACCAGTTTAAGGTTTAAAGCATTTACACCACTCTCTTGCCCTTTAACATCACCTCTCCCTCTCTCTCTCTCTCTCTCTCTCTCTCTCTCTCTCTCTCTCTTGTGCAGGCTCCATATCGACACATTTTAAAGGTGTGTCCCTCAGAGAACTTGTTTGTCTCGTTGTCTGTTAAGTCGTTTCTTTCTTTGGTCTTCCTCTCTTCCTTCCTCTCTTTTTGAGCGTGGTATCCTTGTTTATCTGAAGTTCAGATTAAGTCTCCATTCTGAAGGTATCTTCAGTCACTGTTCGGTTGATTGGATCTGCATGACCTCCTGTTCGCTCTCGTTAGTGGATAGTAGGAATTTCACACCACTTTCCACAACCATCCGCGACCATCTCAGTTCAATTACCCTGCAATCTGGTCGATCCTGGCCATCTGTCAGCAGCACGCAAGTCATGATTTTAAATAGAGAGCACATTTGTAGATGAAAATCAGAGCAGAATTAGATCAATAACTAATTCTGCTGCTGAAATGTGCTCTCCATATCTCTGAGAGCAGGAAAAGGCTTGAAATCCGAGGGTTCTTCAGGCCAGTTTGTTTTTATTACATCGGCTCCTTACAGAGGAACGCTCTATTTTCACGGCAAAAAGGCCAACGCTGGCGGATTTAAAGCTGGTCCCGATCATAACGACCGTACACTCGCCACCAGCTCCTCAAGATTATGGTCAAAATCTCCTTCAGGGAGCCGGATTATATTTCCAATCTTCTGCTGGATGACGGATGCATGACTGTACACTATAACCTGGACTGCTCACATACAGCCCAAGCATATCAAGCGTGACTACTCAAATCCAATCTACGGCTTCATAACAGTCGCTCTCGCACATTGCCAAGCAAGACTTTCTCCTAATCTTTATGATTCCATCATGTATTGGGAATCAGCAGGAGATCATCCTCTTCCCACTTTCATCCCCTGCATATTTCACATGACTGCGTTGGTATTCGAGACAGCCGGCGCCCTCAGCTTAAGGTGAAACACATGAGGAGCTTTGCTAATCTGTTTATAGCGATAGCGGGAAATCAAATTTACACAATCTTCCCCGAGCAGCGGCCTTAGCTTATCACTAACACACTATTAGAAATCCCATACGGGCACTAGCGGAAAGAGTCTCGGCATTTAAGGTCCAAACTCAAAGTGAAGGCCACAGTTACTTGAAGATCAGCATTGTGCAGACTGTGGTTCTTCCTCATGTTCTTAGGGAGTTTCTGTTTTTGAGAGTTGGTTCCTCTCTGCGGTTCTTCCTCATGTTCTTAGGGAGTTTCTGTTTTTGAGAGTTGGTTCCTCT
>CM067496.1:3171770-3192500 GCA_034552555.1 Semaprochilodus insignis | reverse complement strand
TTTTGAGATTTGGTTCCTCTTCGTGGTTCTTCCTCATGTTCTCGGAGGGTTTGTGCGTTTGACTCTTGGTTCTTCTCAGTGGTTCTTTCTCATGCTTTTAGGATATTTACCTTTTGACTCTCGGTTCTTTCTCAGTGGCTCTTTCTCATGCTCTTGGAGAGTCTTGAATCCTCTCAGTGGTTCTCCCTGTTTGTGCACTGTTGTTGACTTTCCCCCTTAACTTTTTGACAGTGACCGTTGTTAGAAATGCTGCTGAAGTAATACTGAATTGCAAGAAGGTTGCGACTGGCATCTCCAAACACTAATCAGAAATGCTTGTATACAAATAAATGTATGTTGTAAATTTTGAATTCAAACTGTACAAATATTGCATCCGGACTGCCATCTCACTATTAGTTAACATTAAATTCCTGCCCATGCACAACACCACCCCCCAAACACACCCCCAGAATAAAACCCAGTTGTCAGCACTAGCCATTGTCAGTAATAACACCCAGAACTATGAGTGAAATGATGAAAGGGTGATGCTGGTAACTCGGTTTACTGTGGATAATAAGTCCTTTGGAAGACTTGCCTTTCTCTCTAAGCAGTTGAGTCATGCTTTGCTATGCTCATCATGCTCTGCTTTAGCACACCAACTGTCCTGAAACCCCTGAGCTTTCAGCTTCCATTCATCTCCATAACTGCAACTCGGCACTGCTGCCATGTAAACATTTTCCTCCATGCACTTTTCAGCTCGATTACATGGAGCAGAAGCCCCTGGGCTTTTCAGTCCTGTTCTTCAAAAGTGAGAGCGCTAATATTCCAGAAGAAAGAAAGAGTATAAAGAAACAAAGTTGACTTTGACTGCTGATTTCTAGAGGTGGACAGCTCAGCTGCACTACTAGAGTAGTAGACTCTCATGCAAAAGAGTTACAATGTTAATGGAATGGAATTGGACTCAAGGCTTGGATTTGAAGATCCTTGATTTCTGCCTTGCTAGGAAATCCATATCTAGCATTTGCAGTCTAAAGGTTAGCCTGCCTTACAGGGTAAAAATATGAGTGCAAAGCTGACGGGATGCAGTATTCCAGTTGAGAGGACACTGGCCCCCCATGCTCGCCTGTGGTGCTGGGTCTGCTTTCAGCACTCGCCTGTTTTACTATAAAGTGAATATGAACTAAAATTGACTCCGAATAAATACCTGAGCGGTTTGTTGGTAACCAACTTATCTTGTCTTTCTGTCCGCAGTTCCCCCTCAGTTCCTGAACTATCCATCCAACATGTACGCCTACGAAAGCACAGACATAGAGATGGAATGTGCGGTGACCGGAAACCCTCAGCCCAGCGTGCACTGGGTGAAGAACGGAGAGGTGGTCATCCCCAGTGACTACTTTCAGATTGTGGTAAGAGAGAGCATTGAAATAGAGGAAGAAAGAAAAAAAATCGATTTATATGATAAATAATTAAATGCATTCCATTTTAGTATATTCCAGTCAGAAAAGCAGTGATTAGTAAACCCTGTTTGATGTGTTTTAAATTGAAAATGATGTTTTATCTTATGAACGTTGTTGTTCATTGGTAAATATACAGTCTTCTGCAGTGAAGAGCGTGAAACACCTCAAGGCCTTTTATTTCCCTGCTGAGGAACGTTCTTTTTAAACTGCTGGAATTTTTTTTTGGAATTGCCAAGTGATGAACCTTGACCCGTTCTTACTCATAAAGGACTCTGGTCACTGCTGGATGCTCCTTTCACACCCAAGCATGATTGCATCACCTGGTAATGGTTATTCTCTATCCAATATTGGATATGTAATTGTGCTTGTTTTGCTATCCAGCGCTGACCCGAGGAGCATGGGTTCTCTATTTGACTCTTGGTTCTTCTGAAGGATTCTTCTTCTTACTCTAAGGGAGTTTTGCTTTGCCACTGTCACCCTTGGCTTGCTAACTGGGACCTCACTGGGGGCTTTTTGGACCCGGATTCTCTGTAAAGAGGCTTTGTGACAACATCTATTGTATAAGGAGCTATACAGCTAAAACCTGACTTGTTTTAGATGTTTTTTGAACACAACGTTCCTAACCTTAAGTTGCTCTTGTTCGAACTTTTTTGGAACATGCTGCCAACATTAGTTTAAGTCTTTTCTCCCTACTGCTTTCTTTAAAATACAGGTCAAAGTAGATTTATAAGTCACTTCTTTCTGTTTCTATTACATTTCCCCTACCGTCTCAACTTTTTTTGGAATTGGGTTTGTACATAACCAATTAAATAGACCCAAAACGGACCACGTTCACCTTTTATTTGCATTCTGTTGTGACAGATTCAAGAATTTCTATTTATTCACTGTCAAACTGTGACACAAAATTACTTTCCCTCTCCACAAAATAAGACTGCACCTACAACACAAACTTTCCACTGAATTCAAAACTTAATAAATCACCTCCTCCTCGTACAAACACAAAGCTGGTATGGATGGAAACTTTCAGAAACAGAATTTCTCCGCTTGTTTCAATGAGCTGCGAGTGAGAAATAATTTAACAAAAAAAAAAAATATATATATACATGAGAGGAGGTGTTTCAAGGCGTTTATTCCATGGGGGACCTGGGAGAGGAGAAGGATAATGACAGAACTGTGCTTAGCAATTCATAAGATCAATGTCATGACTCATGCTTTCATGATGAGCTGTAGATGATGTTACTGAAGAAATCCAACATTCTCTCTTCACGAGTTTAGAGTGTAATTATGGGCTCGGTTTTAATGATATATCTAACGTTATATGGATATAATTACATGCAGATGGAGAAGCTGACCTGATGCATACAGGTACCGAGTTCTAACAGTCCTAATATCTATGATGCCCAAGTCGTTCCACAGTAATTAAACAGGCAATCAGCAAAACCCAGTGAGGCAGTGTTGAATTCACCAGCACTGCTTTAGGATGGTCTATCTAGGTATCAGCACTGGCCCTCTGTTCGGGCAGTGTCTGAGCTCATGGTGAGTTTTAGGCTCTGAACTTCCTGTACTAGCTGGAATATTATCCAATGGAACACTAAGCACGGTTGTAAGTCGCTCTGGATAAGAGCGTCTGCTAAATGCCTTAAATGTAAATGTAAATGTCTCCAAGACAAGAATTAAAACCAGTCTTGGAATTATTTGCAATGCCAATGATGAATCACCAGCAGGAATGCGTTTTAGTCTAAACCTTTGACCCTGCAAATGTAAAAGGGGCTGGTGACTGATAGCTAATGTTAAAATGATCCCAAAGCTCCTAAAGATTTGTGACCACTGATCATTAACCGAAGTCATAAAAATCCCTAAACTAGGCTTCAAATGAGGTGAAAAGCTAGAAACGTGAACCTCTCTGCTTGTATGGCCATTCCGGACTGACTGGTGATTGACTGTGGTGTTTCTATGGCAAGGAAAACAACCCCACAACAGGCTTACAACCCCACAACATGTCATACATGTTGGAAAATATTGGCTGAATACATGAACAAAGACTGTGACCTATGTGGTACTGAATTGTGAAGGTACTGAACTGTTAATGATGTTCTTCATCCGGGAATTTTTGGGAAGTCCAGTGATAATGGCCTGATGACATACTGGAGCCATGCCTAGCATGACCCCTCCCCTAACACTATAATTTATAACTAGAGTGCGTTAGTATCAGTGGTTCTCCCCCTTAATCACGAGTTACCACACTTATTACAGCCTACAGTTTGGATGCCAGAATTTGCAGAACAGCTCACCAGTTCTCTGCTATAGTGTTCGTCTTCTCTAACTACGCTCAGTAAGTCACACCACTGTCTGCTACATCAGCCAGCCTGTCGTACTTGAGCGCATTCATACTGTGCTCGAGTCTGGCCAGTGTCCAGCGGCCGCATTTAACTGAGATTTGACACTACAGTGCGAGTACTGGCTCCTGTCATGGCTCACAGGTCTTATCTACAGCGCTAACCTTGCTAATTCATACCTTGCACAGAGTTTTGATGGCTTGCTGGTCCTCCGCCACAGTCCATCTTGGTAGCACATCAGTTCAAACTGGAAGCTGAAGTTATAAAGCGAGTGCTTGGATGTGTGTGTATTACCAAACATTTCAGGTATTTACAGTTTAGGCACACCTAATTTCTCAATAGGTTAAATCGGATTATTACCAGTATCCTGCAAAGTTCATCCAACCTAGCAGGAGTAGTTACACATATTTGTGGGCGAAGCCTGGATCCAAAGAAATAGATCTAGCCCTGGGGCATTCACAGAGTGAATGTTTATGGGTTTTGACCAAACAGCAATGAAAACACAGCTGTAATCCCTCTCCTAATCCATGATCTGTCAATAATCCGTGTTTTCCTCAATCTCCGAACCGCAGGAGGGCGGTAACCTGCAGATTCTGGGACTGGTGCGCTCGGACGAGGGATTCTACCAGTGTGTGGCGGAGAACGAAGCTGGAAACGCCCTGGCGATGGCCCAGCTCATCCTGCTAGAGCCAGGTGAGAGACTGTGTGGACGTGTTGCTGTCTAAGTTGCTCAGCGGTGCTGATCTGGGACCGGTTGTTGAGTCTAAATCCTGAAGTTTGGCACTGTGTTGAGAGAAAACGAGAAAAATGACCGGTGTCAGATCAGCAGCTAGCAGCAGCTATTAGCATTCCTGCCTGTGCCCTGTTACTGTCAGTCTACACTGTTCCATTATCGTCACTGTCCATCTGCTCACACACACATGCGCATGTGTATACACACACACACACACACACACACACTGCAGGAAGGTCAGGTGAGGCAGAATGGCACACAGATGTTTTCTGACTCTGAGACAGGTGTAAGTGGCACTTTGACAGAGAGTGTTTTGCCTGTTTGTACAGTGATGTAGAAAGAAGCCTGAGATTCATCGCAGTCCAATCTGTTAACGAACCTATTAACAGAAAATGACTTGGAAGCCTCAACAACATGTTTTCAGTATTTAGAGTGGCCACTCTTTACCTTCTTTACAGCTTCCCTTCTTTTCAGGAGTCTCACTTTCAGTTTCTCAAAGAAATCTGCAGACACGGCTCCAAACATTAGTCTTAGAAGCTGGTTTAGCGGTTCCTGCTTCTCAGCATCCAAACAACCCCGAACACATCCAGTGATGTTGAGGACTGGAGTCTGGGGTGGTCAGTCCATTGTTCTGAGAACCCCAGCAGATTCTTTGTGTGGTGTGCCTCCTTTTCTCAGTGAGGAGCTTCTTGTGCAGCTACACATCCTTTCAGACCCACAGTGGAAGGATGGACAGAAGCCCCTGTGGATGTTTTTGTTTTTAGATATGAAGCAAGACTGGAGCTTGATGTTTTCTTCTCAGAGATGTTTATCTGATTGGGATTTTTTTGGGGGTCTACAAGGTCTTTGAGCCCCATTTGAACTGGAGGCTTCAGTAGTTTTTACTTGTCCTGGAAATAAGATAAATGAAAAGTAGGCTCTGGCTTTTGTGCAGCACTGTATGTTCCTGTATGTAATAATAACAGGCTCAGTATTGCATAATATGTATGTAAGCATTGTTTCCGCCCTTTCAGTTTTAAAAAATGAAACATGTAGCCTTTGTAAAACGCACTTTAGCATGCACACAGATGTCCTGCTAAATGCTGCATGCAATTGGGAAGAATGCTGGGCCTCAGGCAGCAGTTAAACTCTGTGCAGGGAGCGGTGTTGCTTTTGCTAAGTAAGCGATTTCCTCGTGGCTGTGTGAAATGAAGTTTCTGCTGCTCTTTGCTTTCGTAGCCCAAAGCAAACAGTGTACTACAACATATATCAGCATGTGCATACTGAGGCAGGTATTGTGTATGGATGTGGATGTTATCCATGGTGGTAGTAGTCCAAAAAGGCTCTTAGCTAAGTTGATCCGAAAGGATGCATTTCACTCACTCACTGTACCTGCACTGCTTCAGTTTGCAGTCACCACCTGCAGTATTTAACATGCGTAAAGGTAAACAAATCTACTACGTTCATCTCCAGATGCTATACGTATCTTCCTCTATATAGAGCTCACCAGACCAAAAATAAGTCACCTGTGTCTAAAACTTACCTAATTGCATGTATTACCTCCACAAGCACGAATAACAATCATGAATCGATTTGGCATGGACTGGATACGTTTCTGGATGTAAGCGACATCAATGTTCAGACACTCTTGCATCAAAGAGTTGCGAGATTCAGCCAGATTTGGTGGATGCCTTCCCTGGCACAATTCCGAGGAGAATTCCCTGTAGACTGGGATTTTAGCCACTGCTGGTAGACCCGTATGACCGTACGCTTCCATACACCTGCAGATTCAGCTACTTCCTTCACACTATGGTCTTTGGCACGCCCAAATGCAGTCACTCCTTTTAGCCAATCATTAACATCTGCTTTGGAGCCAATTACCACACATGGAACGAGACATTCACTGCACTGTAGCACCTCTTCCCAATCTATGAATCCCATCGCTCACACCCCGCAGGTATTCATAGCCCCATCTTTCTCATGCAAAACCATCTGCAGGAGCCTGAAGTTACTACCACCTTACACACGCAGGGTATAATATATGTAATATAGTATGGTTATGTTTTCCATATTGTCGTATTGTCTTTATAATAGGATCTCATATCTCATATGCAGCCATCAAACATTGCTATAAAATTCCAACATCCCCCAAACACACACATTTAGCCCAGAATTTCTCCTGGTTCTCCCCAGACGTTCTCGTTATGAGGTTACGTTTGACTCCATAAGACTGGATCTGGTGGCTACTAGTTTTGATTCTGAGTTAGCTAAATGAACGAGATGGGTGCCTCAGCTCTTCCTTTCAGGTGAACTGCCAGGTAAACTTCCCCTACCTTCCAAATACCAGTTTAACCCCTGGGTGTATGTGTGTAGGAGAACACTTGGGGAAACTTCAGAGAAGTGTGTCTCTCCATCTCAGACACTCTCTCTGTGATCGTCTTGTTTGTCTTGATTCAATTTCTCTGGCTCCCTCCGGATCTTCCATCACAGCGCTGGGCCCTGTAGACTAACCCTCAGCGGGCAGCGCCATTCCGAAGCTCAGCGTGTGTGTTTTCATGGCCGTCCACAAGGACGTTTGATCTAATCCCCGCAGCCACTTCTGCTGAACCATGGATCATCAAGAAGCCGTCAAGCTGCTCAGATAGCATCAAGATTTTTCCTGTTGGTGATGGTCTCTCATCGCCCCCGTGTCTATTAGGACGTTTGATCTGATCACAAGGCTTCGTACAGCTGTAGCTAACCGACAAGCTTCCTGTCACAAGATTTTGTAGTTTATGTTTATGGAGGGCGCTTGGATCTAATCTCAAATCCACATGTGTATTAGCTGCTGAGATGTAGCCATTGCTGTGCTAACTGTGGAATCACTAGCATAGGCGTCAGTTCCTTTGGATATGGATATATTGACATTGTAGACATGGTTTCAGCAGGATGAACTGAGAGATGCTAATATCTCAGTGGTTGAAATTTGGAATAAAAAAGGGTAGAACAAGTAAAAAAGCATTTATTCAGCATTTTAAACTGTTGTCTGGTGTCTATATAGAAGGCCTATGACTTTGGTTTTGCAAACTTTCCGTTCCACCTTAAATTGTGCTGCAGTTACACAGTCGCAGCGTTTAAGATGGAATGGAATGGAAATTTGTTTAAGAAGCTGTCAAATAGGAAGCGAACTTCAGCCGTGTTCAAAGATGAATGTCTGGCATGCCCACTGACGATTCAGGTCCTTGGAAAGGGTATGAACAGTGCCAGCATCCCCTTCACAGCATGGATTGATAGATTTCTCCACATCGTCCCCCATTTTTGTTGCTGTTGCTGCGCTGTTGCCGTTGTATGTAAATTATGGGGGTGTAAATATTAATTGAGTCAAGGCTGTTTCATAACATACGCATAAGCAAATAAATAGAGACTGAAGGTTCAAATTAAGGTTTGCTCCAGGTGAACAATCACACTTTGGTAACACTTTACATTAAGCATTGACTAACTAATGTGAAGTACTACGTTAGGTAACGTGATTGAAAGAATTATGATCATCATCAAAAGAATAGCTGCACCCAGAAGGAGGTGTGGGATTGATATGGATAATATTTATTGAGCTACACATACAGAAGGAGTGTCTCTCAGTGTGCTAATGCAACATGCCAGATGAGTCGGTATGGACTTGTTGAGGTTCCTAAGGGTGTCTTGCAGTTATTGCAGATGTTGCAGTAGGGGTGGAGGTGGGTGATGTTGATGTGGTGTTAGAGGCAGTCGTCAGTAGGGGTCTGTGTCCACGTAGTCCTGCGTTGTGCAGCTGTCTGCTAGTGGTGCTGGCACTCATTAAGTCAAGGAGGGCATCACTGCTCAATGAATGTTTGCAATCGTGGCTGTTGGGTCAGTCAGGTACAGCGATAAGGTCCGTCCTTGCTTGCGTCACATGTGCAACTGAGCGTGGAACTTGAATCATTTGCATGTCTCATAAAGTCAAACCCATCCACCAAGTTCCATTCCTGTCAGTTGATTCCTTCTGGGTGCAGCTATTTGTGCAGCTGTTCTTCTGATGATGAGAGTACATTGACAATGATTACAATGCAGTGTAATAGCTGTTATGTGTCTGCTTAACATTAGTTAATCATTGTTAATGTATGACTTCATGTTAACTAATGTATTACTTAATGTTAGTTAGTTAACACTCAGTGTAAAGTGTTACCCCTTTATTTTCACCTAGAAAATCAGTGGAACATGTTTATCATACGACCGTGTGTGTTTAGTCTGTGCCCAGCTCGTCAGTGAATCTTTCTCATGCCAGGACGTCTTGGCTCTGATCCAGCAGAGAAATGAACTGATACCTGTGAATCAGAGCGGCGTGTCAATCAGTCAGTAAGGAGTCAGTGAACACGCGCCATCCCAGGATTCTTTCATTAAACACGTTTTAGGGTAAAAATGAGAACCAATTAGAGCAGCGCTGGGACTCCGCTGTGACGGTCCTAATCTGTCTTTGGGAAAGGATGCATCATGCCAAGAATCTTTTTTTCCCTCTTTTTTTTTCTCCCCCCACTTTTTAATCACTGCTCAGACAATGTTGCGGCAGCTCCCTGGAGTTGGCTGCACAGATGGCAGCTGCGCTTGCCGCTCGGAGCACAGCACAAGGCAAGGTCAAAAACCCACAGCCATCGCCAGGCAACCAGCCATAGCGTCGCCACGGCAGCACCATGGCAAAGGCTCGGTGGGGTGGGGGGTGGCGTCGGCAGCGGCAACAGATGCCATCGGCCAATCGGTGGTTTCGGAGGGGGGCTTATGAGATGCCAAGTGTGTTGACCCCCCCCACCTCTTTCACACATCTCTCAGGGGAAATGAGTAGAACACACACACACACACACACACGATGGAACCCCTGCTCCTGTCGCTTTCTAACAAAGGCACAATAGAGTTAAGGATCACAGCCTCTATTAAGTTGAATTGTAAACCTGATGGACACACAATGGTCTGTTCAAAGGCCTCTCGTGGACTCGAGTGTTAACTCAATCTTCGCTATGCTAATTGCAATACAGAGGAGAGGCACACGAGAGGAACACTCAGGAAAAAATGAGCAAACTAGCTGTTGAAAACAGTCACGGACATATATAGAGCGCTGTGAAAAGCCCGAGACCACCCTTCATTTATTTCATTTCCAGTCAGAATGGCCTTTAAGAGAAAGCTGTTATTCCAGTGCTAGAGCAGAAAACATGTATAACGGAAAATGAAAAAACACCTAAATATAATATCAGATTTTACTACTTGTGTCTGTTGTGTCCTTTTCGGGAGACCCACTTTCAGTTTCTCAAAGAAATCTGCAGCCACATCTCCAAAGTTCAGTCTTAGAAGTTGGTTGCATTTTCTGCTTCTCACCATCCAAATTATCCCACCGATTTTGGTGATGTTAAGGGTGGGCTCTGGGGTCGTCCATCCGTTGTACTGAGAACACCAGCAGATGGGCTTTTTGACAGCTACACTTTAGGGGTTGCATAGACTTGTTGACTTTACTGCTCAGCGATGATGATTTCAGCTTGATGTTGACCGGTGGCCGATCATGTGATTCTGATACCAAGGACATGGAAGCCTCAGAGAAGACAACAAGTGAGGAGCACCTGGTGATTCCATATCTGAGGTTTCCTGAAGCCTTGCAATGCTTGATCCAGGGTTTGCTAGAAAGGGCAAGTCATGCTCAAATGACCTGTGGAGTTTGACCTCATTCCAAAATTTTTCCACTGCTCTACAGGCGCTTCAGAGATCAGATACTAAACATCGTTATCTCCTTTTTCCTGAAGACTGCAATAAAAAGTCGCATGTGGTTTGAGAGGTAACATAACACTCTCTAATCCTGTAAAGGTTGAAGTCAGTCTCTCTTACTTTCACCCTGTTTATGGTGCTTTAAACTCCTCTGGCTCTTGGGACCTCAGTAAGGTCCTTAGGGTGCGCCAACGTTGGATTCAAGATATCAAGATTCTGGGGTCCATATCTCTGGTTCCCTGAAGGCTTGCGATGCATCCAGGGTTTGCTGGAAAGGGCACGTCCTGCTCTACTGATCTGTGGAGTTTGGCTTTGTTCTAACATTGCTTGCCAATCTACAGAGCTTCAAATATCAGATACTGAACATCGCTATCTCCATTTTCATGAAGACTGCAATAAAAAGCCATGTGTGGTTGGAGAGGAAGCATAATAATAATAATAAGCCATATAATCCTGTAAAGGTTGAAGTCGGTTACTCTCACTTCTGCTGGGTGATGACACTTTTGGTGATGACACTGACGTTTGCCTCAAACGGCGTCTCAGCAAGCCCCTTAGGGCACACCAAAGTTGGATACAAATTAGCAAGATCTCTCAGCAGGGCTTGTTGGAAAGGGCTCATCATGCTCTAATGACCTGTGGAGTTTGGATTTTTAAAGTTAGATTTTTCCTTCTTCTGGTTGACTCTGAAACAAGAGATCTGATCAGTAGAGCTGGATTGTCTCCTTTTCTTTTAATGATGTAAGTTTAAGTGCTGATGAGGAGAGTTTTTTCTGGTCTATCAGGTCTTTCAGGTGGTTGTTAGGAGTCCCATTTTCTTGGTAGCTTTTAGTCTCCAGTATTGGAAACTACACTCATCGTCAAAAAAGTTATCTGCACCCAGAAGGAAGTGTCAGATTGCAGTACTATTCGGAAGGAAGAAAAAGGTTACCAGGAACAATAAATGGGTAATATTTATTGAGCTACACATACGGAAGTAGTGTCTCTCAGTATGGCGTCAGGCCACCATGTTTGCTAATGCAACATGCCAGACGTCTCTGCATAGAGTTGTAAAGGTTCCTAACGGTGTCCTGTGATAATCCATCCCATGCAGCTCCAATATTCTCACACAGTTCCTGTAGAGTTTGGTGGAGTGTCACCAGACCTTGGACGTGTAACGTTGTTGGTAGTGTCCACCAAGACAAAAGCGGGGATGACCCGCTGACATTCTGAGTCACTCCATGATAGTCTGCCAGTCAAAGCCTTCGGCTTTCTACTTCCTTATCCAAGTGAATTATCTTATATCTAATCTCAGTCTAATTATTTATTTTCTTGTTTATGATTTAGTACACTAAACTATTCTCAGTAACATTCACCAGGTACTTATAATGTTGAAATTTCATTGTTTGTGTTGGTATGAATTCAGAGGTTTAAATGGTTCCACTCACAGCCATAAGCTTCTTGCGCATGAGCTGCTGTATGCAAAAAAAAAAATAAATCATTTACATTTAGTATTGCAGATAATGTGATTGTCACTGCCTGTTAACGTCTGAAAGGTTTGCTTTCAGCCCGTGTCATCATAAAATGTTCACAGTGTGAAGGGTGGCTGCTGGCTTCAAGTGGTGTGAAAAAAAATGAAGAAAGAAAGAAAGAAAGACAAAATGGAAAAAATGAAGGGTTTTTTTTCTCTCCCTTGTGAGAGATCTCTTCCCCTTTTCCTGGCAGCGATGACTTTGCACAGACATGTGCTAACCGAGGCAGTACAGAGAGGAGTCCTAATGAGTCCAGAGCTAGAAACAGGTGCAGGTGATAATTACTGTACAGTGCCAGAGCAGGAAAGGGACAATCAGGACCGGAGTCAATATGGAGCCCCGTAGGGGGGTCGACTGCACGACATATGGCCTGAAGAGGACAACAGTAGAGTAAGTGTGGTCACCCCAAACATCAGGTTATGTTCAGTGCAGTATACGAAACGAAGCGAAGCCTATTAATGAAGGTGACAGTAACAGTTGTGGGAGTGGTCAGCAGAATGCTTCATCAGGAGGTCAGTGTTCCTAACTGTTGGCGTCAGCCACAGCTGTGGAATAAATCCAAAGTTGTTTTTCAGTATTGAGCCATTTTATCATGAACGTCTTATCCAGTAAATCCATTCCTGTATTTTGAAAATCACTGGTGGTTAGCCCTCTCAGGTCCAGAACAATCGTCAGGTCCAGAACAATCATCAGGTCCAGCACAAATGAAAGAGTCTCTGGATTTTTCCTGGAAGAATTGTTTTCATGTTGTTCAACAGTGAATCCAAAACTGAATGTCGTATTTGATTCTTTGTTCATTTTTCTGTGAAATGAGCAATTGTTATTGTTAGCATGAGTGTTAGCTGTCCACTGACGCCTTGGGTTGAGCCAGTTGACCAATCAAATGCTGTGACCTTGACTTATTGACCAATCACAGGCTGTGATCTTGACTTACTGACCAATCAGAGGCTGTGTTCTTGGCTTGTTGACCAATCGCAGGCTGTGATCTTGACTTATTGACCAATCAGAGGCTGTGTTCTTGGCTTGTTGACCGATCAGAGGCTGTGATGTTGACTTATTGACGTATCAGAGACTGTGTCCTTGGCTTGTTGACCGATCAGAGGCTGTGATGTTGACTTATTGACTTATCAGAGACTGTGTCCTTGGCTTGTTGACTGATCAGAGGCTGTGATGTTGGCTTGTTGACCGGACCGATCAAAGGCTGTGATGTTGACTTATTGACCAATCAGAGGCTGTGTTCTTGGCTTGTTGACCGATCAGAGGCTGCATTCTGGGAAAAATAAGAGTAAGCATGTAACACTACTGAGATATTGGATGCAACATCCTTTGATATTGCATACAACGTTATGGTAACTGACCTGTTAATGTTACTGGTTGGGCATCTCATGTCATACCAATCAATGACTGCAAAATACAGGACTGGAAACTGGATTCCAAGTCTGGATGTGAAAGTCTATTGGCGTAATGTGAATTCAGCATTAGATGCCTTCAGGCATTTCAACACTTACTTTATATTATCATCTATGGAGCAACCAAAAAACACATTCATCTATCATGCACAGTTTGTGTGAACAACTTGTTTAAGGTTAAAATTTTTCCGCTCTGAAAAGTACCCTGTATCATTCATAAATAAATCAGTATGAAGGGGGCCTCTTCTCTGCCAACACCAACAGAGGGAAAGCTAGTTATGGCAGTTTTCAACCATCCAGAGCTGTTCAATACTCATTTAAATGCGAACATTTAAATTACATTTTAAATTTTAACATATTTAAATTGTATGTGTTTCAGTTTTTAATGTCATTGGACATTTTAAAGTCTGCTTCAAAAGAAAGCCATAAATCAGCTGTTGCGATGTCATTCGGAGTGGTTTGGTGTAAAGTGCTCTATTCTAGAGAAACTTACTGGTTCAGATTTCTTTACAGTGGTGGTGAATAGAACCAGAGGTCACCATGTCTACAACACACATGTAACCATATTTATTTACCATCCAAACCCACCAGTGAACCTACAGATGCCTTCTGAGTTTTATATGTAATGTTGGTGATGGTAAATTGTTGAAAAATAAGTTTTCTTTTAGGGAATTTTTTCATCTCGCAAACACTCCTCTGCCGTGTACTCCTCTGCTATAATAGGTTTTAAATAAATGTCTTTATCAAACTATGTCTCAGGCATGAGGCGGCATATTCAGAACCACTTCCTGTTATACGCTTCTGTGAGGAAGCTTTAAGAGAGTTTTCTGTTCTTCGGACGTCTGGTTCCCATCACCACCACTGCGGACATTGTTTGTCTAGGATTTCACTTTAAACCACTCTGACTGACTTTGCTTACATCTTAACCGCTAATTATGCAACACTATCAGTGGAATTCCCCTTTAACCTGCACTGCTTTGGAATGTTGGAATAAATTATGAATGTTATATACATGTTTTTTGTCCATATTTTTTATTACTGTCTATATACATATATACATATTTATTACTGTATATGATCCAATCCAGAGGAGATTCCGTGCTATGATCGTAACTGATCTGAATAGATTTTAGAGATTTACACCAGCCAGACGCTTCATTTTAGCCTCGTCCTGAACTGTGCTGAGCCGGGTTCGTCACTGATGGTGATGGTTTCTTTCATCGATAGTCCACATCTGTTGCTGGTTTGCTGGAAGTGAGGTGAATGGATCTAATGTCATTATGAGCAGGCGGTCATTTTTGAGAGCGATATGCAATCTGTCCAGCCCCCCACTGTCTCCGTTAATGGAGCCCTCAACCTGTCCCTGCAGCTCAGAACGGGGCTATATCTCTCTGAGCGTGTGTGCTTCGCTGTACATTGCTGGTTATTTATCGCACTGTTTGCTGTCAGACAGTGACCGTCTGGATGATGAGGTGGAGGAGAGAGTGTGTGAGAGCGAGAGAGAGAGAGCGAGAGAGAGCGCGCGAGAGCGAGAGAGAGAGAGAGAGAGAGAGAGAGAGAGAGAGAGAGAGAGACCAGATTTAGATTGTTGCAGTCCTCAGGCATAAATCCACTCCAGGTTTTCCATTCAGCTCCATTGCAGCGAGCCTGAGAGCTGCTGGGACTATAAAACACATCAGTACTTAAAGAGCGAGAGAGAGAGAGAGAGCATAGAGGAAGAGAGTAGAGAGATAGAGGGAGAGAGAGATAATAAAGGGAGAGAATAAGGAAAGAAAGAGGAGAGAGAGACTAAGAGAGAAAGGATAGAGGGAGACAGAGAGAGAGATGGAGTAGGGAGAGAGCAAAGGGAGAAAGAGAGTAAGCAGAGAAAAAGAGAAAGTAGAGAGAGAGAGAATAAAGGGAAAGAGGAAAGAGACAGAGCAGAGAAGGTTCAAGACAAAGAGAGAAAGCGTGGAAGCAAAGGGAGAGAGAGAATGTACAGAAGGTTAGTGAAAGTACGGAGAGAAAGAATGTAAATGTAAAGAAAGATAGAAGAAAGAAAGACAGAAAGAAAGCTAGAGAGAAGAAAGAAAATAAGAGTATAGAGGGAGAGATGGGAGGAGAGGAGATGGAGGGAATTAAAGGGGAGAAAAGACAGAGAGAGGGAGAGCACTTTGAGACAGTAGAGAGAGAGAGGGAATAAAGAGAAAAGTACAGAGGGAGAGTGAAAGAATGTACAGAGGGAAAGACAAGAAACGAAGAAACAAAGAATAAACAAAATATGGGTAAGAGAGAAGAGAGAGGGGAAGAAAGAGAGAGTACAGAGGGAAAGAATAAGGGGAGAGAGAAAAAGTAAGAGTATAAAGGGAGAGAGACAAAAGATAGACTGAGAATGTATGCATAGATTGAAAGAGTGCAAGAAAGTTAAGAGCGCAAGCAAGAGAGAGAAAGAAAAGGCAGAGAGAGAGAGAGCGAGAGAAAGAGAGAGAGAGAGAGAGAGATGCTAACAACCTGCTGTGTAATCGCCTAGATTTAATCACCAAACCTCTCTCTCTCTCTCTCTCTCTCTCTCTCTCTCTCTCTCTCTCTCTCTTCCACTCTTTCCCCCTCGTCCTCTAATTTCCCTGCTCTAGTCTGGCTTATGTGCGTTAATCCCATCATTGCTTGTAGCGGGCTGTGATTGGTAATTACTCCTGCTGTAATAAGCGCAGGCTGTGATGGACAGTTTGATTAGGGTGCTCTGTTCCGCGCTCTGTGAGCTCTAGTCTTACTGTTACTACTTTGTCAGGATGGATTTACAGGATTAGATGGAGTGTGTGGTGTTCGGAGTGTGTGTTTGGAGGGGGGTGTAGAAGTATGCACAGTTTTGTTTAGCCTGTATTGTGCTAAGATGCTTCACCGTTCTACATTCTTCGACTGTTCTATTCACTCAGACATTCAAAGTTATTTAAACACCTGCATAACTAGGTTAATATTGCTCTTGCAGGTAAACCGTTATCACGCACTAAGTACACTCTTTGGAGAATGTTCCAATAAATGACTGATATATACATCACCATATTTCACTCCTCTCCATGTAAACTGGGTTAAGCATTTCCCTGACCAATCACGAGGCTGATGCCCCGCCCACACAAAACAGTTTCAGAGTTGGAGAATCTAGGCAAGCTAATGCTAACCCAGCATAACCACCCATTCATTCATCTGTATACATGCCATCATTGCTCCATCAACAGAAAAAGAGAGACAGAGACAGAAACAGAGAGAGAGAGAGAGAGAGAGACAGAGACACAGAGACACAGAGAGAGAGAGAGAGAGAGAGAAACAGAGAGAGAGAGAGAGAGAGAGAGAAAGACTGACAACCTGCTGGATAATTGCCACCTGCTTGGACCTAATCACCATACCTCTTCTCTGAAAGTTGAGGGATGCCCTTTCCTCGTTTCCTTGTGTTCCGGAATATCAGCAGCGAAAAACTAAATATTCCCCGTCTTCCTGTGGAATCCGTGCGTGGGTTGACGACTGCCTGGATGGTAATAAAGTCATCTGCTAAAGTTTGAACACAAATGGCAGGTTTTGTTAACATGTCCTCTACAGGGAGCAAACATAAACACACCTCTGCAAATTTATGGCAGAATGTCGATTTATTCACGGAGTTTAACACAAATAAATACCGTTATCACAGGCCAGATACACTCATCATCAAACGAGAAGCTGCATCCAGAAGCAAGTGTCAGATTGCAATGCTATTCGGAGAGATAACAAAGGTTACCAGGAGCAATAAATGATGATAAATTATCACTGATATGGGCAATATTTACTGAGCTACACATACAGAAGTAGGGTCTCTCGGTGTGGCATCAGGCCACCATGTTTGCTAATGCACTATGCCAGACGTCTAGTTGTAGAGGTTCCTAATGGTGTCCTGTGATAATCCATCCCATGGAGCTTGAATATCCTCACACAGTTCCTGAAGATTGTGCGGTAGGGGTAGAGGTGGAGCGACACCAGGCCTTCTGGACATGTGACCATGGTGCCTCCATACACGGGTTCCTTGGTCATCTCCACCAAGACCAAAGCAATGCCAGTGGTGCTGGCTCTAACGGGTTGTCTCATGGACAGCATCACTGCTCGCTGAATGTCCACAATCGTGGCTGTTGGGTCACTCAGGTACAGCAATAAAGCGAAACTGAATCCTTTTCATGTCTCACAATGTCAAACCTACCCACCAAGTTTCATTGGGTGGGTTTTGCTGTCCATCCTGGATGACAGTTTAGTCATCATCCTCCTCTCTACCACCCCCCTCCACCGGGTCAAGACAGAGCTGCCCTTCTTGATCAGTTCATCAATTCTCTTCCTGTCTGTAGCCGAAATGCTGCTACCCCAGCAGACCACTCCATACAAACTTGCTGATCCCACCACGCTGCTGAAAAAGGTCTTTAAGGAGTGGCCCCTGCACCCAGACAAATTTATGGGAATTTTTGACCATTCTTCCAGAAGCACATTTGTGAGGTCACATACTGATGTTGGATGAGAAGGCCTGGCTCGCAGTCTCTACTCTAATTCATCCCAAAGGTGTTCTATCAGATTGAGATCAGGCCAGTCAAGTTGTTCTACACCAAACTTACCCATACATGTCTTTATGGACCTTGCTTTGTGCACTGGTGCGCAGTTATGTTGGAACAGGAAGAGGCCATCGCCAAACTCTTGGTATGCCGACGCATTAAGACTTGCTTTCACTAGGGGCCGAGCCCAACTCCTGAAAAACAACCCCACACCATAATCCCACCTCCACCAATCTTTACACTTGGCACAATGCAGTCAGACAAGTACTATTCAACAGTCAACCACCAAACCCAGACTCGTCCATCAGATTGCCAGATGGAGAAGCCAGCGGTGGCGCTTTACACCACTGCATTCGGCACTATGCGTTGCGCTTGGTGATGTAAGGCTTGAATGCAGCTGCTCGGCCATGGAAACCCATTCCATGAAGCTCTCTAAGCACTGTCCTTGAGCTGATCTGAAGGCCACATGAAGTTTGGAGGTCTGTAGCGATTGACAGAAAGTTGGTGACCTCTGTGCACTATGCGCCGCAGCATCTGCTGACCCTGCTCTGTCATTTTACGTGGCCTACCACTTCGTGGCTGAGTTGCTGTCGTTCCCAATCGCTTCCACTTCGTTATAGTACCACTGACAGTTGACTGTGGAATATTTAGGAGCGAGGAATTTTCACGACTGCACTTGTTGCTGCACAGGTGGCATCCTATCACGGTACCACGCTGAACCACGCTGGGAGCGACCCATTCTTTCACTAATGTGTGTAGGAGCAGTCTGCATGCCTAGGTGCTTGGTTTTATACACCTGTGGCCATAGAAGAGATCAGAACACTTGAATTCAATGATTTGGATGGGTGAGTGAATACTTTTGGCAATATAATGTAGCAAATCAACAATAACATGCCCAGAGACTTGCATATGACTTGCATATGACATAGTGAAATTACTGCTATTGACTGCAAGTGACGATCAATGGCCTCGTATTCCTAGAACAGAGTGTGTCCAAGTTATCAGTGCTCTGGAAACATTAATTTAATGCCCCCTACATTGACTTATTATTCAAGCAAAGCATTAGTTACTCAATAAATATTGACTTAACAAGCTCATATTTCAGTCAGATTCCACTGTGAACACCCTCGCAACACTCATATGCGGCCGACGCATTCACGTCTGGTGTAAATATAGCTTTAGACCAGAAACTGCACGGCTGGGAATGTGTGTGTGTGTGCACGAGTGCTGCTGTTTTGGCACTGCCAGGCTTCAGTCAGTTCTTGTGATTTATGCGCGACTGCCCACAGGAAAAAGTGCAGGAATTCGCCAATCAGAGCGAGTCATTCATCAGGACTCAGACAGGCTATACATCCCTCAGCACTGTGTGTGTGGAGGGATGGTGTTGGCAGGGTTGAATCATGACTATTACAGCTAGGCCTTTACTTTCAGACAGAAATGCCAAAACAATAAAAAAGGAAAAACAGCAATAATGCTAATTTCTTCTACTAACTATATGGGATTCGGGTCGTATGTTAGCACTAAGCTAATTCACGTGAACGTTTTATGGCTGTTCTTGACTAAACATGGTTATTTGAGGCTGTAAAATAGATTCCATGCTCCATTTGGGGCTTAACAGACATATTAAAGGGCTATATACACTACTTCCCTTGATGTCTACTCATGACATATGACTCTCCTTGTGCCTCAGAATTCAGCTGTGCCTTTGAGAATGACATATGTAATCGAGCTCTGTTCTGATCGGCTTCCCTGTATTGCACATCATTCAAAAACCAGTCCAGGTTGAAAGGCTCCTTGAAACCTCAACATAAATGGGCGGGACTGCAAACGTGCATAGTGGCCTCACGTAAGCACCGACTTCGGAACAGCTTTCTCTGAAGGCCTGTAAAGCCCTGATGTTCCTCACTGGGTGCTGGGGTTACTAACTTGCACTCTGGCGCCCTCTACTGTCAGTGGCAGTATCAAGCCTTCAGGAGCAGGACCAGATTCCCACAAAGCGCTTGCTTCTCACAGTCCAGCTAGCTTCCGTTTTCCATCATCCACACTCAGCTTCCCCTGTAAGATAGCGCCAACGAGCCCTACACTAATCACAGCTGAGCCCAGCACACTAATTAATTAGGCTAATTAACGCTAGTCGAAATACGAGCATCAGGTTCCATCCCCAGCTGCCAGAGGGTCCGCTCTGATGGATGGGGCCACGCGTCCTGGAGACGGCCAGTCCCGCAAAAATAAACCTCTTTACTCCATGAATTTGTCACGGTTCGGGATATGCAGCCCCTTTCAAGTGTTTATCCAGGCTCGATGCTGTGGCTCCCTGTTCCCCCTCTGGGTTCTCTCTGAGGAGTTCTCCACTGTCTTTCGCTTTTTAACTGAAGCAACAGAGACTTAGCCTAGGAGACTAGCGCTGGAACCTTACAAGCTGCCGTGAATGTTCTGCAAAATGTTCTGTCAAGAGGCGTTTTGGCCTAAAACTGGAGTTCAGTATGCTAGTTTCTGATTATGCAGTGTTCTGTAGCACAGTCTCATCACCCTCTGCCTCATCAATCCGACAGAATTCACGCACTTATATCCTTTTCATGTTTTCGTCCATCAGTGTTCATTTACTGCAGTACCCAGCATGCATTACACAAATACGTCGTGCAGCAACTGTGGATCTCCACAGAGGTCCAGAGAAGCCGTGAAGTAGATATAATTTGTTGGGCTGTTTTCTAGATCTAGAGACTTAATTGTCTAGAGATCTCAAGATAATGGAAGTTGTTTTCTCTATATCACTGCTTATTTTTCTTGTGATCTCAAGATAACAAAAGTAGTTATCCTTTAGATCACAGCTTCTCTTTCTTGTGCTCTCAAGATAACAAAAGTAGTTATCCTTTAGATCACAGCTTCTTTTTCTTGTGCTCTCAAGATAACAAAAGTAGTTATCCTTTAGATCACAGCTTCTCTTTCTTGTGATCTCAAGATAACAAAAGTAGTTATCCTTTAGATCACAGCTTCTCTTTCTTGTGCTCTCAAGATAACAAAAGTAGTTATCCTTTAGATCACAGCTTCT
>CM067496.1:3129548-3171688 GCA_034552555.1 Semaprochilodus insignis | reverse complement strand
CAGCTTGTTTTTCCTGTGATCTCAAGTTAAAGAAAGTTTTTTTTTATGTAACTTTACTTTGAATTTATTTTGGAATCTCATTACCATAAACTTGTGATCTTGAGATAACAATCCAGAAAATGAAAGCTACCTCATGGCCTCTCTTGACTTCCGTAAATCTCTGTGCTCTCAACCAATCCTGCCTGCTTGCCTAGCTGCTGAGGTATACGCTGCTAAATACAGTCAAGCTAGGACTAGTGGTACTTACAAAACGGTGACGAACAGAGCGATTCTAATTTAATCCAGCTAAAAATGAACATGTTTAATCCTTTCTGCTAGAGAAAAGAATCCAAACCGTGGTATAGTATCTGGATAGCCATGTTTACAGCAAATGTAAGGTTAATTTTGTATATGGCCAGAGATTCTCTTTATTATCTACATTTTGTTGTTTTCCTCTTTTTCCTGCTCCGCTTTTAAATATGCTTTTTTTGTATCCTGACTGTTGCTGTGTTGGATTGTCTTTACAAACCACTAGCAAAAACTCCATTCAACTTAACATACAAACATTTAGAGCATGTTTTTACATCTGTGCGTGAAAAGTCGCATTAGCTTTTTGTCAACTAGTCAAGCTAGCAATAGCCATAACACACAAAAATTAAATTAGCCTGGTGTGATTAGCAACTACTTTAAGCATGGCAGTGTAGCATTTTAACCCCACCTTACTTAGTGACTGTAAACACACATTTACAGTTTCGTTGGACTGAATGAGACTGTAGAAAGAATGCCTTAGTGTGCAGCGTGTGGATAGATGGTTTTGCAGCTGGAGTAGGCGCTGGGAGCTTGCTAGCTGCTAACGCTCTGTGTTTAATATTACCATTCTCCTTGTAGCTCAGCAGTAAGCAACAGTAGGCAGCCGAGTCTCAGCAGATTGCCCGCTCTTCTATCCTCGGCTCCATTAAAGCCTGCTTTAATTTGCGACGCCTGTTCTTCTCCTTTCGGCTTCTTTACATCCTTCCATCTCTCTCTCTCTCTCCCTCTTTCTTAGTTGGCCCTCCTCCCCTTGTCCATTTAATGAATCTCCTGAACGATATTTTTTGTATTAAAGCAGCTTATCCTTTCTACGGAAACAAAAGCGCTTTCCGTCTTGGCCCCATCCCCTCCTCCATTCCTTCTATTTCCCTTTCTGTCTCTCTCTATCAGTCTCTCTCTCTCTCTCTCTCTCTNCTCTCTCTCTCTTTTCTCTCTCGCTGTCTGTTTCTCTTTCTCTCTCACTCTTCCTCTCTTCTTTCTCCTTTCTGTCTTTCTCTTGTTTTTCTCCAACTCTCCCTGCATCTCTCTCTTATTCTGTACATCTTGTCTTTCTCCTGTTTGTCTCTCTACCTCTTTCTCTCTTTCCTTCTCCATCTTCCTCTCTCTTTTCCTGTTCATTCACATTGTTTTCTGTTGTCTTTCACTCTTTATCTCCCTTTGTTCTCCATTTCTCCCTCTCTTCTGTCTTTCTCCCATTTGTGTCTGTCTTTCTACGTCTACCTCCCTCCCTTGTTCTTTTTCATTTTCTTTTTTCTCTTCATTTAGTTTCTTTCTCTTTCTGTCTTCTTTTTGCGTCTCTTTCTGTTTCTCACTCACTCTTTTTTCTTTTTTCTCCTCATTCTGTTTCTTTTTCCTCTTCATTCTATCTTGTATTTTCTATCTTTCTTTGTCTCAGTGTTCTCATATTTTTGTCACCCCCCCCACCTATCTCATGCTTTCCTCCCCTCTCTTTTATTCTTTCCTTTTCTTTCATTCTCTACTGTCTAATTCTATCTCTTTTCTCTCTGTTCCTCTTTGTCTTTCCACATCTCTCTCTCTCCCTCTCTCTCTCCCTCTCTCCCTGTTTCTGTCCATCTTTCTTTCTCTACTGTGTTTCTCCCTCTTTTCTTGTCTCTCTCTTATTTTCTCTTCTGTCTCTGTTTCTCTTTGTCTTTCCAAATTCCTCTCCCTCTCTCTCTCTCTCTCTCTCCCCATTTCTGTCCTTCTCTTTCATTCTGTACTGTCTATTTCCCTCTTTTCTTGTTTCTCTCTTATTCTCCCTTCTGTTTCTCTCTGTTCCTCTTTGTCTTTCCACATTTCTGTCTCTCTCTCTCTCTCTCTCTCTCTCTCTCTCTCTCTCTCTCTATCTCTCTCTCTCGTTCCTTGTTTAAGTACAAATAGGCAGTTGCGTCTCTTCAGTAATTGCACATGAATTATTGAGTAATGGCTTTCCTTGGCAGGTTTATGAAAATGAGACAGGCATTGACGGTGGGGGGCGCAGGGGGGAGAAATACCTGCACTTTTTTTTTCATTCTATCCATTCTATCTGACCCCTCTCCATAGAATCCATTTAGCTGGGTTTGAGAGAGGTATTTAAGATAGCTGAGCTGGTTTGCTTTTGTGCATAAAGGTCTGATTTGCACATTTATTATTAGTTTATTCATTCAGCGTTTTCTTACAAGCGTGTCACTCCTGCAAACCCTTGCATTCAAAAATGTTAACATCGTGCGGCGCTGAATGGAGAGCCACTCCAGTTCATTCATGGCTGAAATGCTACAGAAATAATACATCTGTTGTTCTGTCGCACAGTGAAACTGGCTTGCGGAGGCGCACGAGGGACGCTCACCCGAGGTACGAACGCTATTTCCAGTACTCATAACCCAAGTTAATGATCTGTGCAGTTTACCAGCACAAAATGNTATTTCCAGTACTCATAACCCAAGTTAATGATCTGTGCAGTTTACCAGCACAAAATGTGCCAGCTGCACATGATTAATGGTTGATTAATCACCTTTTCGTCCTCAAACTCCAGCTACGCAGACAACTTTGACAAACTGCGCGTTTGGCCAAATGGTGAGGGCTCGCTTAGTTTACTGTTAAATACAAAATGATAATCATATCGTGGTCAGGCCAGCAAATTAAACCTATGCCTCATTACCTTCCCAATCCTCTTATTGGGTTAATTACTTTCTGCAACCCAATCCTCATCATTATTTCCCGCTGCTACTGTACAACATTTCGACATTTAGGCTGGAAAGGCTTAGCATGTAGCATTACAGGGAGCTAGCAGTGACGGAAAATCAGCTTGGGATCATTTCTCGGCAATAAAATCCATCGACGCAAACATGGTGCGTGAAATCTCTCAATGACATGTGGCCCTTATAGGGATGAAAGATGGAACCATCGCTACGTCTGTTGAAAAAAAACATGCCTATGCCTACAGCTCCTACAGTAGTGCCACAGTGCTCTCCGGAGTCAGGTTGTCTTCAATGAAGAAATTAGAGTAGAAGAATGATGATTCAGCTCTAGAGTAAGCACTCACACACATTTTGGGGGCTCCTAGAAGACGCTTTAGTTGCTCAAAATCCTCTAGCAGTTTCCTTGAGTAACCAAAAGGCTTGGTGAGCATCTACAGTACATCCATTAAAGGCATGACTGAAGTGTAGTTTGCGTATAGGTTCACTGTGACCATGTGTCCATATACCGTATCTCAATAAGACCATGCTGGATAAAAACGCCACCTTAAGGAACCTTATGTATGAGCTTTCTCTGAGAACTGCCCTTTTCTAAAGGGTTCCCGGAGGTTCCCAGGGTGGTGAGCTGAGGAAAGTTAGCGAGCTCCCAGACTATCTAGATACTTCAGTTTGGCTTGCTGTCTCTAGGTGAAAGAGTATACACTCGACTGCTAAACTTGTTTGTCTTCTATATGATTTTGTTCAACAGCTGAAGTAAGAGCTAGCAGTAGCTGGGCTAATGCTAGCCTATAGCTTCCTGGCTTGGGTACCAGTCAGCATTGGTTGACACCAAAGGGATTCCCAGTGGTTTGATGGAGCATTTGCATGAGTATTGTAGCGAGAAATGCTGTTAAACCGAAATTCTGATAAAACGATGAATTTAAAGGATAGAAATACAGTTCTTTCAGACATACACTCTTAAAAACAATGGTTCTTCCGGGATTCTTGACTTGGAAGTATAATAAATAACTTTAAATGTTGTAGAATCTACCTTATGCTAAAGTTCCTCAGCCCCCCACATCTCATTTACACAGAAAAGAACATTCTATTGAAGGCTCTTTGGTCCAAAGAACCCTTTCTGGCACCTTTACTTTGAAGGTAGCAGAATTTCTGATAGGCAGACATGCATATAGCAAGTCAACTACAACACAAAAGAATCCTCCCGAAGCTCTCTGGACTTGAGCACCAGCTGGCAAACCCTCGGTTTTATTTGTTCAAGCACAAAAGTCTCGATTTGACCTATCTCTTATCCCCAAAGCGCTACATCTCCCTGCTGCTGAAGTGATAGCTTCATCGGGGTGACGGTGACCCCGTCTGAAAGAGGATCCACGCATCAGATGAAAGTCTGCTTCCTCGCCCTTATCTCCGCCCTGCTGTGGACAGCTTGACATTTGAGGGTTTTCTGTTGCCTTTCAGGATCTTCTGATAAACGCCCGGCCTTTATTGCTGATCCAGGACCGGCTCTCTACCACCAAAAGCTAAGCTTAAATGACGGAAGAAAAGCTGATCTGAGGTCAGCTGGACAAAAGCACTGTCTATAGCCTGCCTGGATGTTCAAATCTGGGTCACCCAGTGCTCCCAAGACTCGAGGAGTCTGACAAACCTCCGGAAAACAAAGTGTGCATGTTGGAAGAACCTGGAGAGTGGAGAGTGCCTCGGCACATCACAGCCAAACTGAGGCTGTGGTAATCCAGTGGGGATCAGTAGCCAGGATGGGGAATTGGGACCAAAAAAGGTTTATTCCGAACAGACTTTTGAACAGGGAACGGAAGAAAGAAACTCAAAGAATGCTCTGGAGTTACTTTGAGGGGAATCTTGCTTAAATCCATAAGAAAGACCCCTGGGGTAAAAGTGCCAATACCCAAAAACACACACGTCCATGGGCGCATACAAACCGCACACACATAGGGCTCCTCAGAAGATGTAGCTGTACGCTTTTATTCACAAAGCGCTCCCTTGGCTCACTGCTCTTAGCTGTTTTGTGGGTCAATAAATTTTGGTCAATTCCAAGGAGGCCTTTTTTTCTTCTGTTCTATTTAGCCTTCCTCTGTGAGTCTTGTTTTCGAAAGGCTGGACGAAACTGTGGGCAGTCCAGCTGTGGGAAGTGGAGAGAGCTTGTGAAGATTACTGTGTCGTTATGCACACATTGCCATTTAACGCTAGATATGAATGGTCGAATACCAATGACCATCAGAAATGGGGAAACAGTGGAAACTCCTAATGTGCCTGGTTAAGGTCTCTTACTAAAGTCAAACGTCAACGAACAAATTAATATCAAATAATTACAATCTAAGAACAGTAGGCAAGTTCTCTAGGATTCCACATCCAGAGAAAACTAAAAAAATGTGTTGTACATTCCTGAAGCAACTGTACCAACACCTGGGATACCTCTAACTTTATAATATGTTGCAGCCTATTTGAAAATTTGAAAACCTCTGAAATCAAGAGATTGTTGGAAAGAGGGAATCGTTCATAATTTCTCAAACCAAAGACGAAAGAGAGGAAGTGTAAGATCTAACTCACTGTACGGAAGAACACAATACCAAACTCGAACGGAGCATTTCCATAGAAAGAACAGTTAAACCAAACATTTATTTGGCTATCAAAACAGCTGGGTGATTAGCCAGCCAATGGCAGATTAGCAAACCAACATTTGACCCCCTGAATACCTGGGGATATGTCTCATAGGCCATATGTCCAAGGCCTTTGCGTACAAAAGTCGATTTTCTTTTCTTTTTTCTTTCTTATAGTTGCTGTTATAGAGCTGCCACAGAGCGCTGTGTAGTCATATAGAATTTACATTATACCGATTTCTCATCTGTAAAATATGCAGGCTGTATGCAAAGGCCTTGAGCTTGCATTTGTGAAGAACCTCAGGCTACAAGAACCGATGTGGTCCACCTTGTCTGTACTCGTCTTGCTTGAAGAATGCGGTCCAGTTGCAGTAAAGTGAACCACTTTGGAAGCTCGGCCGTGCTTCCAGAGTGAACCAGAATGCTTTTTGACCTCAATGGCTTAAAATTCCTTTGAGACCTGCGAAGGCCGCGTTGCTATTTTGCGATTTGATTAAATTGTAAATTTTGACATTTTTTAAAAATCAGCTGCCACGCCAAAGGGGTCATGTTGTACTACAGAATGTGAAATTCAGTAGTGTAATGTCCTTTTGTGGCCAGGCTCCCCGGCCTTAAACAGCAAATCTACAGCAGCAATTCCATCCCCCATTTCCAGCAAATTGGAAAAAAAGCTGGCGAATCTCTCTCTCTCTCTGTCTCTCTCTCTCTCTCTCTCTCTCTCTCTCTTTCTCTGTTTCTCTCTGTCTCCTTCTCTTTCTCTCCTATCAGTCCACACTGGCGAGCCATTATCAGAGATGCGACGGTGCCATTATTCCTTTGAGTGTCAGTGTGCGTGGAGTTTGGATAATAGGCTTGAAAAAACACCCACAGGTTTCCTTTAATGAGAACTCTCACTGTGGCAGCAGCTAACAGCGCTAACCAGCCGCCTTTGCCGCTGCTCACTCAGCCGTGCCGCTTCGAAATGCCACAGCCAGTGTGCTAGTGCCATATCTACATGCCTCAACCCCTGCTGCAAGGCTAAGTGGGCACATGCATTAGCACCGAGCGCTGCACTGGCAGCCAAACCCCGGTTGACCCGAGCACTCTAGCTTGTGTTCCATCAGGCATCGGTAGCCAGTCTTTCATGGTTAGCCGAATGGCGCTGTGACGCTAATTAGCAAGGCCTCTTAAGGTAAAATGTCACCCGAATCAAATGTTAATTGATCTACGGCGTGAGGCGGAGGCTATCCGGCCTCCTGTGGCAAACAGCGCCATAGTAATTTGCCTTGCGCTCGGATTTGAATTAAGATTATGAGTCTGGGAGTGCCGCTAATGTTTTATTCCTTCTTAGTAGCGCTGCTGCTAGCGCAGGTGCTTCTCTCTCTCTCTCTCTCTCTCTCTCTCTCTCTCTCTCTCTCTCTGCTTTTTTCATCTAAATGGATGTGTAGCTGTGGCCAGTGTGGCTGACACATGAGCAGTTTGAGCACGAGTGGTGAATTATTCATCAGAGGCGGACATTTGAGTGAAACGCTAAGCTAAATCTCATGCTAACGGTGTGAGCAAGCAGCCTGGTGTGATTTAGAGCCGGCCGCAGCCAGCGCTGTTTATGTTTGTGTGTGTGTTTGTTTGTGTGTGTGTCTGTCTGTGTCTGGCTGTATGTGTGTGCGTGCATAGTAATGTGTGTGTCTATGCGGAAGCGAGCAAATGAGTCAGTATGGACAGCTATTTTGGCGTATGCTACTCATCCACTCCTGCTAATGATATGTCTGGCAATAGCTCAGGAGAGCTGCTGAAAAACACACCACAGACCAGCATGCTTTCCATGCCTGGTTTAGGTTGGTCTGTGCTGGTTTAAGCTGGTTGACCAGCATGCCAGCATCAAAACACAACATATGTAGGTTATTGCTGGTGATCATCACATGAACTTCCATTGCTGATGACCAGAATACCAACATCCGAAACACAACCTATCCTGGTTTTGATGGTGACCAGCCATACTGGTTCTTCTTGCATGGATGACAAGTATGTATGGAGAAGGGTCACTGAACACCCAAGTTTAGAGATTAAAGTGGTAGTTTGGTGGAAAACGTTACCATTATCTCAAATGTAGTAATTCAGTCAACACTTGACTGACTTGACTTTGACATCTGTACTTTTAAGTTGCAGCTACGCAGTTAAGGTAGTAATAGAAGCTTATTTAGCCTCGTCCGACTTGTATACCTAATTCATCACACATTTGCTTCGTGTCCAGTCTTTAACGGGAGGCTCCAGCCCTAAATAAAACAATTTACCATGACTACATCTCTTGTACGTAGCTAATTGCACCCTACACCAGTGCCCTAGTAGTATGTAGACTGAGATCTTACAGTTTGTAAGGGTGGAAACGTGTGGTGCAGGAGCTAGGAGGGGGAAGGAGGCCTCTGTCCCTGGCTTCTCTGGAGACACACGCTCAGTACACGCTCCATGCGGGGTAGAAGTGGCATTTAATGGCACCAGTCACCAACACATCTCACCATTACAGTCCGGTTAACTTAGGAGTAGGTACATCAGACTGGAGGCTATGCTACAGCTAGCTCCTTCGTCCCGCACACAGAGAGCTACAGCTCAGCACGCATGCGCAGCAGTACAGTACATGCAAGCAACCGTTACAAGTTACATAAACATCTACATAAACCTTCTTTTGGCGATGTATCTTGAAGGTGGGAGGAGCTTATGAACAACAATAAGCACTTTTGGGTGGATATGGTAGGCTAATGCAGAAGGAAGCTAGCTAGCGTTACCACTAGGAAGCCGAGTATCACATCCGCATTAGCCTTTATGAGTGGCTACGCTAGAAGTCCAGATAATTTCACATTAATTTTTATTACTTATGAAATCTGTTCTGGGTATTATAGTACACTGAACAAAGAACACCGATGTTCAAAAACATAAACAGGAATTTTATGCCAGAGTGCCCCTGAAAGTAAACTCAGACTTGCCTATGTGGATTCCGACACGTGTCACAGCTTAAAATGCTGCTTGTTGTAACAGCTTGAAGCCCGGATTTGATCCATTTTCATAGATAACCGTATGGAAAACAAACTTCAAGTACTAAATATGTCTTGGCTAATTGACTACATTCAGAGATGAGTTGTCTAAATTACACCTCTTTTTGCAGTACTGTCGCTCCAAGGCATCCCCTATTGCTTTCTAAACCACAGTGGCCTTTTCAGAATTATCTGAAAGCTTACAAAAACTTCCCCAAGTCTGAAGCCGAGTTTTGCCTCCCTGTGTAATTTTGCAATGCATTGACATTTGAGAATGCAGGGCAGCTACCACAGAGAGATTCCCCACGACACTCTATTAAAGAAAGCTGACTTGGTGTTGTGCAGCTACAACGATATTTCGCTCTCAGCAGCGGGATCTGTTGAGAATAATAAATTATTGACACCTCTGCTAATTTGTTTCTTCAACCATGGCTGCCTCTCCCTTAGGGGTTAGAAAGTTAGCGCAGGCTTTCACGCTCAGGTCACACAGCAGAACCCAGGCAGGGGGTTACATGTAAATAATACAGGGGAGTGGCAGGTTGGAGAGGGGGTTGGGGGGTGTTGAAGAGGCCAGATTGGCATTCATGGTTGAGTGTTCTTTCCTATTTTCTCCTTGGCTGCTGAGCGCAGGATGAGTGGCGGGCCGGAAGAGCCAGAGAAATCTCTCCAGATATTAAAAGTGACAGATTTGTATTCTGGGTGTGGGTGCGTGTGACCTGAGTAGCCCTCCGCACTCACACAATCAAACATGGACCCTGACGAAAGCCTTGGTTCCCAGGCGGCCCCCCGGTAGCCTTCATATCCCAGGACGTCTCACTCTCACAAGGCCCGACAGCAGGATTAATCGACCCGTCTATGCTCCAGCAACAGATGCACTGTTTCATAGCTACTGTGGCCAGGGTGAAGAAGTTTTACAGAACGCTGGCAGAATTCTCATTCAACCTAATGAAGTTCCAATTGTGGCAGCATGGTGGCGCAGTGGGTACCACTATTGTTTTACAGCAAGAAGGGCCTGGGTTCAATTCCTTTGCATGTTTTCCCCTCCCGCAGTCCAAAGACATGCAGTCAGATGAACTGGAGGAGCTAAATTGTTGCCCTTTAGGTGTTTGTGGTGGCCCGTCCATTGTTTGTGTTTCTTGCCTTTTGCCCAATGAGCACTGGGATAGGCTCCAGCACGCCCTACAATGGTTTGACAATTATAACACTTGAACATTTCACATGCATTCAAATATTAAACATAAATATCATTTTGACCTGAATAACGCACACTAAAATTTGGTATTTCAGTACAAAAAACTAGCTCGGTTAAGCACCACAAAGTTCCACAAGCTTGAGTAGGATCTTTGCCAAAGTTCTGTTTTCTTCAGTATGGTTACTTTGCCGCTAGTATGGAGTTTAGGAGCTCAGCCATAACATAGCAACAAAGTAGTCACAAAAGTAGCCTATGAACACCAATGGTCAATAATAAGTTCAATCCCTGTCAGTGCCGCAGCCATCCAACAGGTCACGCTGTCTGCTAACCAGTGCAGGCAGCAGCTAATGTTCTCCTCCAAGCATGTTGAGCTGTATATTGACATTGTGCTAGTGGGAGCCATTGTGGTAGCGCATCTTGTCTCTCAAATTTACCTGCTAGCCTTCCCAGCCATATAGCAGCATGTGATAGGAGGAGACCTAACCAGTAGCTGTGGGTAGGTGGAATTGACTAAGACTAATTTGAGCAATGTGTTATTCACATACTAAAATTAAGGTACTTTATCTTATTTCTTTACATCCACTTATAATGTTTATGTGGCTTTATATCATTGCTGTTCAAAGAAAAACGTGTATCTCTATTTTTTTCGATTTTTACTTCTATGCATCACTTACACAGCCGCTATTTACATTCTGTGAAAATTTCATGATGAATGGACCAACAGAAATGGCCCAAAATAGCTTGGGAAAAAGTCTGGTTCCATTGACTTACATTAAAATGAACATTTTTTGTGCTCTCCTGTAAAGTTGACACTTGTTTTTCTTTGAACAGTGACGATGTCTTACAAACAGTTAATCGTTTTACATGACCATTTTCCAGCTTTTCTTTAAGTCCAATTATATAGGTTGCTTTTTGTTACTGGGTTTTTAAGAGTGATATTTCGCTGCTGTCTGAACCAAACCTTGTATCTTCATTGTTGTTGTTTTGCAGTTTTGATGTCATTTTAAAATGCCTGTTGTCCTTTACATTGTATGTAAATTTCATGATGAACGGACCAAAAGAAATGGCGCAGAACGGTTTGGAATAGAAGTCTGGTTCCCTAGACTTGCATTAAAAGTAAGGTGTCTTTTTTATCATTTTGGATATACGAGATGCTATCTACAGCAGTGATATGTAAATGAGTACTGCTCTAATTGGTTATATCTTGAATGGGCAGAGCTAATCTGCTCTAGGCTGAATAGGTATATTTGATATGTGAACAGTGGTGCATTGTTCCTGCAGCTCAGGATCCATATATAGACGGGAGACTTACTGATATGGGCCTTTCAAAAACTGTTACGACTGCAAGTGACAGATTTATATCAATACCGGATGGAAGCTAGACCTTAAAATCCAATTGGAATGACAAATTTAAGAGCTTATTAGAAAATGAACTGAATTGAAAGTGGTAGCTACATCACAGATGCATGCATGTCAGGCAGTACTGACTCAGGGGTGCGGCTCGGTTATGGATTTTGCAGCATTTCCATAAATACAGTTTGCCGGCTCTGCTGCCCGAAAGGGAAAATGCAAGAAAATGCAGGGAGAGAATGCAAAGCCGAGGGGCACGGTGCTTCAAAATATTCCAGCTAAAGGGGCATCGACCCCTCCCTAGCCCGGCAGCGCCAGGCCTGCTCACACGTCAGCCGGGAGTTTGACTCAGGCTGGAGTCGGGATCTCTGTCTGTTGCCGTGGCAACGTGCGCCTCGCTGGCTCTCCTGTTCCTAAGTAAGTCCTCCTCAATTCCTCAGCAGGTGGGTGAGAAGGAGGGCGGGTGATGGAGGGATAATGGAGTGTGGAACAGCACAACACTGACTCTTTCTCACGTTCCCTTTCTCTCTTTCTCCTTCTTTTGTTCTCCCTCTCACTTTCTCACCATCCTTGCACTTTCTCCTTCTTTCGCCATCCTTTCTTTTCTCCTTCTCCCTCTCTGTCTGTTTTTTCCCCTCTCTCTTCCTCACTCTTTTCATCCCCCTACAGTCTCTTTGGACCTTTTCTTTTTCTCCATCCCCTCACTCTCTTCCTATCTTTCTTCCTGTATCTTCTTTCCGTTTCCTCTCTGATTTCCTTTCCTTTCTTACTCCTGCTCTCAATCTCCAACCCCCTTCCTTCTAACTCTCTTCACTCTCCCACCGTCTCGTTTTCTGTCTCCACCTCTCTCCTGCTCTGTCAGTCAGTAAATGTGGAATCACTCCAGGGCTTTTTCCCGTCATCGCTGCTCGTGTTCTTAAGCACCTTCGTTGGTACGTCAGCTGCATGCAAGCAGATCATTCTAGATTAACTCTGACATTCTTGTACGTTCAGGTCCGCCGTCAAAACCACAAACCAAATAACCCTCACCTCTCGGGATTTAAGGGCTGGATGTCATTATCTGTTGCAGCCAATTCTGTGGTATATTTGATTTCAGGATGGAAACAGAAATAGAAACAGCTGTCCTAACATTGGCGATGGTAATGTGGTTATATGTCATTGTGTGATTTTAAAGTAATACTTAGTGGGAGAATCACAGCAGTCATGAAAGGCATGCCCCCAAGTCTTCTGGCTTTGGTAGAGAGTTTGCTGCTTTGCCCCTCTACGTCAGTATACACTCCAGAGCTTGGGCCCCGGGATTAATGCCAGGTTTAGTACAGTGGCCTTGCTGCGGAACACAAGGCTGGCCCAGGTAGCGAGTCTTGGGTGGCCTCAGGTGCCATTCTCATGCCTCTCATCCAGCCTGTCATCATCCAGCCCTCTCTCGTGGCTGACATTCTCCTCCCACTGTCACTCACGGCTGCACTGTCACACTACGGTTCGAGCACTGCCTTCCCACCACCTCTTGTGGCTGCCCTTTAGTGCCCATGGGTTGGGCACCTGATACAAGATTCCAAAATACTATTTTGGAAGTAGTTAAACTATAAAGCCCAGTCATTGCTGATTAATTAATGATTGTTATTTAGTATTATTATGGAGTAGGATCAGCAAATACGTCTCTCTTACATTAACACAGCCTTTTCATGTTGGTCCAGCCCTACGGCACACCATATACCATATGTCATGTACCCGCCATTTACACAAAGTCTACTTTATCTCCTGTATGCAGATTGTAGCTACGGACCTCCTTCCATTTGGAATGGAGGGAGGGATAAAGGATGGCTACCCCTCCTTTGTTGTGAGATAGCAGTCATAAAGGAGCATTCAGCATTGACATGCCTCACTAAAGCTTTCAATCATCCAGAGGAGGCTTCTGTTGACTGCCTAGACACCGTCTCGGAGCACCTCATCGGATTACCCTCACGCTTCAACTAGCAAATGATTGTTATTGTGTAATTGAGAAAAGATCCCCCCTCACTCTTCCTCTTGTGTAGAAATGAGACGGTATCGCGCGTTGGCCGAGAAAGCTTCAGGTAATGGAGGAGGCAGCATCGATCGCAAGATTACGGCGAGGGGTAACACTGTGAAAGATGCAAAGCTGTGGGAATTACCTTTGGTCTAAGTTGGAATGAGCTGTTTTTGTATTTGCTGAGCTGGAAGGATGTCTTGTTTTGCAGATGATGTGGTGAAAAGATTGGAATGTTTGACAGGAATCTTTGGTAAAGACAACTTATGACATATTAATGTCCTATTAAAGTCATACATTTTTGATTGTTGACTTATTTAGTCTCATGATGTAACTTTTGTAACATAGTGTACAAAATTTAGTCTCATTTAGTCTCATGATGTAACATTTTGTAGAAAGTAGCAGGTCATATTGTGTCTGAAACCACATAAGCAAGTCTATTAGAAATTTGATCAGTTGCAATTTGAAGCAAGCATGTGAAGCACAAGCTAAACAGCGGATTAAAAGTATCTCTTATTTGGGCACCAATCATACGTTGCATTTGCAAAACAATTATTACTGATTTTTATAAACTACGTAGTGTCAGTACTGCTGCTTTGGGATGAAGCCAGTCTATCAGTAATGGTCTATCAGGAACGGATAAGCAGCTTTTGTGGACCATTAGAAACCTTTATGGAAGAGTTTGTGGGGTTACAGACCACAGAGAAAACTGAATAACAGGGTGAATGGGGCAGACTGACCCACCCGATACAAACGCTCTTACTGCACAAAAGCCGTGAGCAAAGAAATGCAATTCTCACCAAGTCCCCTTCCAGCATGGAAAGCTTGAAAATAAGAAGAGAATAGAATATAGCATTTCTCTCACTTTACCCATTATCAGCTGATGTATTGCAAAGCTCTGATTGGGCTACAACGGGGTTGTATCAGTCTCTTTGATGTTTTTTGTTATCTGGGGGCATGGGGGCATTCGCAATGCCGAACGGCACAATGGTGTACTCAAAAAACACAGTACTTTTCCAGAAATGCGTCCTCATGGATTGATCTACTGTCCTGCTAATGACCTTCCCTTACCCACCTCCCACCAATGTCTTCTCTTTCTTCCTCCCATTAAAAATGTATTTGTCTCAGGAAGTGATGGGCAGGCTTGATAAACCTTGCACCCGCGGCCAAGGGGCCAAAAAGAAGGAAAACATTTTGCTGCTGAAAGCCTCTGTAGTGTCCTCACATATTGATCAAGGGAGGGCGTGCGGCCATTTCGTACGGTGTCCCAACACATCATGCTTCAGAAATTGATCCCGTTCATGATAGAATGCCTACACATACTCTCTTTTTGTCATCCGCCGAGCCCGAAGACTAATGTCAGGGGTGGGAAGAGAGAAAATTGGAAAGAGAATAGATTCACCCCGAGAAAAGGCTTCAGAGTCATGCTTTTTCATGTGCTAGGCAGCATTGAGGCTTCCGAAGTGAGGCTTGGGGATAGACTTGGATGCAAAACAATCTGTGGATATTTGCCAATGTTTTAGTCTATTGTTAGCCATACAGCGATGCATTTTACATCTTGAGCTGGATAACAATAGCCTATCTGTTGCTAAAAATATGCCCATGAAGTACGTCTTTGCATCTGCAGTGGCTGTAAGCATTAGCTTTAGTAGGAAGTATTTGATCAAGGGTAAAGTGTTAGATTTAACAGTATTGGTCCAGCAGTTTTAGTTTTAGCAGTTCAGCATTAGTTTAGCATCAGGAATCAACTACATATCTTCCTGTTCTTCACCTTTACATGTGAATCCCCTACAAAGTTGGGATTCATTTTCATTTCATCACACTTAAAAAAACTTCCCCACCCGTCATCTCTGTCTGAAATGAAGCCAAAGTTTATGTTAGCTCCCAGCAGGGTCCTGCGGGGCAGATTTAACGGTGCTGTTCGGAAGATGGAAAATGTAATCATGCTCTGTCTAGATCTGATAAGGCCCCTCGAGATTAATATAAGCCTTTTTGCATGGCATTTAATGGCCGGCAGTGGGGTAGCACCCGATATGTCTTCGCTACTGCTCTGTGGATGAATGTAGTGACGGGGCAGCAGGTGCTAAGGCCTAGTGAGAACCTACCAGTAGACTCTCATTATCACTCCAGGCCTTTCGTCTAGCGTACTCCTGGGCTACTTTCAGCTCCCAGTCCATCAATCAGACAGCTCACAGCACAGCAGAGGCAGGAATTAAGCCCTCCTGGTGGAAATTCTGATTTCAGATCAGCTACATCCACAAAGGTAGAGATCCCAATTTGGAAGGTCGGTGGAGGAGGCAGGTCTCAGATCAGTATAGATCTGCTGTGTATTGCATGGAAGTGAGAATTTCTGCTTGCTAGGCAATTACCTTGAAATCTTTACCTCATTGTTTTGCTGTGTTTGTGTAGAGTTCATTAAAGGTCAGTGCATGTTCTTAGCTGGATGTTTTTGGGTAGGAGATTGATATGACATTGGTGACACTGATGTGCGTAGAACAGCAACAAGACTACCACCAACCAGACAAAATCTGGTCAACAATGTTCGTGTGATCAGAGACACTGATGAATTAGGTAGAAGAAGCATGACAGACTGCACCAGCAGCTGGGCTACAAAACCCCTATATAGTGGACCTATGAGGTAGGTTGAAAGGTTTCTACTTGAGTTGCCAGTAAGTGCACTTTTCTCATTGTAATGATCTACATGTCTCAGAAACATGAGTAGAAATTTCTGGCAAAAGTAACCAGGGTTCACTCATATCCCTAATCTCCTGCTAGCTCTATATATGCCATATACACCATAGCTGATTTCTGCCTCTGATACCACCCAGCAAGTCATAATGCAAGTAATAAGGCAGGTAATAAGGCGAAAAAGGTGCTACATTACAGCAGAGCTATTTTTTTCTGGTTATTAGATATATATCCTTGTACTGCTAGGATGCAAGCATTCTCGACCCGGCTGAACTGAGAGAGTTGCTGAGCGTTATTACAGTCTGTGTGTGGCAGAAGGCCGACTGTGAGTTGAAAATAAGCAGCAAGGAGAGCAGCTGGCTTTTGATCTTTGATTGTTGCCTGAAATGGAGCAGAAATGCAGGCTGGAGGCCAGCAATGAGCCGTCCCGTTAGCCTTCCCTTCCCCTTTAGCGTTTTGGCCACATGCCCGGTCTTGAAAGAAGTTGAGTGGAGACCGTGGCAGCGGAGCTTGTGACATTCGATCAGGGCTGGTGTTTATGAAGCCTTGCCCGAACGCTTGATCAGCTTTTGCCTGTTCGTGTAATCAAATCCATTGGCATTAGCATGATGGAATTATCAAGATTCTAATTCAGCACTCTTTTCTAACGTGGCCCGATGTGTCCAGAGCCGCAGCACCGTACAGAAGTTTTACGGATTCTGACAGCGATGATGGCTGGTAGCTTAGGGCTAATGCGATTAGGAGATTGATGCTGTAATCTTGATAACCACAGGTTGCTGTATTCTCAGAGCGATTTTACCAGCCGAACCTTTAGCGCTTTGGAAGAAAGAAAAAACGTATGTAGCCAGCTTAGGCAGCTAGCCCTCCTTCTCTTTCTTCCTTTTTCTCTCTCTCTTTCTGCTGATGAACAATAATGAAGCTATTACAGCGAGTGAGGTCTCTCTGATTAGCTGCATTTAGAGCCTGCAGGCTGTAACACCATGTTTTGCAGCTCCCTCTAGATTCAGAACAGGAAATAAGGGCCAGCCATGGACCAATTTGCCTGTACATGCACACGTCTGCTAGCTGTTTGATCCTGTTTTTGGAAACGATCGAGTTTGGATGCGTCACTCTATTTGCAGATGTAAAGAGTAGTAACATCTGTGGAGAGACATGATGAGATGGAGGGAGATGTAGATACTTAAGATGAGCACAAAAGACGTAATCAGTTTCATGAAGTCTTTAGAGGGGCTAAAGATAGCAACGGGGGACATGATGAAGAGCGAGCGAGAGAGAGAGGGATAGGGAACAGAAGAGGGTAATGGGTGCCTGGACATAATTTGTGACTAATGGCCTCTTTAACCTGAAGTACTCAATTGGTTTTGCATCACTTAGAGCACTTGAAGTCTGCAATGGGGCCTGCTATGAAAAATCTCATTACTATCCAAAAATGTTTTTTTTTGCCCAATCACCTAAATCACGATAACACACAATAAAAAACATTTTCTCTTATGAAGATACCATTTTAGAGTTACAAGGTGTTCTCACTGAACCTGTAGACTAGGTAGAAGTTGTAAGATGCAGTCTTTTCCCACCAACAGATTACAGTCACCTTCTGTGACCCTCTGTGCTCGCTAGCCATGAAACAATACTAGTTTTCTCTTTCAGCTTGGTGCACAGTGCTTTTCCCTCGCTCTGTCTTTCGCTGTAGTTCCTGCAAATTAACAGACAATGGCCTCCACATACCTGCAAGCTTTCAAGCTGTTTAGAAAATGCCAGGTTAGATTAGCATGCTAGTTTGATGGTGCCTGATGTCTGCAGTTCTAAGGGTTTCCCTGAGAACGTTTACCTCAATATCACTTCAGAATTACAAGGTGCTTGTATGACAACTTCTTCGACGTTTACAGGTTCGGTTATTTGCAGTCTTTTTCCCGTACAGGTTACAATCAGTCCCCCAACCCTCCATGTGTGCTAGTCTTTATTAATGCTAGTTTTCTCCAACAGTGTGACAAAAACCTTCTGTTGGTGCTTTTCTCTTGCTCTTTCCTTTACTGTAGTTCCAGCAAATCGCCAAGCGTGTATGTAATAGAGCATGGAAAGATTAGCATACCAGTTTTTGGGGTACCTGGTGTGTGTAATTCTAAGGGTCTAGCTCAGAACATTTTCTCTTATAAAAGTACCATTTTGGAGTTACAAGGTGTTCTTACGATAGCTTCTGTGAAGCCGTGTAGTTCTCTGCGCTTGCTACTCATGAAATAGTTTCTTCCACAAGCGTGACTAAAAGCCTGCTGTTGACTTGGTGCTTTTCTTTCACTCCTCCCTTCACTGTAGTTCCAGCAAATCAGCAGGGAATAACCTCCATGTACCTTCCAGCATTCAGGCTGCTTAGAAAATGTAAGGCTAGATTAGCATGCTAGTTTGGTTGTGCCTGGTACCTATAAAAATACCTTTTCAAAGTTACAAAATGCTCTTATGATTGCTTCTGCAAGGTTTACAGGTTCAGTTAGGTGCAGTCTTTTTCCCCAAAACAGGTTACAATCAGTCCCTGTAACCCAGCGGGTGGGGAGCTGAGGGCCGGAGCCCAGCACAGCTTGGTGATTTCCCTGCTCCAGCACACCACGCAAGCCATCTAATTAGCTGATCTTTCTAATCAGGTGTAGAAAAATCACCAAACACCAAAAAAAATCACAGAATCGCCCTCCAGGACAACGCTAGTTTTTCAACAGTGTCACTCCAAGCTTGCTGTTGGATGACTTAGTGCTTTTCTTTCACTCTTCCTTCATTGTAGGTCCTGCAAATCAGAATGGCCTCCATGCACCCGCAAGCTTTCAGGCTGTTTAGAAAATGCAAGGCTCCATTATCATGCTAGTTTGATGGTTCCTGGTGTCCGTAATTTTCGCTAGGAACCTTTTTCTCCTATAAAGATATCGTTCTGGAGATACAAAGTGTTCTTACAACAGCTTCTGTGAACTTTACAGGTTCAGTTTGCAATCTTTTTCCTCCAACAGGTTACAATCAATCCTTGTAACCCTCTGTGCTTGCCCATCATAAGTAATGCAAGTTTTCTCCAACAGCATGACTAAAAGCTTGCTTTTGGATGACTTGGTGCTTTTCTCTCGCTCCGACGTTCACTCAGATCAGCAGAGAACGGCCTCCGCATACTTGCTAGCTTTCAGGCTGTTTAGAAAATGCAAGGCTCGATTATCATGCTAGTTTGATGCCGCCTGTTGTCTGTAATTTTTAAGGTAACATTCAGCACCTTTTCTCCTACCAAGAGTTTCTTTGTAAGTTGTAGTGGGCTCTTACGGCAACTTCTGTTTATAGGTTCAACTAGATGCAGCCCCCCCTCCCCAACAGATTACCATCGCTTCCAGTAACCCTCTGTGCTCGCTAGTCATGAAATAATGGTAGTTTTCTCCACCAGCGTGACTAAAAGCTTGCTGTTGGATGACTTGGTGCCTTTCTTTCACTTTTTCCTTCACCATAGTTCCTGCAAATCAGCAGGGAATTTTCTCCATGTACCCGCAAACATTCGGGCCATTTAGAAAATGCACCGCCAGATTAGCATGCTAGTTTGTGTGTCGGTAATTTGGGCACAATTAGAGCTTTTTGGCTGACTGGGTGAAATGCCCAGGATGGGGCTTTGTTGGCTGTTGGCTTTCTGAAAAGCCTTCAGGAAAAAAGTAAACCAGCCCATGAGAGCATAATGAGGCAGTCACTGGAAAATGCCACAAAGGGTTTAGCCTGGGCTCCTGATGTTATGCAGGGGTGTGCACTACGTACTGTCCACTATGTGCTATTGAACACTTTGTAGGTGACAGATATGAAGAATTGTCCTTTCACGCTGCACTTCACAATGTAGAAAGGCATTTTCCGTATATGTGCCTTTGCAGACCTATACAGGTGCCGAATTGCTACCTCACCTCACCTCACACATACACTCTGTAATTTACAATTCACTCAGCAGAACGGTGCACTCCGTTAGACTCGTTGAGGTAGGCATCTGTATCTAAAGCGATTGCTCTCAGAATAAACCACAATAACACAAATGCACATTCTAATCACTTATTTGTCGTTTTGTACAATAGAATCTGATAGTATATAGATTTAAATGTTATAAACAGACCCCAAGATTTATTTATTTATTTATTTATTTATTATTATTTTAACAGTTTACACTCATCATCAAAAAAATAGTTGGACCCAGAAAGAAGTGGGATTGCAATGCTATTGGGAAGATAAAGGTAGCCAATAAATGATGATAAATTTAGACTGATATTGGTAATATTTATTGAGCTGCACATACAGAAGTAGTGTCTCTCGGTATGGCGTTGAGCCACCATGTTTGCTAATGCAACATCCCAGACATCTCGGCATGGAGTTGTAGAGGTTCCTAATGTTGTCCTGTGATAATCCATCCCATGCAGTTTGAACATTCTCACACAGCTCCTGCAGATTTTGTGGTAGGGGTGGAGGTGGAGTGACACCAGGTCTTCTAAACCTGTGACGCATGACAACAAACCGTTCATCGTTGTTCATCTCCACCAAGACAAAAGCAGGACTCGTCACTGAAGATGACCCGGTGCCATTCTGAGTCACTCCATGACAGTCTGGAACGACACCATTGCAGTCTTTGGTGATGTTGACGTGGTGTTAAGGGCAGTCGTTGTAACGGTCTGCGTGCATGTAGTCCTGCATCGTGCAGCCGTCCGCCAATGGTGCTGGCACCAACAGGATGGCTCATGGAGGGCCTCACTGCTCGCTGAATGTCTGCAATAGTGGCTGTTGGGTCAGTGATAAGGCCCGTCCTTGCTTACATCACACGCACGGCCGAGCATGAATCTTAAACATTTTCATGTCCTATGAAGTGAAACCTGCGCACCGAGTTTTATTCATGGTGCAACTATTTGATGATGAGTGTATTGAAATACTAGCGATTAAAAACGTTTGATCTTTTCCACCCTCATACTGATGTAGGAGCTAAAACTTTTCATACCTGATAATTAAAGGTGCACTGGTACTGATACTGAGTATTGATACTCAGTCCGATACTGACCAAAATCATTGGAGCAGATATCAGAAGGAACGAAACCGAATAATCTGATATGACCCATTATCCTGAATTGGCATGTAAATGCTAAACTTTTGCATAAAACTGCACTTTAAATTGAATTTTGGATGTTCGATGGTGTCGACCATCCAGGAACGCCGCTAAAAGTTCTGCATTTGAAAAAAGTTTGAATAGAAAGAAACAGCAGTGCTGCATAACCGAGTCATGTTGTGTTCTATGTACTTCTTCCTTTAGGGCAGGAGAAGATTTGTTTCACAGTTTCAGCATAAAGTTACTTAGATCATTGTTTCTCAACCCTGGTCCTGGAGGCACCCTGCCCTGCACATTTTAGTGGATTCCCTGCTTTAACACACCCCCTGCAACTCTGAAAGGGCTTGTTAATGAACTGATAAGTTGAATCAGGTGTGCAGAGAGCAGGGAAAGCCCTAAAATGTGCCGGGTAGGGTGCCTCCAGGACTAGGGTTGGGGAACACTGATTTTAGATGACTGGTCAAGCAAAGTACATCCATGATTAAGAAACTGAATAGTGAGTAGAAAAGAAGCTACTTCAGTGTTTTATTGGCCACGTTTCATCTGATACCAGTGAATGTTAGGAACCTTGATAATGGATGATTTACCACAATGCATCACTCAGGCCCTATACTTCATGGCCCTTCACTCTCCGTCTCCGTGCAGGATAAGCATCAATAGATCATCTGTGTGAGTATGTTTGACCAGAACAGTGGCCATGACTCCACAGCATGTCCTCCAAATCCGTGTGGACACCTTTTCTGACCACTGCTTTAACTTCATCACTGTAGGCTTTGTTTCTTTCTCTCCGCTGGGCGTCAGACGGGCCGTGTGTGTATATGTTCGCTGGGTCGTAACATTCATTCCCCGAGCGAGAGTGTGTGTGCTAGTGTGTGAAGGTAGTGTCTGACATGGAAGTGTCCGGCTGAGCAGGCATCATTGGAGGTGTGAAAAAAGCATCTGGGGGCTTTGCTGTGAACACACGTACACACACGCTCACACAAGTGCACACACACACACACACACACACACACACACACGCACACTCACACAAACATATGCATTACTGTGGAGAGTAATACTTTTCTGAAGGACACAGACAAATTAAGAACAAAGTTCTGGGCTGCAGGCTGGTCATACTTTGTATAGTTGGTCCCCTGTGGATTATATGCCAAATTGGTAACTTTACAGGACACTGCAGAAACGTTCTTCACTTTTACAGTAAGGTAATGGAACGAAGTGCCTTCTCAGGAGAAAACAAGTACACTGAAGTGTACTTAATTTAAGTACTTCTTTGAACTCATAATTAATGTACTAAAAGTCTGCTATTTTCATATACTAACTATGTACTTTACATTGTAGAGAAAAAAATTATGAGGAATAGACCAACAGAAATGTTCCAAACCTACCCTGGAGAGAAAAAAGTACACTGAAGATTACTTAATTTTAGTATACTCAGTATACTATCTCGAACTCCTGAATAATGTACAGAAAGTGTGCTATTTTTGATATACTAACGTAGTATGCTAAACACATTTGTGCTATTATACTTATTTATTATACTTAAATAATAAAAATCAATAGTGCTATTAAATATATACTTAAATAGAATTAACTGTACTTAACTGTACTATTTTGTGACACTTCTTGTCATTTAGAGATACTTAAGTACATATTAAAGTACATTTCTAGTATATTGAAATATACTTATATATATATATACTTACTTAGTATCCTTCTAATAAGTACACTAAAGGACTACTGAGGTAAAATGTACTTGTATTTAGCACACAAAAGAATAATTGTGCTTAAATTGTACTTACTGGTATTAAAGTACATTTCTAGTATATTAAAATATGCTTAATTTTTACCTGGGTTATTAAATTATCTCAGGTAAATTTGCACTCTCAGGTAAAAATATGGGATTTTTATTGTAGTACAAATGTACCTTTTTTTAAAAGTGACTCTCAGTGGTGTCTCAAAATAGTACAGTTAATTACAATTAGTTATATTTAAGTCATTTTAATAACACAAATCTATTTAGTATACTAACTTCATAGTTAGTATATCAAAAATAGCACACTTTCAGTATATTATTCATGAGTGTAAGATAGTATACTGAGTATACCTAAATTAAGTAATTTTCTGTACTTTGTTTCTCCAGGTAGGTTTGGAACGTTTCTGTTGGTCTATTCATTATGATTTTTGCTCTACAATGTAAAGGACAGTTGTTGTTGGATTCCACTGATGCAGAAAAATAAATGTTTTTTTGGACAGTGGCAATATACTAGAATTACAATGGACAATAACAAGTACCAAGTACATGAAGTCCATTTTTTCAAGTATGTGTACTGTTATTAAGTATTTCTCTAGATTTCACTCCACTACATTTCACAGTACAATACTGAACACCCAGTAGTTTTGAAAGAAAATGCCTTAATGATCTGCGGAGTATTTTAGATTCCCAGGGGTTTGCATGGGAAGTGAAATTGTAGCTCTCTGAGCAACTTATTTAGGTAGCAGCTGGTTTTAAAAGTCAAAATTGGCTGCCAATAGACACAGCCATTATTCTGACTAATATTGTCGCTGCAGTTCAAAAGTTATGCGTTATTAGGTTAAGTTTCCCCACTTAAATCGTTTATGATAATTTAGACTGTAATTTAATATAATAATGTAGGTAATCTTTCAGCCCTACCATAAAAGACTTCAGACAAAAGTGCCTCAGACCCTCAGGCCCTCAGTCTTCTGTTATTTATCCTGAGCCTTATGACTCAGTAACTGTTTAAAAACCAATATGCAAGTTCTGCATTTATGAGAGTGAGGGCGTGTGGACAAAAGATCAGTTTGCCCTGTTTTTATGTAGTGTCCACAGAATTTACCTGAATAAATCTCTTTTTCCTTCTGATTTAACACCTAGACAGTGCTGGATGTCAGGCTGAGGAGAGGAAAGCTGCAGTTGTTCTGACTCTGTGTGTCTTCGAGTGTCCTCCAGTAATGGTGTAAATGGTGTAAATTATTGGGTTTGAGAGCTTCATTTGAAAATATGTGTTTTATATTCTGAAAAAATTGTAAGCTGGTCTCGGCCTTGTCTTGGTCTCAGCCACTCCTCAAGTACAAAAAGTCTTGGTCTTGCCTCAGACTCAGTGTCTCTTGGTCTTGGTCTTGACTCTGACTAAATGTTTCCTGTCCTTGGGTTTGACTTGGACTTTATGTGCCCTAGTCTTGGTCTTGACTCAGACTCAGTGAGTCCTGGTCTTGGTCTTGACTCAGACTCAATGTGTTGTGGTTTTGGTATTGACTCAGGCTCAATGTGCCCTGGTCTTGGTCTTGACTTTGTCTCGATGTGTCCTGGTCTTGGCTTTGACTTGGACTTGATGTGCCCTGGTTTTGGTCCTGGTGTTGACTCAGACTCAATATATCCTAGTCTTGGTCTTGATTCAGACTTGATGTGCCCTGGTCTTAGTCTTGGTCTTGACTCAGACTCGAGGTGTCCTCATCTTCATCTTGACTTGGACTTGACTCTGACTTGTATCTAGTGGTCTACAACGCTGTCTGATTGGGTCAGGTCTCGAAGTTACAGATATGATCGGGTTTGGGCATTAATTTCATGCCTGTGAGGCCTCTTATGTGGGGACAATAATATTCGTAGAGCAGGGATACCGAACCCGGGGTCTAGGATATCTACCTCTGAGATCTTATCTGTCACACCTGAACCAGGTAATGGAGGCCTTCAGGAGCATCTGAACATTAGATCCAGGTGTGTTTGATCTGAACTCTGCAGGGTGGTAGATCTCCAGGACCAGGATGTCTTGAGCATCTCCCCTGTCTTAGAGGTTAAACATCTTCAGCCAATGATGAAAACACTTCAGGTCACTAAGTAAGCTTTTAGCATTTGGTCATAATTTAGTCAGGTAGAGTTGGATCTAGTTTGTGTACATGCTTTCAACACATGTGTTGAAAGGAGAATGTCACATATGGAGGGATCAAGAGATCCACACGTAGTCAGCGGCCTGTTCCGGAAGGACAGTGCGGGTTTCTATAGTTAGCCACCCTTATGTATTCCTTCTCTGCTCACCAGCTTTTCATTCCATTATGTCTGTTTGCTTCACCAGTGGCCTTTCTTCATTCTGAAGTGGGCTCTGAGTGAACGCAACACATTGTGGGCAATTGCACAGTGCTGTATGTGTATTAGCATCGCTAATGGCCGCATGCTCGTCCAAGCTGTCCGTCCACATCACTCGCACTGCTGCTTTATTCTCATCCCATTCCTTTGTGCTTCCTCGATGAACGTTGACAACTTGCCCTGATCTGTGATGAGCGAAGCCTTTTTCTAGTCTGTGATCTTTCCTTATCGCTTCTTTCTTTTCTTCCTGGTCTGTTTTCTCTCTTTCTCTCTTTTTTCCTCCTCTTTCCTTATCTCTTCATTCCATCGCTCATGCTCCTCTTGTTTCTTTCAACCCTACCCCTTTCCCACTTTCCCCCTTGTGGCCCCGTTCCACTTCACCTTGTCTCCTACCCCCCTTCCCCTTTCCCTTATTCCCTTGATCCCTTGTCCCCTTCCTTTCTGCCCCTTTCTGCCCTTATATGACTAACCTTGCAGAGGGTACCCCAGCTTTAGCCCCAGTGCCCCCTTACCCCTCTGAGCCCCCCGTACCCCGCACTCCTTCTTTGACTTACTCCTCTCCTCCCCCACCAGTTGTCCCGAGCTCAGGCGCCCTCCCCTCCGCCCCCCGTGACGTGGCCCCTGTCCTAGTGTCCAGTCGCTTCACGCGCCTCGGCTGGCGCCCCCCGCTGGAGACGCACGGGACCATCCTCACCTACGGGGTCTTCTACTCCCAGGAGGGAATCAACAGGTATGTTTTTGGGGGGGCACTTTTCGGAGCCACAAGGAAGCGGCATCTCTTCAAGGCTTGCAGTTGTATTGCCTTCGAGCAAGTATTAACAGGAGCCCTCCTAATGTTCTTTGAAGGAATGACAAATCAAATTTACACAGTCGGCCAAAACTTCGCTGGTGTTCAGTTGCTAACGTCGTTTTGTGCTGAAGGTGTGAAGCTAATGTAGCTAAGGAATCTTTGTAGTCCACCAATTAGCATGTGCTTCACACCTTGGCTTCAGATCACAATCGAATTGTTAAGTAATCTCTGATAGACTTGCGTGTTGAGGTTTCTGACACTGTTTGACAAAGTCTTGTCTTTAAAAACTGTGACGGGTTAAGGGTTTCTTAACTCCTGGCCTGAGGGACCGCCCTGCCCTGCACAGTTTGAGTTTCTCTACTTCAACACACCTTCTAACTGCCCCTCCTCATTAGGGGGCTTAATAATTTGATGTTCAGTTGGATCATGTGTGTTGTGGGTAGGGAGGGTTTCGAACTTTGANAGGTTCTAGAATATACAAGATATCTAGAAGTTGGAAGTTATCTAGAAGATGCAAGAAATCCGTAAGATGATGTATGTTGAAGATAGAAGGCTTCTAGAAGGTTTCCAGCTTTGATATCGTCACTATAGTTCTAAAATTAAGAAATGAGTAAAAATACTGAAAGCCTTTATAAGTGTGTCCAAACACTGACTGGTACTGTGTAACCTCTTTTTCCCAGCGAGCTGCTGATGCGGTGTTGTCAGTAGTATATGAGGTTCCTTTTATGTTTCCCCTTAAGCCTGTTTTATCCTGTTTATCCCTGACGGCCACGCTGTACATAAAAGCTGTTCTTAAATATCGCAGCTACACCTAGCTCACCTCCGCACAGGGATGAACTAGCTTGAGATGATTTGAGGCCGCATTATTTGTAAATGTCCTACAGGGATCTTGAAGCTCTGTTTTATTTCGGACCGATCTCTGGTCAGCTCCTGAGCGCTGTGTGTTTTTTCTTCAACAGAGAGCGTTCAGTAAACGTGTCAGAGCCAGAGAGTCTCCAGCTGACAGTCAACAGTCTCAAGCCTGAGGCAGTGTATACTTTCAGGGTGGTAGCCTACAACGAGCTCGGCCCGGGAGAGAGCTCTGAGCCAATCCGGCTGACCACGCAACCTGAACGTAAGTAGCCTGCATGTGCTGGACCTGGTTAAGTAATAGCTAAACCCAACATACTAAGGTGGCTAATTACTGAATGGAAGCTAGGTTTCAATAAGCGTTATGACAGTGATGTCATGCTACTATGTGGCTAGCTTCTATTTAGCATTAGATATCCTAGCAATATCCTAGCTTCCATTCACCAATAAACTACCATAGCATGTTTTGCTGATTCTGAATGAAAGCTGGTCACCAGCCAGCAATTTGTCAACAACGTCTTGCTAATACGTAGCAATCGTCCATTTAGCATTAGCTATCTAGGCATGTTTGGCTAATTCTAAACAGAAGCTAGTCGACAATTAGCATTGTGTCATTTATATAATGCTTAATCTTGGCTAGCTTCCATTCACCAATAAACTATCTTGTTTTGCATGTTTTGCTAATTCTGGATGGAAGCTAGCTGCCAATTAGAATTTTGTCAACAAAGCCATGCTAATATGTAGCTAACTTCCAATTAGCATTTGAATCTTGATCTAAACGTGCAAACCAAAACATTCCAGAATTGTATTTCACATCTCTCCATACAGTACATGTTTCTATCCGATTTTTTCCTTTTTTCCGGTGCCCACACTTAAAATTCCAATCATATGTGCAAATACATTGAAATAGGACTTCCAGTATGAGCACAGCCTCAAAGTTAAGCCTCCTTCTTGTAATGTGAGTGTTTCCGCACACTCGTTTTTATGGACATACATGCGTAAACTTTCCGAAAGGTTCCCTCTTATTGGCTTCCATTATCAACCTTTTAGTGTGGAAAGTAGCATTCAGACATTGGCTTCCCACCTTTCTAACGAGCCTCTGTGCAGATGTTGAACAGCTTGACCTTTTCTCCGCACTGCACGTACAGGGTTTCCGCCTATAGCTCTGCATTTGTACAGACATGGAGGAACATGCGGAGCCTGACAAAGGAACGCTCTCCGAAGAAGCACCAATCCCACCAAACCCACACATAGCAGCTGAGGGTGATTTAGCGATGCATTGTGAAACAGTGCCTGAATCAATGTTCCCTACATGAGAGCACTATATAGCAGTGTTACAGGAAACAGAAATAGCCCCTAATCCCCTGTACCCTACAGTGGAGCTCTAGAACTCTGTTGTACAGAACAGTAATGGTCCCTAATTACCATAACCTGGAGTAGAAAAGGTTATATGGAATAGAAAAGATCACTAATTAGTGTTCCCTTCATTCTAATGCTATTTGTTGTAAAGAACAGGACCCGTCCTTTGATCATGTTGAAAAATCAAGAGCATGATATGGAATACTGTTACTCTGTTTTTGTGCTATACGCAGTTCATTTTATTCACTATATATACAAGATATACATCCCAGTGGTTATTATCTCCTGCTCTTGGTATTAGCCGTGTTTGCCATTGCCCTAGGGCTGCACCGCGAGCCTGCAGTCGCTCATCTCCCAGTAAAACGCCTCTAATGCCCCGATGATCATCATGGTGAATATATGCATGTATTAACCTGTGAAGCTGAAGCTGTGGACGGGCCTGATGCAGCATTAGCTCGGCCCGTGGAGGAGCAACAAATTGACCTTGACTTTCTTGTTTAAGGGCTGATTGAAATGGCAGACTGAGCTAAAGTCATTTGCCATGGAGAACGCAGCATGACTGCTCTGTGTGTTTAGTGAAGGAATGAAGAACGCTCCGAGCTTATTTACCCTACCACCTTTCAGTTCATTGCACAGTGCAGCGTAAATCAAACTGATTTTTTCTTTCTTTCTTTCTTCCTTTCTTTTTTATCTCTTCTCTTTCTCTATCTTTTACCTCTCTCTCTCTCTCTCTCTCTCTCTCTCTCTCTCCCCTCTGTCTCTCTGTGTGGAGCAGTTCAGGTTCCTGGTCCCGTTGAAAATCTCCAGGCAGAGGCATCGTCCCCCACCTCTATCCAGGCATCCTGGGACCCCCCAGCCTATGCTAATGGCCCCATCCAGGGCTACAGGCTCCTCTGGACTGAGACCTCCTCTGGAAAAGAGCAGGTCAGAGTCTGATATACTGCACATCCCATAATAATTCATCTTATTTTTCTTCTTAAGATTATTATTATTAATAATAATAATTAATTAATTCTATTATTATTATTATTATTATTATTATTATTATTATTATTATTATTATTAATAATAATAATAATAATAGCAGTGGTATTAGTATTAGCATTATTATCAGTTGCCCTTGCCTCAGATAAAATGTGATTTTCAATGCTTGTCCAACATAGTAACAGTAGCTATATAAGAACATGCTTGTGGGCGGGGCTTAGAGCTACTACAGAAAGGCCTACATTTATCTTACACTGGAGTAAACAGAGAGAAAGAGACAGAAAAAACAGAGAAAGAAAGAGAAGGAGATTTTTACACTGCTGTGCATGACACTTGCTGTGTGATTACTATAACCCATATATTCAAAAGTACATACCATATTTAATGTTATTGTCATTGTTGTATAAACAGAGTGTGGAGGTGCTTGGGCAGAGCTACAGGATGGAGGGTCTGAAGAAGTTCACGGAGTACTCATTACGTGTGCTGGCACTGAACCGCCACGGACCGGGCATTAGCACTGATGAGATGGTCATCACTACCCTGTCTGACCGTAAGACCATGTTTTGTGCGTGACTGCTTATGTAGTATACATGAATGAAACACCTATATACACTCATTGTCCAGTTTATCAGCTCCACTACTCATGCAGAAACACTTAGTAGCTCTACAATCACAGACAGTAGTCCATCTGTCTCTCTGGATACTCTTAACCCCACTTTTATCCTGTTCTTCAGTGGTCAGGACCCCCACCGGACCACCATAGAGCAGGTATTATGTGGGTGGTGGATCGTTCTCAGCACTGCAGTGGCACTGACATGGTGGTGGTGGTGTGTTAGTGTGTGTTGTGCTGGTGTGAGTAGATGAGACACAGCAGTGATACTGTGTCCACTCACTGTCCACTCTATTAGACACTCCCACCTTGCTGGTCCACCTTGTAGATGTAAAGTGAAGGAAGACAGCTGATGTATTGCTGCACAGTTTGTGTTGGTCATCCTCTACTTCTTCATTAGAGGTCATAGGGCAGTGCCCACAGGATGCTGGTGGACTACTCTCAGTTCACTGAGGTGTTTAAAGGAGCAATTACCAGGTGGTTGCTTACCAAGAGCTTTAGCCACCTTTGCCTTTCATTGGCTACTTGTCTCTTAATCATGTAACTGGGAGCAGGGCCTTCAACATGATTAACAAGAGGTCATTGCCACTTCTTCATCCTGCTGTTGGACTGATTGGACTTGGATGCTGCTGTGACTCACTATTGCCTATTTGTTGAGGTACAAAGTAGTATTACGGGAGATGCCAGGTCGAGGTTAGCTGCTAACATCAGTAGATACCTTTGCAACACAGTATGCATCTTTGACACAATACGTATCTGTCAAAACCGTTATCAAATCTTACATATTGCACCTTTAAAATCCACTCTGATCCACTCGCACTAGCACAACCCCACTACATCAGTGTCACTGCAGTGCTGAGAATGATCCACCGCCAATATAATAGCTGCTCTGTGGTGGTCCTCTGGGGTTCCTGATAAGGGGTCAGCCCAAAGCCACTTTTCCACTGCATGTACTGAGGCAACTTGACTCCGAGGAAATGCAGAAACAAGGAGGTGTTCTTAATGAAGTGGCCGGTCAGGGAACACTGCTGAACTGCTTGTTTAATTGTTTAGTGACTAGTTAGGAAGAACTGTGCGAGCAGATGATTAGAAGAAGTGTATGCCAGTTTCCCGTGTGAGGAACGGTCAAAGGCTGATGGCATTTGGAAAATGTTTAGGTTACAGCATCAGATTCATCAGACGTTAATGGACTAATTTATCCGTCATCAACAGATGTCGCGTTACATTTGCCTCACGAAGCTCAGCGGCGTCTTCCGCATAATCAATTTCGCGCTGCGCCGCTCAACTCTGACAGGCCGTCGTGACATATCATAGATGGATTTGACTTGCTGGAGGCACCACTGCATCTCCATTAGGAGGAATTCTCTGTCACCTTCCGTCTGAATACAATTAGACCGGAGGGGAGGTCCCCTGAGGTAGAGGGAGGGGGAGAAAGAGATACTGCTGGTTCCAGTGGATGCTTTCTCAGGGACGTTCCCCTCGCTTCTTCTTCTCCCCCGACTCAGTCTATCCAGCTTTTGGGAACTTTCTTTAAGCTCGGAGATTCCAGACACACCAGCTTGAATTCTGGGAATGTTTCAGGAGTGCTTTGATTTTTCAGGCCAGCCTTGATCCAGAAGAGCAGTATTGCTTGGGTACGTTCTTAAGAACAGAGGTTCCTCAGTGGTGCCTTAGTTAAGAAGCACCTGAAGCTGCTCATCACGCGGCAGGTCTTTAAAGTCAAACTGTTCTTCGTGATCGAGAAGTGTTTATGGAGAGGAACGCCGTATGGTGAGACTTTCCTGTCTTTGAATGACATAAAGGGAGCTTTTGATTTCCAGCCTGTCCTTCTGAGCAGCGTTCCGAAGCGAGCAATTGACTGAGGTTTTAACCTGCAGATTATGTTGTCCTCTAAATCTCAAATATTCAATTGCCGGACGCTTATCGGCGTTCCCCAGCCCGCAGGGCGCGAACGCAGCCGACTGAAGTCTTTGCCTTGACGCCAGTATGTTAGCATCAGAACACAGCAGCTCAAAATGATCTAAGGTACTCTCACACTGTGAGACAGACAGATATAGACACTGAGAGACTCATACCAGACACCGGGTTACAGAGAGAGAGAGAGAGAGAGACTCTCCAGCTCTAACACAGTGAGACTCACCCCTAACACCACACAGACTGGAAGGTTGAGTATTGCATCTGCAGCTGAGAAAAGAAGCAGTTCAAATGTGTTCACTCTCTCTCTCTCTCTCTCTCTCTCTCTCTCTCTCTCTCTCCCTCTGTGTCTTGCTTTCTTTCTCTCGCTTTCTGTCTGTCTTGCTTCCTCTCTCTTTCCTTTTCTTAGTCTCACTCTCTCACGTGTGCTCTCTGTTGTTGTCTTTTTCTTTCTTTTTCTATCTATTGCCTCTCTCTTTTATCTCATTCGCTTTCTCTCTCGTCCTCTCTCTCTCTCTCTCTCTCTCTCTCTCTCTCTCTCTCTCTCTCTGTCTTTCTTATTTCTACTTGGTTCCGTTTCTCTCTTGTATCTCTCTCTCTCCCTCTGTCTGTGCTGTGTATCAGACAGACAGTGAGTGTTGTTGGTCCAGTGGTGGCTCTGGCGCTCGCTGGTTGGCCGATTGTCTCTTCGTATTACCTTCCGAGCGCACTAAGAGGCCGCGGGAATTTATTGTCTGTCAGCTTCCATTAGCCCTCCGCTGCCGAGCGCTTCAAATGAGCCGAGAGACCGGCCTTTTCCATTTCCTGCTTAATTAAAGGCCCCTTGTGTCGCACTAATGAAATTGTGCCACGCCACATCTTCCTCTCTCCCTCTATTTCTCTCACTCTTTCTTCTCTCTCACTCTCTCTTTTCTCTCTTTCTCGTGCGCTCTCTCCCTTTTTCCTCACTCTCTCTCTCTGTCTTTCATATCGCTTTCTTTTTTTTCTCTCTCTCTCTTTCCTCTGTCTCTTTCTTTTTCCTGTCTTTTTTTGTCTTTTTCTCTATTCCCTCTCTCTCTCTGTCTGGCTTTTTCCTCACTCACTCTACCTTTCTCTCTCTTATTCCTTTTTCTCTCTTTCCCTCCTCCTCCTCTTTTTCCCTCTCTATCTCTTTTCTCTCTCTCTGTCCTTTCTGTCTCCATCTTAGCCTCTTCTTCCTTATTCTGTCTCTCTCTTTCCTCTGTTTCTTTGTCTCTTTCGTTCTTATTTGCTCTTTCATTTTTGTTTTCTTCTTTTCCTCTATCTCTCTCTTGCTCCCTCTCTCTCTCTCTCTCTCTCTCGCCCTCTCTCTCTCTCTCTCTGTCTCTCTCTCTCTCTCTCTGTCTCTCTCTCTCTCTGTCTCTGTGACCATTAAAATGCACGAGTCTCAAGTGTGCATAAACACTGAAAGTCACGCTGTGAAAGTGTCCCAGGTTGGGAGCTTTAATGATAATTATATCTGAGAATGAAGTTCAGCCGCAGCTTTCCACAGAATAACAATTAGCAGGTGAAGGTGGAAGCTTGCTTACAGAACGCTCCTTTTAATTATGGAAACCGGTTAGACTTCCTTCAGCTGACAGAGCAATACAATCAAGCTATTGTGCAACTGGCTTAGACAGTAAGTTACCACAAGTGGAGCATTAGCCTGGTTCAGGAACTTTACAACAGTGTACATGTCTGTGTGTAGATGACTGATACTTCCACTCACTGGCCACTTTATTAGAAACACCTACCTTGTACTCTCACTCACTGGCCACTTTTTTGGAAACACCTTACTTGTACCTCTGCTAACTAGCCCTTTTATCGGAAACACCTCACTCGTACTTCCACTCACTGGCCACTTTATTAAAAATAGTTATGTGGTACTTAAAAAAGAATAGTATGACAAACGGGGGGTTTCTAATAAAGTGGCCAGCAAGTTTGTGTATGTATATATGAATGTGTGATTAACTGAGTTTATATAGACTGAAATTGCAGTGAACACATTTAAACCATTGATCCTCATTGATGCCTCTGAAATGCATCAGCAGGCAGATCACCTGGGGGGTCTTTTGAAAGTGAATCTGCATTAATGTGTATGATTGGATCTCATGTAAAGTAATTTGATCATTGATTACCGATACATGATGCAGAACAGTGCGTAATCAGTAGTGCTTCCTTGTAGTATTCAAAGGGGATCGGTCTCAGGTAGCCCCTCAGGCAGTAGGCTAATTCAATAACAGCTTTAACAAGCTCAGGCTGTTCTGTGACGAGGGGTCCCATGTGGGTAGTCATTTACTCATGCAAAGTGATGTCAGACCCACAAACAACACCCAGCCCCCCCCCCCAAAAAAAACAAAAACACACACGGGCAACACCACAAATTTCTTCTCTTAAATGTTCCCTATTAAATCCAGTACCAAGTAATACTAAGGCTAATATCCCAACAGCCAATACAGATACTGATTTATAAATGTTAGAGTCAACCTTAAATCAAAACTGACCCTCTTTACTCGGTTACCTCATGTTAAGCACGATCTGTCATATCATATTAATTCAAAGACAGAATTAATCCATCAAACCGTAATGACTTTTACCTCCCTCTGAAACACCTCCTGACTGTGACCAGCAGGAAATAATACTAACCAATAATATCATGCTTCACCACCTCCCTCACTCAGCCCTGCCTTTCATCAGGAGGACACGTTCAGCTAGCACCATTCAGAGACCACCATTACTATCGCTAGATAGAGAGATAGATAGACAGACAGACAGACAGACAGACAGACAGATGGTAGGTGAGTAGACAGACAGACAGACAGACAGACAGACAGACAGACAGACAGACAGATAGATAGATAGATAGATAGATAGATAGATAGATAGACAGACAGATAGATAGACAGATAGATAGATAGATAGATAGACAGACAGATAGATAGACAGATAGATGGTAGGTGAGTAGATTGATATATAGATAGACAGATAGTAGGTGAGTAGATGTATAGGTTGCTAGATAGATAGATAGATAGATAGATAGATAGATAGATAGATAGATAGATGGTAGGTGATTAGTATGATAGGTCACTAGATAGATAGATAGATAGATAGATAAACAGACAGATAGATGGACAGATACATAGATAGCACATTATGTAGGTAGATTAAAAGGTAGATTGTTAGGTCGATAGATAGATAGATAGATAGATAGATAGATAGATAGATAGATAGATAGATAGATAGATAGATAGATAGATAGATAGATGGATGGATGGATGGATGGATGGATGGATGGATGGATGGATGGATGGATGGTAGGTGAGTAGGTTGATAGGTCGCTAGATAGATAGATAGACAGACAGACAAATAGATAGACAAATAGATAGATAAACAGACAGATAGATGGATAGATAGATACATAGCACATTATGAAGGTAGATTAAAAGGTAGATTGATAGGTCGAAAGACAGACAGACACAGACAGACACAGACAGACACAGACAGACACAGACAGACAGATAGAAATGCTGTTACACTAGCTGTTTTATACACAAGACATCCTCCTAATCCTCCTCTTTTTTTCTCTCCACAGTTCCAAGTGCTCCTCCCCAGAACATTTCTCTAGAAGTGATCTACTCACGGGTGAGTACCAGAATTTGAGACAGAGACCGAGTGAGAGAGAGAGAGAGAGAGTGAGAGTCAGTCCCCCCTCAGGCTGTTTCACAGACGTGCGCTGTTAGAAGCAGTAAAGGTACTAAAGGCTTTCAGATCAGTCGGCAGCTGGGCTTTATATGGAGGTTCAGAGTATCAGAAGAAACAAGCGGCCGTGTGATCATTTCTAATGGCAAAGAGAAGGCCGCTAATGGCACCAGAGGTGGGCTAGCACAACAAAGTCTTTGCTCTGCCGTGCTCTGTAAAGCGGCGAACATGAAAGAAGGATGTGAAAGCGTGCGTGTTTGTGTACAGAGACTGGATTACCACGGATTACGTTTTTAATTCTTTTGAGCACCTCCAAATCGGCCTGCGCTAAGCTCTCCGTCCACTGGAGAGTGCCACACAACGTCAGCATTTCATTACCCCGAGTGAAACTGTGCTTCACCTTCAGAAACACCTAAAAATCATCAAGAGCTTAAGTTAGGTGACGGACGTGGCCAAGTTAATTAACACAGCTGGAGAAGATTACGTGCACGGTTCGTGTTCGGATTTAGCGATTAGCCGGATGAATTCTTGTTGGAACTGTGACCATGATTGTCATTTACCACGCGAGCTACACAGCTTTTGTCTCACTGTATTAAAACAGACACAAATGGCGATTTAAGGTCACTGGGGCTCTAATGTAAAGTCATTTATATGACTTCAGCTCCTTTAATGATCATGGCAGCGGTGGAGGAACCTTCACCAGCACTGGCTGAAATGGGGCAGAGCAGGGCAGGTCACTGATAGCTGTACCTCTTACATACATGGTAGATTTACTTACAGCCATTGCGGTGCTTCTCATTAGCCTTTGTGTGTCAGCGGTTGCTCAAGTCAGTAGCGGGACTCTACTATACTTTCAGAAAGCCCGGAGGGCGCTAACCAATTGTTGACACTTATGGCCTGAACCGAAGACATAGCTCAAATAGTCAATGTTGGGTTTGTACACTGCAAAGCAAAGTGCGCTGCACTTATAGCATTAGTGTTTAGTACACGCCTGGTACACAGTATTAGATATGCAGAGCGCTAATGTCTGGAACGTTGTCGCCCTGTGCTATTGGAGGTTTTGTCCTTGAAATGGCATGATGATGACAACAGTGATGCTGATGCTCGTAGGGAACGACTACGATGATCGTTTTATAATGAGCCAGATGCATTGTGGGCTGTACGTATCGTGGATTCCAGTTTACATGCCGATGCTAGCAGGAAGTGTTTCCACTGAAGAAGCAGCTGCTTGTTCTTCTCGCTCACACGGTGGGGCAGCTGCAACGAGAACCAGGACAGAACCATCAATTATCAGCCCCAAGACAGCAATTAGCGGCAGCTCCCTTAATCAACTGCGTGATGAGCTGTTTTCAGACAATGTGCTTGGAATTAGCACTATCGCGAGACATTTAGAGGAACACGTACTGTATAATCGGACGGGTTCTGGGCTAATGCTGTTCAGCAGATTTCTGTGTCATGACGGTGGAAGTCATAGGAGTGACTTGTAGAATGAGGCTGTTTTGGAGGTGGAAGTAAGGCTAAAATGTGCTTACGGTTACGTACTAGCACAAACATTTGGCTCGTTGAGGATCTGAGGTGAAAACTACTGGAATGACTTGCAGTTGCATTGGAGGTGAAGAGTTAAGGGTTTACTGCTAGTGCAGGTCCTAGGATAACCTGTTTGAGTGGGTTATTGGTTAATACTAGAGGTAAATGGTTAATGGTATTTGGAGAACATGAGCTAAGACTGTAGTGTCTGTAGGATGATTTGCAGTATGTGGCTGTTTTGCAGGTGAATGTAAGGCTAAAATGTGCTTACAGTTACAGCTCTGGAAATAAATAAGAGACCACTCCAGTTTCTTCTTAAATCAGCATCTCCACATGTACAGCAGGTTCTTAGTGAGGAACAGAAGGTTGGGTTCTAGCTTTACTGGCTGATACAGTGAGCGCCTGGTTCATAAGAACAAGGTCAGCAGCAAACACACAGGACAACACAGCTACAGACTGGCAGAGGGCCAAAACCACTCTCAACTGACCGTGATGAGCGCCACCTCATTCCAATGTCACTTAACCACCGTAAGATGACCTCAAGTGACCTACAGAAAGACTGGCGAGCGGTGGCTGGGGTGAAATGCACAGCGAGCATGGTTCAAAAAACAGGCTTCCGGAGGCGTCATTAGTGATTTTCTAAATAAACAGATCTAAATACAATATTTGATCTGGAATTTGGGAGACGTGTTTCCAGTAGTGTATAGAATAAAACAGAACTGCTCATTTTGGTCAAACACAAACCCAGAAACTGTAAAACTAGAGAAACTGATCATTTTGAGGTGGTCTCTTAAATTTTCCAGAGCTGCATGTACTAGCGCAGACATTGAGTGGAAGAAATTTGGCTTATCAAATATGTGAGGTGAAAGTTACTGGAATGACTTGCAGTTGCATTGGAGGTGAAGAGTTAAGGATTTACTGCTAGTGCAAGTCCTAGGAAAACCTGTTTGAGTGGGTTATTGGTTAATACGATACAGAAAACAAATGACCTATGACAGTAAAAGTCACAGGAATGGCTGGCTTTTTAAGGTGAATGGTTTTGTGCCGGCTTAGCTTGAGTTTAAAAGCACTTGAAATTGGCCTTGGCACAGGACGTTGAGTTGAAAACGTAATTGGACAGGCTTCTGGCTTTTTGCCGGTGAAAGTTACAGGAATGACTTTTAGAATTAAGTTGTGCTGGAGGTTAACAGTTGTGTGTAGGTTTAGTCTTGGCTAAGAAGTGCTCTACCACGGTTGGACAGCCTAATTGGCCAACACTGCTCCATAGACGTGACATCAATGACTTGCAGAATGAAGCTGTGCTGACGAAAAGTTGTGTTTAGGTTTAGCTCAGACTAAAGGAATAGGGCTGAATTTAGGTCTGGCTGAAACGGTGGCTGAGGGTCTAGTGGTCGAAAGGGGGGAACTGAAATAAGACATTACGCCACTGCATTTTTCAGTTCGTGCCAGAAGGATGAATGCTGTTGACCCTTTTGAAAATGTCCTCCACTTTTCCCTCTTCTGCTCTGATGGGAAAGTGAAGATAGAGGGAGTAAGGTCATCCGTGGCACTCAATAACTTCTATCACATTTCCTCCCTGCTCTTAAAGAGGATATCAGCGCCTGCTGGTCGCACTGTTTCTGGACAATTACCGGTGGACGTGTTTCTCTCTCTTTTTCTCTCTCTCTGAACAGAGCACAGTATTTCTCGTTCCTCAGGTAATGCAAAAAAGTGATGTCTTGGCAAGTGACTGCATCTATCTATTTATTTATACATTCTGTTCCAAATGCAAACAAAACATTCGATTCAGGGCAAATTTGATTCCGAGTGAACAAACTGCGATCTGTCAGTGCTCTGATAAGACCACCATTCCAAAACCATGGCCACTAATGTGAAGTTATACCTCCTTTATGGCTACAACAGAGGATTTGGGCCTGTTTAGTCCAAAGAACATTTGTTAGGTCTGCATTTGAGAAGGCCTGTCTCCCTTTCGATGCTCATTCCAAAGCTCATCCCAACGCTGTATAATGGGGTTAAGGTCCGGGCTCTGTGCAGCCCATTGGAGTTCCTTCACACCAAGCTCATCAAACCATGTCTTTATGGAGCTCGCTTTATGCACACAGTCATGCCACAGGTCCTTTTGTCGATAAGGCAGCACAAGCACTTGTGCCAAATGGGAAAAAGAGCTTGTTGCTCTGCCTCCCCATCACCATCCCCCACTTGGCCAACAGAATTGAACGTCAGGCGTAATACACTGGCCTAACTGTGGAACAAGATACAGGACCCAGGAGGCGCAGACTCCGGCACTGTCCTCGTGGCTTTTGTGGGTGTCCTTGTCCTCCCACACTCTCTTGCTACTGACATACTCTTCCTACTCACGGCTGTAGTCAGTGTGTAAGGTTCTACCCTCCTACCCTCTCTCACAGCTGTCACTGGTGACCAGGGTCTGGGCACCTGGCACTATCGTCTAAAATGTCTTTGTGTGCTTTATTAACATTACACGTCATTGACTCTGAGGGCCGAGCCCAAATATAGGTGTTTTACAGGCTAGGTGCTTCAGCAGTTGGCAACCGCACACTGAAAATTTGGTCTACTGCTTCATTGCTCAGCTGTTGCTACTCCCAAACACTTCTGTGCATTGGCAGTTTTATGGGGCAGATGTAGCAGGATAGAAAGTTTATGAACTGACTTTGGTGACAAAGGTGGCTGTCTGTAATAGTGCCATGTTTAAAATCACTGAGCCCCTCAGTACAACCCGTTCTACTGCCGACGTTGGTGTATGTAGATGTGTTTGATTTAGCAATGGGTGTGGCACCTGAAGTCAGTAATGCTGTCCACATACATTTGGCCATATATTGTACATTGCCTGCATTTATGATATTTCACTTGCCAAAGTATTAGTTTTTGCAGTGTCTAGCCCATCACATCCACGCCACCAGATCTTTTCAAACTGCAGCGTCATTTGGACCCTGCTCAACACGCTTGCAGGAGAGCACTAACTGACAGATGCCTGAGTAATGGAGTCGAGGGAGGGCCGTGCTACCGTCCCATAGAGAGAGTGAGGACAGTTATGCTCTCCGGGACTCCACAGATCAAACTTGTGATCTAGCAGTGATATGGCTCTTTAAAGAATCGTCTTCTGGAAGGTTCTTTAAGGAAGTGAAACAATGTGGCATTGCTCCAAAGAACCCTTTTTGGCAGCTTTATTTTTAAGAGTTGTGGCAATTCCTTCCGCTTAGCGCTCCTGCAGCGTTAGATTAGAACCGCATTGGGCTGCGTTCTAAAACTCCCTGCCCTGCCTCCCTCTCTCTAGCGAGCTAGTGTCCCTATGCGGGGAAGAGCACAAAGGCAGCAGGCATTCAGGCCGTGCCGAAAGCGCTCCGTCTGAGGCAACTGATAAAGCGCTGTTTATGTGAGCAAATGGGTTTCCATTGTCTGGGGATGAATTTGCATGAGTGATGAATCCCGCCTCTCTCAGCATGCTGCACAATGGCTAACGGCTGCATCGGGATCCTCCAGTGGTGGACCGATGTCTGTTTGTGGCTTAAAGCGAATGTTCGAATTTAAATTCAGATGTTCTGTTAAAGGGGAACTCCATCATTTTTCAATTTAAGATGATGTTAACAGTGTCATTCAGAGTGGTTTGGTGTGAAATGATCCATTCCAGAGGAGCTAGAGTCAGCGGTGAGGAGTGTAATCCTTCTAATAGAAGTTACACAAAATTGTTATGAATGTGCTGCCTGGTGCCGCGCATTCGCTGGTTTATGATGGTTTTAAAAAGCTGGTCATTTAAAATAGCTGTATTTGCTTTGTGTATATATGGTTCAACTTGATGTGTATCATAGTAGATATTAGTACTATTGCTGCTGTTGGAACAAAACCTCATATGTCCAAAATGATAATAGGAGATTAAAACAAACATATTTTACATGTAACATCAGTTTTGGGCTGATGTTTTGGGCCATTTGTTCTGGTCCATTCATCATAAAATGTCTATATAATGTCAAGGGCAAACAGGCAGTTTCAAATGACGTCAAAACTGAAAAACGACTAAATGGAGATAAGAGGGTTTCTTCCAACAGAAGCAATATGATGGCATTATCGTCATTCTGCAACATTTTACAGGCTTTAAAATGATACGTCAGCCAAGACATGCTTGGTCAAGACATGCTTGGTGTCTGAAATTTGCTTACTGAGTTTTGCACTGGATCTAAGAAGATAATGTAGCTAACATGTAAGAGAAGCTTGTGATTAGCAGTCAGCATGGTGCTAGATCATCATACATTTGCCTTAAACTGTGTCAAGCTGTAAAATCACCTTAGATATACCACCTTGTGCGGGTCCTAACACAGTATGATATACTGTTATCTGTAGAAATGGATAAAAAGAATATTAGCATAGCTGAGAATAGTACTAGTAGCCATCCTGAAGCCTAAATTTTGTCCTTATATGTTGTGTTGCTTATGATTTTTTGGATGTCCCTTACTGTAATCCTAGGAAATGCAGAGATTTAGCTGATGAAAGAAAAGGCTAGTGAAAAAAACCTATATCCGTGAACCACTCTGCCATAGGCTTTTTTTTCCCACCCCGGGTGCAGCAGATCCATTCTGTGGCCCAACAATCGGACCATGTATCATGCTTAGGGAGGGCACGTTTTAGAAAGAAAACATTTTCATTTTTCACTGGAAAATGAATCTGTCTATTTGTGTATCATTTTCTACCTAGGGGAGAGGTTATTAATAGGTGGAATCAGATGGATTGCCCCTATAAAAGAGGGGAAGAGGCAGCCACGCCGGCGCAGGAGAATGTAGGCCACTACATCTGTGTTGACACAAATGGCCTTAACCATAATCTCTCAGAACCTTCACACCAAATTATAATAGCTCGTAGAACTCGTGTGCCTCTGAGGAGTGGTCTTACGGTCTTACGGTTAGTATCATCTACTGATACCAGAAAACAAAAAGATTGGAATCCCCTGAGTATAATTAATAATTAGTGTTTTATATACTGTAGAATAGTAACAAATATAGTACAATAGTACAAATCTCATCATAGACTCATGTACATGGTATTATACATGTAAATATATATATATTCTCCACCAAGACAAAAGTGGGACTCATCACTTAAGATGACCCAGTGACATTCTGAGACACTCCATGACAGTCTCACATGACACTATTGCAGTCTTTGGCGATGGTGACGTGGTGTTATGAGCAGTCGTCGTAAAGGTCTGCGTGCATGTCCTGCATCGTGCAGTCATCTGCCAACTGTGCAGGCGCTAACAGGATGACTCATGGAGGGCTGAATATCCACAGTTGTAGCTGTTGGGTCAGTCAGGTACAGCGATAAGGCTCATCCTTGCCTACGTCAAATGCGCAACTGATGTCTCACAATGTCAAACCTACCCACCGAGTTTCATTCCTGTTGGTTGA
>CM067496.1:3103401-3119988 GCA_034552555.1 Semaprochilodus insignis | reverse complement strand
GTTTTTTTTTGTTTTATATATAATTAAAAATATATCTTACGTAATATTTGTTGTTGTTATATAAATAAATAAAAAAGTATATAATTGTATATAATAATAATAATAATAATAATAATAGTAATTCATTAATTCATATTTATATACACTTAATTTAAATTAAATAGATTTTATATATCTACCTATCTGTCTATTTCTCTCTCTCTCTTTATTTATATATATATATATATATATACTTTATCTATACTTTTATCAGAATGTAAATAATAACTTTAATTAAAGTAATTACATTAATTTAAAGAAATTATTATTATTATTATTATTATTATTATTATTAATAATAATAATAACTCTGTTGTTGTTGCCTTTATTGATCAGTTATTTCCTGATTTATTTCTCTCTTTATTTATTTATTTTGTTAGGTTGTTATTGATTTATCACAATTGTTCTGAAATAGGAAAACACTGAATTATGAATAATCACCCATCTCTACTGGAGTGCCTTGTGTGTGCATTGTTTTGAACTGGAAGCATGTAAGATCACAAGAAGCACTCTATCCCCCTACACACATTACCGCACAGACCACCGCTTGACTGATGTATCTCTTAATGACGCTGGAGAAGGAGCCCTTCCTCCTTCCAGTAACTAGGTGACCAGTCGCATCCTCGAGCCTCTCGATGTCGGCTGGAGAGAGGAGAAGGTGTTTTGACGGAGATGAGGATCTGCTTGTTGACGGGGTAGAGACCAGAGCGAGGGAGAGAGATGAAAAGAGAGATGGAGAGAGCAGAAGCGCGAGGGCTTTATTTACATGCTGATCTTTTCCACAAATGAAGCACCAGTTCTGCATGGCTGCCAATGCTTTCTCCATGCTAAAGGCCCCGTCAAAACAATTAATTTCCTTCTCTGCTTTAGTGAGCAATTAAACACGTTTCCACTACATAATTACTGCACACGTACCCAACACAGAGCACAGGGGCCACCGGTACAGGAGAGCGTTTATATGCCAGATCGATCACCAGTGCTCATGCACCAGTAAGGCAGCTCAGTAATATCAGAGGAGTGTAAAGCTGGGATGGGTAGACATGCTATAGGGTGCTGTCGTTTTGATGGTGCACTAACTTATAATAGAGAGGAAGGTGTGTCTGTCACTGCCACTCCCAGACCAGATTGCCTGCTACAGTCAAGTCGATTCAAGTCAAGTTTATTTATGTAGCGCCTTTTACAACAGCTGTTGTCACAAAGCAGCTTTACAGAGAATCTGGGTCCAAAACCCCAGTGAGCAAGCAAAGGGCGACAGGGAACAACTCCCTCAGAGCAAGAGGAAGAAACCTCGAGAGGAACCAAGACTCAAAAGGGCAACCCATCCTCCTCGGGTCCACACAGAGGAGGAGGGGTTTCCCGGTGTAACTTATAGTGCTGGTATGAGACCTCTTGCAAGAACTGCATAACGCTTTACATCATCAACATGTATGGGTCTTTGGCTAGCTATTAGCAGAAGCTAGCTTGGTATTCCCAGTGTAGACATCATGGCAGATGCTGTGAAGAAATCAGGATACATCTGTGGGAAAGGCCAGTTCAGTTAGACACTGTTAAGGTAGATGTTCTGACCGTGTCCTCTTCATTCTTTCAGAGTATTAAAGTGAGCTGGCAGCCTCCTCCGGCCAACGCGCAGAACGGCTTCATCACAGGCTACAAAATCCGCTATCGCAAAACCGGCCGGCGTGGAGAGCAGGAGGCTATTGAACCCAACAACCTCTGGTATCTCTTCACCGGTGAGTCTTTCTCTCTCTGCTTGCCTCCTTCTGTCCGGGTTTCTCCTCTCAGCGCCTGCTTGTCTTGAATTAAGTCACTTCATTTTGGGGTTTCCTGATAAGACAGAAGGGCAGTGTATTAGATCCAATGACCCATAGTCCCTTTGCTGGTTACTGCCAGACCTCCACTGTGGAACACCGCTAAAGGAGAACTGTCACCTTCGCAATTCAAATACCTGGAAAAAGTTGATTATTGTTTTTTCCTTGCCATGTAAGCCCAAGTCAGTCCCTTGACACTGTGTGCCAATTTCATCATGAATGGAGCAAAAGAAATGCTCTAAAATAAAACTTCTCACATGAAGGAGCTTTATTTCGAACTGCACTGATATGTAAGTAGGTGTCTTTTTTTCCATGCACATCAACATTTAAAGGTGCCATAGAATAAACAAGGGCAGGAAAACAAAATCAACCTCTGTGTAACGATGCTAGCTCCTCATACTATTTAATTAGCTATGCTAGTTACTTGAAGCTTACTAGCAGGTGACGTTACCTATACCAGCTACTCAGTTTTCAACTCGACATCAACACAAATTAAGCTAAAGGTATTCCTCACTATGAAGCTCTCAGGGTAGGATGATCTGCTTCAACCAGCGAACAGTGATAAAGGCACACAGCATGGCTGCTACTTACAGGTTGCTGTTGGGGTTGTGATGCTAATAAAGGTGGAGCTGCTCCTGTCTTTAGTCTCGTCAGTGGTAACGCTGAATGAAGCTGCTCAATGTTGTCTAAGGTTTGAGAAACTGCTCAGGATGAAATGTGCAGAGCACACTGACAGCTTTGAATTAAAGTTGTCCTGTTAAATATGTGGGAGCTTAAGTTCCTATTTGCCAGCTTGTCATGCAGATTTTTGGTTCCACCTTAAATGGTGCCGCAGTTACATTCAGGCGGCTGCAGCATTTAAGGTGGAACGGACCATTCAATTAAGAAGCTGGGAAATGTGAATCCAACCTCAGCCTCGTTTAAGGATTACATCATGCATTCAGACTGACCACTCGGTTTCTTGAAAAGAGTATGAAAATAGCCAACCTTGCTGTCACAGCCCGGAACACTACTTCTCCACATAGTCTGCCAGTATTAACACGCAAGCAGCCCTTCGTTAGCAACAGCAGTTCCACACATCATTAAGAATCTCAGAGTACATCAGAAATTCATGCCGCTGTATCACTGGCATGCTAAAGAAACGCTGCATCATTTATGTGTTGTGCCAGCAGCTTGGGCACCAGCGTAACCACAGCTGAGAAAGACACTAGCGTGGTCAGTGCCCAGGGGCCGAAATGCTGCCAGCATGAAGAGTTGAAAAGCCTTGTGGAGAGTTATTCAGATGGAAAGATGACACTGTATTTTGAAAGCTAAAAACAAAAACCTGCTGCATATTCAATTTCAGGGATGATGAGAACAAAACAGACAGAATTCCAGATACCAAGTCAGACAGCCGCATCTAGCTGCTTTCAGTGAAATCAGGTCAGCCTGCCGGAGGTTTCCCATAAGGAGCAACAAATGAATTGTGTAGTTGTGTTTTTCCTTGACTGCATGGTTCATTGAGCCCATAACCGTGTTAGCATTAGCATCCTTTTTAGCCATTTCTATGTGGAAAATGCTTGTGAAGATCTGTGAAGTTATCATTATGTATATTTCCATGTCCTTAAAGGAAGCCAGTTCTGGAACCAGTGTTTTAGAACAGGTTCAGCTGTAATTCGACTAAATCCAGCCTGAATCAAAGATATGGTTTAAACAGGACAGCGTTTAATAAAGACAGCCGAGCAAAACCTTATTTAATGGCACTGGGAATGAATGTAGTCTCTTCTCAGTTCACTGGAAGGTCTTACTTCAGCGATAAGCTGAAGTTATCATTTTATTATCATTACTATTCGAGCAAATCTGAAGAGGTTGTTCGCTCAGATGAAGCAGCCAACACACACCGGGACAGATAAAAGCTTTTAGTGGGGAAATTATCACAGCCAAAGAAAAATACGGGCTCTTGCAGCAGGACAACAAAGCTCCGGTGGCTCCAGCAGCCCCAGCGCAGAGTAGGATGCGGTTCTTTAAAGGTTCCTAAGCGCACTTGAATGCAGGTTTGAGCTCGCATTCACACAGAACACTAAAGAATACAGCAACAAACCAATAAACACATAGCAACTCCATAGCAACAATGCAGGATTCCATAGCAGCCACCCTAGCAACACCTTACCAGCCACCTAGGACCACCCTACCAACCACCTGGGGTACCAACTCCTTAGCAACACCCCAGCAACCATCATGGATGTCCTAGCATCTGCCTAGCACCATCTTAGTAACCACCTGGAATACCAGCAACTGCCTAGCAACGCTCTAGCAATCACTTGAGATACCATAGCAACCGCATAACAACCCCCTAGGAACTACCCGACATATCATAGCAACTGCATAACAATATCCTAGCAACCATTGAGGAATACCCTAGCCACCACAAAAGCAACAATAAGGGATGCCATAGGAAATGCCAAACAACACTGTAGCAACCACCTGGAATACTATAGCAACTTTCATAACAACATCCTGCCAACCATCTATAGCAACCACCTAGCAACCACCTGGCATACCAGAGCAACCGCCTAGCAACACCCTAACTAATGCATTAATTAACATGAAGTTGTACATTAACAATGGTTACGGGCTTAACATGTTATTACATGTTTACTTAACATTAGTTAACCATGTTAATGTATAACTTCATGTTAACTAATGCATTACTACATGTTGGTTAGTCTGTATTGAATGCAAAGTGTTTCCAAAATGGAACGTTTATAGGAGAAGAGAAAAACCTCCTTAACTATTAATGCACATTGATGCAAACAGATTTTGGACAGTCTCTGTCAGTCGACTCATGGTGAAATGTTCACGCAGTATACGGGGCAGCTGGTGTTTTCACATCATGTGTTTCTCCCGATTACGATGTGATGACATAGTTAACAATTGGCCTGTATCTGTTGTGTTTCTTAGAAGTTGTGAGCACTTAGGTTTATGAAAATGCCCACAAATCATCTGTGATTGGTCAGGATGCTCACTGTTTATCCCTTTTACATCCAGATCCATAGACCTGCACCTGTGCTTCTCCCTCTGGTCTAAAGTGTCTAATCTGTGCTGTGTGTATTTCTCTATTACGTGTCTCTCCTTTCATTGTTTATTTGTTTCTCTGCACTACGAGCCCCTGTCCTATGCGCTGCCCCCACATCTCTATGTAAAACACTTAACGGGTGGAATACTGAATTCTCAGCGAGCCAGTGAGAATGACAAAAAGAGAATCAGCAGTTTGTTGACGGTGTAATTTTTGCCAAGAGATCAGTTTGTAATAGCCTGGAAGCTCTTTATGTATTCCGATTTATTGTAACGCTGGAATACATATGGAAGGTTACTGCACTCCTGTCATTTGATCTTTCCTCAGCAAGAATTCCATGCATGTTAAGGAGGTCAGGCACATAGCATACAGACACAAATAGGATTTGTTGTCTTAGACGTAGCCGCGAGGGTGTCGAGAGGGGCTAGCGTCTCTGACAGACACGAGCTCATTCCGATGCGCCGGTGTTTATTTGAATAGGGATTTCTGAATTTGGATGAATATAATATTCATTTCCATTATTCCCTTGATGATATCTTGCTAAGTTTCCATTTCCGAAGGGATTCATTTCACGGTGGCGTTGGCGTGCGCTATGCTAATTCCTGACACTCTGGGGTATTCAGAGACAGGCCTGCCCCGCTAGAATAATTGCTGTTTTGTATCTGAGTCGATGATGGAAATGCACAGTGATCTGTCTAGATGAGGCGGCGAGACCTTGTTTACCTTGCCGCACTGAATGATGGTGTTTACTAATTACAATCCCCAATGCTAATCTCTCACGCTGCTCTCTTTATCTCTTTGTCATCCGTTTTCTCCTCTTTTCTCTCTCCCTCTCTCCCCTTCTCTGTCTCCTGATCTCTGCTCTTTATTATCTCTTCTTTCCCATCCCTTTCTCTTTGTTATTTCTCTCTCCCTCTTTATTTTCTCACTCTTGATGTTTTTCTCTCTTGCCCTCTCTTTCTCCCTCTCTCTCTTTCTTTCATTCTCTCTTATTCATTTCCCTTTTTTCTTTCTTTCTCCCTCTTATTCTCTTTTTTCATGCTATCTTCTCGGCCACTTTGTCTCTCTTTATCACTTTTTCTTTCTTTCTTTCTTTCTTTCTTTCTCACTGTCTCTTTTTACTCTTTTGCTCTCTTTCTTTATTTTTGTTTCTGCATCCCCCTTTCTATTTTCTTTATTCTCACTGTCTTCCTCTCTTTATGTCCCTCTTTATCCCTCTTTCTCCTTTCTCTTTCTCTCTCTCGCTAATTTCTCTCTCACTTCCTTAATTTTTTTCTTTTTTGCTTCTCTTCCTCTGTCCTTCTCTCGCTTTGCTCTCACTCTTTATCTACTATCTTTTTCTCCCTATCTCTTTCTTTCTCTTATCCTGCCCTCTCACTTCCCTCTCTCTTCTTTTATCCTCTCTTGCACTGTCTTTCTCACTGTCTCTTTAACTTTCACTTTATTCTTTCTTTCTTTCTTTCTCTCTCTCTCTCTCTCTCTCCACAGGGCTGGAAAAAGGCAGCCAGTACAGCTTCCAAGTGGCAGCCATGACAGCCAATGGCACAGGTCCAAGCAGTGAATGGTACACGGGCGAAACCCCAGAAAACGACCTCGATGGTGAGCGAGATTAAATAAACACGCGCACAAAAGAAATGCATCCTGTTTTCCCACTTTAGCCTCCCAGACGGTTCCGCTAACTCCTGGAGGCTACGCAAAAACCCATTAACAGAACATACATTAGCCCCTCCCCCTCCCCCTCCGCACATGTAAGATGATTAAATATTTACTCTGGAACCGCCGGCCCAATGTGTTGATGTAGCACTTCAGCAGCGTTTGCATTTCAGCTAGCAAATGAGCCTAGTCTAGCGGCGCTGACGCCGGCCAGCCGCCTTTAGCCCTCGCCTGAGAGCACGCCGAGCTTTCTTACTGATCGCAAAGCAGCTGTTCTGGGCCGCTTCCAGCTCCCCTTCATCTTCCAGGGCCCTCTTGGACGCCTCCGCTGCCAATCTGTTCTCATAAGTGTGTTAGCAAGTGCGGGTGGTGCCAGGGTTGTTCCGGAGACCGTTTGAGAGCAATGCGCCGTGGGCGTGTGATACGGCTATGAGTAACTGAGTATAAAATGCTAACAGAAGACATTTGGCAGGAGCCGGGGGCCACACAGATATGTCAGTAGATTTTGATAGCATACATCAGTGGTCATCTGCTGGGACAGATTAGTTTGAGCGTGTAGGCCCCTCAAACCCATCCTGTTACAATGTCATGTATGTTAGGAAGGTGATGCCGCAGTGTTTTATGGGTGGGTGATGCATTATAGACCATTCTCAAGTTTGTAAACAGAGATGACTGATGTTTTGTGGGTGGAGCTTCACTGGAGTTAGCATACAGGTATCAGGTGTATGAATATAGGAATATAGATCATCCAGAAACCTTGTCCAGCTATTTTAAGGTTTTTTAGCAGAGTATACTACACTAATAAGTTAACCCTTGGCAGTGCAGTGGGGTTGCCTGACGTACTTATACTGTTGGGTTAATGGGCCAAGGATCCAACTGACTGGCCGAAAGTCAAAGGCTGGATGTCTTCATATACCATGTGGATAAACTGGCATCTATACAAAGAAAACCCCAAGCCACAAACTGGTCATGTCCAGGTCATTAAATCCTGAGATTTGTTGGCTGTATTTTGTGTATTATGGGCTAAAGTACTGCCTAGTCAGCAACGAGGACATAAAACGCCAAACAATTATATAGTGATAGTAAACTGCACTTCTATGGCTGAAGAGTCCAGATGAACATCAAGCTCAGGCCGATTTTATAGATATAGCTTTGTACATTTAATGAAATGAAACTGTCAGTATCATCTAGACAGCTAACTATTCACAAATGCCTCAGGGGCCGCAGAATGCACCTTGAGGTGGAACAGTAAATTGCACCTTAAGAGGCTGGCAAATAAGACCTCATCTTCAGCCTTGTGGTAAGGTGTGCTGTGATACTACCACTAATGATACACGAACACACAGTTTTCCAGCTGAAAGGTATGAGGTGATGTAAATTATGATGTGAGTGGGCTAGCAGGTGTCCTAGTATTAGCATTTGTCTGTTTCTACTAAAAGACCTTTTTTTGATTTTCTGGCCCTTAACCTGAAGCCATGTGTGTTGTAATATGGAGTTTGTAATACTGATCAATGTGTATTGACTGTTGTAACTTGTATATGCACCATGTCTTTATTCTCTCCAGAAACCCAAGTCCCGAACCAGCCAAGCTCTCTGCATGTCCGTCCACTGCCCAACAGCATCATCATGAGCTGGACGCCCCCACTGAATCCCAATATCCTGGTCAGGGGCTACATCATTGGATATGGTGTCGGCAGCCCGTATGCCGAGACGGTTCGAGTGGACAGTAAGCAGCGATACTACTCCATTGAAAACTTGGGTAAGTGGTCATTACAATTGGAAGCTTCCTCTAAACCTACCTTAACAAGTCTGAGACCTGGCCTGCTGGACATACCCTAATCCCTTTTGCCCTCAGCTAGGTTGACTTCAGTGAACTGATACACTAGCTAAGAACAGTTTGTAATGCAAGTCATTTTCATGGTGATTGAGCATAATGGACTGTATGTAAACATTGTGAATGTCTGGACCAAACTCTGTTTAGAATGGAATCGGCAGTACATTGCCTTTGGTTGTGAGGGACTTAGCCTGCTCGCTATGAAGCAGAGCCAAGTAATGAAGCTATATCAGTTATATATAACAGATGAAGTAGTTTACCACAGACATGGTAGTACGATTCAGTCCCGTAACCCACCCCTGCTTTAATGCCTGGGTTAATGCCTTGTGTCTTGAAAACGTTTCTGATGAGGCTGCGGACTCACTTGGCACAGCACACAGCAGTGTTCTCTAAAACCAGGCTAGCAAGTGGTAGAAAGTGGTACTGTAAGTAGATACCTGCAGCAACCTCTGTTGGACAACAGACATTTGCCCATCTGTTCTGCTGCCAGGTCTTGCTTAAGACTTTTAGTGTGATTTTAATACATAGGGACAATTTTAGGGACAGCTCTAGCTGGAAACAGCCCACCAAAACAGAGACTGTCCCCAGAAAATCAGAACATCTGGCAACCCTACATTGTGTAATATTTAAACTGTGAAATCTTACTCTGGACACTCCTGCAGCACCTCTGTGGGATGCGGTAGATGTGTTTACAGCAGATGTGGTGTTTGTACATTTGTAATTTGGCCGGAGTGTCTCTTTTAGACTGTGTTGTAACAGAGGGCCACTGTTGGACTGCGCTGCTAATAGTGTTTCACCATTAAAAATCCATTAAACTGTGAAACTGACGGTGTTTCACCAGTAGAAATCCTATTTGTTGGAGGCTTAGGTTTAATCTGGGTCTGGGAAATGGGCCATGTTGGCCCTTACTGCTACAAAACATATACACAGCTGTATATAAGTAGCTATTAGCATCTGATTGACAGTTTTATTAATATGGATAAGGCTAGAGATGTGCTTGCCGTTTGGCCATGCATACGCACAGACAACCAGCTGTGTCAGGAACTGTTCACATACTTGCCTATGTGCTACTGTCACACCACTATCCCAGTCTGTTTGTTTCCAGCATTTCCCGCCGTGTGTAACGGTCTCGGATTTGTTTTGGTTTTGTTTGCAGGTCTCCACATCCACTTTTAAAGTAATATCAATCTCTCACCAGCTGTTCTGACAAGCATATTAGCCACCGTGCGGTGGCAGGGACACATCATACAGAGGTGGACTTGGTCACATAATTGTGGACTCGGTCACAAAGCCTCTCTTCAAAACGAACCAGTGTTACTGCTCCTCGAGTAGGCGTAGCGTTAATTTCAGAGGACGTCATTTCTGAAAATCGCTGCACCAAACGTGCCATCATGCGCATGTGGTTAACAACAAGCATTCCTCTAGCCGTAGTCATATCTGCTGTTTGCTCCAGCTGTTATTAAAAGTTCAAAAAGCTGTGAAATGAGCAGAAAAACAAGCATGGCGCTGGAAGGTGTTGAGCAGAAGGAAAAGAAGAAGGCAGTCATTTGTGAAGTGACCGTTTGGCGCTTGGGTGTCTGTCGGACCCTATTGAGAGCACAATCTGTAAGGGCTTTGTGTTGGGATTGAGTGTTTGTGCCACGACTTCTTTTGTGTTTGAGACTAACCTAGCGGGCTGTATTGGACCTAAAGCAGTGTACTGGACTGGAGGGCTGTATTGGAGGAAACTGAATAGCTGTTCTAGCTTAATTTACACAGCACACGCACTCACCGCTCACAGGAGGCTAATGGGAAATGTCTGCACTGACTTTATCTCTGCCTGCCAGACCACGCACATGTGTGTGTGTGTGCGTGTGTGTGTGTATAATGTAAGTCTGACTGAGGAAATAGGTTTGTCTCTGCTAACTAATAGGCATGTTCAGCGGATACTGTGAATACGATTATCCGAAATGGGCAGCGTCCACCCGAGAGGCCAGTCAGGAAGTGCAAAAAGACGTTGTGTTTTTAAAGGTAGATTTGATACCAAGTAATCTAATGTAGTCTACGTTAGTGGTCTACCTGGTCTCATCTTAATCCTTTAGTTGTACAGTACTTTGACAGCGAGCATACTTATTGTTACAGTGCATAAATTTTGTTTGTGTATTTTGTTTAGGCTGCCAGTGCTATCATTTCAGTGCACAGCAGGTCTAGCCAGCACTGAAGTAACAGCGTTATCCTGTAAATGAGTGTGATATTCACAGGAAAAAATATAAAGGTAAAATATATACACCTTATTTTCCACGTGCCCACTTTGTTTCCAGATTATGGCTATAATACCCAGTTAAGGAATGAAAGTGTCATTGGATAGCAAAGTCAAGTAAAGTGGTATTACTTTTTAAGCTATCGCTTTGTTCAGTAAGTGTTGGGGGGTGCTCTGGGCCATTCGGTACAGCCCAAATACTGGGTGAATTAAAGTAAATGGGTGAATTAGAATTAAGAGCCATTAGCCCTTGCACACAGAGGAATTTGTCTACTGCTTTTAACCCATCCGTGAAGTAAAGCAGACACACACACACACACACACACGGGGGGGGCAGTAAGCACACTTGTCTGGAGCGGTAGGCAGCCCTATCCATGGCACCTAGGGAACAGATCCAGTTGGTTCAGGGAATCGAACCAGTCACTCTTTGGTCACATGGCTGGTTCCCTAACCTCCAGGCCACGACTGCCCCCCGGGCCAATAACAGCAAGAACAGCAATGCTACACGCCTAAATAGCACAGAGCTTTGGCAGACATGTAAACAAGGTGTGAAACACTAGGGTCCCTGGGGAGTCTGAAACCCCCTCATTTACTTCTTGGACCCCTGCATGTCTCAAAATCAAAATTAGGGGTGGCTCCTGAGAATAAACTCATTATCATAAAGCTAGCCAACATGGGACCGGTTGGACCCGCAAATACCAGTTGTGAGAACTGAAATACATTGAAGCCCATGAAATGCAACCAAGTGATGAACTGCCAGGTGAACATCATTGTTTGCTCCTAATTGACTCTCTTTAACTGTTTGTATGTTCTTCCTGGTCACATTAGTAGACTGAGCAGATAGCAGAAAGAAAACAGGCTAACAGGCTAACGCTACAATATTAAAAGACATCTAAAGTTTAAGCCATAGAAAGGTGTTAAAAACAGAGACCGACCAAGTAAAGAATTTTACTAACGCGCCTGTTATGAGCTTAATGCCTGTATTTTTATATATACACACATATATATAACTACAGCTGACAAAAAATAAAAGCCAAATAGCTCCATGCTAGCTAGATGTTGACATTCCTGGCTTCTGTGAAGCACTACTTTAAAAAGCAGGTTTCTACAGTAGACATTGCTGCTTAATGGCATTGCTTTATGGTGTTCTGCCTGTACCTGACGCTCACCCAGTGAAACAATGAAACTCAATTAAAAAGGCGCTAATGAAACTTTATTAGCGTGAACTATTTGTGTAAGCTATAAACAGAATCCTTTACTAAAGCGTTTCGCATCCAGAGGTTCAGGTTTCTGTTCACGGATCAATTATGCTACAAACATCTGCAAACAAGCATGTCCCAACAGGAAAGATTATTGATATTTAATGTATTTACACATTATTATCTTATCAGGAAACTGTATATCCTTCCCCCATAGACACAAGCAACTTAGAGCCAGGGGACAGAATGACAACACGTGCCCGTGTGTGAGGTGTGTGGAGACCTTTAAAACTGAGAGCAAGTGTAAAATCCATTTGTGCCTTCCAAATGCAAACAGTGCAGAAAGACAGAAAGAGAGAAAAGAGAGAATGTGTGTGAGGAAGTGAGCGTGTGTGTGAATGTTTATGTGTGTGTGTGCCAAGTTGTGTGTGTGTGCGAGGGTGTCTGGCTTCGACTAAGCTTTTAAGACCGCAAATAATGGCAATAAACGACTGCAGCTTATCTCAGCACAGACTGCAGCTTATCTGAGTTTATATTAGATCTGTCCTGTTGTTAATTTAAGGTTCCGCTGTACTTCCCACCTGACCTTTCACTGACCCCCACTAAAGATGTGATTAGGGGTGAATACAAAATGAAAGCTGCTCTTTTCTTCTTTTTCTACTGGAAGATCTTTCACTAACCGTGAGGAATACTACAGACTGTATCCTGTATCTTTCAGAGCAGCTCATTTAAACTTATTTCCTCTTCAACAAGACGTAATTTACCACACATGCAGCTGTACGTATCATGATATTTCACTTCTCTAAAGCTCACCAACAAGTTGGAATGAACTTACTGTATGTTAGATACAGCTATCTGCTTAGACACTTCATTAGCATATGCATGAGCATTGAATAACATTTTCCCAAAGCAGTTTACATGATGAAACAAAATGTTTGGTTAAATAACAGTGTTTCTGTACAGTTGCAAACGTTTAAAACACCCATAAGTGTGGTAATAAGTGTGTAATAATAAGGTAATAATAAGGTAATAATAAGGTAATAAGCTATACTAACCTAACCTTCAAAATAACCTAAAAATGACATGGCAAATGTAGTAATTTAGTGGCAGGTTATTAAATGTGGCAAATAACAACAACATATCATTAATACTAATGGTAATAAACTCTAATGACATGTAAATTAAAAGTTAATTTATATATAATGACACCAAACATGGCCTGGAAATGTGGTATATAAATGCTTCAAAATTGTACACATAAGGGGAACATAATTTTTGATGATTATTATTATTATTATTATTATTATTTTAAAATTTCAACTAATTGTTCATGTCTTGGAAAAATGACAGGCAGACCAACTGTCTGTGAGAATGCCAAACTGTGCAGGATGGGTTCCACTTTGGGAAAGGAAGGAGTAAGGAGAGTTTCTCCACCTTGTATTAGAGCTGGAACTTCATGACCTCTTCTGCACACTGCTCGGATCTCTGTAACTCGGTCTTCAACTGCAAATCCTTGCAGAATAGGCCAGCTATGGCATTGTGCAGGATGCTCTCCACTTTGGAAAAGTGAAAGGCGAACGGGGAGCTTCTCCATCTCGTTTCAGGATCTGAAACTATCACTCTCCGTTACTCGATCTGAGCTGACTTCGGAGATCCAGCTCCACATGAGGCTCGAAGAACGTCTTCATGTGCATATGAGATCTTTGTTCCTCACGGATGGTGGAAACGGTGACACTGGGCTGCTGTCCATTCTGGGAAAGTGAAAGTAGCATACATCACTTCATTCAGAAGTTCCACCACGCTGAAATGCCTGTAGCTTCGTTTGAGCTGCTTTTGGAGCTGCTTTTAATGTTTGTGAGAATGTTCTGTTCCTTTCAGCAAAGCTTTTCCATTATCTCCACTGTCGACAGCCGAGACGACTGCAATTGGTCAGTGAGTTTTTGGTCAGTGAGTTCACAATAATCAGACAGAGGGTCAATAGAATTATGTGGCATTTTTGTCGTCCCAATAATCATGTTTCTTGTGCAGGATCATAATTAGGTTGTAATTCATACACATGCTGTAATCAATTTACGTTCAGTGTGTAACAGCATTTAATGTTTTTAGGACTAGAATGCTGTGGCTGTGTGGGGTGATGATGCCATATAGGGCTACACAATATATCGCCTCAGCATCGTCATCGCAATGTGCACCTGCACAATACTCACATAGCAGGACGTGCAATGTTAAGAGGCCTATTGGAATAAACCTTTATAATAAATTCAGAAACTTCAGAAAACTCATGTGACCTGTTCAGAAATGCTCATATATTGCTTTTTAAATAAGTTATTGAAATTATCATTCAGTCTAACTGCTTCAACCAGCATGGCTGCTACGTACAGGTTGCTGTTTGGGTTGTGATGAAAGGTGGATTTGAATGAAAGTTGCCCAGGATCTTGTTAAAGATGAAATTGGCTTCCTATTCGCCAGCTTGTTTTGCAAATGTTTCATTCCACCTTAAATGGTGCCACAGTTGCCTTCTGTCACTTGTACCAGCTGTAGCATTTAAGGTGGAATGGACCATTGGATTAAGAAGCTGGTGAATGGGAGGCAACTTCAGCTTTGATTAAAGATAAACATCGTTCATGTCCTTCCACAGTTCAGCTTCTAGGAAAGGGTGTGGAAAGACACTCTCAACCATTTGGGTATGAATCCATAGTTGCAGATCAAGTACAACCATGCTACATGCTGATTGTCTTCCTTGGAGCGGATGGGATCTTCCAGCGAGATGGCTAGAAATGTCCGACACTGTTTGCTAGAGCATGCACAAGACTACCCTGGCTCCCTAAATCCCCGGACTTGAACCCAGTTGAGCATCTGTGGAACCACCTTGATCATCGTGTTCGCTCTGTGGATCCTCCCCCACACCCCCTCCAGCATGCACTGCAGTCAGCATGGCTCCAGATACCTGTGACAACCTACCAGAGCCTTACTGAGTCACTCCCAGCCCGTCTAGCCGCTGTCTGTGCTGCACACGGCGGTTACTCTGGGTATTACACTGGTCGTAATAATGTGACTCGACTGTGTGTAGAATAAGTATATCTGCTTTTGCACGGGATTGTTGCCACATGCACAAACGATTGCTGCTGTTATGTTCTATTTTCATTCTTACTCTTAGCCTTCTAGAAGATATTGATTAAGCTTGTTGGTATGGTGGGTTGCCAGAGCCTCCTGTGATGCGGCCTTGAAGGGAGGGCTTCACATGATGTCACTGTATTGTTTAACATTCACTGTGTTCAGTGCTGCCTCGCGCCGGGTTGCTCCTCAGTTTGAACGGTGGCTTTTATTTTATTTTTACTGGGTCTGAACGCTTTATTTGAATGAATGTGCTGGGAAAACAAGTGAGGTGTAAATTCAATTTGAAACAGGCGCCTCCATTAGCATGTGAAAAGAGACAACAACAAATTGCAGACTTTTAATATTCAGATGAAGGCGTCGCTCGGCAAGACGATAATGAATGGGTAATGAATTTCAGCCAGACTTCCTGCACGCTCTTACACAGAGACGCGTCGTCGTGTTAAGGCATGCTAATATTTTATTAATGCTGTTTTTAATATTAGGTCTTATTTGTCGCTGCGGAAGGGAAACGTGCTGGAGGAGCGAGATTCTGACTCAGGTGCTGCTGAAAGCACGCAGTGACGGAAGAGACACGCTGACTGCTGAAGTGATAGAGTACTCTCTCTCTCTCTCTCTCTCTCTCTCTCTCTGTCTGTCTCTCACTCTTTCTGTCTCTGTCTCTGTGTCTCTCTCTAACTCTCTGTCTCTCTCTCTCTCACTGTCTCTCTCTCTTTCTCTCTCTGTCTCTGTCTCCGTGTCTCTCTAACTCTCCATCTCGCTCTCTCTCACTGTCTCTCTCTCTCTCTCTCTGTCTCTCTCTCTATTTACATTTTTCACTCTCTCCATTTCCACTTCTCCACTTTCTCTTTCCCCTCTTTTCTTGATCTTCTTTTTTCACTTTCCTCCTTCTGTCTTTCTCCTTTCTCTCCTTCCTCTCTTTTTTCCCCTTTCTTCTCTCTCTGTCTGTCTGTCTGTCTNCACTCTCTCCATTTCCACTTCTCCACTTTCTCTTTCCCCTCTTTTCTTGATCTTCTTTTTTCACTTTCCTCCTTCTGTCTTTCTCCTTTCTCTCCTTCCTCTCTTTTTTCCCCTTTCTTCTCTCTCTGTCTGTCTGTCTGTCTATCTGTCTGTCTCTCTGTCTGTCTGTGTGTCTCTCTCTCTCTGTCTCTTTCTCTGTGTCTCTCTCCCAGTGCAGTTCCATCAGTTCCTCTCTGTCGCTTCTGAGCTGAAATGGTTTGACCTCCTCCTCCTCCTGTTCCGTGAGAAAGAGAGGAAGCGTAAGGACGTGGTCCTTATCAATATTTCACATGGAATCCTCAGGTTACCATGGCAACCGCATTGAGTCAAGTCTGTCTATGAAGAAAAGTCTTTAAAGGAAAAGAAAAGAAAGACAAAGACTGAAGTGCTTTTCATGCTCAGAAACACTAACGTTCAAAAATTTGGTGTCACTTCTCACATGAGCGCTTCCTGTTAGCAACGTACACAGTGTCTGCTGAGGAGTTATAAACCAGACAGTTCTAAACACTAACCCCCCATTAAAGCATCAGCCTTTCCGTCACTACGTGTGACATTTAAGGATATCGTTTTTTTTTTTTTGCATATGGAAACTTTATTAGTACTTCATTCTAGATATTTATTTATTTATTTATTTATTTATTTATTTA